>OY998239.1:77456474-78656474 GCA_963922005.1 Cornus suecica
ATATATCCTATTTCCCACCTTGAACAAAATGCCAACACTCATGAAAAGACAAAAATACATGAAATGAAAAGATCAAATAAATCACACACATATATTAACTGAAACCCAAAGATTTAAAAAAAAAAAAAACAGTATAAATGTTATCTATATGTATATATATGTGTGTATGTATATGTAGGTACCTGGAGAAAAGGGTTCCACAGTCACATCTATACTCTCTAGTGCCACAGGTTTTAGAATGAGCCTTCCAATCAGATTGAACAGCATAGATTTTAGAACACTTGTCACACTTCCATTTCTTCTCCCCATGTTTTCTGCAGAAGTGTTTCTTGATCCCTGTGAGGTCACCAAGAGCCCTAGAAGGGTGGTGGTGAACACATGTAGGCTCAGGGCAAACATAGGCTCTCTTTCTGATCTCTTTGCTGTTCCTTTGCTTCAGCTTCCATGGAAGGTTGTGACCTCTCCTGTGAAGCTGTAGGTTCTGATCCCTCTGAAACCCCTTCTTGCAGATCTCACACACAAACCTATTGGTGGCCAAAAGGCTCTTTGGAGATAATGCAATCACTTCAGCATCAGGGTCTGCACCGTCATCATTTAATATTAATCAATTTTGTATGAAATCTAGATTATAAACAAGGTTCTATAATTAAATCAACTAGCAATCTTGATTTTTTCAAATTTTAATTCAAAACGCTGATTTTTTTTTTCTTCGAAAAGTTAAGCATTTCATCACACACATACTGCTTTCACTAATGTTCGAATCCCTAACCTCCCATTTGAAACTAAGGAGCGTGGTATCCCTCGCTGATTCGGTGTTTCTAAACATAGAATGACGAGGAAACTTACCTGGGTTTCCGGGGAGGCTTCGCTTCTTCTTGATCTTGGGTGTTTGGGGAGTAGAAATGGTGGAAAGCAATGGATTTGATACACTAGCTTCCTCAAGTGACAAAGAGGTTGAGTTAGACATGACAGTGTGAAACATTGCCTCTCAACAAAACTCCAACAAAAGAAAAACAAAAACAAAAGCAAAACAAACCCCACTAGACTCTGTCTTATACACACACTCACACACTAGTAAGGCCTCTTGTAACTACCCTTTTTAGGAGTCTGGAGAAAAAACAAGAAGAGAGGGAATTAAACAACAAAGAAGAGAGAATCCCAGCTTTGGATACAACTAAGAAGTGGTTTTGTTTGGTGAACAGGTGGCAGTGATATTTGGGCACACAAAGGCATCATTCAATGAGGTGTGTCCAAATCAAAATCTCGTGAAGATCAGATGATGATATATACATATATGTGTGTGTATATATATAAAGTGGCTATCTAACTATGGATTGCTTGTCTGAGCAACTCTGAATCCCAATTTGTGCATCTCTTAAACCCCATCAAGCTATATATGTATACTTATATCCCACCATGCAATTATCAGAAACATATATATATATATATATATATATATATAGAGAGAGAGAGAGAGAGAGAGGTAAAGTGAGAGTGAGACAATGGATTTTGCCTCAAAACTGATCTTTTCTACTGCAGCACAGTACTTAGATATAGATTGTGTACAGAAGGTGATGATTACAGTGGCAAGAAACCCCAAAGAAAAGTAGGAATTAAGAGAGAGAGAGATAGAGAGGGAAGGGCAAAATAGGAAAAGACTTGAAAGAATCCCAACCCAAGTATTTATTACATTTTGTTTTTCATGTATTTATATATTGAATTTTTTTTTTTCACAAAATGATGACGTATGCACTTTTTGTCTTTTGCTTTGGTCTGTTATAAAATGTGCCCAAAACCAAAAAGGACATTGATTTCTATGGAATGTATTAAAAGGAGGTTTGTTAAGTAGAAGGCTTAGGAGGTCAATAAGAAGCTTAGAAAGTGTATGATAAAGGTTAAAGATAGCGCACTGCTAGCTACAGATGAGGCTCTAATTTTTTACACTTATGTAGAAACCAACATTTATACAATCATTGGTACATTTATATATCTTCTATATATATATATATATATATTAAAGTATTTATCTTCTAGGTAATTTGTATTGACACTCCCTGATGTTAGGGTTAATTGCAGATAAATTATGGTCAATGATTTTTTTGACACTCACATCCCCCGAGCTGTGAAAAGTTAATAATGTCCTCAACTAAAATCCTAGATTCCTTTATACAAATATCAGGCATGTGAAAAGACATTACTACCCTCAACCCATACCCTAATACGTCAGCAACCCAACTACCCTTATCTTTTCACCCGCCACATTTTTCTATACACTCATATCTCAAAATACTCTCAACACCACTCATCAGTCCTCACCTCTCATCATCTCTTTGAAGCTCTCTCATCTCTCTTCAGATCCGTCTTAGATCTAGGGTTTATACAACAAATCGACCTTGTTTTTTTCTCAAAACACTCACACCTCTCATCATCTCTCTCAAAATCTCACAAGTCTGATCCATCTCTCACACACATGGGTTAGGCTTTCTTGAAGACCTGATCTCATCTCGTGTTTCATGCACTTCACCTCTTCTATCAACACCATCATCAAGGCGTAAAGGTTTTATTTTCTTCAAGATCTTTTATTTGAAGGTTTATGTCTCTCTGTGAGTTGTTTCTCACAAAGTGAATTAATTTTTTTTAGGGTTTGAAGATGAGAAGATCAATTGGGTGGCCGATTTGAAGATTAGTAGGAGATCTGAAGATTTGAAGAATTTTTTTTATTGCCGACTTGAAGATTGGTAAGTATCTCATACTTGATCTTAGGGTTTGCATCTAATTTGTTTGTATGTGTATGATTGCATGTTGAGTTCCGTCGATCTAGGTTTTAATATATGATTTCATGTTGATTTTGTTGATTTGTGTAAAAAAATTGGGGATTTTCGGAAATTATGCAGCTTTGTGTATGATTACTGTTGATTATATGGTTGCATGTTGATTTGTGTAAAACAATTAGGGGTTTTATGAAATTACTAGTGTTTGTGTATTATTACTGTTGAATATAAGATTGCATGTTTATTTGTGTAAAAAACTGGGGCTTTTATGAAATTAGGATTCTCTTTGGTTTGTTACAGTTGAATATTTGATTACATGTTGGATCTGTGTAAAAAATTGGGTTTTTTTTTTTACTTATCAAATAAAATTTTTTTGGGGGCTTTTCTGAAATTAAGCTTCTCTAAACCATAAACCCTAAACTAACCTAATCCTTAAACCCTAAATTAACCTAATCCCTAAACCCTAAATTAACCTAATTCCTAAACACTTAAACCTTAAACACTTAAATTGAATAGTAATTGTTTAATTGATGTTAATTAGTTTTGTAAATCCTCTATTACTATTTAACAATTGATTTTTTATGTTGTCTTGTGTTGTTGTTAACTGTTCACGGATGGAAATGGGCAGAATTCATAACCTAATTGTTCATTTTGTTTGGCACACTTACCTAGTTAGAGATATAGATACTGATACCTTTGGGTTTATGGAACTCTACTCTGTTGTATCTGATTTGCTCTGTAATGATATAACTACCCAAATTACAAGGCACAACAATCTGAAGTTATTTTGCTCAATCCCTGGATCAAACTATAAAATGGGTCTAAGTAGGAATCAAGACATAATTATAATGTTTGAAACGAAATCAGATGAAAGGGTAATATATATTTTGGTTGAACTTGATGAGCTTAATATTGCTTCATATTCTGGGGATGCTCCAATCAACCTAGTAACTGATGGTGATGTTGGGGCAGAGATATATGATAGTGACTATGAAGCTCAATCTGATTACAGTTTTGAGGATAATGATGATAACTCTAGTAGTGATGATGATGACTTAGGGTATGAAAACCTTAATGATGGTGTGGAAGATGAGGGTGTGGCCAGTGATGGGGGCTTATCAGATTATAGTGAGCATGTTGACTTAGCTGAAAACAGTGGGGATGAAGAGGTTGAAATGGGCATAATTAATGGGGAAGTGTTTACATATTCAAATGGGGGTGAAATACAATTTAAAGTGAAACAACTCTTTGATGATGTAAATCACTTTAGGCAAATCTTAAAAGAATACTCAGCTCAGAAGGGTTTTAAACTGGTAATGGAGAAAAATGAAAGGATAAGGTTAACAAACAAATGTGAAAATCCAGGATGCAAATGGAGAATCCATGCAAGTATCTTAAATGACCAAATAACATACCATATTAAAACATTGGGGCCTAAACACTCATACATAAGAACCAATAAAAATAAAGTTGTGACTTCAACTTTTATTGCTCAAAAGCTTGTTAAAACATTCAAAAACCAACCTGATATAGGTTTAGAGGCTTTGGGGTCTGAAGGGAGGGAGAGATTTCAGGTTAATTGTAGTGAATACTGTTTAAGAAGAGCAAGAAACAAAGCCCTACATCTGAATCAAGGAACCCATGCTGAGTCATATGCTAAATTGTGGCAGTATGCAAAAGAGGTAGTTAAAACAAACCATACATTAGTGTTTATAAAACCTTCAACAAAAAATCCACCAAGGTTTAAGAGAATATTCCTGTCATTCGCAGCAGTTGGAAATGGGTTTAGTGACGGGTTGAGATTTGATGATATTGTGTCGTTGTTTCACCACACCCCGATCAACAAGAATTTATACCTACTAATACTTTACTTAAAATAGTATAGCAATAAGTAGAGTCGAATCACTCTCAACTTGGAACTCGTTTTGAGACAAGGATCCAAAACTTTACTTTTCGAGATAAAAAGAAATCACTTAAAACAACTCTTGAATTTTTTTTAATAGTAAACTAAAATAACTAGATAAAATTATCAAATGGTGGAAAAAATCTCAAGGGAAAAGAATCCACCACCCGGGTCTATATAAATAATATTATATATTTCTATTGCAAATTCTCCTCCAACCTATTAAACATAAACATAGATATTGGTAGGCATTCCCCGTATTTCCATTAATTGGTAATCACGAAGAATCCTCCCTCTAATGTTTTGGTTTAAATAAAATGTAAATAGTAGTAGGCATTCCCCGTATTTCCATTAATTGGTAATCACGGAAAATCCTCCTTCTATTTTTTAGTGTCCAACCTCTATTGTAAGGTTTTTATTCATTGAGATTCATAAAATGAATACTCTCGGGACGAGAATTAAACAATATGAAATAAAATAAAAATTATTTATATCTTACCCATGGTGGCTTCATCACCCCCTTGAGAAGAGTTTTAAGCTAGCATGTTGATAAAAAAATGAAACAAGGTAATAGAATAAAATTCCATTGATAGAACAAAAATTACACAAAATATGAAAATGGTACAAAAGTATTCTAAGCTCTCATTCCTCAACTCCTCCCTCTCATTCTACATGGCCTCTATATATAGGCATAATGCAACTGATGCATTTAATTCTACATTAAATGTTACCTACTCTCTCAACTACTTCTCTCAACTACTTCTCTCACCTACTTCTCTCAACTACTTCTCTCACCTACTTCTCTCAACTACTTCTCTCTTTTTTTTCTTTAACTCATCACACACTTTCACACGTACACACACACACATATATATATATATATATATATGCATTTATTACATTCTCCCCCACCAATTCTTTCTTTTTCTTCATTTTCATCCTTCTTGCTTTCTTTTTCTTTTCTTTTGCAAATCAACCCCTGCATGAAATAAAAATATATACATATGAGGACATTATGTTAGGTAAATTACTCTATTTTGTGCACTTATCAAATTACCCCCAAACAAGTTTTTGCTAGTCCTCTAGCAAATAAGGAAAAAAAATAGATAAGTTCACAAAAATGATATACTATTGAAGTTTAACTAAAGATGTGCCACTTTCGCAGGCTGCATTCGATTGCATTTACCATATGCAATAAGGCCTTAAACCCCTAGGTTACCCTAGTGGACGAGCAATAGCCTCGTGAGGGTTTACAGTGAAGATACCCACAAACTTCTTTAGTCTTCATTTTCACGCATTCATGCATTCACACACTCATTAATTAAGCCATGATACAATATATAAGATAATATGAATGCAAATACTCCCACTCACTACCGAACAATAACTATCTCAAATTAATGATATGAACGGTCCCCACTAAAGTAAATAACTTCGTTACTCTCTACTCCCAATCTAGACAACCTTCCGTGTTTTAGTGAACATTCTACTATGGTATGTCAATTTCTCTTCTTCTAATTCATTGATCAAACTTTGCCATTTTTCATAAAAATTTATTATTTCCATCATTCCACTTCTATCCTTTTTTTATCTTTCTAAGCTCCGGACTTTCCAGCGAGGATTTTTAGTCCCGACCAACTGGGCCCGAGCTTCTTCCATAGGATTTATGCTCATTAGTTTTCTCCCCTTTTTACGCGAGCAGTGATATTGGTGATACCAATGCCCGGTTACTCAGATCGAAGAACTACTTTTTGCATTTCTTTCAAAATAAATTTTTAAATTTCTCCATTCTTTCTCCCCTTTTTATAGCGGCAAAGCTATTTTTTCAACTTCATAGTCAAAGATCAACTGTTTTTCCCATAGTGAATGTGTGCATGTGCTTATAGGTCAAAGTTGTCCTTTTCGGTTTCAATTTCACTAATTCATTTACCTATGTAAAACCACATCACTTCACTAACTCAATCTAATCATTACTCTCATGAGCGGGAATATCGCATCACATACTACTGTTATATCATAAACACAAACTTAATCAACTTATAATGCAAAACACTTATGCATAAAAACAAAGAATTTTTTTTTTATTTTTTTTTTATTTTTGAAACTCTATTTGATTAAATAGATATCCACCCCCAAACAAAAATAACACTGTCCCTAGTGTTTAAAAATACATCTAAGAGACAAATTGGAACAAATTACCGCAATTGAGGTGGAGGTTATGGAGTATAGTCCCTGCAAAGATTCTTGGCAAAAGAAAAGTCAAGTGATTGGAAATATTATGACAGACTTTACCCCCAAACAAAATTTAAACATACCCAAATAGAGTGAGAAAGAAATTTTGTAGAAAATATTTACACAACATACTGGGTTGCCTCCCAGGAGCGCTAAGTTTAACGTCATCAGCCAGACTTAATGGAGGTGCTACCCTTAAATGGATCAGTCCGAATAAATCGGATCAATGAGGAGAATTTCCTCAGTTTCAGAAGCTTCAAGTTCTAGGAAAGGCTTGAGGCGATGAACATTGACTTTAAACAACTGTCTAGTCTTAGGGTCCTGTAACTCAATGACACCATGACTAGAAATGTGATGGACATAGTACGGGCCTGACCAACGTGACTTTAACTTCCCAGGAAACAATTGAAGACGGGAGTTATACAAAAGAACCTTTTGGCCTATGAAAAACTCCTTTTTGAGAATGTGTTTGTCATGTTCCATTTTAGTCTTAGCTTTATAAAGTCTTGAACTCTCATAGGCATCATTTCTAATTTCTTCTAACTCATCAAGTTGAAGGGTCCTACGTTGACCGGCTTTATCATAGTCAAAGTTCATGGCCTTGATAGCCCAATAAGCACGGTGTTCGAGTTCAACAGGCAAGTGACAGGCTTTGCCATAGACCAATCGATATGGGGACATTCCTATAGGGGTCTTGTAAGCCGTTCGGTATGCCCATAACGCATCCTGGAGTCGAAGACTCCAGTCCTTCCTGGTGGGGTTAACAGTTTTCTCTAAAATCTGTTTAATCTCCCTATTGGATACCTCAGTTTGACCATTGGTTTGAGGATGATATGATAGGGCCACTTTATGGTTGATTCCATATTTGGACAACAGGTTGCCAAAGACTTTATTGCAAAAATGTGAACCATTGTCACTGATTATGGCTCGAGGTGTTCCAAATCGAGGCAAAACCTGGTCTTTGAAAAATTGCACGACAACTCTATGGTCAGCTGTTTTGGTGGCTAAAGCTTCTACCCATTTGGACACATAATCAACTGCTAGAAGGATGTAGAGATTGCCAAACGAGGATGGAAATGGTCCCATGAAATCAATACCCCAGACGTCAAAGATTTCAACGACGAGAATTGATTGTTGAGGCCATTCATTTCTTTTGGTTATCTTACCGAGCAATTGACATCGATGACAAGCTAGACAGTATGTGTGTGTGTCTTTGAAAAGGGTTGGCCAATAGAATCCTGACTGCAAGATTTTTGCAGCAGTTCGTTTGGAACTGAAATGGCCACCACAGGCCTGGTCATGACAGAAGGAAATGACAGACTCTTGGTCTACCTCAGGAACACACCTACGAATGATCTGATCTGGACAATATTTAAACAAGTAGGGGTCATCCCAAAAATATTCCTTAGCCTTGGCCAAAAACTTATCTTTCTCTTGCTTGGACCAGTTGGAAGGAATTTGACCAATCACAATATAATTGACAATATCAGCATACCATGGTGCATGAGATATCTCAAATAATTGCTCATCAGGAAAATAATCAGAGATTGGAATGGAGTCACTAGTGGATTCAATAACAAGACGGGACAAATGATCAGCGACTACATTCTCAGAACCTTTCTTGTCTCGAATCTCAAGGTCAAACTCTTGAAGGAGTAAGATCCAGCGTATCAACCGAGGTTTTGCATCAGATTTGGACAAAAGATGTCTTAACGCTGCATGATCTGTATAGATGATGACCTTAGATCCAATCAAATAAGATCGAAACTTCTCAAAGGAGAACACGACGGCTAGCAACTCTTTCTCAGTGGTTGAGTAGTTGATTTGGGCATCATTTAAGGTTTTGCTAGCATAGTATATGACATGTCGTGCTCTATCCACTTTCTGGCCTAAAACAGCACCTACTGCATAATCAGACGCATCACACATAATTTCAAAAGGTAAGGTCCAATCAGGTGAGCGAATGATAGGTGTAGTAGTGAGTGTGGACTTCAAGTGCTCAAAGGCGGACTTACAGGCATCTGTAAACTCAAATTGGGCATCTTTAGCGAGAAGATGGGTCAAAGGTCTAGCTATCTTACTGAAATCTTTGATGAAGCGCCTGTAGAAACCGGCATGACCTAGGAATGCTCTAATATCGCGAACAGATTTAGGGATAGGTAGATTGGAGATTAGATCAATTTTGGCTTTGTCGACCTCAATTCCTGCACTAGAGATATTATGACCTAGGACAATTCCCTTTGTAACCATGAAATGACATTTTTCCCAGTTAAGTACCAAGTTAGTGTCACGACAACGTTGAAGTACGAGAGAAAGATGGTCCAGACATTGCTCAAATGATGATCCAAAGACAGAGAAGTCATCCATGAAGATTTCTAAAAACTTTTCAACCATGTCACTAAATATACTCATCATACACCGCTGAAATGTAGCTGGGGCATTACACAAGCCGAATGGCATACGACGATAAGCGAATGTACCGAATGGACAGGTGAAAGTTGTCTTGTCTTGGTCATCGGGGTGGACAGGAATTTGATTGTAACCAGAATAGCCATCTAAAAAGCAATAGAAGGCCTGACCAGCTAATCTCTCTAACATTTGGTCGATGAAGGGAAGTGGAAAATGGTCTTTCCGAGTCACACTATTCAGTTTCCTGTAGTCTATGCAAACTCGCCATCCAGTTTGAATGCGAGTAGGAACTAGCTCATTGTGGGCATTGGACACAACAGTGATGCCAGACTTTTTTGGAACGACCTGGATTGGGCTCACCCACTGACTATCAGAAATCGGGTAGATGATATCAGCGTCAAGAAGTTTGATAACTTCTCCACGGACAACTTCTTTCATATTGGGGTTAAGTCTCCTTTGAGGTTGCCTACAGGTTTTCGCATTATCTTCTAAGTGAATGCGATGTTGCACCACTAGAGGACTAATGCCTTTGATATCATCAATGGACCATGCTATGGCTTCCCTATTTGTCTTTAGAACCTCAAGTAATTGGGACTCTTGTTGCTCAGTTAACTCAGAAGATATTACCACTGGAAAAGTCTCAAATTCACCAAGATACGAATATTTTAAAGTCTCGGGTAAAGGCTTTAATTCTATCTTAGGTGGTTTCTTTGCATGTTCAGATTCAGTGGTAACCGGTAAGGACAATGATTCAAATTTAGATTTATACTTGGGGGCTTCAAAAGGTGGGGCAGAGTTTAGCAAATCATTGATTTGGCTAATATAATTAGCCTCATCAAAACTATCACCAAAATGGGCTAAACACTGCTGAAGTGGATCCTCAGGATAAAAGTGGTTAAAGGTGTGGGTGGTCAATGAATCAATAAGACAAACTTCCTCAACAGATTCTGATTCAATGGGTTGTTTCATCAAATTAAACACATTGACTTCCACTTTCATGTTCCCAAATGTCAAAGTCATGCTACCATTTCTACAATTGATCAAAGCATTGGCTGTGGCTAAAAATGGTCGACCTAAAATTATTGGAATTTGCTTCCCTTGAGTGGGCTGAGTGTCTAGCACAATGAAGTCTACGGGGTAATAAAAATCATTAACTTTGACTATCACATCCTCAATGATACCCCTTGGAATTTTTATGGATCGGTCAGCTAACTGAATTCTAACGTCAGTTTTCTTCAAATCAGTCAATCCTAAATCCAAGTAGACTGAATACGGTAGCACATTGACACTGGCACCAAGATCCAATAAAGCCTGACCTTCAAAATTTTCTCCTATCCTACAAGTGATAGTGGGACTACCAGGGTCTTTGTGTTTAACCACAGCTTGGTTTTGTAGGAAAGAAGAACAATGTTGGGCCATGAAGGCTTCCTTAGGGATATTGGTTTTCCTCTTGACTAAGTCTTTAATGAATTTTGCATAAGAAGGAATTTGTTTAATAGCAGTGAGAAATGGAATGTTAATCTGGAGATTTTGAAAAATCTCTAAGATTTCACTGTATTGAGAATCCTTCTTATTGTTGACTAGTCTAGAGGGAAAGGGTGCACGTGGAACAACCGGCTTAGGAATAACCTCATCAAGCTCAGGATCTTGATCCTTTTTGGATTTTGGGGAATTGGGTCGAAGAGATTTGGATTGTTCATTTTCATGACTGATGGGTGGCTCAACCTTATTATCAATTTTCTTTCCTGACCTCAAGGTAGTGATAGAATTGACATGGTCATTTGAGTGGTCAGAATTAGAAGTGGTCCCTATGTGATTAACTCCTTTTCCTTTTGGATTGATTTCGGGTTGGCTCGGGAATGTACCCTTTTGTCTTTCAGACAGAGCTGCAGTGAGTTGACTCAACTGATTTTGGAGAGACTGCTGAAATTGCAGTTGATTTTGAGTCAAGAGATCAAAGTTATTTTCTAACTTTTGGAATCTCTGATTGGAATGCTTATTGGATTGATCAAGATTAAGGGCAAGCATTTTCAAAGTGTCCTCATAATTGGAAGTATTATGGACCGGTGGGACCGGAGCAACATAGTTGTGCATGGGATCAACTGCTAAATCTCGGCTTGGATTGAACTGGTTATTCCTGGGGAATTGAGTTTGAGGAATGATTTGTCCTTGAGGTGGAGGTGGCCTATTGGAGTTACCTTGAAAACCGGATGAACCACCTAAGTTTTGTGGAGGTAAATTTTGCCTCCATGAAAAATTAGGGTGGTTTCTAGTATCAGGATGGTAACTTTGGCTAAATGTGTTAGGCAATGGTCTCCTAAAGGTATTGAAAGCACAAACTTGCGCATCCGAAGGTTCAGATGTGCAATAGACCGGACATTCCTCTGTGGGATGAGATAAACCAGAACAAACATTGCATTGTGCAGGTGTGGATATTAGGGCAAATGCATCAAACTTTTTGCTTAAGTCTTTCACTCCATCAGCAAGACTTTGCATCACAGACTTTAACTCATTTTCAGGTTTGATCTCATAAAAACCAGGTTTTCTATTCATTTGATCATTCCTAGAAAAATCATTATCACTTTGGTTCCAATTCCAATTTTGGGCATTTTCAGCTAGTTCCTCCAAAAATATATAGGCTTGGTCAGGGGTTTGGGCATTGAACTTTCCTTGGTGCATTGACTCAATCATGGTTCGGTTCATAGGGGAAAGTCCCTTATAAAAGAAATGGACTAACTGTGCTTTATCAAAGCCATGATGTGGGCATTTGAGGAGCAAGTCATGAAATCGGTCCCAAGTTTGGTGGAATTGTTCTTCAATTTTTCCTCTAAAAGTACTAATGGCATCTCTCATTGATTCGGTCTTTTGCATGGGATAAAACTTATTCATGAATTTTTTTGCAAGTTCATCCCATGATCTAATGGAGTTGGGTGGAATGGAGTTTAGCCATGAAGCAGCTTTATCTTCTAAGGATAGGGGAAAAAGACGCAGTTTGACACCCTCTTCATTCAAATTTTGATTTTTGAATGTGTTGCATATTGTCAAAAACTTCCCTAAATGGATATAGGGTTGTTCACTTTCGAGTCCATGGAATTTTGGCAACATATTGATTGTGGCAGGTCTAATCTCAAACTGGGGTGCATCATTCTCAGGTAGAACTATGCTATTGGGTGGGTTGGCTGTGATTGGGGCAAAATAGTCATTAAGAGTTCTTGGTGCAGCCATTGATGAATTATTGGTGGTTGACAGATATAACAAGGGAATTGATTTTTCTTCTAAATCAATTAGAGATAGATCACTAGGAAACCTGACTAGACGCTTGTTAACTCGCAACCACTGGGGCATAAACAAAAAGAAACCTAAAAGGGCTAGATGAGGGACAAAGCACACAAAATTTTTGGCTTTTTTTTTTTTTTATCTTGAGCTTAAATTCAAAGGTGGTGAATTTTTAAATCTAATATTGTAGAGAATTAATAGGATGATGTCCAAATTAATTCTCTCCTAATTAGACAGCTCCTACTCTATTCCAGATTAAGTCGATAGATTACCAGTTAAGGATCATCAAACTAACAACGGAGTAGTTCCCAGGAAAGTGTGGCGAGGCACGTGGCCTGCTTAATGCCGAGTCAACCTCACTTTCCTAGACAGAACTGTCCTACCGTTTATCAATTTGATAATGACTCACTGGAGTGACTACCAACCGTTTCCTTCCTAGAGGGCCTATGAGCTCGTAACCCTAAAGTGACTGATTTCTAATGAATTTTAATCAAATTTGGCTCATGGTTTAACAAATGCAAGGAATTTTTGTGATTTGTGGGCCACGGAGACGGGTGATGAAATCCCGACCGTATCTTGTGGGAATTTTTGCCCTTAAGTATCTTATGCAAAATGCTAATTTAAAATATGCACAAGCAAGACAAGAATAAAATAAAATACGAAAGAAATATACAAATTTTTTTTTTTTTTTTTTTTTTTTTTTTTGTTTTAAGATAATATTTATATGAAAAAAACTAAATACAAATAACGGGAGCCTAGGGTAACGTCTAATGTTATTCTACCCTAGAGGTCGCATGCAAAATTTTTACCTATTCTAGGGGAAAATAATAATAACAAGAGTATAGAAATATGGAACCTGGATGACGACCCGGTACGGTAACTCCTGCAAATAGAAAACAACAAAAATAAACAAGTAAGTAAAAAAAATGAAAATAAAATTGAGTGAATAATAAAAATAATAAGAATTAAACTAATCTAATTTTTTTTTTTTTATTTTTTTTTTATTTTTTTTTTCTTTTATGGGTGGGTTTGATTATTTTAAAAATAAGTAGGGAAGCAAAAGTAATTTTCAAAATGTTTACTTGAGTGCTTCGGACTGTATTTTTAAATTTTTTTTTTTTTTTTTTTTTTTTTTTTTTTTTTTTTTTTTTTTTTTAATGAAGGGGGCCCACGAAAATGAATGGCAAAAACAAAAATTTCAAACCTTAACAAAAATTTCAAAAGTGATGCTACTTTGACTTTTACGGAAATTTTTTTTTTTTTTTTTTTTTTTTTTTTTTTTTTTCACAAAATAACAGAAAATCACCAAAATAGAGAGAAAAGAAAAAAAAAATAATAAGAAAGGGAAGGATAGAAAGGTCGGGTGGGTTCCCGAAAAATTAGAGTTGAGGATCTTTAATTTCGAATTCTTAGTGTTGAAGCGGCAACGGCGCCATTTGACGGGTTGAGATTTGATGATATTGTGTCGTTGTTTCACCACACCCCGATCAACAAGAATTTATACCTACTAATACTTTACTTAAAATAGTATAGCAATAAGTAGGGTCGAATCACTCTCAACTTGGAACTCGTTTTGAGACAAGGATCCAAAACTTTACTTTTCGAGATAAAAAGAAATCACTTAAAACAACTCTTGAATTTTTTTTAATAGTAAACTAAAATAACTAGATAAAATTATCAAATGGTGGAAAAAATCTCAAGGGAAAAGAATTCACCACCCGGGTCTATATAAATAATATTATATATTTCTATTGCAAATTCTCCTCCAACCTATTAAACATAAACATAGATATTGGTAGGCATTCCCCGTATTTCCATTAATTGGTAATCACGAAGAATCCTCCCTATAATGTTTTGGTTTAAATAAAATGTAAATAGTAGTAGGCATTCCCCGTATTTCCATTAATTGGTAATCACGGAAAATCCTCCTTCTATTTTTTAGTGTCCAACCTCTATTGTAAGGTTTTTATTCATTGAGATTCATAAAATGAATACTCTCGGGACGAGAATTAAACAATATGAAATAAAATAAAAATTATTTATATCTTACCCATGGTGGCTTCATCACCCCCTTGAGAAGAGTTTTAAGCTAGCATGTTGATAAAAAAATGAAACAAGGTAATAGAATAAAATTCCATTGATAGAACAAAAATTACACAAAATATGAAAATGGTACAAAAGTATTCTAAGCTCTCATTCCTCAACTCCTCCCTCTCATTCTACATGGCCTCTATATATAGGCATAATGCAACTGATGCATTTAATTCTACATTAAATGTTACCTACTCTCTCAACTACTTCTCTCAACTACTTCTCTCACCTACTTCTCTCAACTACTTCTCTCACCTACTTCTCTCAACTACTTCTCTCTTTTTTTTCTTTAACTCATCACACACTTTCACACGTACACACACACACACATATATATATATATATATGCATTTATTACATTCTCCCCCACCAATTCTTTCTTTTTCTTCATTTTCATCCTTCTTGCTTTCTTTTTCTTTTCTTTTGCAAATCAACCCCTGCATGAAATAAAAATATATACATATGAGGACATTATGTTAGGTAAATTACTCTATTTTGTGCACTTATCATTTAGGGAAGGCTGCAGACCATTCATTAGGTTAAATGGTTGTTTCTTGAAGGGTCCATATGGGGGTATTCTCATCAGTGTTGTGGGCCTTGATGGAAACAATGGATTATATCCATTGGTTGTAGTAGTGGTTGAGAGTGAGAACAAGGATAGTTGGAAATGGTTCTTAGATTATCTTCACAAGATAACTGGTGATGAATCAAGTAGGGGAGTGACATGAACTATCATAAGTGATGGTAAAAAGGGAATACTCTCTGCACTTGATGAAATCTAACCTAGTGCATATAAAAGAAGGTGATGCAGAAACATTTATGCTAATTTTAGAAATTGTACCCAGGGTTGAGATCTAAGAGGTTATTTTAGGAGGAAGCTCAAGCTTATAATGAGTTAGACTACAAAACAACAATGAATAAAATCCAAAACATAAATCAGAATGCATATCAATGGCTAATTGATCACCCCATTGAAACATGGACAAGACATAAGTTTGAAGTAAATGGAAAATGTGACTTTGTCACTAACAATGCAGTCGAATCTTTTAACTCTTGGCTAAAACATGTGAGAGGGAAGCCTATAACTCATGCTTTAGATGGTATAAGAACAAAGTTGATGTCTAAATTCCAAAAAAGGTTCCACAAATCTATTGAATGGGATAACATGGTGGTTCCTAAAATAAAAAACAAGCTGAACTTTAACTTTTCCAAATCTGGTTCTTATCAACTGATATGGCTTGGGGGGGACATGTATGAGGTGACAGAGGAGTTACAAATGAAGTACATAGTGGACTTGAATAATATGACATGTTGTTGTAGAGAGTTTCAGCTGACTGGGGTTCCATGTAGACCTGCATGTGCATGCATTACATGGAAAAGACAATGTAGAGGAATATTGTGATGAGAGTTTTAGAAAATATGTGTATGGAAATGCATATATGCATTTGATTCATCCTATGCACCATAAAAGTTTGTGGGATGTAGTTGATAAGTTACCTTTGCAACCCTCTGAATTGAGGAGGCCAACTGACATACCTAGGGTGGCTAGGAGAATAGAGGAAAATGAACCTTTACCAAATAGAAGGTCCACAGTTGTGAGATGTAGTATGTGCAAGGTGATTGACCACAACAAAAGGGGGTGTAAAAGGTTTACAAAGCCCAGGCAGGGGAATACAAGAAAGAATGTTGAACAAGTTGGGACTTCATCAACTGGACCTTCAAAAAAGAAGACAAAAGTTGGCAGAAAAAACAAAGGACCAAGGACAAAAGGGGGTAGTAGCAGCAACAGGAGGTGGAGGAGCAGAAAATTCCCAAAGATCCTTGTCCATAGTAAGATTCTTTCAAATTTAGGGTTTAATGTTATATGAGTGACATTTTCAATTAACAAAATATTCACAAAATGAACTTTTATGTTGGTGGTTCTTCACATTCAAAGACATTTGCAATAGCAACAAGCTCTTCACAACCCACTTAGTCCAATATAAATACAGTCCTTAATACATTCCTGTTAAGATTTAACATTATAATTATATGTGTGACAGTTTAAATTAACAAAACCTTCAAAATGAACTTGTAGGTTGGTGGTTCTTCACAATCAAGGACATTAGCAATGGCAACAATCTCTTCACAACCCACTCATTCCAATGAAAGTACATTCCTTAACTCAATTTTGGCAACTATTTTTAGTGTATTTTTAGGGAAACATTTTAATTTGTTTTTACTTTTTAATTTTATGTAGGCTTTACATGGACGGGGTGGCTGCACAAGTACATCTACATGGGCACAATGGTAGTGTCACCAAACTGTGCAAATTTTTAATTTTTGCTGATATGGATAGTGCATAGGTGTTTTGTATGGTGGCATGTTTTTTGTAATATTTGTAAAGTCACCATATATGTGTTTATGACATTTTGAACAATTATCACACTTAAGGTTTTTTGGACAGTGACATATTTTTTGTAATTTTTGTAAATATCACCCATAGACACACACACATTGTAGAGCCTAATGAATCTAGGCTCACTCTATTTCAAGCCTTCTTTAGGCTATTTGACATGTAATCTAAATAGACTAGTACTTTAGACTTGGAACTTTGACATGTAATATGTTGTAGACTTGGAACTTTTGCATGCATGTGGTATTGAATGATATAATATGCTTTTGTTTATTTAATCAGTCATTTGTACATTAGCAATATTGTATGTACAAGACATTTTATCCTTTGTGTAAAAGCTATAATTTTTTTTCTAGCCTTTGGGAATTTTTTAAATGCATGTAAAGTGTTAATTTACTGTTCACAACCAGGTGTGATGAAAATCAGTTGCTTGACGCCACTTCAAGGTGTGCCTAAGGGTAGTTTGAACCTTGATTATGCAAGGATGTGTGTTTGGTTTCAATAGAACTAAAGTAAGGGTAAATTAGTTCATTCATAGGGTCACATGCTCCTACAGGGGGTGTCACTGCAAGAAAAATAAAACCTCAGGAGGCATTTGCACACCACTTGCTTTGACCATAATATGTCTGCAATTAATTAATACCTCAGGGGGTGTCAATACAAATTACCATATCTTCTATTATCCTCATCTTTTATACAATATGGTATTCATGATACATGCACTCACCCTTTTAAGCGTAGTGGTTAAAATTAACGACTAGTTTATCCTAAAAATATTTATACAAAGAAGGGAATTTTTTTTTTTTTTCACTTTTGTTGCTAAATTTAGAGTGGTGTTCATGTCAATTGTTGCTTAATTACCACAAGCTATAATAATACAGTAACGGATATTTATATTGAAACATCCAAATGAAAATTTCACATTTTTTCTCAAAAAGTTTTTTTTTTTTTTTTATATATAACCTGTTACACAACAATTAGTTCAAGATTGGATGATATATATGTCTTTGGCAGAATTTTTTTTACTAGTAGTCATTAACTTAACTTGTGACACAACAATAGGTTCAAAAGTTTGAAGTTGGTACCAATAATTCTTGTCCCTTTTTATTTTGCGATGTTCCCAAAATGCATATCCCATATAAAAAAAAAAAAAGGATGTACCATATTCAAACCACCCTATAATACTATCAAATAATATGTAACGCTTTTGATACTTCCCGATGCCTTTCCAACTCGAACATGGACTCATCCCGGGTGATGACTCTTATATGAAGGCTTGGCGTAGTACCGGATCTACTGTAACCGATCGAATGCTTTGCGATTTCATCCAAAAATTTAAGTTGAGAAGTGAAACTAACATTCATCCATTTAAATACTTAATTACTTTCTCATCCCGAATTTGATGTGAAACAAGACCCTCTAATATAATACCACTATATTGTAGACACGCACAAATATGTAACTTGTATTAAAGCTATACTATCGCGAAAAGAAAAAGTTTAATCTCCAAACTGGGCATGAATTCTAGGACACACGAAATAATAGATAGTACAAAATAAAAATTGTACATATTGAGATGCCACGAGTTTGAGTCATTTTATTTCAAGTTAAGTTTAATTTTTGAATATCTAATTGGCTAAAACATATATTTTTATAGCTTTATTTTTATGTAGAACTTCATACTCAATGACGTATTTACAACGTCTCATATACTTAGGTATTGGAGAGATGAAGTGCTTATACGTCTAGTTGTCTCTAATTGGTATGAGACACAAAAACAAAATCCTGCGAGCTAAGCTCAAAGCAGTGAACATCTTTTCAAGCATGAATTGTGCTGTTTCAGATAAAAAAAATAAAATAAAATCTCCTCCCTTATAATATGGATAATTACTATTACTTCTCTGACAGTTCATATTTTGATTTTACATTTCCTCTTCAGTCAATTTCCGACATAGTCAATTTCTGTTAACGCTTATGTCATCTAATTTTTAGATGTGAAATGACTATATTGTCCCCAAATTTTGTGATGACTTGTATGACCCATTCCAAATAACAAGGTTATAAAGGTAATTTCACTTTTCCGCCTAACGTGGATGACTTTGGAGAGTGGAAAGTATAAATATCTAAAACACAAGGGAGGGATCTGTAATATGTACTAACAAGAGAGGGTGAAACTGTACTCACGAAAATCTATATATCAATTTATTTTCAAAACAATATTGATAATGACTACCATTCAAGAAAAATTGATAATGACTATTATTAATACACATTTCATGTGGGGTCACGGAATCTTCTTGAATTTTCAGCTTTCAATTATGTTGAAGAGGATTTTTTTTTTCCCTTTCTATCTTCCTTTTGTAATTATTCTCACATGCATCCTAGTGTAAGGTGAAAGTTATTCAGCCAAATCCCACCATGGGGAATTTAGAGAATTGCTTGGTGTATTCTTTTATGATCTTACTTTTTCTTATTCCAAACCCAAATGGAAAGCCATGCACAGATCAAAGACATTGACCCTTCACTCATTAATTAGTTCATCAATTTCCATTAATTCACTATAAATATATTTGAATGCTGAGGGCTAAAAGTGTCATTTTCACCTACAAGGGGTTATATTCCCTTTCCTTAGAGGGCATGCGTGACCTAAACATGCCCCAACCCTTTTAGTCCTCACCACAGGTAAGCATATGCAAAGCTATTCCATAAGCCTTAATCTGCAGGAAATAGGACCCATGCATCTACATTATTTACCTCTTTCATATACATATATAAATTTCTCTCTCTCAATATATATATATATATATATATATATATATATATATATATATATATATATAGTATTGCTCATGTACATAATGGAATCCTATGTAAGTTTTCTTTATGATCTCATTTATCTTTTGAATCAATTGCACCAGCTTCATGTCCCTGCTTAACTCTGGAGCCAATAAGGTGATGAGAATAATGTTTTGCTAGTCTCTGCATATACAATTACATATATAATAACCATTCCCACGCACATTAGCCAAACACATATTCGGTAATTGGTATATATACATACATAAAAACATCATCATCCTTGTCTTAGAATACGTGTCACATGAATTGATGATCATGTTTACAATTTTTTTTACTATATTCGTATCCACACATTTATGCATATAATTCAAATATCACGAAAAGTTAAAGGATTTGCTTGATTTATATTTTTGAAATCAGTTTTTTTTTTTGAAGATTGAAAATAAAAAAAATCTATTTGATTGAGTTTTTTAGAAAATTCAGTTATAAAAATATCTGTATTTAAGAGAATTGACTTTTAATATTATTTAAAAATAACCTTCTGTTTTCAGAGTTCTTGAAAACAATTTTTAAAAATACAAACCAAACAAACTCTATAATATGTTATAATTTCAGTCTCATATGTAGTCGAGGGACATTTTTCGCTAGCTCCACTTCAATAATGAGCACTATATATCATACATTTATACGATTTTACTTCGCATCTAAACGAGCAAATGAGAGGATATATGTTCGAGTTATAATCATGCTCATTACATACAACTTTTTCTATTTTTATTTTTTTCTATCTTAAGAGTAAAATTAAATACTCTAGGAGTGGGCACACAACCAAGTTGCCAACAAGAGAGATTCAAGAGGGTGATGCATTACGTGGTGATTCTGATTGTTTTAATTTGCTCATTAAACAAGAGAGGTGCTAATTGGAGACAAATGAAGTCCAAATTGCTATCAACATATGCTATATATATATATATATATAGTCCATTTCTCTTTCTTTTTTTTTTTCCCTTTCTATCCATATTTTCATCTTTCTAACCGAAGGGAGATGAATATATTATATACATTTACATTTAAAAATATAACTAGCCAACCTTTTCTTTTTTGTGGCAAACAAAACAGTACACTACAGATTTATATTACAATCCTTATAAGCTAACTCAAAACAAAATCTGATTCACGGGAAGAACATGAGAGAGAAGCCAGAGCATGAGCAACGCTCAATAAACAAGACCGACACCTACGAGAGACCTTCCATCCCACGTTTGATACAAATATATATCTATTCACAGGAAACACATCACAATTATAGAGGCCCATGACTCAGTATTGGGCTTAAATCGCACCTCTCAGTTCATACATATCCGGAAGTCGCAAGACATAGCTTCACAAGAAATATGAAGAATGGGGATAAACTTGAGGTTACTGGTTAGGGCGTGAATCGAAGGAGATTCACATTAATTAATGGCTTTTCAAATCTGTATAATTTAAGGACAAAACACTAGTCAGATTTAATATTGAGTCACATTTGACCCCTATAAATGTAAAATCCAAAAATGCCTTAGAGACACACAGATGGACTTGTTTTGGATCGACATGTACCAGTCTACTTTGGGAGCTTACATGAAATGTGGTCTTATAAATGATTCACACGCTACTCGATGTGTTCGAGTTTAATGTCACGGACTGATTCATGAGTCAACGCGATAAAAATATGAGCATCGAAGCGAAGCATGCATTATGAGAAGTGTGCATATTATGACAGAGAAATGGTTAAAGAGAAGTGCATGGGGAACATAAGATGCCGTTGGGTTGACTAGGTTTAGTTCGAGGTATTTGTCGGTAATTTTGGACTAAGACTATGAAGGGAATTGGTCATCTCTACAAAAACTAAACGGAAGTTGGAGCCGTTCTCCTACCAAGACCCTGGATGGCTAAAACCCGTCAATGTGCAACCCATAAAGAGGCAGGACGTGCAAGACTGACCTTGTCATGTGAGAAAACAAGCGAAGAATGACGTACTAATAATCCACAATGAAAATTTTCTTAGTATCCAACCACCAGGGAGGTCTCAACCCCACTGCCTCGAACGGAGAAAAGAGTCACAGTTCTACTTGTATTTTTAAGTCAGTTGCATCTGAATTCGCCGATCATTGATAGTTCTAGAATCGCTAATCCTATGTTACATACACACTAAAACATAACTTTTTTACTGAAAATATAAAAAAGATCCTTACGACCCAACATACTAAGGAACTCAACATGCATTTTGCCTACACAACACATTAACCCAAAATCGTGTTCTCAGAACTCCAGGAGATGATGTACCAGAATACCATAAACCTAGCAAAAGCAACAAAAAAAAAAAAAAAAAAAAAAAATTGTACCATGTCCAATGACATCAACAGGATCCATAATGCACATTCAACATTGATCAATCCATTTATTGCAAGTCGGGGACAGATTTTTTCTGTATCCCAGAGTACCAATTATTCACAGGTAACCAGGAAATGAAAACTCTCTGCATTTCTCTTAATAATACAAAATAAACGATTAACCATAGCGTGAGGATAGTAACACCGTAACACCGAGGTAATGTACCCACAAATTACTGTTTTTTTTGGTCTTTTAAAGAGAATTAATGTGAATTTACATGAGTTAAAAAGCTGAAATCACTATGACAGTAAATTATCTTACATTGAACAAATGTTACATTACCAAATTCATCACCAAACACCTCTCATTCCCTCTCACTAATACAAA
Organism: Cornus suecica; assembly: GCA_963922005.1. Lineage (NCBI taxonomy): Eukaryota > Viridiplantae > Streptophyta > Magnoliopsida > Cornales > Cornaceae > Cornus > Cornus suecica. The sequence continues at coordinate 77,479,111 of OY998239.1, forward strand.
ACCGACAAATTTAGGCACAAAAATCAAACCTACCAAAGTAGCTATCAGCTTGAAATATTGAAAAGATCACTTAACTGATGTATCTGCAACTTGCAGCCAAATTATCTTCAGTCCAGTAGCTCCAGAGCAATCTAAAATTAAAATATAGGCCAAAAGCAAATGACAGGAGGAATCAATCAATGAACCAATGACATCAATGCATGGATTGAATCCATTTGAAGAAGGAAAAAGATTTGCAAAAAAAAAAATGGGAACCTTGAAATCATGATAAAGACTTTCTTAGAGTGGCCAAGAAATGCTGCAACCTGATCAAGAGAGATGAATGAGAGGTGGAGATGAACAAGAGGGAGAAAAACAAGAGAAAACAACATAGAAATACAGAAGTTAGAAACACCAGAAACAAGATATACTATCCATGGGCTCAATGCTTGATCATTCTTTTTCTCCTGTCAATAACAAGAAACTCAGATGAAAAAGTTATGGCAATAGAGAGAGAGGATTAGGGATAGAGAGAGAAAGAGAGAGAGAGATCAATCAAACAACAAAGGGAAACTGCTTTTTCCGAAGAAGGAAGAGGGCAACCGGCGAATGGTGATGTAGACAAGTCCAGCTTCACAGAATAAATTGTTATTGATGCAGTGATCAGAGGAGAAGACAATGAGCTGTGTAGAAGTCAAGCATCCTACTTTAGAGGCTAAAACACGAGGTACCGCAATGGTGGCAAAGACGGTCACATCATCTTCTTTTCCAGAGGATCTAGACTATATAAAGTGAGAGAATTAGTTAAACAATAGTGAAGTTTTAGGCAGAGATATGGTTACTGAAGCATTGAATAGACAAGTAGATCATTAGCTATGGAGAACAAGTCTAGCTTCCGAACTTTGGGCTTGAACCCAAGTGATCTAATTGGTTGACCAACACATTCACATCTTCCTCTTCACCTTCTTCATCCTCTGGTAAATCCAGTTCCTCGTAGAAGTTATCGTTAAACAATTCTTCCCAAAATCCCTCATCAAGTCCTTTAACCCCACTCTCAAATTGCCCAAGTTCTTCATTTTCGTCATCTGACTCTTTTCTTGCTTTGCCATACCCCTGCATTTCAAATGCAAGTGCCTCCAGCTCTGATACCTCAAAATCATGCTGATCTCCGAATTCTAGTGGCTCAACTTTAACAGGATATTTTCCCTCACCGCTTCGACTTGATTGGGCTCCAAAACTACAAGACCCTTGATCAATTGGCCGCCTACGTTTCTTAGTAATGGCCTCTTCAAGTTCCTTTCTTTTCGCCTTCTGTTGGAGTAATTGCTGGATAAATGCTGGATTTTGCATAGCTCTTGCCAAAAAGCTCATCATTTGTTGCTGCTTCTTCTCTGTCCCTTGTAGCCTAAGTTCCATTGCTTGAAGGTGCGCTCTGGTATTCTGTTGTTGCTGTCTGAGCTTCACAAGTTCCATCATCAAGACCTGCTTGTCGCGCCTCAAACGATCAACGTCTCCATCTAATCCGAATCGTCCAAGTTCGACACAAGGGCCCAGAGCTTGTTGGGGGGAAATAGGCTGAGAAGGTGCCTTTCTTCTTCTTATGTTCCTCAGAAGATGCTTCTGACCCCTCAGAAATCCTTCATTGGCAAACTCCCACCTATCTGGATCAATCTTTCTAAAACCCTGGAGTCCAATCCAACAATCAAGAATTTCTAAGAAATTGAACTTATATGCAGATTAATTCCACATTTTGGAGTCCAAAATCCAATAACCAAGCAATTCTCTAAACTTGAATCTATAAGATACAATTGGAGTCCAAAATCCAATAACCAAGAATTTCTCTAAACTTGAATCTATAAGCTACATTTGGAGTCCAAAATCCAATAACCAACAAATTCTGTAAACTTGAATCTATTTGCAGATTCAAAGGCCTCATGAAGCTTCACAAAAGAAGAAGCACACTTGTTAAGCAAATAGGATTCATAACATTCATGTTAAAGATAAGATCTTATGAATAGTGATCAGTGACTCACATGTTTCATGTTTCAGCTCTAACTTTTTGGGACAATTGAAAAAAATAAAGACCCACAACTGTAAAGAAACTTTGCAAAGTACATCAAGTGTGGGAGAGGGATTCAAACAACTGCAGAATTGAGAAGTATAAAAGGTTTGAATATTAAAATGGAATTCATCTAACATTTAAACCAGAAAAGGTTTTCTCAGAAAGCCTTTAACAAAACAGAATGTGAAACTCTTTAACTCATTGACAAATTCAGATCTGCTTTTTTTTTCCCTGATAAAAATAAAATAAAATCACTTAAAAAATTCTACTGCTAAGTACATTCTCACAGGCATTTATCAAATAATTCTGTGTCTTATATTAATCTTTAAAGTAACAATCTATGCATATATGTAAGTACATAAATTGTTTCCTTGTTTACCCATCTGCAATTTCTTTTCCTTTTATTGTTTATATTTTTGTGAAGGAGAACTCCATGAAAGATCCAAAGATTGAAACCATATTTCATCTAACATTCAACCCAGAAAAAGGGAAAAATAGACACTCTCAAAGACCACAAACAAACTCAATAACTCATTTCAAATATCAAATCTGCTACAAAATGAAGTAGACAAACCAAAAGAAAAAAAAAAAAAAAAAGGAAAAAAGTCAATTCAAATTTTACTGCTGAGGACATTCTCACAGGCCATTGATCAAACAATTGAGTGACATATCAAAAACTTCAAAAAATGACAATCTATGCATACATATAACTACAAAAAATCCATTTTTCTTTTTAACCCAGAAATGTTGAGCAATACAAGAGTCCAATTTGAAAAGACCACTTACATAAGTGTTGAGCTGCCTCACAAAACTTGAGAAATTGTTGTGCTTGAAGTATCTAGGGAGAAGACTAGTAGAGAATGCATGAGGGTCCCACACAACAAAGCTATTACCCTCTCTACTCCAAGACACAATCTGATCAGTGGTTATGTCATCCACCATGTCAAAGGTTTTGGTGAGAAATGGTGGAGGACCCATGTCATGAAGCCTCTCCATTGGCTGTGGTGGTGGCATCGTCGCCACCGGCCGGTCACCGGACTGCGATGAACTCGATCCCCCATAAGATGAACGATTGTTCATCATTAATATTGCAAAAAATTGCTCAAATCCAGATGGGTTTTATTCAAATCCAAGGTTTTTTTTTTTTTTGAAAAACAGAGTGAAATTCACAAAAATAATATATAAAAAAAACCCAGAAATTTTTCGATCAAATGAAATGCAAAATTGAATGAAAACCCAGAAATATTTGGATCAGCTGAGCTGCAAATTTGAAAAAAAATTGAATTTTGGGAGGCAAGATTCAAACTCGAAGATATGAATCTATGGTATAAGAAGAAGAGTCGGAGAATAATTAGAGGGTCACAGACAGAGAAGATTTAGATATTTTTGGCTTTTCTTATTGCTCACGGAGCTACTTTCTACTTTGGGAAGGCGGTCTAAGCAGTTCAGAAGTTGGGTTTTGTTTCGTGTCACACCCGTTGAAAAGAAGCTTCAGAAATGAATGTTCCAAGGCTATGAGAGCTGTGGGTGAATGGATTGCAAAATATCTATGTAAGAAGGTTCTAGATGCTTTCTTATTTTATTACCTTCACTTATTTGGCTTTTTAATATTTATATAGATATATATATATATATATATATGTTTAAGTGTGTATATTGGCTTTTAATATGTTTATATATATATATATGTATAAGTGTGTGTATATATATATTTTTAATATAAGACCTTATCTTTTTTTTCTTCTCCATTTGGCAGAAGGTTCTGGAATTCATGGGGCAAGGAAGTGGAGGAAGTATGGTGGATGTCTGGGGTGGGCGCCCCCATTGAGATTTTTGTTTTTAGCCTAGTTATCCTTTAATTTTTGATATTTTGTGAATTTGCCCCACTAAAAATTTCTTAAAATTTTCACTGAAATTTTCTTTTCCGCTTTTACCGACCTCTAAAATTTGAATAGCGCGATCCTTGTCTGTGTGGGACCCACAAATATTGTAAAGAGTGGTTTTGGTCTGTACAGCCTCTTTGGAATATGATTGGTGTTCATCTATGCCCTACTTATAATTGAGTGACATCATTCAAGAATCACCATTAAATTTGGCTATAATCACAAAATGAAGAAGGGTTTGGAGCTAAATAGTGACTTTGCTTGGTTGGTGGGGTGTATAAGTGTGAAAGTTGTGGTTGATTTTTGTACTTAATAATTGAACTTAAGTGGTATTTTCTTTCAAATCGTCAACGTAACGTTGGAAAACTGGTGTTTTCATTTTTGTTTTTATTTTTTTACTGTTTACGGGAATAAAATTGCGTTTAGGAGCCTTTGATAATTTTTGTTTTGGTAAACAATAAAAAAACGTTTTCTCATCCTTAGTTCAAAATTTGAGAACATCAAAATGATGTTTTTTTGTTTTCAGCACTGTTTGTTCTCAGCAAAAAATAATAATAATTATTGCAGATTCCCTAACCCCACCACCATCACCAATCGCCATCCCACCACCACTGCAAATCGATACCACCACCAACACAAACCCTTACCTCTGCAACTTGACACCTCCAATCGAATTGGGGTGATGTGGTCTTTATACATGTTACTATTTATATATATACATGTTACTATATATATATATATTCCTGTATGCTAATCTTTTGAACAACAGCAAAGTGGTCGTATTCATTGTTGTATGGAAGACTTGAAATTGTACATTGTAGCTGGTTTGTACAAGGGATGACAATAAAATCAAACTTAATCTCACCATTTGACAATTTGTTTTATACTTTTTATTCCAAATAAATCTCAAAAATGTGTTTTTTTTTTTGTTCCCGAAAATTTTTTAGACAAAATTTTCAACCAAACATGTTTTTGTTTTCAGATTACATTAGGACAAGAACAATAAAAAAATTTATTCTCAAAAGATAAAAAACGAAAACGGAAACACTAGTTTCCAAACGCACCTTTAGGTTTAATGTGGAGCATGGCTAGATAATTGTAAAGAATTTGTGTACAACTTAAAAATATTTTTAATAATAATAATAATAATAAATCTCAAGGATGATCTCCTTGGTACATGAATCAACCTCACAATATGCAGCGTCCAAGTTTTAGAAGGTACGTCCTTGTCAGATGCGTTGCGTCCGCAAAGGTAATTTTATAACTTATCTGTCACATAATTTCTTATGATTTATGAAAGTAGAAAGAATACCAAAATTTAGAAAAATCTATACAAGCTTTTTAGAGGTTTTCGAGAATAGATAAAAAAAAAAAAAACTAAATGATAAATCTTATTTAAAATGTTTTGAAGTGATATCACACTAATAATTAAGATTTTGTCGATATTTGTCTTCAATTTCTCCAAAAGTATTACTGAATTCAAGTAATTTTACCAATTTTTATCTTATTAAAGTCAAGTATTATACATATTCTCTCATTTCTCAAGAATTTTTTTATTTTATTTATTTTCTTATTAAAGTTTCATTTATGAAGAAATCTCATACCTCATCGTTAGCATAAAATTAAGATCATTAACATTAGATTCAAATGATCTAACCGAATGGAAGTCAAATATTTCTATTTACACCATTCAATACGATGGAGTGAAAAATTTATAAAAATAATTATTTTTCTAAAATAAAGAATATTAAGAAATGGCTAAAAGTTGGAATAAGTGGCATTAAAATATTTATTTATTTGTTTTTACTTTGTTTTAGTATGGAGACAAGTTGATGATCTCACTCCCATACAGGTTGCACTTATTATATTGGAATTAGGTCATTCTTTTTATAAGGGTAAATTATATATTAATCCCCTATTATTAATATAAATTATACTTGCATTTTATATGGTTGCGCTAAATATATTTTCATCCTTTATTATTAATGTAAATTATATTAGCTGGTTTTGCTAATTACACTTTCATCTCTTATTTGTTTCACTTTAACCTCATCAATCAAATTTTGAATTTTGAGATGTGAAATGATTAAATTATTCATATATATGTGTGAGGATCTATTTACCCTCTAATAATAATGTGAAAAGACTAACCTACCCCCACACACATATACTCTCTCCCTAAATTCATGAACGAACTAAATTGGGTCTCTTTCTCTCTCTAAACCCAGAAATGGCAGAACCCAAAGGATTCTCTGGTTTTTTTATCTAGGTGAATCGACTTCTCTGATCTCCTATTTTTTTTGCATATTTTTAATTTTTTTGTATATTTTTGTGCACGCGTTTTGTTATTCAAAATTTCAAATTTTGTTTGATACCCAATCACTTTAAATTCAGTTACATGATTCATTCACTTCATTCCAATTTTGAAAAAAAAAATTGGCTATCTGATTTTTTATAGGTCTTCAATCACTTTGATGTGTCCCATGTAAGTATCCATCTCCAATCCTCTCATTTATTCATGTTTATCCTACAATAATTCCAAATGAGTGTTCTTTAATCCTCTGTTCTTTAATTTCTGAAATTCTGAAATTTCATCCTCTGTTCTATTCTGAAATCCTCTCATTTATTCAATCACTTTGATGATGGGCATAGAGGAATTCAGAAATTATAAATTTCATCATCTGTTCTTTAATTTCTGAAATTCTTTAATGATCCAGGTGTTCTTTAATTCTGAATTTTTTTAATTTCATCCTCTGTTCCTATCTCATCATCCTCTTAGAGGTATTCTCTCTCTATATACAAATATATAGGTGTATATTCTGAAATTGGAACGTGTTTGGTTATTATTAGAGTGTATTTCCTCTGCTTGTATGCTCTTAGTGACAATTGTCAATTAAGGTGCTATATGTGCTGAAGGAAAGAGGTATCGTTTATATATGGTAAGACCATTACCATCAAATTACTCTTGTATCAGTTTTAGATCTTATTTGGCTATGTAGCTTTGTTTTCTAACATAAAATAAATCGAATTGGTAATTGTATATGATTGTACTTTTATGTGGGTTGAGTAAATTTTGGGCTTTCACTGCAATCTTTAATTGTTGTTTCTTTCTTCATGGTGTTGGTGTTCATGCTCAGCCGGACATATATATAAACACATATTCAAAAAGGAAATTGGAGAAATGGAGAAGAAGGGATAAATGAGTAATTTAATATGTCAGATATTTTAGAATTAAAAATAAATTAAAATATATGGGTATAAATATCATTTCACATATTCCAGGTGAAAGTGTAAGTAGCGGAATCATAGGGGTGAGAGTATAATTTATATTAATAGTAGGGGTGAAAGTGTAGTTTATCCTTTTTATAATAATGGTTTTTACTCAGATCCTATTCACGTCCCTTTGAAGTTGAATATTCTCACTTTCACTCCTTTGGGTTAGTAAAATTACCTCCTTGCCTCTGAATATAATATATATATTTTAAAAAAACTTATTTTATGAGGGTAAATTAGATATTTTATATAGTAAGAATTAGGGTGAGGGGTCTAAGTGAGACAAAATTCAAATTCAAAGAGATGAAAGCATAAATATTTAACTTTGAGGGGTGTGAGTGGGATTATGGCAAACTTCAGGAGGTGTTTGTGGGAATAATCCTAAAATGGATCTAATATAATAATGGGTTAATTTTAATAAACCCCCCATAGTATTTAATTTAATCAACTAACACCTCCTATGTCCAATATTTACGAAATATATATATTTTTTTCCAAAATATATATATTGAAATGTGAGGGTGAGGGGATAATGTGATGAAATTGGAAAATATAAAGGGTAATTCGGACATATGAGAAATTAGTTGATTAAATTAAAAAGTACATGAGACAATCCGAACATATTATCAATTAATTTTATAATAATTGATAGTACCAATCAGATATCGAAAGGTGTACAACAATGGCCAATAACATGTCGAAAGGTGTCCAAAATTTATTAATATTATATTAAATATTATATAATAAAAGCAATAATTATTCTTTCACATGACGATGCTTATTAGAAGGACCACATTTATTATTAAATTATTAAACACTAAAGGAAATACTAATAAAATATTTCACTTTATTTTGTTCGAAAAGCTGACGAACAAACAAAATAGGCAAATTTAAATAGCGAATAACAAGGTGTTCACGTGGCGTCACGTTTCATCTTCCTTATCCAGTTACGCGACACGTGGAAAGCTATAGCATTGGTACCCCATCTTCCACCAGTTTAATTTCGGATCAGATAAAGATCATAGAGAAAATAAGCAAATAATAAAAATATTTTTAATATTATCTATATTTATATATATAATTTTTTTTTTTGGGTAAATAAATAAAATATTATCTATATTTGTGCATGTACAGTCATATTTTAGACTATAATAAACTGAAAGAAGGATATATATAAAATATATATATTAGGAAAGCAAAATGTTATCTAGGAGACTTAAGATACAATCACATCTACGTAGGATCATTGCTTGGCGGGATTTGGCTTGAATTGGTGCTACTCCATGGAAAATTAAATAATGTTCAAACTTCAAAATTAAGGATTTGTTGGGCATCCTCAAGCTTCTTTTTAAGGATGTTCAAAATTGGACTGTTGGGCCTTTATGCTTGACTATTGCCTTGTGGGTACCCAACTAAGGATGTCTTTAAATGAATGTCGTGCTGCTCACAGAAGGCTCTGGTCCATTTGTTATCTAGGCTCAACCCGTTGTCTATCATTATGACCCTGGGGTCCCAAAATGACATATAATATTTGACCATATGGACTTAATCACGTGCATGTGTGTTATCACTGAGTATGACTTTGTTTCTACTCATTTAGTGAAGTAATCTGTCGCAATAAGTGTTAGCTTTACTTCACTCAAGGCTTGGGGAAGAGGCCCCACAATGTCTATCCCCCACTGGGCAAAAGGATGAGGATTGAGTGTGGGATTCAAGAGCTCTGGTGGAGGATGGATGTTTTCTCCATGGATCTGGCATTTATGGCATCTTCTAACGAAAGCTTCAGTACTTGAGAAAGGTAGGGCCAGAAGTAACCCTAACTTAGCACCTTATAAGCAAAGGACCTCCCTCCTGAGTGATTCCCACACATTCCTTCATGTACTTCCTTCATGATTGATGTGGCTTCTGATGAGGTAAGACACCTGAGGTAGGGTCCTCCAAAGGACTTTCGGTACAATTTCCCGTTTATCAGGGAATATCTGGCAGATTTCATGTGGATTTTTCTGGCCTCGACCTTGGCTTCAGATAAGACTCCATCCCTGAGGTAGGATATGATCGGGTCCATCCAGCTGGGCTCTCATGGTATTATGCAGACACTGACTGACTACTTAATACTTGGGATCTCAAGGTAATCTATTGGAGCCACTCTTGTCAGGTCCTGAGTGGTGGATGACGCCAAGTTGGCCAGTTTGTCTACACTTTCATTTTGGCCTCTTAGTATTTGTTTAAGGATAAATTGATCAAAGTGGCTGAGTTTCGCCTAAACCATTGATCTATACAGTTCCATTTTTTCTCCAGCCTCATATTCCCCATTAACTTGTTTGACTACAAGTTGGAAGTCGCTATATATTTTGAGGCGTTTGATATGGAGACTCTAGCATAGTTTGAGACCTGTTAATAGTGCCTCATATTCGGTTCATTGTTGGAGGCTAGGAACTCCAGACGGACTGATTGCTGAATTCTGGTACCATCAGGTGTTATGACTTCCAGTCTTATTCCAACCCCCGATACTCCGACTGATCCATCGACAAACAAACTCCATTCTGGTTCCTCTAGCTCTTGATGATCCAGCTCCGGTTCTACTTCCAAAAGGAAGTCTGCTAGGGTTTGCCACTTGATAGCTCTCCTGGGCACATAAGTGATGTTGAAGGCTCCCAATTCAATTGCACATCTGGTAATTCTTCCCGTCAGGTCAGACTTGGACATTATTGCTCTGATGGGGAATGATGTTGGGACAATGACGGGGTGCGTCTCATGTATATGAATATATATTATATATACACATCAACCCAACATACTAAATCACAATACTAACTACCATAGTCTTGCTAATTACTTTTGCTTACACCTGCATATGCATATCTATCTATATATATACATCAATCTAGCATTAAATTCCTTATACAAACCCATTCAAACAAATAAGTTTCTTATACCTACATATTTACACACGTGACCAGCAAGCATTAAACATCCAATACGCACTTTTATATTCGTATTTCTCAAACACTGTAATAGAAATCGCCCTATTTTTTTTTATCTTAATGAAAACAATACTACTCGACCTAGCATGGAACAATTTTTGATATAAAATTTATTCAAGATCAAGTAGACACCGATTAATACTATATATATATCTAGGGATGGCAATGGGGCGGGACGGGTCGGGTATCATATTCCCCATTCCCGAACCCGGTTTAATTTCCTCGCCCCGTCCCCGATTATTTTTTTATTTTCCGCCTTGCCCCGCCCCGTGACCCGGTTATCCCTGCCCCGCGCCTCGCCCCGCGACCCGGTTATATATAAATTTTTTTCCCTTTTTTATATAATATTTTTTCAAAAAAAACAATTTCTTAAATTCGTTCATTGCAAAAATAATATATGAAATGTAAAAAATTAAAATCATTAACTTTGAAATGTAAAAAATATATATAAAAAATAGTTTATGAACTTCATTCATAGCAAAAACAATAGATGAAATGTAAAAAAAATATAAAACATACTGGAATCCACTCCCTATTATAAAACAATAGATGCAATTCATAGAGTAGACAATAGATGAAATTCGTCCATAGCAAAAAGAAATTAACATATAAAGCTATTACAAAATACTTGTCCAAACCCTAACTTGAGTGCCCCAATAACATCTTCAAAACTGAACTTTAAACTTAAAGATAATCAGCTTCTTCATATTGCTCCCCTTAGCATCAGCTTCCGCATGACATACTCATGCCACTTGAGAGTTCTTACTTTGCCAAATAAAACAGAAAATATATTATCAAAATATAAAAAATTGAAATCATTACCAAATTAAACTAATAGAACATGTATTATACCTCTATTCAAGAACCTCGGACATTAGAGAATTGTCATCATCACAATCACAAAATATATTATCATTTGTTGTATTCACCTCGAATGGAATTCCTATAAACCAATAACATAATTTTTTAAAAAACAATAAATCATGGCTATAAAAAAATAAAAAATAAAAAATGAGAAAAAAGTAAACCAACAATTACCATTTTCTTTGGCTAAAAGCCAACTTTGGGAACACATCAAAGCCTCCAACGTAGTTGGATGAAGTTTGCTACGATGTGGACTAACAACCCTACCACCAGTACTTAAAGCAGACTTTGAGGCAACAATAGACACTGGAATCGCTAATATATCTCGGCCCATCTTTTGTAAAGTAGGATATTTCACTCCTGCAGTCTTCCACCACCCCAAAATATCAAAATCATCCGACTGAGGCAACAATTTCTCTTCCAAGTACGAGTCAAACTCGGTCTTCTCCTCATCTTCAGGTGCATTTTGACTAAGAAATTTACCAAAATTTGACTTATACCTCAACATCCCCCCCCCCCCCCCCCCCCCCCCCTAACATCACTCACACTAGTAAGATTAGAAGACGAAACACTTGCATTATTTTCACATTTTTTGGACTTTCTTGAATACTCGGAAAACATATTAGCACAACTTTCTCGCAATTTTTGAGCTTGCACCTTCCATTTAGCTCCATAAATTTCAGGATAGAAGAATTCAACCAGTTGCATCTTATATTGTGGATCTAACACTACCGCCATTGCCAATGCCTCATGACAAATATCCCAATATTTCACATATTTTGCCAACATGTTGCATGCCATCTCATGAATTGTCAAACTTTTGTCGTCAAGCCAATTATACAATGCAACTCTAATTTCACAAATATAACCAAAAAATAAATTGGAAGTAGGATATTGTGACCTAGAAAATAACTCAGTGGTAGAGTAAAACAACTCCAACTTGTCACAATTTTTTTTTCCCATTTCCCAATCCTCATTGGTTGGCAATGTTTTGTAAAGTTTCTCACGTTGCTTCAATCATGGGAACACATCTTTATACTCTAAAGCAGTTACAAGCATAAAATATGTAGAGTTCCAACGAGTTTTGCAATCCATTACCAATTTTTTGGTACATGAAAGTTTTAATTGCCAAGCTGCTTCTTCAAACTTTTCAATTCTACTCGGGCTTGCAGTCCAAAAATAAACGTTATCGCGTATTCTTTCAATTGACTCCCCTATTATTTCTAGCCCTTCTTTCACAATCAAATTCAAAACATGAGCACAACATCTCATATGAACAATTCTTCCATCTAGTATAAGTGAACTCATATCAACCTTATCAATGACACAATTTACCAAGGCCTCATTGACATAACAATTATCCAATGTAATCGTGGATAATTTTCTATCAATGTTCCAATCCAACATGGTATCAAGTAGCACATCAGTTAAAACTTCTTTATTATGTGGAGCAGGAACATATGTGAACCTATAACATATTAAAAATCAATTTCAAAAACAGTTTATAAGTAGCAAATGACCTATGTATATAATCATTTCAACCAGAATGTTCCATACTGATGAATAAAAAACCACTTCCTAAATGTCTGTTCGATTCACCTCACATCCTTTCAACCAGAAGGTTCCATACTGATGGCTATGTGGTTAAAATTGAATAGAAGAAATCAGACACCTTCAAACTTTTATGTTTTATCCTACCACTAAAGGTATTATATATTGTCACTTGGGAATTAAAATAACTTCTTTTACAAAACACTGTTTATAAACAACTTTGACTGTATAAAAAAATAGGTAAATTAAAAAACAACAACCAGTAAACAGATAGAAAATACATAAAACAAAAATGCTTAGCAAAATTAGTAAAGAAGCTTATTAACTTTACTGCTAATAGATATACCAACTATAGATATCACATTGTGCTGCAATTAACATAGGACTAATCCAAAAAAGTTTTCAAACAAAACAACCCAAAATTGCACTGAAATTTCTTCATGTAAATACTTAAGAAAATTTCAAAATATAAATTCAAAATAAAATTTAAAAGAAACTCAAAATAAAATTTCATACCTCAAAAGTCTTATTTGCAGTTTCCACGAATCATCAATGAAGTGAGTTGTTACTGCCATGAAACCCTTCCTTGAATGATTACAAGTCCACATATCCGATGTGAGAGCGACTCTGCCATTAAGATTCTCCAAAAATCTACATATTTTAGCCTTTTCAGTCTTATAAATCTTTAAGATATCACTTTTGATTGTATTTCGAGAAACCATCTTAAACATTGGTTGAAAGTTATTCACGAATTTTCGAAAACGACAATGGTTAACCATGGAAAGCGGATACTCGTGCACTATTATCATACATGCAAGCTCATGTCTCGAGACAGTTTGATCAAACACGTGATTGCGATATGAAACTTGTGTTTCACCTGTCTCATCATTTCTTTTATATGTGCTTTGTAAAACCGATTGTCTCAAACCACTACTGTCCCTCTTTAATCTTGGACACCTCTTTAGATGAACAATCAAACTATTAGTTCCATAACTACTAGGTGCTTTCAATTTCGCATTACAATGATGACACACACCATACACCATTCCATTCTCTGTGATTTTACTAAAATCATTTCAAACCGCTGATGTTAATTTTCTTTTTCTTTCTGTAACAGTTGGAACACTAATTGGCTCATCACTAGCTTTAGGAATTTCAGGGTCAAGGGCTGAAGTGGGAGTCTCGGAGGTGGCGGGAGAGGGATTATCATTTGCAGGCTCTATAACTATATTTGGACTGTTTGATTCCTTCTCTGACATCTTTCAATTTTGTAATATCTACAAAAAAATAATTTCAAAATATAAATTATAAACTTTTTCTCTTTCTTTCAATGAAAAAGATTAACAATTCAAATTGGATGAAAACAAAACTAAGAACTATACAACATAACTGAAATAAATCTTGTAATAAATACAACATAATTGAACAAAAAAAATCTAATCCACTATACAACAGAGCTCAATATAAAACTCAATGAATACAACAATTTATTAACACAATGAATAACAGACTATAATGGTACAACATAAATCTGTGAAATTTATTAAGAGGGAAAAGGTGGCAGTGCTTGATGAGAACCAAATGGCTATTTTTATTAAAAAAAAAGAGCTAAGTGGGGGGGGGGGGGGGGATGGAAGAAGTCCTTTTCAATTCCATAATTGCAATGTTGCCTACTGGCTACTGCTTAAAATAATATAAGCAACTCTTTCTTGTTCAACCATACAAACGCAAGAATTTAAGTGAGGGAAGTGAATAGAAGGCTTCATATATATAAAACCCACCCATATTAAGTGCTTTCTCCTTTGGTTATGGTCTTGCATAGTATTCTAATCCTTCAGCATTATAGTATTTGTCTTCCTTGCTATCAGTGCCATCATCTATGGAGTATATTGCCATAGCCTTCATATAGATCATGATAGTACAAATGCTTGTAGGGACAATCCAATTTAAGCTACCTATAAATATCTATTAGGGAACTCAATGAGTATTGCTATGAAACAAATTACAGAAATTGTTTCCCAAGCAAGTCCAATTAATCACTTCTTATTTATCTCGCTTGTCATTTTTTTATATAAACTCTACATGGACTCAAATGAGTAGATTTATTCCCATTTTCTCTCTTCAACAAGAGACTGGAAAGTGGAAACTTACATATTTTCCAGTTATATTTTGATTTTATTTTCTAGTTCTGGTTTACTTTTTAGTCATATTTTGATTTTTCAGGACTATTTATAGTACCATGTTTAGGTCATTAGGTGTCTCTAATTTGGGTAGATACTACCGACATTATAAAGGAGAAAACAAACAAAAAGAAAAAAAAAAGGGTCATATTCTGGCACTGGCCTCCTCATTTGTATGCTTTTTCTTGCATGATTAGACTGAGCCATGGACTGTAGTGCCAATCTCTAACTACATATATATATATATATATATATATTTATACATTGTTCATTAACTTGTTGCATTATTGACTCTGAGGATTTCATGCCAAACTGTTCTACATTTGCTGCAGTTTCAGCACAACTCCGAGTATTATTATAGTTTGTTCTTCGAGTAAATTCCGAAACAATTACAAGGGCACCAAACGCAATTCAAAGCAATAGGGCACCAGCCCCAAATTTAACTATCAGAGAACGAAATCTTACCCAAGATCAGCAAGGAATTTGAACAGAAAGCAAATCCCCAAATCGCAGCTAAGGTCGTCTTCCACAACAGCTACTCCTCCTCGAATCACCACGTATTAGACCCTGCTCATACTTCAGGTCAAACACACAGAAAAACGAACTGATAAATCACCCCCGCGAACAAAAGATAAATCACTACACAACAGATTACATAACTGTGATGTCCCACATCGCCCGGGTAGAGGTCTGGGGATGTGCTTATATGTGCAGTGTTGTCTCCAATTTGTATGAGGCCTTTTGGGAGGAGCCCAAAAACAAAACCGTGCGGTCTGGGCCCAAAACGGACAATATTAAACCAAGTGTTGGAGCGGGGTGTTACAATTGGTATCAGAGCTAGAGCCTGGCCGGAATTAAGTGTGGGAGCATGCATATCATCCGTGGGTCGCCAGCGAGGACGCTGGGTCTCAAGGGGGGGTGATTGTGATGTCCCACATCGCCCGGGTAGAGGTATGAGGATGTGCTTATATGTGCGGTGTTGTCTCCAATTGGTATGAGGCCTTTTGGGAGGAGCCCAAAAACAAAACCGTGCGGGCTGGGCCCAAAACGGACAATATTATACCAAGTGTTGAAGCGGGGTGTTACAATTGGTATCATAGCCAGAGCTCAACCGAAATTAAGTGTGGGAGCATGCACATCACCTGTGGGTTGCCAGCGAGGATGCTGGGTCTCAAGGGGGGTGATTGTGATGTCCCACATCGCCCGAGTAGAGGTCTGGGGATGTGCTTATATGTGCAGTGTTGTCTCCAATTGGTATGAGGCATTTTGGGAGGAGCCCAAAAATAAAACCGTGCGGGCTGGGCCCAAAGCGGACAATATTATACCAAGTGTTGGAGCGGGGTGTTACAATAACAGATCTGGATAAAAAAAATCATGATAAACGAAACAAAAATTGATAAAAAATCAATTATACAACATATCTGAATAACAAATTTGAAGCCAACAACATTAAATTTAAAAGAAGAAAACAAAAATTGGATGAAAAAATACCTTGATGCGAGAGAGAACATAGAAGAGATCGTTTTGCTTTCGAAGGAAGAGAGAGAGAGAGGGTTCCCCTTCATTTAGGGGAAGATCTGTTGTGTGAGAGAAAAGACATAGGGTTTGGGAGTGATGAGAGGCGCGACGTGTAAGAGAGAAGAAGACATAGGGTATGTAACATAAGATATATATATGGGCTATGTTTGTAATATGTCAAATATATAAGGTTAGTTTAGTAAATAACTAATTAAGTGGGGCGGGTTCGGGGCGGGGTGGGGGTGACCCATACCCACCCCGTTTATAATCGGGTAAATTTTTTTTGCCCCATACCCGCCCCGATTAGTTTAACGGGGCGGGGTGGGTCCCCGTCGGGGCAGGTTTTTTTGCCATCCCTATATATATCCATATAACATATATATACACATACATGAAATCAATAAAAAATACAGGAAAATGATGTTACGATTACGGGTTCAAAGGGGAAGAGAAGAACATTTTACTTGCCTGATCTTGGAGTCACAAACGACAAACTGATCGATATTTCTTCCCCTCTTCTACGCGGCTCTCTCTCTACTCTCCCTCTATAGAATCGACTAATAGAACAACGTAATTTTGTATTAGGGTTTCTTTCTATTATATAAATATATATATAATCCTTCCAATGGGCCCAAAAATATATAATAGCCTATTGGCTAATAAACCCAACTAAATAATTTATAATTAATTAATTAATTAGATTAGATTAAATATATCCAATATAAATAAATAAAAATAACGGGGTATTACAGTTTCGGTCCCCAAACGTTGCATTTTCCTGCTCTGATGGCTGGAAGAAAGGTCTACACTTGTCCGTGACTCTAGAGATAAACCTACTTAACGCGACTACCCTTCCTGTAAGGGTTTGGATTTCTTCTGGGTTCTGGGATCTTCTGTATGAGGGCTTTGACCTGAGCTGAGCTGGCCTCTATCCCCGTTTTGTTCACTATGTGGCCCAGGAACTGTCCAAATGCAACTCTGAATGAGCATTTGGAAGGGTTGAGTCTCATTATGTAATTTCTGACTTCTTGGAATACTTCCTTTAAGTGCTGGAGGTGGTCCTCTTTTTTCCTGCTTTTAACCACCGTGTCATCGATGTATGCTTCTACTGTATGGACCATCAGGTGACTAAAGACTCTTTTGACTAGTCTCTGGTAAGTGGCACCTGCATTTTTAAGTCCAAAATGCATTACTATATAACAAAATATACCTTCTTCTATGATGAAAGATGTTTTCTCCTCATCAACTGGATTCATGGGAATCTGGTTGTAGCTTGAGTAGGCGTTTAGGAATGAGAGTCGCTCATTCCCTGCTGTTGCATCCACTATCTAGTCGATTTTAGGCAGAGGGAAACAATCATTAGGGCAAGTCTTGTTCAAATTGGTGAAGTCAATGCACACCCTCCATTTGTCGTTCTTCCTTCTGACGACCACCATGTTCAAGAGCCAGGTGGGGTACCTGACTTCTCTAATGAATCCAACCTCCACTAATTTCCTGACTTCTTCAGCTATGATCTGGTTCATTTCCACCCCAAATCGCCTTTGCTTCTACTTTATAGGTCTAGCTTCAGGGTCGACGTTGAGGTTATGCTGTGCAACGGAAGGATCTATGCATGGCATATCCAGATGTGACCAAGCAAATATGTCCATATTATCTTGCAAAATTTTGATCAGGTCTACTTTTTTAGTAGTTGAGAGAGTGGAGCCAATGAAAATGGTTTTGCCATCTCCCGAAAGGTTGATGTCTATCTCTTGGAGTGGTTCTGTTGTGATTTGAATCTCTCGACCCTCCTCGAAAAGGTCAGTCTATAATAGCTATTTTTCTTCATTCTTGGAACCCTCATGTTCCTTCTCTTCTAGCCTAGTCCATTTACTCAGGTTCTTCATGGTCACTGTGTAGCATTCTTTTACTGCCACCTGATCTCCAGGAATGTCTATCACCTCGACTTCATTCGGGTCAAAACACCTCATGACCTGGTGAAAGGTTGAAGGAACTCCCTGCATTCCGTGAATCTAGCCCCTACCCATTATGAGGTTGTATGATGGTTTGACATCTACTACCACAAAACTTTCCTTAAGGGTCCTTCTGGCGACTGACACGAACAGCTGGATAACTCCAATTGGTTCCATCCATTGTCCATCGAATCCAGCGAGGGGGACTCTAGTGGCTTGCATTTGGTTTATATCAACCCCGAGTTTGTCAAAGGTCCACTTGGTCATGATGTTCGTGTTGCTGTCAGGGTCTACCATGACTTTTTTTACTAGGCAGTTGGCCACCAGTAGCGATATGAACAGAGGATCTTCGTGGGGGTACCTGAACATTCCTCAAGTCTGACTCAATAAAAATGATTTGTGACTTCTCCTTCTTATTAGACGTCTGGCATATCTCACCAATTCTTCTGAGCTTATGCGTCTGGTATATCTGGGATCTCTTGAATCCCTTTGTCTCTTCTTCAACGTGTCCACCATGTACCATATGGATCACCCGCATTAGTTGTCCTACGGGGGATGGATTTTGAGGTGCATTCCCCTGGCGTTCTGCCCGAGTCTGGTCTTTTGCAACGTACTCAGATAGCTCGCCCTTTGCAATCATTGCCTCCACTTGTCTGCGTAGATTTCTGTAATCATTGGTCTGGTGTCCATACTCATTATGGAAGGCATAGTGCTTGGTCATATCTCTCTGTTCCATGGGCTATCTCATGGGTAGCGGGGGGTCTGAAGATGTCTTTTCCCTTTTTTTCCTGATAGAGTTTGTTCAGGCTTGTCCTTAGGGGTCAACTTATCTTCCACCTTCTACTTCTTATCAGCTGACTTGTTTGATGAGGAGGTTGGCGCTGGATGGGCTGGCTTCTGGTCCCTGATACGATCTTTCGTGCGAGCCTCAACAATAACCATAACCACCCTCTTCCTGCGAACCGCTTCTTCCTCCTCTATTCTGAGATACCCCTGGGCTCTGGAGTTGAGCTCCCCAATGTTATTAGGGGGTATTTTTATCAAAGATGCATGAAACTTGCTGCCAGGGATCAAGGCCATCATGCATGCCTCAACTGCTGACAATTGGTCGATGGATGACATCTCCTTTGTAAACCTGGATAAAAATCTTTGGAGGCTCTCCTCCTTTTCCTGAGTCATGGTGAACATACTGGATATTGTTTTCTTTTGCCTCTGGTTACCATAGTATTGTGTTATAAAAAGTTCTCACAACTTGTTCCAGCTCCCAATTGATCCAGGCGGTTGCTTCCTGAACCACATGAGAGGTGCCTCTGTCAGACTGGTGGGAAACACATTGCACATGAGGGCTTCATCCTTCTTTCAGACAATCATCTTCATCTGGTACTGGTAAATATGGTATGATGGGTCATTGGTCCCATCATACAGGGTAAATGTTGGCAAGCGAAACTTCTTTGGGTATTATGCCTAGTCTATATCATTTGTGAAGGGTGACTTGATCATATCGATGGCAGAATGGGTTGCTAAGTCCTTCATGGAGGGGGTTTGGACCTTCATGTTTTCCAACACTTTTCTCTGAATCCTGGCAGCCATGTTCTCCAGGTCTTTCATGGTTGGAGGTTGCTGAAGTGGCAAACCCCCGGGTGCTGGAATAGAGATATCTTCTTGATCATCTGTCGTTCTACTTCCAGTCCCCTCATGCCTATTGTTTTCACCCTCGTCGTGCCCCGGTGGATTTGGGATACCTTCATTGTTATTGATTCCATTGGCCATGCCAGCTAGTATTGGCATCTGGGCTATCTGCTAACGTAGATTTTCATTCTGCTGCTCAAGGTCTTCATTCCTTTTCTCCACCGCCTCCAATCGTTGCATGAGATGTTCGATCTGTGCGTTTTGGGCGGCATTTTCCCTTGCTGCTGCGGAAGATCTAGTTATCGTCATGGATGTTTTCGCAAGGTTACTTGGTGAAAAGAAAAGGGTTAAAGTTTGGAATAAAATCAAAGAATTCTCGTCTTCCCACAGACGACGCCAAAGTGTAGATGCAATTTTTTGCTCTACTCTCGAATGAATTTTATTAAGGCTCTAAGGCTGTATTTATACAAGAATAGGATGGGTTCTTAACCCATTATGATTAAGATCAAATCCTTTTATTCTAGGGATTTGTTTTCCTTTTACAATTTCAATTTATTGGCCTTATTTGATTGGGCTTCTTATCTTGAGGCCCAAGTTGGATTGATAACTGGGCTTTGCTAATTAGGCCTAAAAACTTGACTAATTTGACACCTTTTTTTATGGGTTTCTATTCTTCTTTATCATGCCAAGATCTGTTTTCCTGTGAGTAATTGTCATTGGGCCTTCTCTTTGATGGGCCAGGATTTTAGCCTTACAGTTGGGTTTTCTGATTTTCGTTCAGATTTCAGTTTCTGTTTTGAATGTTATAGGTACCGTGATGTGATGTGGGAGCGTTGTTTGGAGTGATTTGTCGAAGCTGTAGGCTTAATTAATTTGTGACCTTGCGTAATCCGCGTTACGCCTCAGTGCCAGCTTCATCCATCATTGCCTCCTTTCGCCACCAACAATCGCGCGACCTCCTCAGCTCGCTACGCCACCGTCGCTAGCCGCCCCTACTGCTGGCTGCCCAGGCCGCTGTCGCTGTCGCATCACCAAGGGCACTCACATGCCCCAAACATAACCTATCAGCGTTTCAACAACCCTGGAATTGGGCGATGGCAAGAGGCGCGCTCTCCCTTTCGCGTATGTCCGGGTCTTCCACCATATCTCTAACAACCCTCTCAATCTCAATCACTCAATCTCACTCATATACATATCCATATATATATCATTATCTATATATATATATATATATACACAAATAGGGATGGCAATAAGGTGGGGCGGGGCGTGGATCACATCCCCCATCCCCATCCCCGTTTAATTTTTCTACCCCCAAACCCGATTATTAAACGGGGCAGGGCGGGGTAAGGCTAGGTGGGGAGCGGGGCGGGGCAGTTTTTCACACTTTAAAAAAAAATTATACAAATGAAGGTAATGTGTAATTTCTTAATTTATACTTCGAATATATTATTATTATACAAGAAACAAAGTAAACCATGTAATTTTTAATATAATTGATATGAAATTAAGAGTAGAAGAGTGAAAGGATAATGGGACTAGTACTGAGTGAAATATAAAAAAAAATGAAGGAGTTATTTTATATAAAGGGTATATATTAATAATATATGATAATGTTGAAAGTATATTAGTAAAAGAAGAAGTAGTTAAATTTAAGGGTAAAATAGTAAACTCATAACTCAGGCACCGAAAAATGAGTTGGAGGGGTGTATTCGCCCACTTTTCAAAGTACAAAGGTGTTTAGAAACCATAAAGGGGGTTTTGCGCACACTTTTCAAACTATAAGGGGGTTTTGCGCCATTTGCCCATATATATATATATATATATATGTCTCCCTCAATTTCAATCCCTCACCCGGTTCAATCCCTCGAACTCACGCCTCACTCTCCATCTCTCGTCCTCAATCAAACAACCACATATCTATATATATATATATATATACAATACATATATATAACTATACACGAAATCTCTGTCTCCTAGCCGAATCTATATAAATATATCTACGTAAACTATTAAACCAACCATCATCAACAAATCAGTATCCACCAACAGCCGCCTACACCAGCAGCTGTCTACACCACATCCACCAGCAGCCACCTAAAAAGAACCTCGGCTTCGTTCCCACCAATTCAATCGGAAGCTCTAGCACCTCCTGCATCGTTGCCTCCTACCTACAGCTCAGCGCCTCCATCAGCGTCTTGATCATCACCGGCAATAAGCCCTGGAACTCCATCATCAACCACCGCATCGAACCAATCCAATCTCAGGACTCTCCACCACTGAGAACTCAGTACTCCAGTCTTACGAGAACTCGGGTTATGCCACGAGATCTTGACTTCTGCCTCAATCTCAATCTGACCCATTTTGGGTACTCTTTATTTTCTTGTCTCAGGGAAAATCTCAATCTGACCCGTTTAGGGTATCTGACCCATTTGGGTACTCTCTATTTAGAGAACAACCACTTCACCGGTTCAATTCTCTCTATCTTATTTTTTCGTCTTACGGAAAAATCTAATCTCAATGGCACTAGAAATCGTCGTTCTTTTCTCGATCGATCACTGCCTCTTTCTCGATCGATCATCGACTCTTTTTTCGATTGATCGTCATCTTTTATTGATCGATCGAACCTTCAATTCTATATCACCTTCTTTGTTCTATTTTGGTGATTTAGAATCTTTAATTCAAAACCAACTCATATCAAGTTCATTTTTCAATTACTATGGAACATTCTGAAGTCTCTCATTCTCAATGACCCTAATTACATTATTTGGGCTCAAGTTCGTGCCAATTTTTCTCAAAGGTCCGCAAACTTTGGCGATTAATTACTGGAGATGTTGTCACACCATGCCGAGAAGCTACCGAAACTAATTTCAAGATCAACCTGCTAATATTCTCACCAAAGTTCATTTGCTAGGACGATTTCAGGGATTTGTTTACAAACTCAAGTTGGTCTCTCATTTACCACATTAGGGGGGGGGGGGGGGGGGGGGGGGATGGGATACAGATATTAAAATCAAATATTGAATGAATATCAATACTACTACATAATGGAATATCAATAATACTACTACTGGCAAAATGAGGCACAACACGATTACACGACATGAACACGATACGAAAGGGTTAAGGCTGACCATAAAAGTGTTGAAATTGTATAAAGGTCGACCCGAACACGACACAAGAATATTAGTGTTGGGTTAAGGTCAAACACGAGTAATCCGAACAACCCGTTTGACACGATTAGGGGGGGATACAGATATTAAAATCAAATATTGAATGAATATCAATACTACTACATAATGGTATTAATATTTTTCAAAAAGCGATTCGGACAACTAGAGCTGGCAAAATGAGGCACGACACGATTACACGACACGAACACGGTACAAAAGGGTTAGGGCTGACCATAAAAGTGTTGAAGTTGTATAAAGGTCGACCCGAACACGACACGAGAATATTAGTGTCGAGTTAGGGTCAAACACGAGTAATCCGAACAACCCGTTTGATACGATTATATTTATTTTTATTTTTATTTTTATTTTTATTTTTTTTCTCTTATCTAATTGGTTATTGTAAATGCCAAAATTTGCACAACACAAGAGAGAATCATTTTATTAATTTTTTATTTTCTTTATATATATTATTTTAATGGGCTTGAGACCCATTAGGGCAATGAAGCCTGGATTGCATCACTCTCACATCACTACTTTAATTTTCTAAAGAAATTCAAAAATGCAATGGGCTTACAAAAATCTTACTGGACCATCAGCCCGATGGGTCTGGTGCCTGATGGGCTCAATTGGGCTTGGACATTTCCACTCTTACAGTTATGGATTGAAATATATCAATAAGCTATTATTGGGTCGTGTCAAATTCAATTTAATTTTGTTGATAAATAGTTCGTTTCGTGTTGAATTGTGTTAAATTTAATTTAATATATTATAATAAATAGGTTAAACGGATTACATGAATCCACACGGATAACTTGTTTAATAAATGGATTGAATTAGAGTTGAATATATTTGACACGTATATTAAAGTCTTTTTCGATACGATCCATTTCAATCCGATACGAACACAACCCACCGACATAAATTGTCCGTCCTGGACAACCATGTGACTTATTAGGTTGCAACTCCAACACAAATACATTATTTCTTTTTCTTCATCTAAACAAATATCAAATGACGACAGAAATAGACCTTTCCTTTATTAGGCTCACTGGGAATCTGGGATTGTCCATGCCACTAGTCCATTATCAAAATGCAACTTCATTGCTCTTTTATAGCAGCCAACATTGTTTCAATTCTTTCTAGTCCCATGAATAGTGTTCAGTCTTCAGACACAAGAAAATGAAACTAAATGGCAAGGGTAATTTGACATAGATTAAATTATATAACCAAAAAAATTCGAATAACATTTTACAAAAATTAACAGAAAATAAGAAAGTGAAGAAAAGAGAGGAAGATTTGACATTAATGTTAATGCACATGCTCACTAGTATATTCCAGTGATGCAATTTGAATATAATTTTCCCCTTTCACGGCTCATGGCTGTTCACACGGCTGCGAAGTTCTAGCATTTCTGGATGGTTGGGGTCAACTGAGAGGGCAGCTCGGCAGTCCCGCAGGGCATCTAAAACATCACCGACGTGCTCATGAAATGCTGCCCGCAAGTGTAGAAGGTGAAGGTCTGCTTTGAATGCAATTGCCCTTGATAGTTCCGCGATCGCTTCCTTCTGCTTGTGGTTGTCCATCAGCACTGTTCAAACAAAAAAGATCCAGTTTCAATCAGCTATATATGAGAAAAGGGATCTGCAACAATTAGTTCAAGAAAAAATAGCTTCATTAGTTTCATCATCTCTTATGAACTTGTTTGGAGAAATAGACGAAACTGAAATGACTTCTTCCCCTTGCATGGTATGAAACTACCGGTAAATAATAATAATTCTCTAGGAGGCAGAATTCTCGAGCAATGTGGCTTAAGGAGGGTAATAGAAATATGAGATTCTTTCATAGGCTTGCAGATGCTAATTGGAGGGGTAATCATATTGGATTTGGGTTAATGGAGACATGCTATTCGAAGGAGGAGGAGATGCGTACGAGGGTCGCTTCTTTCTTTTGGAAGTGGTTCACTGAAACTTCCAACAGGATACCTTTACTCAGGGGATTGCAGTTTGACACGATCTCTGATTTACTTAGAAAAGGTTTGGAGGGGGGCGTATTCTGAGGAGGAAGTATTGATGGGCTTAAAAAGTTGTGATGGGATAAACCCCCTTGTTGGAGAGTTGGGAGGTGGTCAAGGGGGAGGTGATGAGCACTTTTCATGCATTTCATCTCTAGTATCAGATTGAGAAATGCCTGAATGCCACCTCCAGTGATCTTATTACAAAATCAGTTTGGTGGGATGCCCCAGTGATCTTATAAACCAAATTTTAAGGTTCTTGCTCCTAAACTAAGAGAGGTTATGGGTGGAGTTATTTCGGATTTAGTCCTGGAATCAGTTCTTAATGCAGAAGAATGTGTCCATTCTAGACTGAGCAATGGGCCCCTGGAGTTCTGTGCACACTAAGACTACTGATCATGTGAACTACAGGTTTTTGCACAGTTTGATGGAGAGGATGGGTTTCGGGAAGAGTTGGGTTGAGTTTTGTATCCCCACTGTTCCATTTTTTTTTTTGATAAGTAAGAAATAGTATTAAAAAGCTCCCAAACGGGGGAGCATCCTGTATACAAAGCGCCCCTTAGGGCCAACAAAATAAAGATTTACAATTACAATTACGACCCTCAACCCAACAAAATAAAATAGAAACGAACGCGTCCTTTAACACTCCCAAAGAGGACTCCACATCCTCAAAACGCCTATTACGTTCCAACCAAATGCTTCACCAAAGGCAAAGCGGAGCCACCCCCCAAAATGGATGAGTATGAGTGTCGATCCGCACCCCCCTCCAGGAAAGCAACACATCCCGGATCGAGCCCGACATCTCCCACGGAATACCAAAGAGACAGAAGAGGAGGCACCAGCAATCATAGGCCACCGGACAATGCAGAAGGAGATGATCAACGGATTCTTCGTCCTTCTTACAAAGAAAGCACCGGTTGACCACAATAATGCTCCGATGGCTCAAAACATCCAAGGTAAGTATGTGACCCCACGCTGCCGACCAAGTGAAGAAAACAACCTTCATCGGAGCCTTTGCACGTCAAACCGCCTTCCACGGAAAAACCTCTTCCACCCTGGGCGAAAGACATCCAAAGAAAGAAGAGATCGAGAACATCTGAGAGAAGGCAGGCAACCAAATCATCGAATCCGCTCCAAACCCCGCCACCTGGGAATACAAAGCTCCAACAAACCGGAAACCTCCTCCAGCTCCCAATCCTGAAAAGGACGCACAAAACTGACATCCCACACTATCCTTCCGTTATCAAGGTGACAACAGTCGGCAACTAAGGCATGACGATCCCGGGCAATCCTCATCGGCTGGGGGAAAACGAAAGCGAGGGTACCCTCACCGCACCACCAGTCCGTCCAAAAGCAGATACAACGGCCATCACCCACCCTAAATCTGTAGAAAGGAGCAAAGGAATCCCATCCCTGCCAGATGTCCTTCCAAACCCCCAAACCTCTACGACCCCGGACCTCAGCTGAGCACCAACCACCTCTAGCCTCCCCGTAATGACAAGCGATCACTCTCCTCCACAAGCGAGTCCTCTCGGCCCCGAAACGCCAAAACCATTTGCCCAAAATAGCCTTGTTGAAAGGCGTTAGCCAACGAATACCCAGCCCCCCATCTAAAAAGGGCAACAAACCACCTCCCAACACACCAGATGAAGAGCACAACAAAAACTGCCTCTGAAGTCGCTCGATCCGCTGAGCCACACCGCAAGGGATCTTGTATAAGGAAAGAACATAAGTAGGGAGATTGGATAACATACTCTTAACCAAGGTGAGTCTCCCTCCCTTGGAAAGATACTGCCGCTTCCAACCTGCCAACCGCCTCGCCACGCGATCCACCACTGAATCCCAGCAAGACTGTCTCAAGCCAGACGACCCCAACGGCACACCCAAATACTCAATCGGGAGCTGATCGACCCTGCAACGAAGAGCTGAAGCCAAAATTGCCGCATTACCCACCTCACCTACAAGAATCAAGGAGCTCTTGCTCGTGTTAATCTTTAACCTGGACATAACTTGGAAACAAATCAGGATACACCGAAGATACCGCAACTGAGCCATGTCTGCATCACAGAAAACAAGAGTATCATCGGCAAACAACAAATGCGAAACAACCTCGAACTACGAGGAGACATCACCCACCTTGAAGCCACGAAGAAAACCCCAACTCCGTCGCATGGGACATCATCTGACTGAAGGCCTCCATCACCACAAGAAACAACAGCGGCGAAAGGGGATCACCCTGTCTCAGACCACGCTATTGCCAAAAAACCCAGAAGGAGAACCATTCACCAAAACCGAAAAACGGACAGATGAAATACAGAACTGAATCCACCTCCGTCGTCTCTCCCCAAACCCCAGCTTCTCCAGCATATATAGAAGAAAACTCCAGTGAACGTGATCATAAGCCTTTTCCACATCGAGTTTTACCAAAACACCCGAGATCCTGCTCTGGAGCCTGGCATCCACAAATCACCCCTCAGCGTAAAAAAGCATGAAAAGTACTCATCACCTCCTCCCGGATAATAGGCCAACACTCCAAGAGAAAACGCATAGTGAAGCCATCCGGACCAGGGGCTTTATCACCATTACAGTGCTTCAGCGCCCTCAACACCTCATCCTCCGAGAACGACTCCTCCAGCCTATCCCTATCCCCCTCCATAATAGAATCGAACATAATCCCATCCGGATTCGGCCTCCAACTCTCGCTCTCAGTAAACAGTCTGATAATACTCTACAACCCCCCAGCAAATGTCCTCCTTGGAAGAAAACAAAGAACCATCAACAGTCAAACTCCCAATAAAGTTGTTCCTCCTACAAGCATTCGTCGAGCGATAGAAAAATTGTGTTCCGGTCACCTTCCTTCAACCAAATAGCACGAGATTTCTGCATCCACAAAATCTCCTCCTGAATAGCAATCTCCGACATACATTGTTCCCTCCTCAATCTCGCTGCCACCCCCCCCCCCCCCCCCCCAACCCAACTCAGGTCTATCAATATCCTCAATTTCAGTCAACAGCACTTTCCTTCGCCACATGAGATTCCCAAAGACCGCCTTATTCCAAGTGATGAGCAAAGACTTCAATAACTGTAACTTAGAAGCCGAAACAAAACTCGGAGAACTCGCCCGGACAGTGCTAGCCCACCACTCTGACATCAGATCCTGAAAATCCCCCGCCCTAAGCCACATATTTTCGAACCGAAAAGGAGACTTCCCCGCCACCACACCCCCACACTCCAACAGAACAGGAACATGATCAGACGTGAAACGAGAGGCAACGGACTGGATAACACCCGCGAAATGCTCCTCCCAATCCCCAGAAACTAAAAACCGATCCAGACATGAATAAACCGAAACCTCCCTGCCACTAGACCAAGTGAAAGACGAGCCAACAAAGGGAAGGTAAAGCAATAACTGTCTATCAATAAACTCAAAGAAACTCACCATAGCACTAGTTTTTCGTCCATCAAAAGAGCGCTCTAAAGGGGTCCGAATCACATTGAAATCCACACCCACACCACGGTAACTGCCACGCCTCCCTGATCACCCCAAGCTCCTCTCACAATTAGACCTGTCAATGGATCGGATTTTGATCCATCCGATCCGATTAGCCGAATATGGATTAAAAATAAAATCCAACAACCCGAATAGGATCCGAATCCGATAATCTGATTTCTTAACAAATTGGATTTGGATTTATGTTAATCTGATCCAAAATTATATAACATATATATGTAAATATATATTTGATATTTTAATGTGTATATATTTAGTATTATACATGTATATAAATGTTAATTGTTAATTATTTTGTTATTTATTAATAATGATTGATCATCTATACCACTATTAAGAGTGTGAATAATTTCGATGTTTCCAGTATTTGTACTTTAAATTTATATACTATTTATTAATATATTGAGTTGTAAATATAGTATACTTAATAATGTTCCAATTTCTTTTTTCGTTTTTTAATTTTTATATTTATCATGGACATGTGTTATAAGTATTGATTAGTAACAAGAAAAAATCTAAATTTATTTATTGATTTTTGTATTTTTTTTAATTAGATAATTGGATCGGAGTATCGGATCAGATATCAAATAATGAAGAAATTTGGATATGAATTAACTAAGTAAAAAACAGTCGAATTATCGGATTCGGATCGTGGATCGAGAATTTGTCATCCTTATCAATGGACCTGTCAATAATCCGATTATAATCCGAATCCGATGCGAATCCGATTACCGGATATGGATTGAAAATAAAATCCGATAACCCGATTAGGATCTGAATCCGATGATCCGATTTCTTAACAAATTGGATTTTGATTTAACTAGATCCGATCTGAATCCGATCCGTTGACAGTTCTACCCACAATCCCTCCCTCACCCCATCATCCCCTGGACCATACACACCTGAGAACATCCAAGTGAAACCATCTTCCACCATCGAGAACGAACACGAAACCGAAAAGCATCCCGTACGCTTACCCCTGAATCGTGATCCACCTCTTGTCCCACATCACAATCACGCCCCCCGAAGCACCACACGAAGGCAAACACGACCACTCGACAAAGCGATTACCTCACAAACTTCGCACTACTCTGTCAGACATAACCTCCATCTTCATCTCCTAAAGACTAACAATGTGAGCATCCTGCTTCCTAAGAGCCAACCTCACCACCTTTCTTTTATCCGAGCAATTAAGGCCTCGGACATTCCGCGAAACAATTCGTACATTCATTTGGAAACCATAACAACCCCTTCGCCCCGCCTTCTCCCCCCTCCCTTAGCCGGAGCACTACCATCAAATCCATTATAATTCATTATACACACCAAATTATGCAATTCCCTTTCACCTTTCCAATACGAGGAAGAACGATGCACCACCAAAGCCTTCTGCGAGCCACTGTCCTTCACTCTTTTCCTCATCCTCCGCCAAAGCTAATATCAATGCTTCACCTTGTGCTTTCCTATCACCACACTTGACCCCTATCTTGGATGCAACATCAATCACATTCGTTGTTCCATTTTTAGTTTTGATTAATGGAGCTCACACTGGCAGGGTAGTAGAAGCAATACTCGCCAAAGGGATTGAATGGTGGAAAGGTTTGAGAGGAGACTGGCAGGGTAGAGGAAGCAATACTTGTCAAAGGGTGGGAGGATAACTCTTATGAAAAGCACTGTCTTGCCACCCTGAACATTTTCCATCGCCTTTTCAGTTTTCTTCTTCCATGGCAAAGAGAATTGAGAAGATTTAATATAATTTCTGCAGCGTGCTATGGCCCTATGTGAGAGGAATTCAAGTACACCATCTGGTTAACTAGGAGAAGGTCTGTAGCCCGATTCGATTGAGTGTGTGCAGTTATCGGAATGAGACAGGAGGTTGGTGTTCTCATTATAGGTAATGGTTATAAGAGGAGTAGTGGTTTGGAAATTCATTTGGAAGATATGGGATGAATACTCTAAACATATCATCAGATTCTTAGGCAGGGATAGTAGGGGTATCAGAGTTTTGGATGATATTTGGTTTGGTAATTGTTCTTTGTTTGCTCTTTTTCTATATTATTCAGGATTGCTACCGATAGCCATGCCTTAGTGGTCGACTAGTATCGGTTCAGTAGAGGGAGAACACCTTGGTATGTGCATTTCAATGCACTTTCAGGATTGGGCGAGGGAGGATGGCATTGGGTTTCTGGAGTTGTTGTACTGTCAGGAGGTGGTGGGCAGTGATCCTACTACTCAGGGTAGATACAATGTCCAATCTCTTTATAGATTCGTATTGTCCCAAGAAATCCATTACCATGGAAAGCTGTTTGGTGGTCGAAGGCTCCTCTAAAGATGCCTTTTTTGTGTGAACAACTGTTTTGGGTAGTATTCAGACTTAGGTTAACATGAGGATGGGGAAATAAAATGTGTCTGTGTTGCATGTGCAAGAGAGACGAGATGACGAATCGTCTTCTTCTGCATTTCCCTGCAGCAACAGTTGGGGACTTTTCTTGGGTTTGTTCGGGGTTCATTGGGTGATGCCAAGGTCCTCAGAGATTTCGTGGAGGCTTGAGAGGGTGCACAGAGGGGGCTCAAGCTTGTGATTATTGGAGGGTAGCACCCTTGTAGGAGATCCTACGAAGGAAAGGAGATTCCTAGTGGGACGCTGAAGTTCTCCATCCTTGAGACTCTTTTTTTGTTGGGTTCCAGCGAATTATGGAGGAGATTATATATATTTTGGGCTCTTTGAGAGGATAGAGGCCCTATTTGGTCTCGTGTAGTGTTTGTGGGATGCATTCCTCTTTTGGATGCTCTTAAATACAAATTTCACTTATCAAAAAAATCTCAGAAATAGATGGAGAATTATCCACATTATTTCTACAGAGCTAAAGGTTCACAAACTAAAGTTACTAGCTTATTACAGACTACACACATCAGTTCAAAGACCTGTACTCTTTCTAATTCCTGAATATGAAAGAGAAGAAATGACTTGTATGTGATATATATATATACTTTTTTGTTTTCGATATGATGAAAAGGTCAAATTTCTCTTTCTTCGACTACAACTTTCTTCCATAAAATTTCTCTTTTTCTGTAACTTCTATTTTTTATTTTTTTACCATGGCAAGAAACTCACAACCCACTTTGCCCGAAGGATACTTGAACCCTCGACCTTCTACTTTGGAAGGCAAGAAGTACCACTTAGCAACAACCTTTGGTGGTTCTTTTGCTATAACTTATATACAATCAATCCAAGTATTGCCAAGAAGTTGATTGAAACTTGGGGACACTTCTTTATATTCAGAGACTGGCCATTGCACCCCAAGCAAAACCATCAAAAGGTGGGTTGTTCACTAGTGCAAAGGTGCTACACAGTGGCATATATCCAGAGTATAACAAACTCTCCCTCCACAACAACAAAAGTCAAATTTGCTATACTAATGTCATGTACATACTTTACATCATCATCATTTAAACAGCATAACAGTTTTCACAGGTAAAGGAAATGAAGGAAAATTTTCTAACCTGCAGCTCGATATCTGTAAGGGTAAACACGGAGGGGATCCAGACGAGTGACCATCTCTAGATCTGCTTTTGTGTTTTCACGTTCACAGTACTCTGACCTCTTTTCGTAGGCAGATGCATTGTTCCGAGCCTTCTCAATCAGTTTTGTCATTTCCTCGTAGGCGGCATTCTTATCATTTCGGAGAAAATGGACCCGAGCAAGTCCCTGATGGGCTCGGGTGTGCCGAATTTTAAGGGCATTTATGTAGCAGTCAGCTGCCAAGTCTAGACTCCCACGGTCAACATGAACGCTTCCAAGATTGTTCAAAGCCTGGCAAAAGAACACAAGGACCAGAAGAATATTACACGGTTTGAAGATAGAGGTTTTATTACAATTATATACATCGTTTGAGAAGCTGATGGAAATGAATATGATCCTCATGGAGTAATTTAACATTTGACTGCTAGCCACACGTTGATGAATTGCCCTAAATAATCACTTCTAGGACTACCAGTTAGTTAACATTTATGAATTCCCTGTTTGTATTCCCCCTTTCAGCCTCACAATTCAACTTAAATGTTGTCACTGAAAAATAGCAGCATTTTGTAAGCTACATATAGTTTAGATTTGCACATATCTGAACAGTTGTGCTGATGTTCAGGATTGATGAATAAATAGACCAACATGATTTGGTTCAATATTGTAGCTGAAATAGCAAATAAAAACAGATTTTACTATGACCTCAATAGAGAAGGAAATTCCAAATCACTCACCATCACATGAGCTAGGTTCCAGTCCATAAAATAATTGAGCTTTCAATGACAGGATGTGAGCAACACCTGAACCTACGTATATTCCAGCATACCACGTTCCATACGAAGCTATAGTTATGTCCCAGGCTTTCATAAGGACCCTTCATGACTTTAAGCCATTTAAGATATTAATGGCTATACAATATGTCATAACTTGACCACAAAATTCTCCAAACCTATATTTATTCAGCCGAAGTTCTCTTTTCAGATCAATGAATATAATCAAGTCTCTTACTACGACACCCATGTAAGAAGGATACATTTAATATAATATTTACATGCCTCAACAGAATAAAGTATAGGCCATAATATGCATATTTCAGAGGACAATTGAAGGTAGTATATACGCAAGTCCCTAATCTACAAATATCAACTATGAACACCAAACAGAAAATCCGGTAAACTTTTCTTTCCTCCTCTCTCTTTTTAGATAGAAAGGTTTTGACTTCTGCAAATTAGTTTCTCTCACTTCTACTTACTAAAATTTAGAAATAAACATCTACATCTTATGAGGAACATAAATTGAAAACTGAGATACATTTGACACTCCACATGAATTCCAAGAATCCAACTTTCGGAATTACCTATCTCCATATTTGGATCTAGCAACAAGCACAGAGGCGCTATCCAAATATCTGGTGACTTCTTAGGGTCAGCAGAGGCCGATTGAGGCAAAAAAAATCTCTCTCCATTAAAGGTATAGGGAAAGCAAAAGATGTACATATTCAAGCTGAGGATATGGCTAAACTCATCATGCTATGAAGTTCAAGTTAACTACCCATCTACTATAAAATCATAAGCTGTTAGAGAGTGTGTAACTTAAGGAATTATATATTTCAACACGCCCCCTTGTGTGTTGCCTACTTTTTGGTCCAACACATGAAACAACATTTTTTTAACTGGGTGACGGTGAGATTCGAACACATGACTTCCTGCTCTGATACCATGTTAACCACCCTCTACTCTAAAAGCTTAAGATATTAGAGAAGGTGTAACTTAAGTAATTATATACTTCAACAGTTCAATACGTCACTTCAGCATTTCAATCTTACTTTGAATTTGTCTACTTAAATCAGTTGGTGTACGGTATATGTATAAAACAAAAGTTAAAATTCTTTTCGAGGTAAAAAACTAGGCCGACCAAGGTTAATAAATTGATTGGTTGCTTTATTGTTGCATTGGTTACTTGGGTTGCCTGTTTCGGCTTGATCAACATTAACCCTAAAGATGGATGAACATGTTCCAACAATCTAATGAGGCATCTGGTTTCTTTTGAACAATGTAGATGCTACATAAAAAATCTCAAATCTACTTGGAAAGGAAGAGCACATGTAGATTGCTTTATCCATAAATAGGCTCCCAACGAATGAAGAGTCAAACTCGGCCTTGATTAGTCAAAATCTCAGTTCATGTTCATCGTTAACATAAACAAACCACGCTCAAATAGTCTCTAAACATGTTTTGAACTTGTTGCATGATTTATACAGTGGAGTACACCTTCTATCAAAGCTTAAACTTGTTGAATAGATGGTGGTTGATCTGGTATTTTTTTTGAGAATATATCATGGATGATCTGGTATCTTTTTGAGAATATCATGGTAGGAGTTATTTAAGCTACTACTTTTACGGTTCCTTGATTAATTGTTCACTACTTGGGTCAATAGATAGGATTAATGAAGTTTATTAATTATTAGAATCTGAACTGGCCAATAATTAAGCATATACCGAGATGGACCTGTACACCCTCCTCTGAGTTATATATGCTTCCATAAATTCTATTGTCATCAAACTTATTTTTATCACTAAGAATAAGCAGTAAGCTTCTATTGGATAGCACAAGAATACCACAATACCTGTTAAATCAAACACGAAATACCTTTTGTTGAAAACAAATTATTTTCGAAGATTCTAACTCTAAGCAACCCTTAAGTTAGTTGTCTTTGAATGATGTAACCTTGGAAACATTTAGGGTGATTGAAAGATCATACCTGACCCTTGCGAAGCAGATCTGAGGGACACCTCAAAGCATCTTCAAGAAGTGAAACAACAGTAGAGGAACGAGATGCATCTTGACTAGAATCAGCTAATGCATAGGCTTTAAGGAAAAAAGCCTCAAAAGATCTCTTAAGGTTAATAGACTCCTCCGCCTTCCGCAGGCCTTCCTCACAGTGACCCGTATCATATAAAATCCATCCTTCATAAACCAAACGTTCATGTTCACTTGATGCATGCTTGCGAGCCAACTGTAAACTTCGCATGGCTGCTTCAGGACAATTCAATCTGATCAAGCATAAACATGAGACACTTATAATTGGGTTACTAACTTCTTTCTGCTGTTAATGTTAGTTCAAATGTTATTGGTTAAAGATAGCCAAACCTTGCATTCCAAAAGGAGAGGATGCAAATGGTAAACCTACGATGCCTAAGAAGGTGATGACGATTATTTAAAAACCATTTTGCCTTGTATATGTGATGCGTTCCCTGTTTGAACGCCTTTCTCTTCACATATTTCTTACTTGCAAAATAAAAATATATTTAAAAACCATATAAGTTCAGTGTTGGTTCTGAAAACCTTTAATGATGTCTCTAAATTTAACCCAACAATACGTTATTAATTACAACGACAAATTAGGGGAAGGCAAGTATACCAACAAATTCAGGATACAAGACTTCCTTGCCAATAAAAAGTACAATCATATGAACTTAGATAACAAGTAATTTGGATAAACTAGGAGTCTTAAAAAACAGTAATGGAGTTGTGTTCATCACTTGCAAAATTATGCTGCTAAAAGTGTATATTGGATTAACAAGTCCAAAATAATGACTATGGAGAATACAATTTTTTCCAAAATAACCTTGCACCAAAGAGGATGAGTACATGTGGTGTACCATATTTTGAGTAGAAAAAAATGAATTTTATTTCGAAGAGTCCAAACTCAAAACTGTTGTTGAACTTACATCATGATTGTGACAAGTCATCAATAGTGAGAGAGGCTCCATATAATATAGGGAAGACATGTTTCAATTTTGGATTTAGTGAAACTAACTAAGTAAGTTGCCAAAAGTTACCTCAA
This sequence comes from Cornus suecica, assembly GCA_963922005.1. Classification (NCBI taxonomy): domain Eukaryota; kingdom Viridiplantae; phylum Streptophyta; class Magnoliopsida; order Cornales; family Cornaceae; genus Cornus; species Cornus suecica. The sequence goes on from OY998239.1 coordinate 77,515,051, forward strand.
AACATCTCAAATACCTCGGACATTCTTAATGATATTCGGGATATTCATACATAATGGCTTCATTTATGCTGAGAAACAGGAATAAATGCCGTGGTTTTAAATAGCAAGACAAATAAATAAAATATACCAAGGTAATGAAAATTTTAATGATTCTCAACCTTATAAAAAAATTAAGCAATTCGAATGTGCAACAGAGGAAAACAGACTGAGCATACCTAAGGAGAAGCAAAGACTGCCTGAAATATAGAACTCCTTTCTCTGCATCAGATTCAAGCATCTGGTAAATTACAGATAGAGATCCAATATCATCAACTGACGACCATCGATCATACAATTGCAGCCAACAATCTGCTGTTTTCCAATTCGTGATGTGTTCACGCACGAGAGTACGGAGTTGGGATGCTGCAACCCGTCCCTCAAACATTCGATAATCTGGAGAGAGCGTAAGAATAGCCTGAACATCACAAATGGCTGCTTCATAATCCTCAAGTGCTAGATAGAAACAAAAGCGGAGTTCCAAACATTCTAATGCGAGTTTAAAACCAAGAATACGATTTATTTCGGCAAGGGCAGCTTCACCATTTTGTTTCCTCATCAAGGATGCAGCACGACACATGTAGGGGTAAGGAAGTGTTGGGTCCAATTCAGTAGCTTTCTCAAGGTCAGCCCACTTCTTTTCACCATCACAGTATAGCGACCTTTCCTGATACATCCATCCAAGTGGAGGAAAGGAGGAAATTAGGGAGGTAAGTTTTTCATAAGACCAATGTTTATGGCCCTTAACGTAAGCCAGTCTGGTCAAACCAACAACAGAGTAAACATGGCCAGCTTTTAAAGCAGTAGTAAAGAGCTGTTCGGATTTGTCATATTCTTTCCTCAAAAGCCTTACACATCCCAATTGATGGCAAGCCACTAATCTCTGCTGGTTAGTTTCAGCAGACTCTACCAATCGTTCCAAGAAACAAGCTGTGTTGTCTGACCTATGATCCAGGTTCATGGCTACTTCACTTAAAAAACAGTAGAGTGAAAATGAGGCCGCCCCAGTCATGATTGATCTTTGTTGTTTACTTGTAATGCTTAATAGTTCAACTACCCGATCATCATTTAGACTGTCAGGAAGTTCATGTAGAAACACTTGCAAACACGACGTAGCAAGAACTGGGCAATTCTCTTCAAGAGCATAATCCAAAAGTTCCAGTGCATCATGTCTGGATGAAACCAAAGAGGCAAGACTCCTGTCACAAGCATCCTTGAGCCTTTCGCAGCAAAATTTGTTAGCAAATACCAATATTTCTAACAGAAGGTCTTGGGGGACTTCATTTAAATTGCCTGATAGGCTAAACAAATTGATCGCTCTCATACCCGCTGGCGAAATATTGTTTTCAGACAAATCAATGTCCTCGAGTAATGATTCTGTGAAACCACCATTAAGCATAGCATGAAATGGTGCTGACAAGCCTGCAATCTTCTGCCTATCACATGTTATTTTCTCATCTCCAATTCGGAAAGTCACCGATCTGGAAATTTGCTTCCCGTTCACCGCAAGAGCTGCGGTGGAACTCACACCAACAGCTGTGGGATGTTCAGAGGCAATGTCCATCGGCCCATACTCCGTTGCACATTTACCACAAGAGGTAAGCAAGTCAGAGATGAGCTCTTCACCTTGCTTCTCATACTTTAACCAGGCCCCAAAGACAAGCTTCTCATGGACCGTGCTTGCCTTCGTCCAAGCAGAGCAAAGACTTCTTCGCATCTGCTTGACTTCTCCAAGCCCCTTAAAGACCTGAAACTGCAACAAATGAAGATTCGACCTTTCATGCGGAAGGCACGAGTCAAGCTCTTCATGTATTTGGGCTAAAATTTCTACATAATCAACAGGTTTATAGACTGCAAGAATTTGGGGTTCAGGCACCTTGATAAGGGATTCACTACAACAAATAAAACCCATAATAAAAAAATGTATGCATATGCAAAGTTAACTTGATTTTTATAATTTATAAAATCAAGGATAAGTTAAATCTGCAAAATAAATTTCAAAGGTGGAGCTTACATTGAAGAAGGAGCCTCTGATGAGAACCTGGAAAGCTTCCCTCTTTCAACTTGGAGCCATGACTGTGGATTCAAAGCATTGAGCTGTGTTTCTTTACAACTCTCAGAAGGAAAGAAAGTCCTCATGGGGCATAACAGATTAAACAAGTCCCAGATCTCCAAACTAGCCAGATGGGTGGGTTATCTCTCCAGCACTCAAACAACAATAATATCTCCAAAACAGAAACAACCCCTTTTGTCAACAAACACTACCCTTAGCTTAAAAGCCTCTCCAACCCACCAAACAATACAACTTCTACAATACAATCCATATTCAAACTATATACAAACAAGCAAAAACTCCCAATCCCCAAATGGGTTTTTCTCTCTGAGAGATTAATAACCCAATTTTTACCCAAAAATAAATATAAATAAATAAAAGGGTAGGAGTTCCCTTCACCACAGCATATCAAGCACTTCTGTAATCACAATCATCGAATCTATGTTGCAAAAGTGCTGCAACAGAACTTAGTATGCTGCAAATTTTTCCCACAAAAAAAATGAAAAAATAAGAGATAGCAACAATATAGTAGATAGAGCCAAAGACCCACCAAAAATTGCTAAGATCTCTACCTGAAATACAACCCAAACCACATAAAGTCCACCAAATCTCCTAACAACCAACACACAGAAAAAAAAAAACCCAGAAACAAGAAGAGAGAGAGAGAGAGACCACTGACTGACCTTGTTTCTGATGTAATCAAAACAAACCCAATAATATTTATGGGTTGAATTCAAAAACCCAAGATAGGAAATTGGGAATGGCGCTGCAGAGGAGCGTGAGATCAGAGTGAGTGAAGGAATCCGAAGGAAAAATTCGGTCTTTCACTTTCTTTGTGTTGTTTGGTTAAAAGGAAAAGTTTTTCCTTTTTTCCTTTCCTTTCCTTTTCTCTTTTATTTATATCTCTTCCCACTTTGGTTGGGGTTGGGGTTGGACAGTGGAGGAGACCAGAAAGATTTGGTGATACTGTTTGTTGGGAGCACCAAAACTACAGATGGGAAATTTTAGGAGTATTTAACTGATTGATGATTTGAATTTGACAAAACGACGGCGTTTATTTATTGGGGGGGATTTATGATTAATTAAAAAATTAATTATCAATTTATGCAAATTTTGCACGTTAATGCAAATTAATAAGAAATGATTTTAGACATTATGATTTATTTTCATAAATTATTTGACTAAACTAAAAAATATTTTAATTTGTGCACTATCGTCATTTATGGAAAGATTTAATCATTAAAGTATTTTTGCCAAAAAAAAAGTAAATAATTTAATATTTTTTTATAAATATTTACATATTTAGTGCTGCGTGTAAATGTTCGTATTCAAATCATTGACCAAATTAGGTGATATAATTAAATTGAATCATCTTTGCACCAAATTGAGCATTTGACATTTGATATGGTGGAGTCTTGGAGGTGGTACTTGAGTTAGCCCTAAGATGGAAGAAGTATGATTGGGTTCCACCCTAGCCAAGTGACAATAAACCTATAACTTAGTCTTCATTATACTATCTCAATTAACGAAGAAGAGGCTATCTGTAAGTTTGCTTATGATTCATATTTGTAAATCAAAATTAATTCTAATACACTTTAATTTAGCATAATCGCTAGGACTTTCAGATTTAGCAGCGTGGTTAGGACGAAAGTGATAAAAATGTAACTGGATCATTCTTGCTTTCATCAATTGCCAAATTCAAATCAAATACGAGTGTTCAGATTCACGCCCCTAAAACAAACACGAATGTTTGTTCGGCCAATTTTTCAGGTGTAAATAGGGACCCAAATATCCTAATATATTTGTGCATAAGGAAAATCCAAATGTATCTGTTGATGCTTGATTTGGGAAGCACCCAAATCACCCTTTTTTTAGCGAAGCTTGGTTAGTCTTTGCGTACCTACGGAGCTACAAAGGGTCGTTGGACCCATCCTGGGGGGAGGCCCCGATGAAGATAATGGGTTTCCATTAAGGGACTCCCCACCCCCTTGTGGAAAAGGCCCCGCTCCAGTTGGATGGACACTCCCACGAGGGGGCTGGTTTGGTACCATTTTCTTTGGACGCGCACATATAATTTGGTCCCGACCTCCCCACGAAGGGAGAAGGGGGGGTCGGTTGATGGGTCGAAGAAGGCCTGGCCCGATTGACTAACCCTTTTCCCCTTCTCTACAGGATTGGTGGGTGTCATATGTGGGAACTAAGGGATCAAGTGACAGGTGGCTTGGGTCTGAAGTATTGGTCATGAGAGGGGGGGGACCCTCGGAGTTGATACAAGGGGGGGACCCTCGGAGTTGATACAAGGGAGGAAATGTGTGGTTAGGTGAAAGGATGCCTAAAGGAATCATGTTAATTAAAGTGAATGATTGATAGGAGTTGCATTTAATACGACGTTAATTCCCAGACGTTGATGCCGTGTTAAGCAGCTTTTTACCCTTGGATCAAGGCGCTTCCCTCGGATCTAAAGGTGCGAAGGGTCCTCTGGATATAGAGTATATCACTCTCTTGTACAAAAGGTATTACCCTCACCAACACTAGTATAAATAGCAAGCATATGAGCCTCATTTAAGGCAGAAAAAACCAAATAGTTGAGACTTTAAGAATTCATGCTATAAATAATAATGATGATGATTCCTCAAGGCATGTTCACCGAATGACATACCTTCCCTTTCTCATCCTTTAGTGCAAGGAGCCCTTTGTAGCCACTTCGGACCCTCATCCTAAATCACTTTCTCTTAAGTTCTCTAATCACATAAACGACATATTATCCTCATAAAACTTGACTCACAAAAAGAACCACAAAACAGTATCATGTCACACTTAAGTCAAACAAATATAGCTTTGTTTGCATTGGGTTTTCAAATGTTACTTTTGGCTTTCCAGAGAAAAAAATTGTTATGAACGGTGTTTGACAAAAATTTTAGAAAAGTTTTTGGCTATTGGAATAACATTTTGAAGAAGATGAGAGGTATCATCAGCTTCTCAAAACAGATTTTTCTTCTCTTTTTCTCCTGGTGTAAAATCAGAAACAAAAATTATACTAAACATGAACTTAAGCTAATGCCCAATGCTTAATAAATCAATAGAAGAAGAGTTTAGTTGAGCATTTGAATTTTGGAATTTTGGCATGTGATCAAATTAGAAAGTTGATGAATTTACTTTAGTTCAATTGTTGTTTAGGTAGAGTTCAAACTTAAGTTGGTTTCTAGTTAAATAAATTTAAGTTCTTTGATTTATTTATTTATTTATTTTTATCAATGTTAAGTTGTTTGATTTGCTTTGACTTTTAAATTGGTCTTGTTTCTAAGTGTGTTTTATATTTAAATAAATTGATAAAAACAGAAATAGTAGTTGCAAATCTAAAATTTTAGTTTTCGTATTTATGATATTATCATGTTCCGCTTCATTGAGTTGATGTTTTGACATTTTCAATGTAACTCACATACCATAAAACATATGATAGTTGATGAACTCATATTTGAGCTGTGATAGAATAAAAATATTTTTCAAATTTAGTTTAATTAATTACTTGCAAAATGAAAGGAATGAGTTTGATTTTTATATTTCTTATTCTAATTAATTAATTTACACGAACATTAATACTCTCTGAATGGCCCCTTTTAGAAAAAAGAAGAAGCACATGCTCCACTTTCACACACACAACACAACCATCAATTACCGATGTTTTCGCCATAAGTTTCTTGGGATAATGCAACTTCCACATTTGTTAATATCTTTTTGTCATCAAATAAATTATAATATTGGCAAATATCATCGGTGAATTCTATACCACCTCAAGTTTAATGTATGGCCCTTCTAATGCTTATTTTTCCTCCTATTTTATATCCCTTTTAATACTACTTTTCTTGATTGATTCAATGTCTTGTTTATCAAATGGGTATTTTGTGAACTTAATGATTATAATTAGCAGAGAATTTTCCATCTCTCTCTATTAAAATTAATGTTTTTTGATAAGCGTAATGTTCGAGCCAGTTTACGCGCACCTCGACAAATTCACGGGATTCGTGCAAGGCGACCCCTCCCATACGAATCAGGTAAAACTCGGACTATGTTCGCGGTGATGGCCCTAACAAATTGTTTGCATCTAGTAGGAATCGAAAACAAAACCTCATACTTATTGAAGCACCAAGTTTCAAGTAATTTTTTTTTTTTGCCTCACTAATGCACAAAATTTATGTAAAATGATCTCCCACACATATCGGTTAAAATTCGAACTATGTCTACTGTTGTGATCTAAATAAATTATTTAATTTTATTTATTTATTTTAAGAATGGCACAAGAGGTAGTATTAGAGTGTAAGCTAATGGTGCCATTATAAAGACAAAAAAAAAAAAAAAGTATTAAAAAAGGAATAATAGGAATTCAATAATTGGGTTGGGTCAAGAAATTGGCACATTATTGAGAAATCATTCTGTGGCATAGGAAGGGTTTAAAAATAGAGAGATGTTGGAGGGTGTTGTGTGGTTTGTCTTGAATCAAAGAGGATGACAGCCAAGGACAGCAAACAATTACAACATTTAAATAACTCATTAGCCATTTGACCAATTTTTCACCCAATTCATTCAATAAAATATCTAACTCCATCAGTTGCCCAACACTTTCCCTCCCTTTTACCTTATGAAAACAATTAATAAGTTGGGTTTTCATTTAATTATGTTTTTAGGGTGGGTTAAAAGGACATTGTCAATATATTTTCATTGAGTCTAGAGTCATGTGTTTGAATTGGTTGTCCAAGCAAATAAATAAGATGGTGTTCTAAGGTCATGTTTGGATTGATTTTTCAAACGCTGTTTTTGGCTTCTTTAAAGAAAAAGTCGTTTTGAACGGTGTTTGACAAAAATTTTAAAAGAGCTTCCGGGCCTTGAAATAATTTTTTTATAAAGCTGGGGGTACCAGCTTATGTTTCTCTTTTTTTTTAGCGTAAAACCGGAAGCAAAAGTTATGTCAAACAGAACCTAAAAGTCTAACGCCATGCATGTTAGGCAAAAAATTAAATGAATTTCTTTTTTGTAACATCGGACCATAAGGAAGGAAAAAAAAAACAAATAAATACTGGTCTTCTGATTTTTGCCGAAACAAAAAATAGAAAAAAAGTAGTTTAGCCATTCTCCTATGATGCATAATCAAGTGTTTAAATTAGTTGCGCATAACAACAATTTTACTTATTTTTTGGGTGTGACTTGTCTTTTTGGATATGATAAAAATATAATTATTTATATATATTTAAAAATAAATAATTTAATTATTCTATTCATATCAAAAAAACATTTATAGTTATTTTTAAGACATGAATTTTTTTTTTTGTCAATATCGATTGGGGATGTCAATGAGCAATAATTTATAGGTATGCCCAGTTTTAGAAAATAAGGAATGGTTACTTAAGCAAACAATAATAAAATAAAAAATTACTCATTTAGATCTTAAAAATTTTATATGTTTTTTTGTTATTGTTTGCTTAATTTTTATTTTATATTTTAATTAGTTCGTAATATATTTTTAAATTATATTACAATTAACTAAAAATTATCCTGTCATGTCATCGAAATGTCCAAAATTTGGTCTTGAAGTATCCAAAACCAAGGTTGTTAAATTCGGGAGTCTAAGTAAGATCATTGGAGGGTTCATAGAATCAGAATCGTAAGATTTTACCTCATTATTAATAAATATTTTTGTTTGATTTTTTTAAATATATATTTATAATATAAACGAAAATATACTCAAAAAATAAAATATAAACAAAAATATTAAATTTTTGGATCTTTAATTATTTTTTCATAAGTTTGGGCCATATTGAACTAAATCATGAAGATTTTGGATTTTTTCACATGGAAGACCTAACCATCAAACCATTATTTCAGTTCGAAAAATTCTAAAACACACGTGAGTAGAATCGTGATAAAATCATAAAATCGTATAGAATCGTAAAATCATAATATTTTACAGTTAGATCGCGATTCTGACAACTATGTCCAAAATGTGTTCAAAAGTGTTCTAAGTGTTAAGACAACTCGCAGTGTGAACACATGTCAAACATGTGTCTACGGATATGCATACGACAAGCCTCAGACGAAGTGTCCGTACTTCATAAATTTCTAGCTTTGCCTTTCAATTTGCCTACAATTTTAAGGAATGCCCGACACTATTTGCACTAGTTCAAATCAATATTGTTAAAACCGAAACTCTACGTAGAATCGTTGAAGAGTCTGTAGAATCAGAATCGTAGAATTATAACTAGAATTGTAAGATTATACTAAATTAATAAAAAATAATTAAAATAAATTTCTTATCCAATGATATCTCTATATAAAAAAAAGGAATAATAAACTCAAAACACAAAAAATTGAATAAAATAGGCACTCTAAAGTCTAAGGTTCAAATTCTTATATCCTTCTCCCATTACTTTTACTTGAAAAAAAATACTTAATAAATTAACAAAAGAAAAATAAAAATAAGTTGTGAAACTACAATATTGTTCTTTATAAATTCTAAACAAATATTTTTCTCTTACATGTTATATAAAATGTTAAAAAATAAGAAAATTGTGAAGAGAAATAAATTTGGATATTATTATTTTTAAAAGAAAATATAACTTTCACTGAAAATTCAACCACACATATATAAAAGTATATTATTTTTGTCCTTTTGACACTATAATATTCATTTCAATAATACAAAATATATATGTAATAAAAGATACGAGAGAGATGATGATTTTAGAACTATGTAAATTGTAGAAAAATAGAGAGGTTCTAGTTATATATATATTTGTGTGAAGACTTGTCAAACTTAAATTTCTACTATTAATTGTTTTTTATAAAAAGATTATCGTAGAAAAAAATAATATATATGTATTGCTTGGTTAATGTTGAATTAGACATGCATGTGGTAATAGGAGTGACATTGATTTTCCAAAGTCATTGTTGTTTTTGAAAGTCGACGGAAATTAGAATATCTCGTACAATATTTTTGGATTCTTAGATAAAAATAGTGCTTATAAACTCCAAATGTGACACTTGACCGACCCAAATAGATATGAAATTTTTTTTGGGCAGTGATATGCAGCCTAAACGACATCTTCGCCTACGCAACTCGAATTTCCATGGGAATCAAATTCGAACTCAAATTAAAAAAAAAAAAAAATTAGCGCAAATTGAGCCTCATGGTGGATAAATATATACAATTTTAATAGTTGGGCTCATTCAGATTATTAAAAGTTAGCAATTGTTTTTTTTTTTTTTTTTTCATTCATTGTCATCTTTCAGATCGCATTTGAAATTTAATCCATTAACGAAAGCCCCCAAAACCCAAGCCTACGAATATAAAAGCACAAGTATCCACCTCAAAGTCCCACAAGTAATCTCTCCTTGTCAAAACATTCCCAAATGATTATAAAAGTGACTATTTCCTGGAGCAGAGATAAAAACTGGACCTAAAAGTCTCCTCTTCATGCAAATCATACACGGTATCAGCCAAAAAGACAAGACTTTATATCCCAATTTGATGATTTTCCTAATCGTGACTTTATATCCCGATTATATGATTTTCAAGGGAAACCTTGCATTTTTACGCAGCCGAAATGATTTTCCTAAACCACCATGAATGGATAGAGGCTCCATAAGTCATTCCAGAGCATGACATGAAACCAAAATGGCATGCTTACCTCTCTTCCTCAAACTCAGTCCCGTGCATCCGAAATGCATCGGACGGCCACAAATTCCTCATCAACATTCGAGTTGATACTTGATACATAAATTACATGCCAAGGAAAAAAAATGTACACTAAGAACTCCTGCATCGTGACCGTAAAGCATAGTTGAATGTTGCATCAACTAGAGCCTTCTTTCGACCATCTGAAAAGAGAAACAGAAGATTACAATAATTAAGAAGAATAATAAAATGAGGGAGATAGCAGTTCATCCATGATTATAATAGAACTTCATGGCAGGGTCAACAAACAGTAGATTGTTGCATCAATTGGTTGGTCAGCTGCATGTATAATTACAACGCAGCAAGTTATAGAGTTGAGCTTTAATACTATAAATTTCAGTTTTTTGTGAGTCGCCCACAGGTGCAGATATAGAGTGCTGAAATGTAAATTGCAAACATTTAAATCCAGCATGAGCAGTGAAACATACTGTAATTTACTGCCACAAAAGCTGCATCGAAAGCATGGAAGATACCAATTAAGCATTCGTGTATTACTTTACAAGTCCTATGTTTCTTATAAATCAATAATCACCGACTTCGACATTGCTAACCTGTAATTTAAATGTTATACCCAACCCATAAAAGAACCAAAAAGTTTTACACTGGGAAATATAGCATCTGCGACACTGAAACAGTTGCTCTTTGTGAGAGGAATGGTCAATATGGTTCCTGTTTGGGACTAGATGCAATTGCATCTATTTTGTACAGGAGAAGGTTCAGCATCAACACTGAAAAGCCCTGAAGGGAAAAAAAATAGAGGCAAATTAGCCTCACACGTGCTGTACTCTAGATATTTTTTCTATTCTAAGGTTATGAAATCTAGTTGTTTGGTTTTTATTTTATATAGGAGAAGGTTTGACATCAAGAGTGAAAAACCCTGAACTAAAAACATAGCTGCAAATCAGCCTCACCAATGTTGTACTCTCACACTACTATTCTAAGGTTACGAAATCGAGTTGGTAAGGGTTTGTATTTTAGATATTTGTCACTCTCAGAATTTTCCATGCTTCCCTAACTAAAGTGCAAGTAGTGATTCTACCAATATCAGTGAGATAGATAGCTGCGGGCAGTGCTCGCCTCGGGCCCTGTAAGAAGAAACTTCCGACAGTGATGTGACTTTATAAGCAATTGACATGTGTTATAACATTTCAAAATTATTTCCATAATTATGTGTTTTTAAAAAAAAAAAATCACAATTCAAGCAAATCCATGATTATTAAATGGTCTTGAAACTTATAGAAAAGTTTGTTAAATTTTAGGACCCCTGTAAATCTTACTTATATTGGATCACATCACATGTTGAAGGAACTTCCTTATTGTCCCTGTAAATAAATCACTTTGAGTTCTAGAATTATGGTTTGTGCCAATAAAACAGGGATGCCACAAAGATAGATACTTCACCTTCTTCATCAACCCCAGCTGAAAGATTGGCATCCTTCTCAGATTTATTCTCCACCAAGATGCATCCGGGTGGGTGTACTGGGGGGTCTGATGTGGGGTGGGGAGCACGTACCACTCCTACTCAAGTGCTGATTCAAGTTCTGACTAGCCATCTGATGGTTTAAGTAGATATCCAGGCCAGCAGATGAAGACACTCCGGCCTTTCTTTTGCTCTTAAACCTTCACCTAACAGCAATGTAAGGAACAAAAAAGGAGAAGCGAAAAAGACCCTTTTGTTGGTCTATCTGCTTATCTTAACGAAAAGGTGTAGCTAAGATACCTGTCTTTCCGTTTCTCAAGATATCTTTGCACTGAAGCTTTTCTGCTTGCTGTACCTTCAGCTGCTGGAATTCAAAATAAGAAAACAAAAGGACACACTGATGATCATCAAAGGGAAGCGAAATGGTCTCACTGTCATTGTCAATAAAATCTTAGTGCCTTTCTGTTCATTATATGTCAATCTAGTATGATGATTGAGTCATGACACTAGTTGACAAAGATAAGTTGAAAATCATCTCTTCCATTTTTTACAATGAGAGTATATTCTATCGAAAAGATAAACTGGTCACGTTCATAATGTGAAGAGAATCTAATACTTACGTTGTCTGCTTTTTGAACTACGTTTTCCTTTCATTATCTAATTTAATAAATATCAAACTTAGATCACCCACGAAGGGGACCAAATCAATTTAATTCCCATAACTTATGGCTTGCTTCTAGCTTCCTTGATGACATTACCTACACCACTGCAAAGATGAACCATATTCGAAATGATGTTACTCATTACTTTTCGTGGTGTCTCCTGCCACCAGCCAAATTAAGGAGGTGCATGACACAAGCATCTGGTTGGGCTGTGGGGACATGTTTATCTCCAATTATAGGTTGTCATTATTTTTTTAATGACAAGAGAATGAAAGAAGTATTAAGACATGTATATGAGATGCCATCCAGGCTACAGGAGGCGCCAGTTGATGAGATGAAGGAAGAATATTGCACTACAGTTTTGGCCACTGCAAATGCTGCAGTAAGTAGAATTGATTTGGTTCAAGTTAAAGCCACCCGAGAGAAAGGTCACAAAAAAATTGGTTGGGCCTTTGTGCAAGGAGCCATGATGACCCATGAAACTAGAGATATGACTAATGAGGACAAGAACTTATTGAGTTGAATTGCAATTGACTATCTCTAAACATTGCAATGGTCAGCTAGATTAATGTGCCACTATGATAGAATAGACATTAACACAATGGACCCGGCTTCAGCCTGTACCATGCAAGAAACTATTAAACAATATTGTATTCCTCACATATTAGAGAACAACCATGATACCTACAATATGGACTAGAAAAACCTACAAGCTACACACTAAAATAAAATCAGGATTAGGAAAGTGATATTATCTACTAACCAGTGACAATTCCAAGTCTATGCTATCACATTACTTTTTATTTCTTTCATTAAGCTGATATTTACTTAACTTACACATTCGTTATTGATCTAACTAGTCCTACTATTCCTTTAGTTCTAATTATAAATAAATAAAAAACTGCAAACCAAAAGAAACATTTACCGGGGTCATCTTCACGATATATATTGCTTTCTTCCCTGTGCAGCTGGTGGTTGTCAGTCATGTTCACTACAAAGTTGAACCAAAATGAGGTATTAATATAGAATAACAACAATACTAACCACAAGGTTTATTAGTTATTTTGTGAAGTCTACTAATTCCTTCCTGCCAACACTTTAGTATATCAATTCACCCGATAAATTGATTAACACAATTGGTAATTCTCAAACTTCAGAATTGAATAGTTGGTGGTTTCACTGTGTTTAACAAATAATGGTCAAATCATGCAACCAACCAAACAATGTACTGCTTATGCCCCACGAGATTGTTTATCATGCAAGTCAACACAGAGAAGTGGCTAATGCAAAACTACTCAGTTATTTGGACAAAAGTTCATGCTAAGGTGCAGTGATCTGCAAACTTGATGCTTCCCAAATTACCTGTTTGAAGAGCTGGCAAAATTGCCATAGGAAAATCTGACCCTACTTTGACACTTGCAGCCTGTAAATGGAAGGATAGTGCTTGTTTTTCTGCAGTTCTATCAAATTGAACTTCTGACAGCGAATCGACTGGGCTTGCAGCAAGCTGCATTATTGTTCGTGCCTAATAATACATCATTTGGTCATATTAGATGCCAGAATACTATTAGAATAATCTCAGGAACTTGCACAAAAGAGGAATGGATCAACACCTTATGAGCTGGCACATCGTCATAGATATTCACCTTGCCACAATAAAAGATTGTCATTTGACCAGCTGAGCTGATTGTTGCACCTGTGGTTCTGGGACCATTAGGGAATAACTTCAGTCTTTGAGACCAATTAGAACAAAGAAATACATTTCTTCCTCAGAAGAAATGTCAGTCATCATCCCAGATCCATACCATGCACATTTGCACAAATGCAAGTTAACTTGGGTTGTCCATGTTTGAGGCCATCTTTACACTGACAAAAACTAATTTTAGATAAAAGAAGCAATTCTCATAGAAGTGGAGAAATACATGATGTACACAAAAAAACCTGTACCAGAATAGACACAGGAGAACCCATAGTTGAACTACAACACGTAGATTCCAAGACTTCGTATGCTATTATAAATCAGACCACCAAACCTTAGAAAGGATCGTAAAAACCTCCTAAACAACAATCTTTGACAAAAGCTGGAAATTTTCTACTACCAGGTTGATCACATATAACAAAGGCTCTTTATGAAACAACAATTATCATGAGATCGGGCCTGATATCACCCAAGTACAACCTTAGAACATAGAATAGTACGTAGTGACCTATGTTGATAAGTTTATGGGATTTGAAAACATAAGTCATTAATTAACTTGAGAGACTCTTAGAAAAGCTTCTTTGAAATGTGAGAAGTATCTCCTCATTAGCCTAGTGTTTCCAGCGTCTTTTCTACTAACATATAAGTTAACCCCACCACAAATTGCAAAGTAAAGTAATGTGAAACATACTTTTGATTTCCTTTGCAACTGAAGCCATGGTCCATGGGATGTAGCAGCAGATGCATGGAAAAATTGATATAAAAAAAAATATTCATCCTTGTCTTAATTGCATATGAATGAGGCTGGCACATTAATTCTCTTTATTCATTGTTTTCTTTTACTACTCATCTCTACTGTCTCTCACCATTCTGTGAAAATTAGTGTCTTCCTTCTTACCAGTGCCTCTATAGGTCTTCTTTGTATACGTTCATACCACCTAATTGGCTAAGTCTACTACTCTTACTTTTAACTAATGAGGTGTTCCCTCTTAACCTTGCATTCTGAATACTACCCCCATCTCTTTTAAGTCACTTCAACCATCTATCTTTAACATCCTCATTTGCCCCATTCTCTTTGTCTGTTAAGTGTCGCAGCTATGATAAATCAATTTGTTCTTTCTGTTCCTTTTTTTAAGCCTAACACACAGCACCATAAAAATTAATTGACCTAATACTGTTCTAGAAAAATTTCCTTAATAAATTTTACACACCAGCATGATCTGATTCTCCTAATCCCATCACCATCTACCTCACTATACCTTACTATCGGTTGCCCTATATATTCAAAAGTGTGACTAAAGAATTCTCTGGCCTTGACGTGTGACCAATAAATACTTCATATCTGGCTCTTAAATCAATTTGCATTCTGTAAATTTAGTTTTAGTCCTACTTTTCTTTTAAAACAACAAAAAAAAAACCCTCAACTCTACATTTCTTCTAGTTGCTAATTTTATTGTTGAATTGTCTTTAGAAAATCTAATTGATCTACTTCATTTACTAACAAAATGCACCACGAATGTGAAATGTCACTTTGTAAGCATTTTGTACTGAACAAGAACTCATCTTCTTTTTCAAATACCATCTCTTCATCTCTTGGCACCTTATCACACGCTCTTCTTCTTCTTCTTCTTCTTTTTTTATTTTTTATTTTTCTGGTAAATCTATGAAAACCGTATATAGATCTTTTTGCTTCCCCTTACACTCTTCTAGTAATTGTGCTATTAAGTAAATACCTTCCATTGGGATTCCTATAGCACCAATCCAAATGGTTATGAGACCTTGTAGTTCCTTCCCTTAATCTTTATTCTGTCATTGCCCTTTTCTATAGTTTCTTTTTGTGACTTATTAATTTAATTCCTCAGTGACTGTTGTTAATATAGGGAAATTTTAACTTTTTGACAACTTTTCAAGCCTATAATACAAAAATGACCGTATCAAAAAAATGGATGAACAAGTCAATTAACATGATGTAATTTCGTATTAGACAAACAACTATATAATTAGCTCCAATTTATCCCTCATCTATGCCCTCAATCAACTTTCTCAAAAACCGGCCATGCACCAACACCCTCCCGCTAACCCCTCTTCTCCAGCAACTATCGACGAAATCATTTTCTCTGACAATACACTACGTCAAGCAGCGACAACTCCACGTTCTCCGGCGCCCTCATGATCAGCACCATTGCCATCACCTCTAGCCTAGAAAAAACAAAGGATAACAAAAAGGATGGAGTCTCAGTAGTTTGAGTTCCCAACCTCACATGGCCACTTTGGACTTGAATTCAACTCTGAGTTTCTGGACAACTGTTGGCTACCGATGACTGACAACAAGAAGCTTGGGAAAATGAGGAATTAGTGGGGTCTACAACAACAATGCCATTGGCGGCCTGTCTGCTCTGATTGCTTTCAAGGGGTCTGGGGACATTTTATATATGCACAGCAGCTGGAAGACCCAGTTTATGCTGGTGATTATTAGATAGAGGAAAAGTTATATAATGAATCCATAGCTATCAAACTGAATCTAAATTGTTTGCATTTGGGGTACACTTTGGCAGAGTTGCAGCCTAACAGAGATAGAGAAAACGAGAGATCTTGAGAGTTGGGCTGGGAAGGAAAGGAGAAGTGAGCGAGGATTGGGCAATAAATTAGAGAGAGACAGAGAGTATTCAATTTGCTTCCAAATCTGACTTTTAAAATGGATCCCCTTTCTTATGATTGATTTGTCTCACACAAACAAACAAGTTTCACAAAAAAATAGAAGCTTTGAGATTCTTATATCTTGACACATACGCACATCTATATATATATATATTTTTTATAAGTAAGAATATTACAAAAGGCGCTCAAAAGGGGAGTGTGTCCCTTGAACAAAAGGGGTGGCCCTAGGGGCCAAGAGAACCCAAAAAGTCAATCTTTTCATCAATAGATTTACAATATCAACCCTCATACACACATCTATTTGAAAATGTTTTTCCAAATAAAACCTAGCTGCATTGAATACAAATGAAGGTCACTTGAACCTGTAAACAAAAATAAATTAGAATTCATTGCCAGTTTATGCACTGATATATCAAAGAGAAAGTGTTGCCAACTTGTGAAGCACTCTTGGTTGTCTGTGTCTAGACGTGTGCATACATATGTTGCTGACCGGTTCATGACAGTTTTCATGGTGGTGGTGGTGGTTTGCCGGAATGTTTCACCGAGAGGATGGTGGTGATGGTAGTGTGTGGTGCAAATGGCAGATGTGTGCAGTGAGGGTGGTGGTGATATCGAGAGAGAAAGCGGGGAAGGGCATGATATTGAGATATAGAGAAGGAATTATAAACCAAAACAGTAAATTTACCCTATTGATAAAAACTTTTGTTAGTTGTGTTTATCATCCAATACTTTTCGTTAATACGGTCATACTTTCTGTTTAGTTGCGTCTATCATCCAATACTTTCTCCACTGCCCTGCCCTGTTGCGTGTGATTGTTGGTGGCTGCTGCTTGGTTTATTTGGAGTTCAGTGGGCCTACTACTACGAGAGGTGTTATTGACTATTGGCACAGTGATTTTGTGGGTGCCCAGACCCGTGATTTTTGGAGAGTTACGCCCTTGTGTCTTTGGTGGTGCCTTTGGCTGGAGCGCAATCGCCGTGTTTTGACGGATTGAGTCTGCCATAGCCACCATCAAAGACATGTTTATTTCTTATTTATTCTATTGGGTTATGGGCTAATTTTGTACCTCCATAGAGAAAAAGTTGGATAGATTTGGGCTCGCTAGGGCCTTAGTTTTTCTCTCTCTTTCTATGTGGGACACGTTCCCCTTTCGAGTGTCTCTCAATATACTTTCTTACTTGTAACAATATACTTCTTATTTAATTTAATTTTTTCAATTAATTTTTATCTTTTTTTGGAATTTCGAATCGGTAAATAGACATCCACTGGAATTACATCGAGCAAGCCTTTGGCGTAATAAGAGAAATTTGTCTTCTTCTTCGTCCTTAAGTGGAGAAATATTGTGAGAAATCTGTTGAATAAATTTGTTTGTCATTCAATTCCTACATTTTCTAATGTTCTCCGCACCTCTATAAGTATGCTATCCTGACAACTATTCGATACATCCCCATTATTTTAAGTGTAGCCTCTACTTCCTTATTATTGACTTTAGTTACATCCTACATTGATTGCATTACTATCTAGTTCATCTATAGGGTATCGCTCAATAACATGACAATATCCTTCGCTAATGTTACAAATTAATTATAACCTTATCACTCCATTCTCTACTTAAATTATCCCTACTGTTGGTCGGTATTCAACTAACTTCTTTTTTTTTCTCCCAATCTTGTATGCCCCATTTTGCATATGTCATTAAGTGCATTCTGGTTAGCTTTACCTACTATCTCCTTAGCTTCATTTTTCAGAACCCTTAAATTTCTCCTTAGCTTTAACTTCCCCCAACATACTGGGCAATGTGATCTGAGGAAGCAATGCTACATCATTCGAAAGCATTTTTTCTCTCTTACCTAAAATATCAATTGTCAAAAACTTACACTCCAGCCTTTGTGCAAGAATAAGAACTTTCAACAATTCAGTTCACTCAATAGATACATTTTGACTTCTTTCAAACTTTTGTGCCCATGTGTGCAAAGTTTTAATATGAGATTGGATGGTTTTCCAAAGAGGCTAAACATATACTGCATAATTTTCCTTGGCCCCGGCTCCATAACACAATTAAAACGCTTCCGCTTCAAGGGTGAACTACTCAAATAGTATGCAAAACACATTTGACACTCACTAACATAACACTTGTGTTATTACAGCGTGAATGAGTCCTAGAGGTAAGGTGTAAACCATAGGCAGCGTTACCATAAAGATGGCGAAGCAATGCTACATCATTTCAAGTGCCCCACTACTCATTAGTATGACAAACTATTACATTGTGTAATGAGTCCTAAGGTAAGATGTGCAAACCCTAAGCATCGTTACCACTAAAATTGAAAGACAATGCTACAACATTACACGTGTCCCACTTACTCATTAGTATGACAGACTCAGCATAAGTTGATGCGGTGCACATGGCCTTCGACTTCTATAAGAAGGAAAGATATGTAGGACTATTTTAGTCTCTAAACCTACTTGACTAAGTGCACATGGCCTTCGACATCTATAAGAAGGCAAGATATGTTGCACTAATTTAGTCTCTAACCTACTTAACTCAAAAGCCTATGTTTGTGCATGACACAAGCTCGCAATGTTAAATGGTCATGAACTTCTTCTTCTACAACACCTAATAACTCCCATTTAGAACATGCTAGGCACATCATGAGTCATGACCCATGAGCTAACACTAAGGAACCATGGTTCTAGAATGAAAGGTTTGTAAAATTTAAGCACCATCCTTTTCTCTCTCTATTCAGATAGCAAGAAAAATGTAACAATTACATTATTTAACACCTCACCTCGCTGCTCTGATCTCATGTACAAAACATTCGATATTGTTGATGTTAAGTGTACGAAAACTCTTCATTTCTATACAGATGAGCAAAAGCAAAAACTGCATAAAGTAAGAAAAGTAGCAACTGTTCTTCGTTGCATCTCTGCAACCTTACAACCGACGTGTCTAACACGAGTCGCTTAAATCCATGCATCAAGCCATCACATCTTTAAAAGATGAAAAAAATATGTGCATATTTGTTTAGCTCAATTCTTTTAAACATCTTTGGAGAAATGTCTGCAAAAAATAAAAATAAAAGGCAATTCTCCTAATTCGAGTACTATTCAGAACTAAAATAATAAATGAAACAGAAACCGAGTCTAATCCGCATGCATTAATAAATCCCAATGGGGGTAATATAATACCTTCCAAAATTAAAAATTCCTAATGTAGTTCATTTAAGTTGAGTTCATCACCACTAGTTTGACTATGATATAGGGACAAACTGTATATATGTATATAATATATTATACAAACAATTACCTGTTAGGAATCGAGTCGTTGTTGGCGGCAATTAATCGGGCCGATGAATCGGCAGAAAGGTCAGGTTTTTCAGGGTCTTTTCGCCTATATGGAACCGATTCTTCGGCAGATTCAGAGATCGGCGTATCGGCACTCGGTTCATTGCGAAACTACATACATTTATTCGATCAATGCACATCTAAAGTGTCCCAATTAAAATAATATTATCCTGTAGTAGCAGTACCCTTTATAATAATAATATAAAAATTAGAGAGAGAAACAGTAGCTAGATATAGATATAGATATAGAGTGATGATTGAAACACACAGTAGTATGTGGATTTTCCGGGCGGGGAATGTAGAGCTTCTTCCGCGTCCCGGCGTCCGAATCCGGCGTCGTTTCGAGCAGCGTCTTGAGAGATATGACCTGTTGGATCGCCTGCGATTTGTTCCACGACGGCCGTCTCATCCCTGCACAATCATCGCAAAAAACCTCACTCACCGGTCAATTTCAATGTACAAAGAACTTAGAAATTGAAATCTATAAAAATATATATGTATGTGCGTGTGTGTGTGTATGTATATATAGAAAATGACCTTTTTCTTTAAGGTAACGGCGGCAATCTTCGCGAGTGAGCTGAGAAATGTCTTCTTCAGTGAGTTGGTGGAGAGGTTTGTCGAGGAGAGAGCGGGAAACGGATTCTTCCGGCGACATGGTGTCAGATTCCGGCCGAATCGACCGGTGAGTTGGTGACTGGGAGATCAGAGAGACTTCGATCGGTGTATATATATAAATGTTTGAATTTTGGGGGAATCACAGATATTCTTCAGCTGTGCGTGTGTGCGTGAGAGAGAGAGTGAGTGAGTGTTTTTGTGTGAGAGAGAGAGTATATGTGTGTGTGTGCGTGCGAGTGTGTGGGCGCCCTGAGTTCGGAAAATGTGGCCGCGGCGTCGGCGCTATGTTTCGGGGTTTATAATCTAATCGCGGAGGTAACCCCAGGGCGCCACGTAATTGGCTGCCTCTTATTTACGATTTTGCCCCCGGGTAATCTTTACAAATTACGGTCGTGCTTTACTTTGTGGTCAACTGGCTATTTATTGAGAGAGAGGGATGGGATGGGATGGGGTTAGGCTCCAAGTCAATTTATTAATGACTGTGATGGGATTCGATTCAATTATATAATTGAGAAGAATGGTTATCTAAGGAAATCATTCGTTTTTGGATGATGATTTTTATTCCATTATGTGAAACACGGTATGGGATACGGATACGATTATATGATAAATTTTAAAAAATTAGAATACGATCAATTTTTGATAAGTTTATAAAAAAATATAATTTTTTTCATGTATACAGATTATATTGCATTCATTTATATTTAAACAATGAGAAGCAAATAAATTTATAAATAAATAGATAAAATAAAATATTTGACATGTTCAAAATTATTCATTTCACTACTATCCAAGGAATTAAATGCATCTTCATCAACATTCGACATCTTAGTATCTCCCTCGTTATATTGTGAAATTTTTCTTAATTGAAGAAAAAAAAATTGAATATACAAATACCAAATTTTCGACTCATTGCGGTGTTATCTTGTTACTCTTCAAATAGTGGATAAATAAATAAATGCTCCAATTTCTCTCACAAAATGAGGAGGAACAAATATGTTAAAGTATCTTCAAAGCCAAATATTGGATTAGGGGTATTGAAGTTCTATAAGTGATCCATCAAATTACCAGTGTTATAAGTTCTCTATCTTTCATGGAATCAACCGATCCACCACGTGTCCGACACGCGGACACGCGCGTATCCTTTATGTGTCTACTGTGTGTCCAATTTTAAAAAAATTTAGGACACGTATTTGGCGTGTCCGCATGTTTGACATGAACACGTGTGTCTGACGCGTGTACTGCGACCATAAACGAAATGTTCATGCTTCATGGATTCTCTTGAATATATTTTAAAAATAAAAAGGAAAATGATATTTGTTGTAACATGCAATTCTTGGCAAGTCTTTTATGAAATAATTGGAATATAAAAGTTGGGAAAAATTTAATATCCAAAATGGTTTTAGAGCTTTTTGGGCTTGGATATTATTTTCGTTATCTTCTAATTTCAATGGTTGTGTGGAGAATCCTTTGGGATTTGTCATAGTAAATATTTGATGTAAACTAATGTTTGAATCGGATTCAGCAAAGTTGGTGAATCTCGATGAGGTTGGTAGGTCTAACGAGCGGTTACTTTCTTCACTTGTTAAAAGCATGGGTAATTTGCACTAACACTCCTGAGATTTGCATCTATTCTACTTTGGTACTGATTTTTGAAATTTTGACACAAACACCCTGAGGCTTGATTTTGCTTGTCACGACACCCCAAATGACCAAAATACTCTTCACAAAATTCGAAAATATTAAGGGTAATGTGAAATGACCTTTATGCCACAACCCCAAATATATAAAATTTCGAAAAACATATATAAAAATTCGAAAAAATATATAAAATTCGAAAACAAATATTTAAATTTTGAAAAAATATATAAAATTAGAATAAAATATATAAATTTCGAAAAATATATATAAAATCAAAAAAAATATAAAATTCAAATATATATATATATATTGAAAAATATTTAAATTCGAATATATATTTCAAAAAATATATATTTTTTCAAAAACAAAATTCAAAAAATTATATAATTTCGAAAAACATATATAAATTTCAAAATATATATATAAAATTCAAAAAAATATATAAAATTTGAAATATATATATATAATTCAAAAATATATATATAAAATTTGAAAAATATATAAATTCGAATATATATATATTTCAAAAAAATAAATTCAAAATTCAAAATATATATATTTTCAAAAACAAAATTCAAAAAATTATATAATTTCGAAAAACATATATAAATTTCAAAATATATATAAAAAATTCAAAAATATATATAACATTTGAAATATATATATAATTCGAAAATATATATATATAATTTGAAATATATATAAATTAGAATATATATATATTTCAAATAAAATTCAAAATATATATATTTTCAAAAAAAAAATTCAAAAAATTATATAATTTCGAAAAACATATATAAATTTCAAAAAATATATATAAAATTCAAAAATATATATAAAATTTGAAATATATATATAATTCGAAAATATATATATATAATTTGAAATATATATAAATTCGAATATATATATATTTCAAAAAAAAATTAAAAATTAAAAATATATATATTTTCAAAAACAAAATTCAAAACATTATATAATTTCGAAAAACATATATAAATTTCAAAATATATATAAAAAATTCAAAAAAATATATAACATTTGAAATATATATATAATTCCAATATATATATATAATTTGAAATATATAAAAATTAGAATATATATATATTTCAAAAAAAAAATTCAAAATATATATATTTTCAAAAACAAAATTCAAAAAATTATATAATTTCGAAAAACATATATAAATTTCAAAAATTTCATGGAAACATAGTGTGGCAACTATGAATGGAAACATAGTCTAGCAACGGTGCGGTTTTGGGCGGGTGTACCATCTCCCATCCCTACAACCGTTAACAAAATTTCATCCCGTTCTCACCCAAAATCGGTTAAACGAGGTGGGAGGTCACCCGTCTCCATCCCGTCAGGTTTTTTGAAACCCGCGGATACCCGTTAACCGTTGATAATTTTTCAAGTATATCCTTGTAAATTTAGAAATCACACAAAATTATATGCTTAAAACACCAAATTCAATATTATGAAAAACTAAATAAATCACCAAATTATCTAACAATCAAAATTGCAATACATTCTTTTAAAAACAACAACAAAAAGAAGAATGTCTAATAATAGTAATTTCACTTCTATAAAAAAAAAAGTGGGATTAGTGAGCAGGGATGGAGCCAGAAATTTTTTTATTGGGGGCAACCTTTTAAAGTGATAAATACATTAAAAAATAATAATAAAGAAAATAGTTCAAAATACATTGATAACACAATTAAACAAGAAAGAATGATCAAAGTATGATTGGCAAACAATATAGAATGAATAACTTACATATTAAACTATTAATAACGTAATTAAATGAAAGAGAGCATCATATTTTTATCGTCGACCCGAACTCGCCAAGAGAGAGCTTAGACAGTGAGAGAGAGAGAGAGTGTTTAGAGAAAGTTGCCCTAAATTTAAAGTTCTGTTTAGGTATACAAAAATTAGGCTTCAATTAGTTCAAAATTTTTGTGGACCAGGTTTTAATTAAATTAAAAGTTATTGTTAATTGGATTAAATGAGCTAAATCGATTTTGGCCTGTTAAATGTGGTCTTGTGAACAATGTAGATTAAATGGACCATAAGAAGAGAATTATTTTCCATTCAATAATTTATTAAACTAATTTATATATTACATACAATTTTTAAGGTATTTGTTTTTTGGCATAATAATTTTATCTTTAGAAAAAATATTCTAAATTTTTAAATTGAGGAGCAATAAACAGAAAATTTAAAGAATTTATTGGAGGTCAAACCTCATTTTTTTTTCTATAAACCTCTTTAAACAATTTATATTACTATTAAAAATATTAGAAAAAAATTCAAAGGGGTCAATTGACCCCAACCCTTACACATCCCTCCGTGCGTGTTAGTAAGTTACATTTATATTTTTATCTACTATATATATATATATATATACTATTACATGTCTAAATGGGCGGGGCGGGGAGGGGACACCTAAAACTGTCCCCGTCCCGTATATATGCGGGTTTTTCTCTCCAACCCCATTCTTACCCATATAGTATAAACAGGGCACTCAAAACCACTATAAACAGGGCAAGGTGGGGCGGGCACTCGACAGGGAAAGACAAATTGTCATCCCTACTCGTGAGCATGATTTGCCGTATCATTGATTCATAATCTATGATCTATAATCTATCTATAACTATTCTAAAAATTTAAGCCCTAAGATCATTTATATACATTTTTCTAAATAAAAAAATAATTAATATACATTATTATCAAAGTATAACATCAAAGGCATTAAATGTATTTCATTCAATATTACCATTGGTACATGTATAAATCCTTTCAAAAGTGTAATAACCCTTCCTATTTTTATTGATACATATTTTTTTTCACAATTCAAATTTAATATCACTTAATATTATTCATTTATGTCTATATCTATATGGGAGAATGGCAGTAAACACCCCTGAGGTTTGAAAAATTAGCAGAAAACCCCTTTCAATTTCACTTTGTGCAAATAACCCCCTAAAGTATCCTCCGATTGGGCACTTTGCACCCCTGCGACATTGTTCCGACAATTTTTTTGGTCACATGCATATCACATGACTTAAAAAGTATTTAAATTCCAAAATTACCCTTCCTAATGACTAATAATTATAGTTTTGGGTAATCGCCAACTTACCCTCACTTTTCCGAAAATCATTCAGTGACATCAACATTTAACACTATCTCTCTCTCCCTCCTCTCTCTCTCTCTCTCACACACACACACACACACCTCTGCACACACAGACGCACACATATACATATATACACACACATATATATAGATCTATACATATATATACACACACACACATATATATATATATATCTACACCATCCCCTCCCACCGGCGTGGATGGTGTAGATATATAAATATAGATATATAAAACAATATTAGAATTTTCTTTCTTCTTTTTCTTATTCATGGACTTTGAGACTTTTACCGTGCCAAGAAAAGTCTTGTACATGGTAATTTACGATTTATCAAAAGGTAAGTTTTCTTTGGACTTTATTTGTAATACTATATTTATAGGTTGATTTTTTTTTCCTTTCAAATCTTGAATCTTGAGTGCCTTTTTTTTAGATAAACTAATTAATGGATTTTCTTTTTGTAAGATCTTTATGTTTTCTAAATATGTCTTCTTAAAATTTTTATATAATTTGTGTTTAACTTACACTTGTCTTTATTATAAAATACTATTGTTCAAGGCGTAAGGAATAATTAATGATTCTCTTATGATATTTCTATTTTTTATACAAGTTCGTGTTCTCTAATTTGTGTGATCGGTCCAAATCATGTAAAAATAAAAGTGTTAAATATAAATAATTATCACTATCTAGTTTTACCTCTTAATTGCAAGTACGCGAGTAGTATATAGTATAGTTGGATTAAAAGTAGAGCTGACAATTCGTGTCAACAGGGCAATCTGATATTAGTCGACACGAAAATCAAACATTTTAAATATGACACAATCCAACATGAAAAATAAAAAATAAAAATGAATATAACAATTAGAGAATAAATATTAAATTAAAAGCATAGTTTATTAATATATTTCAATTCATGATCAATTAGAGAACAGAAAAAATCAACAAATTAATATAACAATAAATATTATCGTATTAAACGTGTCAAGTCTTGTCAGAAATTGTCAACTCTAGTTAAGAGGATTATCGAACCACAGAGATCAAAGTCGTATTTTAAATAATCACAAATTAGTAAATTGAATTATATTAAAAATAGTTTGATTGATTTATTGTTTATAATCTATTAAACATAAAAGAAATAAATAAATAATTATTTTAGTGAATTCAAGATAAACAAGTCTATGGTTTTGTTCCAACTCCACCAGTAACCTAATAATATAGTCATTTAATTATAATATTGCAAGAGGGAAATACAATTTATATTAATCAAATTAGTAATGCTACAAGCAGTTATCTAATCCCCAAAGAGATGCAATCGGTCCGATTCGCTACAACTCATCTTCGATTAAAGTATGATTAATGCATGCATCTATTCCACAACTACTCCTAAAACATTAAATTAAAAGCATGTCTATGTCATATTCTCTTAGCATGACATGTGTAAACATAAGACTTTATTATGTCAATTAAGAACCATTATTGAACATTTGAAGTTCCAACTCCTAGTGATAAAACATAGTAGTTCAAAATTAATTATTAATTCAATCTAAGACAATAAGAGAATCAACAAAGAATCTTATTTAAGTAATATGTTCGTTCTCTCACTACATAATCATCATATGAGTGTTCTTTAGCTTCCCATCTTTGTAATAAAAATAACTAAAGTTCTCCATTACTCGGCTAGGGTTTCGTTGAAAACCCTATATACCTACTTAGTTGCTCATGGAAGGAAAATATTGTATCACTGATGTAGAAATCATATTCATGATTGGATAGTCTGTTATTGGGTTATTGAGAGGAATATTCTCCCTAGATAGAGAATTCTGTATTCTGTGTATTGTCAAGATGACTTGATTCCCCTTTTCTTCATGAAGTCTTCACATATTTATAGACAAAAGTAGGTGTAATTATGGCATGTCTTTGCTTGCACTCCAAGATGACTTGCTGTGAGGACCAAGTAATAGCTTGAATTGACCAGTTTGTCCTTCACTTATACTTGCACAAGGAGCCAAGAGGATTGCAATCTATTCGCATGTTTTTCAAGAAGCCGACATGGTCGATCGATCAGGATACTCCTCGATCGTTCGGTGGCTTCTGAATTTTTGTTATTTTATTTTTTTTGCGAATTTGTGCTTTGATGACTTGTACTCTGTCATAGCTGACTTGTACCTTGCTCTGAGTTAAGTGCTTTTATTATTCTAAGTGTCATTTCAGATCAAGCATTTTGCTAAAACTCCGAAATTAACTCATATTTGCATTAAAGCCCCTGTAACATGCTTAAACACACAACTTTCTAGATTTGTCCCTCGTAGCTAGTTTATTAAATTTTGTGCATGCTATACCTGTGTACGTGAATTAAAAATATAACAAGTCTCAAGATATTTTGTGCATGCACTGTTGATGTAACCCTATTAAATCTAAATATTGGAAAACACAAATGTAAATCTTCTTTAAAACAAATGGATTTTCACAAAACAGCTAAAGCAAACCAATATTAGAAAAAGAAATACCATATAAAAAGGTGATCCAGAGAAAATATGAAAAAACGATGCTTCATGCCGTATATGAAGGAATTTTTCTTCTACACGTAATATAATTTTATAAACCATTGGCATATATATTATGAGTGAATAATAAAATTTTCATCCAATATGCATAATTTATATTATTTTTCATTAAAGTTGTAGTTCCTAAAACAAAATCTTACTGTAAGGGCCATAAATTTAGGCCCAATAAAGGGGCTAATCCCAATAACCAATAGTAAGGTTATAAGTATTAAAGTCCAACCCAGTCTAAGAAAATACTAGAGTTACTTGGGGTTTAATCCAAAAGTTTGTTAAGGTGATGATGAATGTGATGGATTTGTAAAAGGAAATCAATTCCCTATAATAAAAGGATTTGATCATAATCACAAGGGGATAAGAACCTCATCAAACTCTTGTATATATATGGCCTTAAAAGCCCAATAATATTCGTTCGAGTGTATGCAAAAATAAGCACTTACACTTACTTTATCCTTTCTCCGAGCAGGGGGCGGAGCCACCCTTTAGCCAAAGGGGGCCATGGCCTTTCCCGAAGTTTTTTTTAATTTTTTTAATAGTTTTAAAATTTGTATTTTACAGATAGGTTCATAAAAATTGTCAATGGCCCCTCCCAAAAAAATTCAAATTTTCTTTTAATAGTCTACAAAATTATATTTTTTTACAGAAAAGCTTACAAAAATTACTTATAGCCCCTCCCAAACATTTTTTCTGGCTACGTCCCTGTAACGTCCGGTATTTTTACGTGCTAATTTAAAATTTTTATTTTCATTTATTTATTAAACAATTAATTGCTTATGTGCTTATGTGCCTAACATGTTGACGTGCTTATGTGATTTATACGAAATTGAAATTTTGAGTTTACATGTTATATGTTATATTTCATTTCATGATTACTTGAAAATAATTGAAACGTTTGGAAAATAAATAAATGACAAAAGCGTAAACTATAAATTTTCCATGTATTGAGTTAGTGGTTTTTGTAGAGAATTATTGACTAAGTGTTGGGGAGATGTAGAGTGGCAATGTTGTAGTTGTGTAGAAGACTTGGGCAAAATAGTAAATTGAGTTCATAATGGCAAGGGTTGTGATTAAGTTATAAAGGGGTGGGTAGCTTAGACATTTCACTACCACCTTTAGTGTTGTCTTCCTATTAGCCATTGGATCATCCTCCATTTACCCATCTTCAATTCTAGCCATTGGATTGAGAGGTGCATTATTGGTATCTCTACACAAGAATAAAGTCTTGCTAACCCACAACCCACTTCCTCTCATTCTCTACACTTCACACGTTTTTTTTTTCTTTCCTTTCTCTCTTCTTCCCCAATTTCCTTGTTACGTTTCTCTCTCTCTTCCTCCATGGATACACAAGACTTTCTCTTCTAGTCTTGTTGATGATAGCTTGAAGCTTGGGTCTTATTGGTGCTTCATTGTCTACAATTGATGTTGATGATTGGTAAGTTCTCTCACCATTTCCCTTGATTTCTCCATTAAATTGAAAACCTAGCTTTTATTTCCTTGGAATGATTTCTTTTATTCCCATAAAATTTCGGAAATTCCATGGTTATAATTGTTGTTGGTCCATTTTGTGACTCTCCCTTCCATTGAATTGTTATTAGCTTGAGAAGACTTGAAAAAGCTAATTTCGGGAATTTCATTGCTTCAAGCTTGCTTGATGTCCACATTGTGTATCTTGTGTTGAATTTATTGGTGAGTTCCTTTCCTCTTGATTCTTTTTTTTTTTTTTTTTTTTTTTTCGAAACCCTAGTTTAGCCATTTTGGGGGGTTTTTAGCTTTACTTTGAATTCTTGATTTTTAATCGGTTGTTGCTATTAAAAATCACTAGTTAAGAATCCATACTTGTTTTAATGTTGCTTGAAGGCTTGGGAGACCTTTTACTCAAATTCCCGAAAATCATATTCTTGAAGCTCTCTTGGAAATTCTTGACTCGGTTGTTGTTGGCGTCTTGGACGGATTGCTTGCGCCCTATTGCTTATAAATTGCTTGGATTGAGGTAGGGGAAAAACGAGTTGCTTTCGTTTGTGTAAGAGGGTGTGTGCGTCTATGTGTATATATGCCGTATATATATATGCGAGTTGAGTCTCGACAACTTAGACGATGAATTAGGTCCCCTTGAAAAGCATGAGTATGTGATTTTAATGCTTGTTGTGAAATTATGAGCATGATGTTAATTTAATTACAATATATTGCATAAAGAAATAAGTATGTATTGTGATGGAAATTGTGAACCTTGATTCAGTTGAGTGTGCCACATAGTGTGAAAACTTGGGTATTGGTTCCTACATTTTGCGTAAATTTTGTGAGAGTCGTCTTGTGTTTGGATCATCGAAACAACTGGCCAGGGGGTGCTTCTTGCTCCCACAGAACTAAAAAGCTGAGAAACGCAGACGATAGGGGGAGGACATATCGTCCAAGGCCCTATGTGCGCGACTAGGTTGTGGAGAACGTCTTCCTAGTAAAAGTGTAAGTGTCAAAAGCACTTGGGAATGACGGGTCGATGAGTCTACTATTCCCTAGTGAGCTTGTATCCTCAGGGGAATGGTGGAGAATGATCCGTTCATCCTTGGGAAGGGTGTGTTTTTGTGTGCGTGTAATGGGGGTGTCGGTCACCTTCCATCTTAATTCTTATACATATGTGATTGTGATTTTAATAATGAAAGCATGTTATAATTGTGATAAATTATATTGTGAGCATGTTGGGGAACTTGATTGTTGGGTTTGATGGGGTTCCGGATTGGCGTGAGAGCCATGTGGAACAAGAGACCGACCTAGGAATTAGTTGCATGTACCTTGGGTGGGTTGTACCACTCGGACTACAGAGATTGAGGCAATGACGCTTCCTCTACTGGGATAGTGAGCTCACCCCACGTTATATACATTTTTTTCAGGTGATGATTCCCATTTGGGAGGCCCGTAGTCTTTCGGTAGAGACTCGGTGTTGGTTCCGTCCCTTTTTTCACATACGGAGGCGGAGTTCTTTTGTAAAGCATTGATAGACGTTGTGTACACGTGCTTATTTTGTTTAGTGTTTCATTAAGTCAAAACTATTTTATTTTAATCCGGCTAGCATGTTAGCCGAGATGTTGGTGTTGATGTACATCCCTTGGAGCGCTAGGCGCGGGGAATATATTCTTTTGGGCATTTCGGTGTCGAATCGTGGAAACATGTAATTTTGAACAACTCTACTATGTTTCGCCTTAGGGCGCTATGATGAAAATATGGAACTCTTTCATTTGGAATTTGGAGTGTGGAATGAATTATTTGTCGTGAATGTGATTATTTGGTATTCGGCCGAAACGGCGTTTTTTCTAAGTTTTAAAACCAATCCTTTCGTTTTGGATGGAAAAACCCGTTTTCGCCTACCCCCATAAAATTAATAAAAAACTTGTGTTTTGAACTAATTTGAAGTTGTTTGAAAGAAATTGAGATTTTTGAGTCGGTGGTTTACTCAAACGGAAACCGGGGGCAAGATGGATGATTTTTACAAAAATTCAAGTAAAATGATTTCGAGGAAAATAATTGTTTCCTTCTAGTTCATGAGTTTCGGAAATAGTAGTAGCATCCTATAAGTGCTAAGGATGGTGTAGAGACAATTTTTCCCCTTCTGCAGACTTTGTGGTTGAGTTGAGTTTTAAGTAGCCGACTAAGTCTTCACCTTTCCATTTCAGTACATTTCTCTCTTGGCTTTGGCATGTTTTAGTCGACTCTTTCTTGTTTTAGTCGACTAGAACCCTCCTTTTAGTCGACTAGTGCTTTAGGTAGTCGACTAGAACTTCGTTTAGTCGACTAGGGCTTTGTGTAGTCGACTGAATCCTCAAACTCTCATTTCCGCAAGCTACTGACTGATCTAGTCGACTCAATACTTGTTTCAGTCGACTAGATACTCCTTCTAGTCGACTAAGAGCTGTTTCAGTCGACTAGATGACCCTTGTAGTCGACTAAAAGTTCTTTCAGTCGACTACAACTCGCGCACTCTGCACACACTGTTCAGTAATTCGATCATATCTCGAGCTACACTTGTCGTATGAAGGTGTTCTTTAGCTTTTTAGAAAGTTGACTTCAAGATCTTGCGTTTAGGATTTTGAATCACCTCATTTGAGTCATTTTTGAGTGAGAAATGGTCGACTGAAGTTGACAGTAGATTTTCAGACCTGAAGCGTGGAAATGCTGATTTCAAAACTTTGTAGTTTCCACCTCACACCTTGGATTTTGCTTCCGTTTGTTCCTATGGCTTGTGCTAGGTCCAAACTTTGTGTTTGTAGTTGGAACTTACCATTTTACCCTCCAAATGACCATTTTACCCTTGGTTGAACTTAGGGTATTCCTACGTTTCGGTTAAGGTACCGTTTGTTTCGGTTTACCTTCTTTTGATCTCGTGTTATTCTTTTAGCATCCTTGAGATGTTTTATTTCTATCTTACCCTTGTACGGGTACTTGATGACTCGAGGGATTTTATTATATTTTTATTTTCTTCCGCATTCACTCCCTTAGCTCTTAGGTTCGGGTTTTGGAATCCTAGGAAATTCGGGGCGTGACAGTCCCTGTCTCTGAGATTGTCAAATGAATCCATTAGAGTGAATGTGATAGTTTCTTACTATTTATACTTTATACTCTATAACTTACTTTATAAGTAAATAAGTGTTTCCTTTTAAATCGGTTAGGTCAGCCGATTATGTGATTTGATGCGGTCATGCCAGAAGTCTTGACCTATATTCCAAAGGGATTCGAAAATCAACGAAAGTCTCATTTCGGCTCGACTTCTCAAGCGATACGTGGAAGAGAGAACACAAAACTTCCACTTTAGGTTATTTTCTTTGCCTCAATCGACTTGCAACGGTTGGGAAAGTGATATTGAAGAACATGCATTCCATACAAACAAAATTCATGTTTGGATGAAAAGTAATGAATTTGGATTTGTAGAAAGCTTTTAAATTTTTTGATTAAACTAATATATAATTGAACTACAACTATTGAAAGCTTAACTAAACTATAAAAGTATAATTAAACTAAGGAATTGAATTGACATACTATATTATGAATTAATTGGCCATGAACTTTTCGCAATGTTGCATAAAAGTCATTATTTATAGATTACAAGAAACAATTGACTTCCTAAACATATGTATGAAGAAAACAAATTCTATTTAAGTTTGAATTTAAAGACAAGTATGTTAGGTGGTCTTGGGTCTCTCTCACCCAAAAGCTAGCTCAAAGGGTGAGGCTTTCTCTTACACTTATATACTGACCATGGGTCGGAGCAGCAACAACCCATTTCTCCAGGAACCTAGGCCGAGACTTGTTGGTAACCTGGGTTATAATACCAGTGTTGGGTGGTCTTGGGCCTCTCTCACCCCAAAAGTTAGCTCAAAGGGTAAGACTTTCCCTCACATTTATATACTAACCACCAGCTCCTTCCCCAATTGATGTGGGACAACCCCAACAAAACAGTAATTGAAATTTAAATTTCAACTAGATTACTTTCTTGTAGTCATTCGATTGATGCAAGACTCCATTCTTTCTTGGACTTTTTTAAAACTTGATCCCCATTTGTAGACGGCTTGTTTAGTTTGAATTTTGGGTGGTCATTTCCTTCATGATATACTCCTTTTTTAGAGCATGTTTATCTTTCAAAGTGCTTATCATCACTAATCTATTTGCACAAACACTCCCTAATGATCATGGGTCTCTTTACCGATCCGGTCCAATTTTGTTGACCCAAACTTGTTCAGATCATCCAACGATCCACCTGTTAGGAATTAATTCTCTTTTTACTGCTTAAGAATTAATCATGTGCAAGATCATACACAAAAAACATCAACAACTCTTTTTATTAAACAAAAAAAACACTCAACAAGAAAATATCACTCATAAATCTACGAATTTTAGTTTCTCTCTCTCCATATCTTTTCTCACACTTTTGTTCCTCTATATTGCTAAACTACAAAACCCTAGCCACCGGACTCCAATACATATAAAAGAAGCATAGTGGTGAACAAGTTAACCCGGATTTGTGAACAAGTCAATCCTAAAAGGAAGCTCCTAAGATTATGATCTCCTAATAAAAAAAGGAAAACTAAAAAACCAAGATTTTTTGCTCCTTAAGAAATGGAGCCACCAATCATAACACCACTTAAATTTTGTCACATCCTAACAATCTCCACCTTGGCAAAATTTATCCACCTTGACTTAATATTTTAAAACGGGTTTATATACCATCTTCGGAATTGCTCCACCTAATAGTGTATTTCTTAATAACACACACAAATTGACGACATTCTTTCCAATGAGCATGATACGTGGTCCTCTTCCTACTTTCAGTAGTCCATAATTTGCTTTAAACCAATAATCTTTTGCCAACAATGCGCCCAAAGAAATCACATTCTTTCTAACACTTTGAACGTGATACACATCTGTCAAAGTTCTTACTAATCCATTTTTGTCTTGATATTAATTGTTCCGATTCCTACGACTTCAAAAGAAGAATTATTCCCCATAAATGTTTTACCAAAAAATGGAGGTAAACCATTATTTATGAGGACACGCATTATGGGAGCAAGCAGAATCAAGAATCCACTTATTTGCTTCATCTTCTTTGTCAGTAATTGATAGGGCTTCAAGCACATCATCATCTTCTTCTCTTATCTCGGCAACTACATCGGTGTTGTACCCACTTTCTTTTCTTTTTGGACACTCCCGTATGAAATGTCCCTTTTCTCCGCAATAGTAGCATGGTCGCTCCATAAATGACTTCTGGTTCCATGAAGCTCTACCTTGCCATCTATCATGTCCTCCTTGTCTTCTTTCAAATTTTCTTATATTCTCAGCAAAAGAACGTGATTATCTCGGATACTTCCTTCATCTTCTCCATTTATTTTTTTACTGGAAAATAAGGCACTTTTCACTTGCTCTACTGTCACGGTATCTCTCCCATAAAGCAAAGTATTAAACAGATGCTTATGAGTTGAGCGAACCGATGCCAATAAAATATCTTATTTATCCTCGTTACTAACTTGTACACCAAGATTAGATAAATCACATATAATTTTATTGAAGTCACCAAGATGAGTATGTAAGTCCATACCTTATTTCCTACGAAAAAAATTCAGCTCTTGTTTTAAGATTAATCGATTCATAACATTTTTTTTCCCATACGGAGATCTTCTAATTTCCTCTATAAATCTGATGTAGATTTTTCGCTGACTACATCGTATACAACATTATCTATCAAAGTCAACCGAATGGTACTCACTGCCTTCGAGTTGATTCTACTCCACTTTGTTGCATCCATATCTGCAGGCTTCTCGCCCAACGCGTCATCTAAACCTTGTTGAACTAACAAATTTCGCATTCGAATTTGCCATAGACTGATGTTCTTTCTTCCATCAAATTTATCCACCGCAAACTTGACATAAGAAGTTATCGACATACCTCTGATACCACTTGTTAAAAATTAATTCTCTTTTCACTACTTAAGAATTAATCCCGCCCAAGATCATACACAAAAAAAATCAACAACTCTTTTTATTAAACAATAAAAACACTCAACAAGAAAATATGAGTCATAAATCTACCAATTTTACTTTCTCTTTGTCCCTCTCTTTTCTCACACTTTTGCTCTTTTGTATTGCTAAACTACAAAACTCTAGCCACCAGACTCCAATATATATAGGAGAAGCAGAGTGGTGAACAAGTTAACCCGGATTGGTGAACAAGTCAATCATAAAAGGAAGTTCCTAAGATTATGATCTCCTAATAAAAAAAGGAAAACTAAATAACCAAAATTTTTTGCTACTTAAGAAATTTCGCCACCAATTTTAACACTACTTAAATTTCGTCACATCCAAACACCACTAATCACCTTTGGGCTCATTTACCACATCACCTATCAAGTTGGGTGTCAACAATAAGTAGTAATATTTCGCATAATTACACTTGAAACTGTTTCATATAATAATTGAGTTCACAAAGCATGATCAACAAAACTATATGAGCTATAAGATACATCGGTCAAAGTTCTACGGTTACCCTATTTCAACTGAATTGTTTGCTTGTATAAGATTATTCCAACACTATAAGAGAGTTAAAATTGAACTAAAAGTATTTTTTTTTGGGTTAATTCCAAGAAACCCCCTATACTATTCAGTTTAATCAACTAATTCTTATTGTGTTCATTTTGCCCCCTATACTATTCAATTTTATCATTTTACCCCATCACTTCACATTTTGAGTCAAAATGTCTAAACTACCCTCAATAATATAAGGGGGTTTAGTGAAATCAACTATTTAAAAAAATTATTTTTCGAAAATCAATTATATTTTTCGCAAAAATTATAAATTAAAAAATATATATATATTTTTTGCAAAAAAATTATTTTTCGGAGGGAGTATATTAATTTTCAAAATATGAATTATTTCGGAAAATATAATATATATTTTTTGCAAAAGCATTATTTTTCGCGAAAAAAATCATATTTTGGAACATAATAGTATATATTTTTCACAAAAAAATTATTTTTCGGAAAAAATTCATATTTTGAAACATACTAAATACTTTTTCGCAAAAAAAAATATTTTTCAAAAAAAATCATATTTTGGAACATAATATATATTTTCGGAACAAATTCATATTTTGGAACATAATATATATTTTTCGTAAAAAATTCATATTTTGGAACATAATATATACTTTTTCGCAAAAAAATATTTTTTGGAAAAAAAATCATATTTTGGAAAAAGATATATACTTTTTCTCAAAAAACTTATTTTTCGGAAAAAAAATCATATTTTGGAACATAATATATATTTTTCGCAAAAAAATCATATTTTGGAACATAATATATACTTTTTCGCAAAAAAAAA
Organism: Cornus suecica; assembly: GCA_963922005.1. Taxonomy (NCBI): domain Eukaryota; kingdom Viridiplantae; phylum Streptophyta; class Magnoliopsida; order Cornales; family Cornaceae; genus Cornus; species Cornus suecica. The sequence goes on from OY998239.1 coordinate 77,551,475, forward strand.
ATCATATTTTGGAACATAATATATATTGTTCACAAAAAATATTTTTCGTAAAAAAATCATATTTTGGAACATAATATATATTTTTTGCAAAAAAAATATTTTTCGGAAAAAATCATATTTTCCGTAATATATATATATATATATATTTTGAAATTTATAGTTTTTACGAAAAATATAAATTATTTTTCAAAAAATAATTTTTTAAGGGTTGATTTCACTAAACCCCCTTATACTATTAAAGAAGGTTAATTTAGACATTTTGACTCAAAATGTGAGGAGGAGGGGGCATAGTGATGAAATTGGATAGTATAGGGGGCAAAGTGGACATAGTGGAGATTAATTGAATAAATTGAATAGCATATTGGGGTTTTCTTGAATTAAACTTTTTTTCTTTTCTTTTGGATAACTGAACAAGATTTGCAATACATTCATTTCTAGTCTCACTCTATATACTGGAGTCTGAAGGGTATTTTTTTTAGGGTGAGAATACTCTTTTTCAGAAAGTTTGTCTAAATTTGGTTAATTAGTACTCAAGTGCGGTTTGCATTTTTTATTTTCTGTTATTCTATGTAATAACAATTAGGTAACTGAGAAAGGACAAAAAAGAAGAACATTCACATATGAAACAAAGTCAATTAATGATGCAATAATGCAAGAAGGCCAAGTCTTTGGCCACACCTCAATGGCTCTATTTCTTCCTAAACCATATCCACTTTCATGGTGTGGCTGATGGCCCACTTATCTTTGAAGGCCATACAACATTTTTATATTTATTTCTTTTGATGCAATACAGAATAATTATCATGTTCATTTCGTTTAGTGTAATAGTATATATAATTTGCTATGAGCAGGGAGTTAGAAAAAAATATTATGGGGGCAAACTTTTAAGTTTTATTTCTAGTTTGGCTCGTGGGCTGACTTTATGGTTAAATTAGTTTATTCAATTAATTTATGCATTACATACAAATTTGGAAAAATTACATATAAGTAGAGTATGTATATTTGGATTAATATCACATGTAACGCAATTATCTCTGTTTTGGTTGCTGATGGTGACCACTTGATCAAATTCGGGTCTAAAGTCCATACCCAAATTTTGCTTTGGAGAGATCCCAGAAATTTTTTATGGGATGGATGATGGTAGGAATGAGTTAGCTTCTTTTTTTTTTTAGCAGTTGGTCCACAAAAAGAAGTTTGATGTGGAGGTGGTGGTGGTTGGAGGAGGTGGAGGTGGAGGGAGTGGCGGTGATGGAGGGTGAATCGTAGAAGTGATAATGAAGGAAGCAATGTGGTACTGGGAGGTGATGTGAGGGTATTTTAGATTTTAAATAAATAAATTAATGTATTTGTAATTAGTTTGATTAATGTGATCAAATTAGAAAATAATTTTTTTAAAATTTACCAAATTGTAATTTATTATCCCTAACTCTAGTTATATGTAGTTTTCCTTACAAATTTACTGTATTTTTATTCTTTAATATAATAATTTTAATTTTAAATTTTTATTCTATTCTATGACATTATTTTGGCACGGGATCAATAAGCAGAAATTTTAAAATGAATTATGCGGGGAAAATCTCTTTATATATATATATATTTCCTTTAAAAATTATTGTATTAGTATTATGACTATATAAAAAAAATTCATAGGGGGCAAGTTCCCCTTATATACTGAATGTGGCTCGTACCTGGTTATAAGTTTTTATATAAAAGGGTTATTTGCAGCCACATCCCCTAAACTTTGGCTTTATTGCAGTCAGATGCAAGATTTGACTTTTTCAGTCTCATAGCCCCCTGAGGTTTCAATTTCGTTGCAATGACACCCCCTTGGGCTAGTGAAATGACTATAATGCCCCTTTAATTGTTTCACTTATTACATTAGGATAATATATAAAATGTGAAATTACCTATATGCCTAAACATTTCACCCCTCCGAAATTACTAATTACAATTCCACCCCTTATTACAAAATATATATATATATATATTACTAAAATTACAATTTAATTTTTTTTATTTATAATATAATTTGTATATATAATTACAAAAATTAAAATATATAATTTGTAAAAAATATATAAAATTTGAAAAAACATATAAAATTCAAAACAAATATATAAAATTTGAAACAATATATAAAATTAAAAAAAACATATAAAATTCGAAACAAATATATAAAATTCGTAAACAATATATAAAATTCTAAAAAATATATAAAATTCAAATATATATATATATATAAAGTGTGACTGAAGTTTAAGTGGACAAGCCTCGGAGTCATTAGCCAAGGTAATATATATATATATATATATATATTTGAATTATATATATTTTTTAGAATTTTATATATTGTTTACGAATTTTATATATTTGTTTCGAATTTTATATGTTTTTTTAAAATTTTATATATTGTTTCAAATTTTATATGTTTTTTCAAATTTTATATATTTTTTACAAATTATATATATATATATTTTCCTAATTTTAATTTTTGTAATTATATATACAAATTATATTATAAAGAAAAAAAATTAAATTGTAATTTTCGTAATATATATATATATATATATTTTGTAATAAGGGGTGGAAGTGTAATTAGTAATTTCGGATGGGTGAAGTGTTTGGGCATATGGATAATTTCACACTTTATATATTATCCTAATGTAATAAGTGAAACAATTAAAGGGACATTATAGTCATTTTACAGCTTCAGGGAGTGTCATTGCAACGAAAATCAAAATTGAGGGGGCAAGTGGCCAACACTCGCGTTGACCACTTTCTGAATAACATTGACCTATAGTTCAAGGGGTCTCAATGCAAATAACCCTATATAAAATATTATTTTTCGCGAGCTACAAAAAAATATTTAATTTGGGAGGAGGGGGCTATGCAGTTTTTATGAATTTATATATAAATATATAATTTTATAGGCTACTAGCTTACTAAAGAAAATTTTCAAAAATTTTAGGGGCTAGGCATAACTCCGCCCACCTAGTAATAATTTAATTTAGAATATTATGAATATAAAATGATATTAGGAAATAGTTACTGACATATATTTATTTTTAATTTTTTTGTAACATACAAAAGGAACAAAAAAAATTACAAAGAGCACCCATCAATCAAGAGGATCTCTCTCACCAAATAAGGAAAAGAAATCCTACATGGCACCCTTGGTCTTGGACTTCAACCTTGCCTTGGTGTTAGTGGGTGGGCGTTGTTTCTCCCTGCCGCGTTCTTGCTCCTCCACGACTAGGGTGATGGTTGAATCTATCTCTGCCATACTCTCTTGCAAGTAGGTTGTGATCCTTCACGAACCTTTGCTCTGATACCAACTGTCATGGACTTGGTGTTTCCAAAGAACCGTGCGGCCTTAGATACCTCTAAGATGCTTGAGAAGTGCTAAGTAAGCCTTTGTGGGTCTCTAGCTTAGCGGGCAACTAAAGCTAGGTGGATGCGGAAAGCTAGTGTGTAAGAAGAGAAAGCTAGGCAAGAGAGCTTAGAATACAATTGAACTCAAGAGAACTTGTATTGCTTGAGAACTTGTGTGATTGCTTGGATGGTGAGCAAATGAGCACCCACCTCTATTTATAGGCCAAGGGCCTTACAAGGAAAAATGGAGAGATTTCTAGAATCCTCCATGTCTAGTCTACTCTAGAATGTTCTATACAATTATAGTATATTCTATACAAATCTAGACAACTCTACAATACTCTAGAGAATTTCGGAGAAGTGTGGAGAAGTCTAGAATATTCTGGGTGCCATGTAGGATACCAAGTAGGATCCTACGAAGCGTCTGCGTGGCGCCTACGTGGCGTAACCTCATAATGCAGGACATGACATTCTCCCCCACCTAAGCTTGTGACGTCCTCGTCGCGTTCTGCTTGAACTGCTGGATGTGCTTTGCAAACTGCCAAAGTGTGTCTTCATGCTCCCAGCTTGCTTCGCTATCCGGCAAGTTCTTCCATTTCACCAAGTACTCTGTGTACTTGGGTACTCCTCTTCTGCTCGCCTGTCGGTCGGCAAGGATGCACTTTACTTCCTTGTCAAAGGAAGTGAACACGGCAGTAGGAGCTCGGTGTGATATGCCTCGAGTTGGATCATCCTTGTCTTCGTGGTAGGGCTTGAGCATGCTGACATGGAAAACTGGATGAATCTTGAGTTTTGGTGGTAGCTCCACCATATAGGAAACCTTTCCAACTCGTTTGATGATTGGGAAGGGACCCTCGTAGCGTCGTACTAACCCCTTGTGCACTGCTCGCAAAGACTTGAACTGTTGGGGTAACAGCTTGACCATGACCAAGTCTCCTTCCATGAATTCTAGAGGCTTTCTCTTGGAGTCAGCCCACTTCTTCATTTTCTTGCCCGCCTTGTCTAGGTAGGCTCTAGCCAAGTCGGATTGGTCATGCCATCCCTTGGCGAATCTGTATGCTGCCGGACTCTTGCCATCTCCACTTGATGCCATAACATTAGGCGTCAAGGGTTGTCGCCCGGTCATTATCTCGAAAGGACTGTGGTTGGTAGCCTCACTCCGCTGCAAGTTGTAGGCAAACTGTGCTACTCCAAGGAGCTTGGCCCAGTCCCGCTGGTTGACACTAACATAATGCCTCAAGTATAGCTCTAGGAGCGCGTTGATACGCTCCGTCTGTCCGTTGGATTGGGGGTGAAAGCTAGTAGAGAAGTTGAGACCCGTACCCATCTTCTGAAAGAGTCCCGTCCAGAAGCGGCCTGTGAAACGTGGGTCTCTGTCACTCACTATGTTTTGCGTTAACCCCCATAGCTTGACCACATGGTCGAAGAAAAGCTCCGATGTCTGCTCGGCCGTGCAATCTGCTGGGGCAGGTATGAAGGTGGCGTACTTGTTGAATCAATCTACCACTACGATGACGCTTCCATAACCATTAGACTTGGGTAGACACGTGATGAAGTCCATTGAGACACTCGCCCATGGACCTTCTGGGATAGGTAGTGGCTCTAGTAGACCGGCCCGACTGCTGTTGCTCTATCTTGTCTTGCTGGCAAGTAAGATAAGTGCGTAGATAGGCCTCGACGTCGTGACCCATCCGAGGCCAGTAGTAAGAATCCTCAAGGATTTCTTGGGTGCGCCTCATTCCTGGGTGTCCAACCCACATGGTGTCATGGCACTCCTTGATGAGTTCCTTTCGCAGGTTCCCCCACTTAGGCACGAATAACATGTCGCCCATAGTGAGGAGAAGATCATCCCTAAGCCAAAAGCACCATGTCTTGATATCCTTGGTGAGTTGAATGAGACTCTTGGCTAGGGGGTCATGCTGTAGTCCCTCCTTAATGCAATCTATAAGAGGGTGTTGTGGTCGACTAATGGCCGCGAGTTCTACCTTGCAGCTAAGTGCATCCGCTACGACATTGGCTTTGCCTGGCTTGTACTCCAAGAGATAAGTGAACTCGGCCAAATAATCTTGCCACCGTGCTTGCTTGGGGCTAAGCTTCTTCTGTGTCTGGAAGTAGCTAGTGGCAACATTGTCCGTCATGATCACGAACCGTGCCCCAAGTAGGTAGTGTCTCCAGGTGCGAAGACAGTGGATGATTGCGGTCATCTCTTTCTCTTGCACCGTGTAGTGCCGCTCGGCATCGTTGAGTTTGCGGCTCTCATAAGCTATGGGGTGTCCCTCTTGCATGAGAACTCCCCCCATGGAAAAGTCTGAGGCATCGGTGTGTACCTCGTAAGGCTTGGAGTGGTCTGGTAGGCTAAGTATGGGCTCCTCCATCACTGCCTTCTTCAAGTCATCGAATAAAGTTTGGCATTCCTCCGTCCAGCTCCATGTGCGTCCCTTCTTCAGCATGTCCATCAAAGGGGCGGCTCGTGCTGAGTAGTGCTTGATAAAGCGGCGGTAGTAGTTGACAAGGCCTAAGAATGATCGTAATTCGGGCACTTTGGTGGGCGGCTCCCAATCCCGTATGGCTTGCACTTTGCTTTCATCCATCAAGAGTTTCCTATCCTTTATCTTGTGACCTAGGAACATCACCTCTTGTTGGGCAAAGGAGCATTTCTCCCTCTTCACATAAAGGTCGTTTTCCCGGAGAACTTGGAAAACGGTCTTCAAGTGTTGCACGTGTTTTTCTAAGGTGGTGCTATAGATGACGATGTCGTCCAAGTATACCACCACAAAGCGATCCAAGTAGGGAAGGAATAGGTTGTTCATCAAGGTGCAAAATGTAGTCAGTGCATTGGTGAGACCAAATGGCATGACTAGGAATTCATAAGAGCCATACCTTGTCATGCATGTGGTTTTGGGCTCGTTTCCTGCCTCAATTCGCACTTGATAGTACCCTGAGCGCAAGTCCAGCTTGGTGAAGTAGCGTGCTCCTCCAAGTTGGTCGAACAAGTCTGCGATGAGAGGAATGGGGTACTTGTTCTTTATGGTCACCTTGTTGAGAGCTCTATAGTCGATGCATATCCGTAATAACCCATCCTTCTTGCGTTGAAACATGACCGGTGCGCCATAAGGGGCCTTGGATGGTTGAATATAGCCCGCATCGAGTAAGTCGTTGAGCTGCTTTCGCAATTCCTCCAACTCTGGTGGCGCCATGCGGTAAGGTGCCATGAATGGTGGCTTGGAACCTGGTTCCAGCTCAATCTTGTGGTTTACCTCCCTTCTGGGTGGTAGTCTCTTCGGTAGCTCCGAGGGTATGACATCGTTGTACTCTAGTAGTACTGAGGGGATCTCTGTGGGCATGTCCTCATGTGGGGAAGGCTCTGAGGAGTCTTCTGGTGAGTCGAGTAAAGTGGCTAAGTAGCTAACTTCTCCCTTCTTGTACCCCTTGTTGAATTGCATGGCAGATAGGGAGCGAGCCTCAATCTTAGAACCTCGTTCAACTGACACCATGCATGTGGTATTGCCTTCCATGATGCACATGGTGTTGGTGTAAGGGATGAGAAAGGCCTTTACCTTGTCCAAGAATTTTATGCCAATGACTAAGGCAAAGTCATCCATGGGTACCACCGAGAGATCGATGAGGCCATTCCATTGGCCTATGCGGGCATGTATGCCTCGGGTAGTGCTGTATATGGCCTTGGCTGCTGAGTTGACAGCCTTCATGGAACCGTCCTCCTTGGTGTACTTGAGGCCTAGTCGCTTGGCCTCGTCGATGCTTATGAAGTTGTGGGAGGTGTCGGTGTCTACCAATGCTCTAGTAGACGTCCCTCCTATGGCTGCTTCAACGAACATGAGCCCTTTAGGAGCTGCCTTAGGGGCCTCCATCTTAGCCTTGATGGCGTTGAGGATTTGAAGCGAGCCCATATGTTCCTCCTGCGTTTCCGGGTGCTCGAGCGTCATGGCATTGGCGGTCTTCTTCTTTGGGCAAAACCGTGTCCAATGCATCTCACCACATATGAAACAGGGTGATGGCGGTTGTTTCTGGGTCTTGTTGCCTCAATCTTTCTGGAATCCTTCCTTGTGAGGGGCAGTGTTGGTGGCATTAGAAGTGTTGCCCTTGTCTCCCCCACCTTTGCCGAAGTTCCGAGTCTTATCCTTGGGCTTGGCAAAGTCTTTCTTGGAGCTGAAATCGATCAATGCCTCTGCTTCCATGATGGCAGTGGCAAGGTCCTTCACTCCACGCTGCCTTAGCTCCGTCTTGGCCCATTGTTGTAGGCCATCCATGAAGAAGAAGAGAGACTCTTTCTTTGAGAGCTCAGGGATCTCAAGGGTGAGCGAAGTGTACTCCTTGACATAGTCTCGGATGGTCCCTGCTTGCTTGAGCCGGCGAAGTCTTCCCATAGCTTCTTCCTCGGCATTCTCAGGATAGAAGTGCCTCTTAAATTCTTTACGGAAGTCTGCCTAAGTATCAATGGAAAGCGTACCTCTATCGATGTCACCATGTCTACGCCTCCACCATAGCATAACATCATCCACCAGGTAGAGTGTGGTGGTGTTGATCTTTGTCGCCTCGTCCATTATTCCTTTGGCGTCAAAGTACTGCTCCATGCCAAATAGGAAGTTCTCTACCTCCTTGGCCACACGCTCCCCCTTATAGCACTTAGGCTTGGGGACGTCGATTTTGGGAGCTCCGGCCTCCCGAGTAGCAGTGGTGCCGTTTGCTACGGCTTGCTTGCAAATGGCCCAATCGGCACACATGTCCTCCATGAATGCCCGAATGTTGCCAAGCTCATGATCCATGTAACCACGTAGGGTGGCTATCTCATCACGAAGAGAGTGTAGCTCATTGCGATGGTTTCCATCTAGGGCATTGAGTTGTCCCTTCATGGTGTCTTGGAAGTCGGCGTCATCGGACTCCAATTCTTCCAAGCGTTGGTGAGTCTCCACTATACGCTCCTACATGATGGCCATAGTTCCTTCTATGTCATCAATGCGTGTCTCAAGGCTTGGTTGAGTGTCCTTGGTCTTGGACTTCAACCTTGCCTTGGTGTTAGTGGGTGGGCGTTGTTTCTCCCTGCCGCGTTCTTGCTCCTCCACGACTAGGGTGATGGTTGAATCTATCTCTGCCATACTCTCTTGCAAGTAGGTTATGATCCTTCACGAACCTTTGCTCTGATACCAACTGTCATGGACTTGGTGTTTCCAAAGAACCGTGCGGCCTTAGATACCTCTAAGATGCTTGAGAAGTGCTAAGTAAGCCTTTGTGGGTCTCTAGCTTAGCGGGCAACTAAAGCTAGGTGGATGCGGAAAGCTAGTGTGTAAGAAGAGAAAGCTAGGCAAGAGAGCTTAGAATACAATTGAACTCAAGAGAACTTGTATTGCTTGAGAACTTGTGTGATTGCTTGGATGGTGAGCAAATGAGCACCCACCTCTATTTATAGGCCAAGGGCCTTACAAGGAAAAATGGAGAGATTTCTAGAATCCTCCATGTCTAGTCTACTCTAGAATGTTCTATACAATTCTAGTATATTCTATACAATTCTATACAAGTCTAGACAACTCTACAATACTCTAGAGAATTCTGGAGAAGTGTGGAGAAGTCTAGAATATTATGGGTGCCATGTAGGATACCAAGTAGGATCCTACGAAGCGTCTGCGTGGCACCTGTGTGGCGCCTACGTGGCGTAACCTCATAATGCAGGACGTGACAATATGCTTTGATTTCCTCAATCAAAGCCGTCAGATCAGAGTAAGAGGACCAACCATCTTCCACAATCTTCTTAGTCATCAAACCAAGCTGTTTTGTTCGCCCTCTCATCTCCTCTGCTTCCTCTGAAATGTCCATCAATCGCTGTATACCTCTCGCTATCTTATCTCTCCCCACAACTGAACTTTGAATCTCAAATCCGGAATTTCAAACCTATGACCCTACCCGAACCCCAATCTTCAACACTTGTATTATCAGCTTCTCATTATAAAACTGATCCCCAAACAACGGCCACGTCAGCAACGGCACCCCCACCGCGAGCCCTTCCAGCACCGAGTTCCACCCACAATGACTCACAAAACCCGTCTTCAAGAGCATACCCATTTTCACCGAGTTGACTTGGTGGAAACTAGACCAAACTGCCAAAACAGACATATAAAACCGAGTTGGGTTTCTGGGTTACGAGCCAACTCATGACAGCAGAGTCAGATAATGACCATGATTTATGAACAACTCTGTTTGTGGAGAATTGGTAAAGCGGTCCAATGCTCCAACATTTTCCCCCAATTATTTCCCTATAATGATTAATGTATAAATTTTCAACCTCACCACAAGTGTTCATGATTGAACAAAAGCTTTTAATCTCCGACTCTTCAATTAGTTGCATCACCTCTGTGTATGGTGTATTATACTTGATGACATGGTCCGGTAGCTGAGACCTAGTGAACTGGATCTTATGAGGAAGACCCGGGATCACAAAAGTCTCGCTATCGGACTGTACCCGCTCGTAAGGAGCATGGACTTTCTGTTGGAACACAAAGATACACTAGAATTTATGAAGAAAAAAATATAAATGAGGGAAAGAGAGAACTAATGAAAGAATTCCTTGTAAGATTGCTTGATATGAAACTAATGGTTACATATGCCTTTTATAGGCTTACAAATCCTAAACACACAATAAACTAATACACACACATTACATGAGTTTCATTTTTGTCAAAAATGGCAACTCACCTACTAAAATTTGCCAAACCTTATTTGACTAGAAAAAAGCATCCATGACAACCACATGAATAACACATGGGTTGCTTGGGTTTTATTTGACCAATTTACCTAACTTTCAAAACCTAACTTTCAACAGCCTCCCTTAAATTGGTCTTTAATAACCCCCAACATATTCTTCAATTTTTCAAACACTTCAGATTTTAACGGTTTAGTCAAAATATCTGCCGCTTGATCTTCTGACCTGCAAAAATCCAGTTCGATTTCTCCATCTTTGACCAAATCTCGAATGTAATGATATTTGATCCCAATATGCTTGTTTCGACCATGAAACACTGGATTTTTAGCAAGTGCGATTGCTGACTTATTATCGCACATGATTTTGGTTGGACCTCCATGATCGTAGTGTAACTCATCCAGCATGCGGCGTAACCATACAGCTTGACATGCTACTGATGTAGCTGCCATGTATTCCGCTTCCGCTGTTGACAATGCAACAACTTGTTGCTTCTTCGAGGACCAAGAGAACACTCCTTCTCCCAGATAGAAAACATACCCGGAAGTGCTTTTCCGAGTCTCCACATCACTTGCCCAATCACTGTCTGTATAGCCTACTAGACTGAAATCGTCAGAATAGATATAAAAAATTCCATGATCCCGAGTACCACTCACGTACCGTAAGATCCGTTTTGCTGCTTGTAGATGTGATTGTCGAGGTGTTTCCATGAACCGACTGATAAGCCCCACACCATAAACAATATCTGGTCTAGTGGAAGTCAAATAACGTAGACTACCGACTATACTTTTGAAATATGTTGGGTTTACCAGTTCACCGCTTCCTTCTTTCCTCATCTCTAGACGTTTTGCCACTGGAGTCCGAATTGGCGTCCCTGAATCCATATGAAACTTCTTGAGAATATCATTTTCATATTTATTTTGTGAAATAAATATGCCATCTTCAGTTTGATGCACTTCGATGCCTAAGAAATATGACATCAATCCCATATCCGTCATTTCGAACTGGCGAGTCATCGTCTCGCAATTTCTTGTAAATATCAAATCATCAACATAAAGGCATACAATCATTATATCACCATTAGTCTTTGATTTGATATAAAAGGTGTGCTCATGAGGATATTTTTGGAATCCATCTTCCAGCATGTATGTGTCGATCTGTGTGTACTAGGCATGTGGTGCCTGCTTCAGTCCGTACAACGCCTTCTTCAACTTGTACACTAGTTTTTCATGACCTCTTTTAAGAAAAACCAGGTGGTTGGTCAACATATACCTCATCCTCAAGAACGCCATTGAGAAAGGCGGACTTGACATCCATCTGATGAATCTTCCACCTGTTTTGAGCTGCAAGTGCTATAGTCATTCAGATCGTATCCATCATTACCACTGGTGCAAATACTTCGTAGTAGTCAATTCCTGGCTTCTGCTTATAGCCTTTGACTACCAATCTCGCCTTTAATCGGTCCACCTGACCATTTGGTTTATATTTTGTCTTGTACACCCACTTGACACCAATTGACTTCTTTCCGATATGTAAAGAAATTAGCTCCCAAGTGTCATTTTTCTCAATTGCATGCATCTCCTCGTTCATTGCATGGATCCACCGCTCATCATTCTCTGCTTCCTTATATGAAACTGGATCACAATCTGCAAATAAGCAAAAATTTACTAGAGTTTCATCAGTAACATCATCATCATTATTATTTGTGACCACATAATCCTGGAGACGTGCAGGCATCACATGCGTTCGCTTTGGACGACCTGCAGGTGCTGGTGAAGATGTTGGTGAAGGTGATGAACTATCCGGTGAAGAGCAATCACTTGTTTCTTCTGTTTCATTTTCAATGATGACACGTTACTCCGTATATGGTGTTTGATTACATGCCCAAGTATCATCCTCGATGAATTGGACATCTCGACTTACAATAACATCTTTTGTGAGAGGATTATAAAGCTTATAACCTTTAGTTACCTCACTGTAGCCGATGAAGATACACTTTTGGCTTTTGTCATCAAGTTTCTTTCTCCGTTGTTCTGGTACATGAGTGTATGCGACGCACCCAAATACTCGTAGGAGTGAAACATACGGTTTGCTACCGCTCCATGCTTCATGTGGAGTTTTCCCCAAAACACTCTTCGTTGGACACCTGTTTAATAGATATATAACATATGCAACACCTTCTGCCCAAAAAGACTTTGGCAAACTTTTGGCTTTCAACATGCTTCTAACCATTTCAAAAATGGTTATATTTTTTCTTTCAGCTATACCGTTTTGCTGAGGTGTATAACTGGCGGTTAATTGGCATTTTATCCCTTGAGATTTGCAATAATTGTTGAATTCGTTAGAGGTGAATTCTCCTCCTCTGTCCGATCTCAATGTCTTGAGATTAAAGTCACTTTGTTTTTCAACAAAAGTTTTAAACTCTTTAAATTTTCCAACGCCTCTGATTTTTGTTCTAGAAAAATCTTATACAAAAAGTATAACATACCTCTTGTGCCCGAGAGATTCTACCTCAACTGGTCCACATATGTCAGTATGAACCAACTCCAACGATGTTTGGCTCTCCACGTTTTTCCAACTGGAAAAGATTCTCGGTGGTGTTTTCCGAGAAGGCATCCTTCGCACAGGTGATCAGGAGCATCGATTAGTGGTAACCCCGTTACCATGTTTTTCTGCACCAGGAGTCTCAAGCCTCGAAAGTTTAGATGACCGAACCGAAGGTGCCATAGCTAATTGATATCTTTCGACCTCGCCATCAGATTTACCTCGGTTTTTGTATAAAGATCCAATAGGAACATTCTATTCTTTGTCATCTGCACCTTTGCCACTTGTTTCCCGCTTTTTCTATGAACGGTACACACACCATCCAAAATATGAATGTCATGCCCTTTTTCTGAAAGTTGTCCCATACTCAACAAATTCCAGAACATTGCCGGCACAAAAAAAACATCAGTGTTGGCCACGTATTGACACCTAGAGGGGGGGGGGGGGTGAATAGGGTCAATGACAAACTTTAATACTTTTTCGGTTTGACTTTATTTTATCAAATTACACTTCATTAAGCTATTGTCAAACACCTAGTGATTTAGATAATCTCTTTGAGTGACATTCACATTTCATACTTGTAATCATTCAATAGTAATTTACACAATTAAATACATGTTCGATTCAAGTATGATGGGAAATAATTCGTGCACCCAAGTATGCAATTTAATTAAACATGTAATTGCACTTTTCTCATTTAGAGACATAATACAAAATACAATTTACCATGAAGAACGTTTTGTAGAGTTTATGAAAAATGATCAAACAATGAGTTGACACATAAACTCTCAAATATAAACTTATATTGAATAAGCATATAGTGAAACACTTGGGGTGCATATAATCATTTTATTCTAAGGTGTGTTGAAGATAAATTCTAGCAAACACTTGGTATGCATTTAGATTATAGATAAATAAGGAAATGGATAATTTATAATCTACAACATATTTATCCAAAAACACAATTCAATTTCCTTCAACTATGCATTTTCATAACCTCTTCACTAATACACAAACACAAGCAATTTCATAGCATGACATCAATATGAAGTTCAAGATTGTAAATGACAATTGCTTATAAGGTAGAGAGATTAAGGGATAGAGAAAATGCAAGTCAAGACACCAATATTTTATATGGTTCAACCAAGCATTCTATGTTATGGTGTGATGAAGATAAGTTCTATCAATTCACTTAAACTTATTCATTTTCCTAATCTCTTCATTTATACATAAACACAAGCAATTTCATAGCATTGATATATAAAGCTCAAGATTGAAAATGACAATTGCTTTTAAAGTAAAGAGATAAGGGTTAGAGAAAATGCACACCATAGACACCGAGATTTTTACATGGTTCAACCAAATCTTGGTCTACTCCATGCCTTGAGATAACCTCTCAAGGATTCCACTATCGTGCTTCTCTTTCCGGGGATAAGCAAACCCTTACATGCCTCATTCTTCCGGGTGAATAACAAACCCTTACACGCTCCTTCTTTCGGGTAAAGAGCCAACCTTGCTCACTCTTGCGGATGGAGAGCCAACCTTCGAACACTCTTGCTTCCGGGTGAAGAGCCGACCTTTGCTCACTCTTGCGGGTGGAGAGCCAACCTAATCCTCTCTTTTCAAGGTAGAGAAAAACCTTTACATAGCTTCAACAAGCCCAACCCATGCCAAGACAACTTCTTGGTCTTTCACTCACAAAGAATATGAATTGAATTTGAGTGTATACAACATATCTCTCAATAGATGGATATAGAAATTCAAAGCTCACTTCCTCACATACTTAGAGTCATAAATGAAATACTCAATTGAAAAGCTCAACTCAAGTATGAAGAATGAATCACAAGAAGAAAATATGAATGATGCTCATGTGGTGATTCATGTAGGAGTTTTCTACCCAAAAATTATTTCAATATTGAAGCACAAATGATAGATCTTTCATACTCCTATCTCTCTCTCTTCTCTCAACCATTTTTGGCTCATATAAGGCATATATATAGTGTAGGAACACAATATAGCCGTTTGGGGGTGTTTGGGGAAGTTTTGGAACACTTTGGATCCGAAACTAGCCGTTAGAATTCAAATTCCGGATGAGGCAGTCGACTGGGGGTTTTGGGGCAGTCGGCTGGGTCTTCAAAAATTCATTCCGAAATTTATTTGTAACTCTCTGGTTCAGCCAGTCGACTGGCCTTCTTGGCCCAGTCGACTGGGTCAACAGGCAGTCGACTGGGTGGTTACCCAGTCGACTGGGCTGTTCAGCCCAGTTTCGACACAGTTCACTCTTTTGGTCATAACTAGAGTTCCGTAACTCGGATAAAGGCTTTCTTTAGCGTTTTGGAAATAAGACTTCAAGCTCTTGATTTTAGGATTTTGAATCACTCTATTTGACCCATTTTTGTGTGCGATATGGTCGTTTGAATGTGACGCTTCATTTCGAACTTTTAACCCACTTGATGGATTTTCGTGAAATCTTTTGGGATTTTTCCGAAATGACTTATACACACTCCTAGGATGTCTTAGAAACTTATTAAGGTCATTGACATGCCTAAAGTCAATATTGAGATCATAAAATGTTTTTCCAATTTAAACAAATTCTCAATATTAGACAAAAGCTTTTCATGTTTTAACAATTTTATTCAAAGCTTTAACATGCATCTAGAATCCATTTCAAGTGATATGAGTTAAGTTATTGGTTCTAGGACGACATCTTTGTTGAGTTCTTCCATAGCTTATGAAAGCTTGAACTAACTCAACTTTAGCAAAGACTAAATGATGTTCATAGTCTAATGCTAATGATGAAAGGACTTATGAATGATATACATGATCCTATATGCTATATGATCAAGAGTTGAGCTTTCAAATAAGTTATTTCAAAAATAACTTTACATTTAATCTAGCACTCACCCAAGACTATTTTACCCATTTCTTTGATCTTCAATTCCTTTAAGCTTTGGGTTGATGTCTCCATCCTTGTCTCCAATGTCTTTTGAGCTCTAAGCACCTTGCTTGATCTTCTCATGGATCCACTAGCTCTCTTGAGTTTATCTTGAATCAATAACCTATTAAGCATAACTCAAGTAGACATTAAATTCACCACATTCAATGGTTTGTTATCATCAAAATGTCATGTTTACCCATGGTGGAAAACCTTGGGTCAACAATCAGCAATAGTGACATCGGTGCCATCTTTCGATATAATTTTTACGTCACCTTTGCCTATTACAGGAACTTTGGATCGATTTCCAAAATTCACTTCACCGCGAAACGATTCGTCCAAGTGTGAGAATAACTCATTCTTCCCACACATGTGGTTGCTACATCCTGTATCAAAATACCATATATTTGTGTATGCGTCATCTGGCCCAACATCGTTGCATGCTAGAGCTATGTTTTCTTCTGTGTCAGCAAGATTTGCATAGTCACTCTTTTCGTCCGGCATATGGGTTCGACATTCATTTTTGTAATGTCCAAACCGTTGGCATCGATGACATTTCACGTTGGTTTTGTCACGTGTTTCGGTATTACCACTGCGACCTCCAAAGTCATTTATTCCTCTGCCACGACTGCGTCCGCGACCTCGACCTCGCCGTCCTTGACTGCCCCCTCGATTTGTCAAAACAAATCTGCTCTGCAACGCCTACTCTGTGCTAGAGTTATTGGCCTTCTGGTTCATCCTTTGCTCGTGGGAGCCTAATGAACCCATCAACCGTTCGATGGACATGGTTGATATGTCTTGCCCTTCTTCGATTGCCGCCACCACATAATCAAATTTTGTGGTCAAAGATCTTAAAACCTTTTCCACGATCTTTTGATCATCAATCATTTCTCCATTAACCTTCAATTGATTAACGATGGATTGCAGCCGATCGATGTACGTCGAGGTTGATTCCGAATCACCCATGGTTAGAGATTCGAAATCACCTCTCAACGTTTGTAGTCGCACTCGTCTGACCCGCTCATCGCCTCTGTAGGATTTTTGAAAAATATCCCACGCCGTGTGTGCCGTTTCTGCCGCCTGCTGTAATTTTGGGACCGAAAAAATACTTTCAATTGGACAGACCAACTGCTGTAATTTTTTCCGGTGAGCTTTGGAAGTTGTAAATGAATCGAATTGTTTGCAGACATGATTCAATTTAAAACTTCGGGATCGTTGGCTCTGATACCACTTGTTGGAATACAAAGATACACTATAATTTATGAAGAACAAAATATAAATGAGGGAAATAGAGAACTAAGGAAATAATTCATTGTAAGATTGCTTGATATGAAATTAATGGTTACATATGTCTTTTATAGGCTTACAAATCCTAAACATACAATAAACTAATACACACACATCACATGAGTTTCATTTTTATTAAAAATGGCAACTCGCCTACTAAAATTTGCCAAACCTTATTTGATTAGAAAGAAGCATCCATGACAACCACATGAATAACACATAGGTTGCTTTAGTTTTATTTGACCAATTTACCTAACTTTCAAAACCTATCTTTCAACACTTTCATGGCGTGCGAAGCACAGTGGAAGAAGCAGCTTGTGGGATTGACGAACAATCTGGGGATGTTCAACTCGCGTGCCAGTTCAGCAGTCTAGGGGAAGAACATGTCGGAGATCTCGGATGAGGTCCTCCATGGGTTTCTGCAACATGGCGATGCCTCGCAAAAGTCTGGATGTCAAGGGTTCGATCGAATCCCACAACTTCTGAAGAAGTAGCAGTAGATATGGCGTGGAGGTTTTCGATCCCATCTTGGAGACCCACCTCAGCGGAGGGGAATTTGAGTGCGTGGACTGTGATTTTGTCGGCGGCGTTGTGGCGGTGGAGGGAGGGTTGGAAGATGAGGCCATTGATGGGGGTGGTGATGATGCTGACGTGGACGTCGTGGGTGGCGAAGAGCTTGGCCGTGTCTACTAGGGGGTTGGCGTGGCTTGGAGTGAAGCAGGGAAGGAATGACACTCTTTGGGTCTGTTTGGTTGACCTGTTTTTGTTTCTGTTTTTGGGTTTTAGTTTAAAATACATGTTTGGTTGGATTTTTTATGTGTGTGTTTTCAAACTACATTAAATAAACACATGCCCCTTTTAGTACAAAATGAAAAAATCAAAATTTGGTGTTTTTTAACTTCTGGAGTAATAGTATTTATTTATTATTTATTATAATATTTATTTATGTATTATTATTTTTCTTTCTTTATTATTTCTTCACTTTATAATATATTTTATTATTTATATTATTAAATTATTATTTATTAATTTATATATTAATTTATAAATATATTCTATTTATTTATTTATTATTATTTAATTATTTAATTCATTTTATTTATAAATTATTTATTCATTTTTAATTATTTAAAAATATATTCTATTAATTTAATATTATACTCATTTTTTATTATTATTATGAAGTATTTATTTGTTATTATATTTACTTATTATTTATTATTATATTTATTTATTATTTATTATTATATTTATTTATTATTATTATTTATTTCATTTTGTTTATTATTTATTATTTTTATTATATTTTTAAATATGTTTTATGTAATTTATTATTTATTTTATTAATTTATTATTTATGATTTAGTCCATTTTTTATTATTATATTTATTTATTATTATTGTATTCATTTATTATTATTATTTATATTATTAATTATTGGTTTTTAATTTTTCAATTTTGACCCAAAAAATATCCCTACCAAACATACTTATGTTTTTGGATGAATAAATAAAAAAACAAAAAACATATTTTTTATTTATTTTAACACAAACACAGATCTACCAAACAGCCTTAGTACTTTTGAATCTTGGAAATCCATGTTGGAGAAGTGTCCAAGATTCAAGCAAATATATATATATATATATATATATATATATATAAAGATATAAGAAGAATTGTTGATCTTCGCACCTATAAAACTATTTTGACCGGTTCAGGATTCAAAATATTGCAGTTATCAAGAATCTGCGGACACAAGTTTGACTCACAATTACTTACTTGCTCCTTTTTTTTATTTTTCTTTTTTTCCTGTTTTGTCATACTATTAGGGTAATTTGCAGTGACACCCCTAAGGTTTAGGTCAATTTCACATAACCTCCGGTCAACGCACAAGTTTATAATGACACTCCCTGAGCTTTAAAAAGTCTTGCAGTGACACCCCTTTGAACCGTGAAAAGTCAGGTTTGCCCTTATTATAAATAGAGTTAATTTCAATAAACCCCCATTTACTATTGAATTTAATCAACTAACCACACTTATGTCCGGATTGCCCCCTATGTTTTCCAATTTAATCAACTAACCCCTCATATATTCGGATTGCCTCATATACTTTTCAATTTCAATCACATTGCCCCTACCCTCAAACAATATATATATCAAATTCGAAAAATATATATAAAATTCGAAACAAATATATAAATTTCATAATATATATATAAATTCAAAAAGAAATATTAAATTTCAAAAAATATATAAAATTCCAAAACAAAAATATAAATTTTGAAAAATATATATAAATTTTGAAAAATATATATAAATTTTGAAATATATATATAATTCAAAAACAAATATATAAAATTCAAGACAAATATATAACATTCAAAAAATATATAAATTCAAATTTTTTTTTATAAATTTCAAATATATATATAATTCAAAAATATATTTATATAATTCGAAAAAATATAAATTTAGAAAAAATATATCAAATTCAAATATATATATATAAATTTAAAAATATATATATTTCAAAAGACAAAATGTGAGTAAATAAATAAATTTAGAAAAATATATATATTGATAAAATATCATATCTTTTCTAATGAAGTGAATCAAATTATTTACCGCCAACAACAATTAGTGATCTTTTTTATATATATTTTTTCAAAAATATATTTTTTTAGAATTATATATATATATTTAGAATTTTATATGTCATTTTCGAAATTTATATGATGTTTTCGAAAGTTATATGATATTTTCGAATTTAAAAAAACATTATAGTGATACCCCCTAAGGTTTAGGTCAATTTCAAACAAATATATAAAATTTAAAAAATATATATAAAATTAAAAATATATATATATAAATTCGAAAAAAAATATAAATTTTGAATATATATATATAATTCAAAAATATATATATATAAAATTCGGAAAAAATATATAAATTCAAAAATATATATAAAATTCCAAAATATATATATATAAATTTCAAAAAATATATCCAACAAAAATTAGTGATCTTATTTATATATATATTTCCAATATATATATATATATATATATATATATATATATTTTCGAATTATATATATATATTTTTTGAAATTTATATGACGTTTTCAAAATTTATTTGATGTTTTCGAAAGTTATATGATATTTTTGAAATTTAATATATTATTTTCGAATTTATATATATATATATATATATTTCCAATTATATATATTTTTTGAATTTTATAAATATATTGTTTGAGGGTGGGGGGCAATGTGATTGAAATTCAATAGTAGAGGAGTTAGTTGATTAAATTCAATAATAGAGGGGTTTATTGGAATAAATCATATTTATAATAAGGGCAAACCTAATTTTTCACGACTCAAAGAGGTGTCACAACAATACTTTTTAAAGGTCAGGGGGTGTCATTATAAACTTGTGCATTGACCGGAGGCTAGGTGAAATCGACCTAAACCTCAGAGGGTGTCACTGCAAATTACCCTATAATTTAACCTAGTGGGAGATCCATCTAGAAGTATTTCTCCCAAAAGACTATTCAAGATATAGCGCATAAATGAGAATAATTTTTTCATAGCTACTTATATATAAAAGATGTAAGAACATTTATTAGTATTATTTATTTTTGGCATGTTCTAAATATTAACCATATTGAGTTGATTGTGAAGTCAGGTAGGTTTAGAAAAATTAAAGTGGTCGTGCAAATTCGTCGAGAGGTATCAATAAGCTTCTTCAAACTCAAATTAAGGTTAAAATAACAAAGAATGTAAGAGAAATGAAGTGGAAGCAAGTTTAAACCAGGAAACATATCATGAAGGGAAAAATGAACATCATACAAGTCTTATATATTGATATGCGTATCACATGAACAAATGACTTTAGAAAATACCAAAAAATGCAAAAATTCAAGTTTTGGATTTTTGGTATGCAATCCGGCGAAAATAGTGTTGAAAAGTGATTAGAAAGTGGAATTTTACACATACCAATGCACAAGGGTACGCACTGGCCTATGTATATGCGTAGGGTGGGGTATGCATATGCGTAGCATTCCCTACGCATATGCGTAGTGCAATGTGCATGCCACCGACTTGTAGAATTTAGACTGAAGCAATTTCACTTGTTGTGACCTATTATGACTTGGGTTGCACTACTCCAAGATATCTTAACATGTGTATAAGGTATATTTATGCCAAAATTGGGTAAATTCATTTCTAATTACAAGAGGATCACACAATGGAAGAATTCTACTCTAAGAAGGAAATAAGTCTACTCAAAATATGATTCCTCTCTCTATAAATAAGATGATTCAATACAGATTTCGGTGTGGCTTTTGTGAAATCTATGCGATTCCTCCATAGATTATATCTGTTTACAGAGAGAGAAAAAAAAGATTACTTGATCATCCTATATCAAGGGTTTCTGTAATTTTTAACGGTTATTCAATTGTGCTTCAACGTTTGAGATCTTTATGCACAATTGAATGATCCGGTTGCTGAAAACTCATCACACCACTTTGTGCAACGTGTTTGCATTGATCTTTTTTTAGCAGAGCGGTCGGAGTACGGAGATTGAAACAAGAAGCTTCGTAAAAATTTGATCTGTTAAGAAACAGAGCCGTCAGAGTACGGAGATCAGGAGCGAGAGCTTCGTGGAGCGCGAATGGATCAAGACTTTCAGACGTAGAGTGAAGAACGACAAATCAGAGTTATTATAAGTCATGTTTTCATAAAGTCTGTACAAATTCTTCGATTCATAGTGTATTGGTATCGGTGATACCCATGATTTTTTCCTCAGAACGTTTTCAGGGTTTTTCCACATAAAAAATATCGGTATTGTCTCGTGATTTACTTTCTACATATATTTTCATTGTTTCTTGATTATTAGGTTTGTGATTGATTAAAATTGAAAATTCCGCAATTAATTATAATTAATTATTATATCAATAAAAAGACTATTCACCCCTCTAGGTTGTTTTTCTATTATCTCGTAAGGAATTTCAAAAGAACTTTTTGAGTGATAATGAGTTGTTTACTAAAATAATCAAATTCGATGCAACAAATTGGTGGCTTTAAAAATAAATCAGATTAATTTTTTGGTATGGACGGTGAATGTTAAATATGTGGGGCTGCATAAAGAAAGATTGTTTCATATATCTTGTAAGTGATTGCTTGTGTTTTGTCCACACTTTATTTAGTTAGGGAAGGGATTATATAAGATGTTAATGACTCTTACCTAACAGCAATGCCCTTATGACACGTTTGGTACGGTTGAATGAAATTGAATAAAAGTGAGAATGGAATGAGAATGAGAATAGAATGGAATAACCATTCACATTATATTATTTGGTTGTAAATATGAAGCACATTGAGAATGGAATGAACTTGAATTTTTTTTTCTCAAAAATATCCTTTTTAATATTAAATATAAAATAAAATAGAATAATACTATTTTTTAATTTTTTTACAAAAAAAAATGGTAAAACATAACGGGAATAATAATGATGGACAATAAAGGTGGCGGCGGCAACGGCGGTGGCTTATTTTTATAAAATGTGAGAGAGTTATTTAAGTAATTTTATGTTTTAAAAACATTCATAAAGGAATGGAATGACCATTTCATAGCTTTAGTAATGGAATGAAAATCCATTCCCAAGAATGAAATTTCATTTCTTAGGAATGGTCATTCTTATTCACTATGTTGTACCAAATCAAAGAATGGAATGAATGGATATTCCATTCTATTCCATTCTAACGTACCAAACATGCACTATTAGGGTCGGTTTCAGTTCCCGTTTTGGTATTGCATTGAAATTAAAATACATGAATTTCATGTATTTCAATTTCATAAATTAAATTTTAAATATATTATTTGGATAAGTTTTAGAATTCAAGTGTAATTTAATTTCAATCACAAACTCAATCTAAATATAAAAACTTATAAATTTAAAATTAAATTAGACATTATAGATAAAAAAAATATATGTATATATATGTATAAATATAAATATGTAAATATAAGTATATATATATATCTAAAATCTATGTCTGTTTGTACGTGCATGTGTGCGTTTATGCATATATGTATGTGAATGTGTATATATGTGTGAGTTTATTCAGGGGCGGAGCCAAAGCCAACCCTAAAAAAAAATTCATAGATAAAGTTATAAAAAATTGCATATAGCCCCTCCCAAAATTTTAAAAAATTCTTAGAGTATTTCAAAAAGTACGTATCTTATAGAGAAATTTATAAAATATTGCATATGACCCCTCAAAAAAATTCAAAATTCTTTTTAATTATCCACAAAGATATATATATATTTTTATAAAGGACTATTGTAATAGTCAATATAATACATGGTCCAACTAAGATGGGCCGATGACGGATGGGCCGAGGAAATAAATAGGCCCATAGAATTCTCTAGAAGATAAGTGATCCATAAGTCAAGGAGTTGTCCTACTTATGGAAAAGAGAGTCCAAAAAAGAATTAAGTTTATCAGATCTCATGATTTAAGGGATTGATAAATTTGGGTAAATCGGCTTGACCCATTTACTGAAATTGTATATAAATATATAGCCAAAGATTGAATAAAGGATCCAATTTTAAACCTAATTATTATTATATATTTTTTTGCATCTACAACTATAAATATTACCTATGGCCTCTCCCAAATCTATTTCATGTCCTGCCCTTGAGTTTATCCGTATGTGTTTATGTGTATGTAGACCTGTAAACGGGTCGGATTCGGATCGGATCTGTCCTGATCCGATCCGAACCCGATAAGCTTATATCCGATCCGATAACCCGATGGATTTTTACTTATTGATCCAAATCCGAATTTGTTAATTTTCGGATATCCGATCCGATAACCCGATCCGATTAAGTAAAAAAAATACAAAAAATTATTAATTTTTTTTTTATTTTTATGTTATTTTTTAAGAATATTAAACACTAAATTATATATTTTACAATCAATGTTTATAATACATGACTATAAAAACATAAAAATGAAAAAGTGAAAAAAAAAATTGAAATATAATTAAGTATATTATTTAATATTTACATATTAATAACATAATATATATGTGTATATATAAAATTAATCGGATCGGGTTATTATCGGATCGGATTATCGGATTCGGATCGTATTCGGGTTATCAGAATTTTTTTCCAATCCAAATCCGGCTAATCGGATCGGATTCGGGTCAAAATCCAATCCATTGACAGGTCTATGTGTATGTATATATATATATATATATGTGTATATGTGACTATATATTTGTGTGTATGCATATGTATTCATATTTGTATATATATGTGTGTCTATGGATACATTTATATATATATATATATACACGTGTGTATATATAGGCACATGTGTATATATATATGTTTACATATATATAGGCGTATGTTATATATGTATATATACGTATCCATATATAGGTCTTTCTGTATATATATATATATATGTGTGCGTGTGTGTGGATGTTTGTGGTTGTACAAAGTTACTTGTTGAAGGGAGTATTTACTGGATTGAAAATTTGGAGAAAATTTAGTATTGGAAATCACAACTTCTCCTCTAAAATCCGAGTTGCGAAATATGATTGTTTGGAATTGAGATGCAACAAATCATGTTTGAATCCGGACTGCTAACTACATTGTAAAACCTAGGAATTTTATTTTTATGATAACAATTAGCCATTTACATTGCAAAACCTAGGAATTTTATTTTTAAGATAACAATTAGCCATTTCTTTAAGCCTCATACAATTACACCACCATCAATCATCTACTATACATGCCACTCAACACCCATCTGATTTGTATCTGCCAAATGATATATGTAGGGATTTAACAATTCCCTTGTCCTGCAAAAATATTTTGGGATGTGTTTTGATTTAGGCATTTTGTTTGTAGACCAAACAAATTATGTGTTTTTGTTGTCAGGTGTTTTTACTTAAAATCGAAATCATATTTAAATTTGATTGTATTTCAAATTTGGCTTAAGTATATTTTTGCTTCAGTTTTGAACTTTTGATGCAAACAGTGTAGAAATACCATAAACATTAAATTGGTGTTTCAATTTTTTCTTAAAATGTTTCAACTATTCACGTTACTTTGTAAAATAAAACAGACTGGCCGCGTTAAACAAATTTTTTTTTTTGAAAAGAACGCAACGCCAAACTTGCTTCAATCCAAAAAAATATATTGATTTTCGGTTAAAAATAAAAACACTAAAAACAAAATACATGCCAAATAAAACCTGAATCAATGGACATTGTCAAACTACAATGATTGGTGGTCACCATACCATACAAAAATAGTTCATTATTGACTTTCCAATATTTTGATGGATATTTTGTATTTCTATTTTTGTCCTTAGACAATAAAATACAGTTAAATTTTTTGAGTCGAGTCTATTATTTTTTTGAAGTTAATGAAAATAAGTAATTTGTAAAATTATAAAATTATATTGTATTCAAATTTAAAATTGGATAATTATTTTTGAAAGGATTAGAGTAAGAGGGCCCACCATCTTCCACAGTTTTCTTAGCTATCAAACCAGGCCGCTTAGCTCGACCTCTCATTTCCTACGCTTCCTCCGAAACATCCATCAATCGGCGTACACCACTCTTTATCTTATCCCTCCCCACAACCGGACTCATAATCTCAAACCCAAAATTCCAAATCTTCGACCCGACCCAAACCCCATTCTTCAACCCTCGTGTTATCAGCTTCTCATTATAAAATTGCTTCGTAAACAATGGCCATATCAGCAACGACACCCCTGCCGTCACCCTTCCATCACCAAGTTCCACCCACAGTGACTCACAAACCCGCCAACCGGTGCGTGCTCCAATATTTCCACCTGTGGGGCCCACTCCCTCACAATTATCCCCTTCTCAAAACCATGTGGGTCCCACTTTTCCTCTTCTTCATCATTTTTTATTTTCTCCTTTCTCAACACCCAAGCAAAAGGGTGTCGTGAAGCCTCCAGAACATACCCAATCTCACTGAGTTGAGTCACTAAAAACTTGCCAATACTGCCAAAACAGAGATATAAAACAGAGTTAGGTTTCTTAGTAGAGAGCCAACTCATCACACTAGAGTCGGATAATGATGATGATGATGATTTGTGAACAACTCTATTTATGAAAAAAGAAAGAGGGTCAATGCTCCAACATTTCCTCCCAATCAAATCTCTAAAATGATAATGTAAACTTTTACTAGCTCGCTAAAAGTGTTGATGATTGAACCAAAGCTTTTAATCTCTGATTCTTCGATTACTTGCATCAACTCTTTGTATGGTGTATTGCACTTCACATGGTTTGAATATTAGTCGACTTATATTAGCTCCCAAAAATCTATTCTCTCGCCCAAACACATCACATCACCTCATAACTTTCAGTTTTTCCCGCTCAAACACATCCTTTCATCTTGCTCTCCTAAACTGTTTCTTACTCTAACTGAGCTCTCTTTCTCTTCCAGTGTCTCCCTCTCTCCATCAATAATAAACCTCAAACACATTCTCTATATTTTTATTTGATCTCTTTTTTTCTCTTCACCCTCCTAATTTTGAAGTCTCTTGGTCTCCATCCGTTTAAGTTCACTCTTGGTCTTTATCCACTCAAGTTTAGTTAAGAAATTGGAAAGGAATGTATTACTTTTAAAATCCTAATTTTAGGTATGCAAGAACTTTTTTCACTTTTTCCGTTGAAAATATGTATATTGCATATTTTTGTTGGTTTGTAGATATTAATTTCTTATCTATCTTCATCGTGAAACCCAATCGAAAACACAAATATTCATTAGAAATACAAATTCAATCTACTTAGTGGATCTATACATTTTTTCTTCGTAAAAGTAATGGACTAAAAATTGAAATAGGCTACTGGTGCGTTATATAGGTGTTAGTAGTGGACTGAATTCATTTTCAGAAGACTAATAATTATTCTACATTAAATACTAGTGGACTAAATTCATTTTCAGAAGACTAATAATTAATAATTGTAGGTGAGATTGAATTCTATTTTCTTCTAGGTGAACTGTAAATGCAGAAAAATTACACCATAATAATTGGGCAAAAAATTGGATCCCCTTTCATTCATCAAAACTATGTATTTATATACAATTATGGAAGATGGTTCAAGCCCATGTATCTAAGTTTATCAATCCCTTAAATCAGGGGATTTGATAAACTCTACCCTTTTTTTGATTCTTTATTCTATAATTGGATTACTTCTTGTCTTGTGGATCAATTTAACTTCTAGAATTTTTCATAGGCCCATATTGCTTTGGCCCACTTGTTTTCCAGCCTATCTGTTCTCCCGGTCCATCAGCCTTCGGCCCATCCGTCGTCGGCCCATCAGTCTTGCGACCCATCTTGGTTGGGCCAGATATTTTTAACCATTACACAGGCCCCTGAGGTTATGGGCTTTTGTGGTCTTTCCTTTCTCAAAGCCCATGACCGAAAATTCAAACATTTTTATACACATATATACATACATGCACTTTATGGGAGATGAGGGTTGGTGAGTTGTCAATCAATTATGAGCATTTATTGGCATTTAAAAATGAGTGGTCATTACTCCCTTGATTGTAGCTCCACGACGACTCATCGTGGGTTGCGACCTTCGGACTTCGTGCAACCCTTTGGCCTCCTTCTCCCCTTCTATAAAAACCCACACTTCTTCATTTCATTCTTTATTTTATACTTTGCAATTTTCTTCTCTAGCCTCTCTCTTCTTTAGTTCTTCATCTCTGGAATTTACTCATTCTTCATTGCCGCAATCCTTTCTGTCGGTCGTCCCAGATTTATTAGTAGGACATAAACCTGCTGCTACCCGAAGCTTCTATGACTCTTCATTCACCAACTGAGTAAGTCGACCGGTCTTTTCTTCTCATTTCTTTCTTTAATTTTCACCTTTACCCCCTTCTGTCTCTTCTACCTTTCTTGACACCATGTCTGACAGCGACGATACCCGGTCAGTAGATGAAGTTGTTTTATCCTCCACTTTGGGCACTGATCCCACTAGTAGTGACAGTCCTAGTCCACTCGTAAAAGAGCCAAAAAGACAAATCCTCAAAGCACTGACCTTCCGGGTTCATCAACGACCGAAACTGTGAATCCCAAGCCTTCCGAACCATTTGTAGTGGCCCCACTTAAGAGAGTTCGACCTGGAGTGGATGTTAAACACCTTCGGGCTGAGACCCAAGTACCAAAGGATGTTGATGTGGCCCCTTACCCTGGTTACCTTGATTTCACCAGTAGTCAGGGACTAGCCCCCGGTAGCATTCTGTTATCGGCGTCTCATCTTAGAGTTCTGAGATTTCCCCTTCACCCCTTCTTTCACTACGTATTTTTCATGCTAGGGTTGCATCCTCTCCAATGGAACCCGAACAGCCTTAGGATCATGTCCATGCTCCTGTTGTACAATAGGGATATGGATCTAAACTTAGGTTTAGCCGACCTCTTCCTTTGTTATTTTTTCCAAAATGCCAGAGCGAGTAGGGGTAGATACAATCTATTTCCTTTTCAAGGCTGGAGCATATGCACAGATACCAAAAAATCTGACAAGGGATGGAAATAGAGAATGGTAGTTGTGAGTGGCAACTGGTCATACCCTTTTTCTTGTATATTCCCGATCCCCAACAAGTTCGGTCCTATTCGTTTGCCTATCTACCGCCCCATCCATAAAGTTTCTTGTCTTTGCGAACACTGTGACCTCCATCGGGGGGACTATACCTTCAAATTTATGGGTTATGAGGATAAGGACATTCCCCTTACCTTCATAAAACACCGTATAGGCCTCCTGAAAACCCATGTCTGGGGCAAAACATGATCGGCTACTGACCTGTTGACTTTGGAAAATCTTGAGTCAATCTCTAATTTGGGCGCTGCTATTGACAGGATGGACTTGCCCGACAAACCCCTATCCGCCAGAATCCCTCAAGTTCCCTAAGGGGTTACCTTGGTTAACGCCGTACCACTCTCAATGGCTCCTCCAGCGGCTTCGGTACCTCCTCCAGCTCAAAATCCGGCAGCGCCATCAGCACATAACCCAGTGGCTCCACCCCCGCCTCCTGTAAATCCTCCAACCATCTGGACCCGATCCAGTACAACTGGTGGAGTGGCTACTAAAAGGGCCAAGACTCAAGTTGATAATGCTTCCTCGAGCAAAACTCCTGCTGTTCTTGAATCACCCCAAACCTTGATTCCCTGGGAGCCGAAATTCCTGCTGCCAGATGGGACTCCGATCTGTATTGATCAAATCACGCTTAATCAGCCAAAAGCTCTTCGGGCTATGGCCAAATGGATCTGGACACCAGATGATAGGGTTGCCTATACCAAAATCACCAGAACTGATCTGGCAAAGAAGATTTCAATAATGGTCATGGAGGTAAAAAAAATTTCACTCTTTTGTACTTTTAGCTTTATTTGTTGCTTGCCCTTTCGTGTGATAATCATTTCTTTACTGTGCAACTTCTCTATGGCGTCCAAGCCTACAACAGCCTCCTGGAGACTGATGTCAAAGAAATGGCCAGCCTGAAGGCCCAGGTTAAACAGAATGATGCCCATCGGAATGCTTTGGTAAAAGAGGCAGATGGCATTCGCCAGATCATCTCAGAGCAAAAAATCCTTATGGAGACTGGTGAGGCAGAAAGACGGGCACTGATAGCTGAAAAATTGGCCATGGCTGCTGAGCTGGACGAAGTGAGGGCAGCTAACAAAAAGCTGGCAACCGAAAAGGCAGAATCAGATAAACTCATGGCAGAATTTGAGAACTTGTTGGCTCTTGAACGGGCCAGAGTAGAGGTGTGCCGGCTAGGAGGACTTGGCATGTATAACAGATACTGTGTTATCTGTGATCCCTCTGGAATCTCGGGAGTTCAAGACCGCAGAGGAATTTGACGCCCATATGGGAGTGCCCATGCCCTACAAGAACCCTCCTGCCTCTGAAAATGAGAAGAAATTTGCAGCAATCCTGAAGGGGATAGAATATCATCCTCCCGAACAGTAGAATAGGTCTTAAGTTATCTGCATTTGCCTCTTCTGAAAATGTATTTTTTGTATTTCACTTCGCTATTAATGAAAAGAACTTTCCTCATCTTCAGTATTTATTCTGTTCTTATCACAGCTGTAGTGTTTGCACGTAACGATCTATGAAACAATTGAGCCTTCGGGCATCTGGCTCCTAAGGCTTTGCCATTATCCTCTGGTTAATTCAAATCATGTTTTGAACTCAATACTTAGGAAAATTTTAATAAACATGAAGCCTTCGGGCATTTGGCCCCTGAGGCTTGATTTCATCCTCTGGTTAGTTCAAATCAGGTTTGAACTCAAACACTTAGGAAAATTTTAATAATCATGAAGCCTTCGGGCATTTGGCCCCTGAGGCTTGATTTCATCATCTGGTTAGTTCAAATCAGGTTTGAACTCAAACATTTAGGAAAATTTTAATAATCATGAAGCCTTCGGGCATTTGGCCCCTGAGGCTTGATTTCATCCTCTGGTTAGTTCAAATCAGGTTTGAACTCAAACATTTAGGAAAATTTTAATAATCATGAAGCCTTCGGGCATTTGGCCCCTGAGGCTTGATTTCATCCTCTGGTTAGTTCAAATCAGGTTTGAACTCAAACACTTATGAAAATTTTAATAATCATGAAGCCTTCGGGCATTTGGCCCCTGAGGCTTGATTTTATCCTCTGGTTAGTTCAAATTAGGTTTGAACTCAAACACTTAGGAATATTTTAATTCAAGCACTGAACACTTGTATAAAAGTAGAATATATCTTTATTGAAACAAACTTGAAAATAGTGAAGCAGAGGTGTCGGACATCGGACACAGATGCTTTATAGAAGGGGTGTCATAGTAAGACATAGTTTTATTTAACAAGAAAAGTAACTATCTAAGGATAATACCTCTTTAACCGATAAGCATTCTGAGAGTTGGACTCGAGACAGCCTGTCTCGTTCTTCCAAACCCGATAAGCACCGCGCCCGATAACCTCAACCACTGTGTAAGGTCCTTCCCATGTCTCTCATAATTTGCCTATAATCCCAATCTTCTTTCTGAGCACCATATCGCCTACCTGGAACTCTCTCCTTTTGACTTTCTGATTGAAGCGTGCCCTGATTTGTTGTAGATTGACGACCAGTCTTATCCCGACAGCTTCCTTTCTTTCTTCTAGGAGGTCCAGATCATGGGCTAGGTGTTGATTGTTTGGCCCTTCTTCCCATACTTGACTCTTTAAAGTAGGAACTCTTAGCTCGGTCGAAATAACTGCTTTGGCCCCATAAGCCATGGCGAAAGGGATTTCCCCAGTGGGTTGCCTTGGAGTCGTCCGATAGGACCATAACACCTTAGGTAATTTTTCAAGCCATGCCCCTTTTCCTTCTTCAAGTTTCTTCCTTAGTGTATCAAAAATAGTTATGTTTGTTCTTTCAGCCTGCCCGTTTCCCTGTGGATAGCCAGCGGAAGAAGTATTCTGGTTGATCCCATGCTTTGCCAGGAATGCCTGAACCTTCTTGTTATCAAGATTGGTGCCATTATCCATCATTATAGTTCGGGGTAGGCCGAACCTACAAATGATGTGGATCCAGATGAATTTTATCACATGGCTCCCTGTGATTGTGGGGTACACCTCGACTTCTACCCATTTTGTAAAGTAGTCCGTAGCCAAGAGAACATGTGTGGTGCATCGTATTGCTTGCGGGAGAGGACCCACAATATCCATACCCCATCGGGCAAAGGGGTGATGAACAATTGTTGGGTTCAGGAGCTCCGGCGGTGGATGAATGACATATCCATGAAACTGACAGTTTTTGCAGTATCGGGTATAGATCTCAGCGTCCCTTGCTATGTAGGGCCAGAAGTATCCCTTGGTGAGAACTTTATGAGCTAGGGATCTTCCTCCGGAATGATTGCCACAAGCTCCTGCATGAATTTCTTCCATGACCGCCGTAGCCTCGGAGGGGGTGAGACATCTTAAATATGGTCTGGAGAAAGACTTTCGGTATAGTTGGCCATTGTAGAGGGCATATCTGGCTGCCTTCATTCTTATCTTCCTGGCTTCTGATTTTGACTCAGGCAACGTACCAAATTTCAAATAATCTGTTATAGGATCCATCGAACTCGGTTCCCATGGGATGACCATTACTTCTTCAGGGGGTTCCAAGCTGGATCGGGCGATGAAGTCTATTGGTACAGTGCGAGTCATACTCTCTCCTGCCGCGAAGGCCTGGTTAGCCAGATGATCCGCTACGGAGTTATCCCCTCTGGGGAACTGTTCAAAGGTTATTTGCTGGAACCTTTCAGCCTCCTTTAAAACCAAATTCCTGTATGCTTCCATCTTCGGCTCTCGGGTTTCATACTCTCCCTTTAACTGTCGAACGACTAGCTGGGAATCACTTCGTACCTCTGTTTTCTGTATTTGAAGGCTTCGGGCCAACCGAATTCCTGTAAGAAGGGCCTCGTACTCGGCTTCATTGTTAGAGGCTGGAAATTCCAGTCTAACGGATTGCTGGATTTTAGTACCATCCGATGTTACGAGTACTACTCCGATCCCTGCTCCGTTGATGTTGGATGATCTGTCCACGAACACGACCCATAATCCAGGCTCACCTTCTTCTACGGAGTCAGTAGTTTCTGTTTCCAACAGGAAGTCAGCTACTGCCTGTCCTTTGATGGCCGTTCGGGGGACATAGGTTATGTAAAAAATCCCGAGTTCAATTGCCCATTTTGATACTCTCCCGGATAACTCAGGCTTCGCCATTATGGATCTAATTGGAGTTAGAGTTGGAACTATGATCAGGTGTGCTTCAAAATAGTGCCGAAGACGTCGCTTAGCATTGATCAGTGATAGTACCAGTTTCTCCTGCTTTGATTAACGGGTTTCTGCATCAGCTAGGGCTTTGCTGGTGTAGAAGACTGGTGTCTGGTACCCTTTGCCCTCCTTGACCAGAGCGACACTGGTAGATGTTGCTGATATGGCCAGATACAGGTGCAACGACTCATCGTCTTATGGGGTTGTCAGTATCGGGGGCTTCGCCATGTAACTTTTGAGTTTTTTCAGGGCCTCCGCTTGCTCGGGCCTCAGACTTAGGGATGGCACTGGGGCAGGTCGGGGCGGGGATTCCCATCCCCATCCCCGAACCCGCCCCCATTTAGTCCCCCCGAACCCGCCCCGCCCCCGGAAAAAATAAAAAAATTTTGCCCCGCCCCGCCCCGAACCCCCCCCGCCCCCGCCCCCGCCCCGCCCCGTGCCCCGGTATGAAATTTTTATATATAAAAAAATATTATAATATATGTTATTTCTTTATAAAAAAATATATTATATATATATATTATAATATATATATATATTTTTTACCTTTTTATATAAAAAATTATATCTTAAACATATATATTTTACATATATATTATTGTAATATATATTATATATATTATAATATATATATATAATATATAACCGGGGCGGGTTCGGGGCGGGGCGGGGGTACCCCCGAACCCGCCCCTAACCCGGCGGGGATTTTTTTTTTGCCCCATCCCCGCCCCATTTATGTAATCGGGTCCCCATACCCGGGCTAAACGGGGCGGGGCGGGGTGGGTACCCGTCGGGGCGGGTCCCCACTGCCATCCCTACTCAGACTTCCCCTTTTGCCGCCTTTATTGCTTGAAAGAACGGCCTACACCGATCTGTTAACCGAGAGATGAAACGACTGAGGGCCGCTATTCTTCCGGTTAGTACCTGGATCTCCTTCCGGGACTTTGGCTCTGCTGTCTCTACGAGAGCTTTGACTTGCGCCGGGCTAGCTTGTATTCCCGTTCGATCAACTATGTGCCCCAAAAACTGGCCTAAGGACACTCCGAAAAAACATTTGGCCGGGTTAAGCTTCATATTGTGCTTCCGGAGGGTGTTGAACACCTGCTGCAGATCGGCAAGGTGATCTCCTTTCGCTTTGCTTTTGACCACCGTGTCATTGATGTAGGCTTCTATAGTGGATCCCATCATTCCTTGGAACACCATCCTGACCAATCTTTGAAAGGTAGCACCTGCATTCTTTAGTCCGAAAGGAATAACTATCTAACAAATGTACCTGACTCAGTGATGAAGGCAGTCTTTTCCTGGTCCTCCGAGTTCATTCGTATCTGGTTATACCCAGAGTATACATCAAGAAAGCTCAGGCATTCAAAACCCGCAGTGGCATCTACCATCTGATCGATCTTTGGTAAAGGGAAACAGTCTTTCGGGCAGGCTTTATTCAGATCTGTGAAGTCTACACATACCCTCCATTTTCCGTTTTTCTTCTGGACCACCACAACGTTCGCCAACCAAGAAGGATACTGGACCTCCTTTATGAATCCAGCTCGAAGGAGTCGATCAACCTCCTCAGCTATGATCTGGTTCTGATGGCCCCCTTTGCCTCTATTTATGTCTAACAGGCTTGGCGCTGGGATCCACATTGAGAGAATGTTGGGCTACTGATGGATCGATGCCGGTCATGTCCATATGGCTCCATGCAAATATGTCAGCATTAGATCGGAGAAGGGACTCTATTTCTTCTTTTTCTTATGGACTGAGGCCTGAACCAACATAGGTAAACCTTTTGGGGCGATCGGGGCAAATTTGGACTTCCAGCAGAGGTTCAGTTGCTACTGGAGACCCTGAACCACCCTCCTGTAATTGCTATTTTTCATCGGGTGCTGCCTTGGATTGTGACCCTCGCACTGGTTCTGCCATCAAATCCTGCTATCGGGCTTCTAGAAGGGACTATTTCTTGGGGGTTGATTTCCAACTTTTCAAAGGCCCACTTGGTGATAATGTTGGCGCTGCTTCCTGGATCAACCATTACTCTCTTGATCAAGCAGTTGGAGACCATGAGGGAGATAACCAGAGGGTCATCATGGGGTGTCTGAATGTTCCCCATATCCGCAGAGGTGAAAATAATCCGGGCATCCTCTTTCGGGCTTCGGAACTCGCTGACTTCTCCAACTCTTCGTAGCTTCTGGGCTTGTCGCAGCTGGGATCTACAGGCTTCCTCCAGTTCTAACCAACTTGGTCCTCCATGGACCATGTGAATGACCCGTACGGGTTGTCCCATAGCTCCCTTGGCAGGAGCATGCGACGCTTGATCTGATCGAGCTCTTTCCTTGGCAATATACTCGGTCAGTTCCCTTTTTGATATCATGGCTTCCACCTACCTTCTGAGGCTTCTGCACTCGTTGGTGTGGTACCCGTATTCGCCATGGAAGGCACAGTGCCTCGACATATCTCTTTGGTCCATCGGTTGTCTGATGGGTGGCGGTGATCGGTAGATTCCTTTACCCTTTGTCTCCTGGTACAACTTTGCCAGGGTCACTTTCAAGGGGGCGACCTTCTCCTCAAACCTTGGGCGTGTCTCTGGGACTGGGGAAGGAGCAGGAGGAGTGCTCGGTCGCTTTCGGTCTGGTGCCCGATCCTTTACCCTGGAAGGTTCGGATGCCCTGGCCTCTACTGTTGCAAAGGCAATCCTTCTTTGTCATATGGCCAACTCATCTTCTATTCGGAGGTGCCCTTGTGCCCTGGAATTGAACTCTCCAATGTCTGCTGGTGGCCTCTTAACCAGGGACTGATGGAACTTGGTTCCAGAGATCAGGGCCATGCTGAAGGCTTCAACAGCCGAATGCTAATCGCAGTTGTCAATTGAAGACATCTCGACATTGAATCGTGAGACAAAACTATTCAGGGATTCACCTTTCTCTTGGATCATGGTGAACAGACTGGAGATAGTCTTCATCTGCCTTTTGTTGCCGAAGTACTGGGCAATAAATAACTCGCAGAGTCTGAGCCAACTTCCAATCGATTGGGGTGGTTGCTTTCTGAACCACGGGAGGGATGCTTCGGTCAAACTGGTGGGGAAAACTTTGCAGAGTAAGGCCTCGTTCTCATTGTAAACATTCATCTTGGTATGAACGTGATAGATGTGCTATGTTGGATCTTTTGTACCATTAAAAAGGGTGAACTTTGGTAATCTGAACCTCTCCGGATAGGCCACACTGGTGATTGAGATGGTGAACGGTGTCTGGACGACGTCGATGGATGCCTCGAATGCCAGATCGATGGGGGTCTGCACCTTTAGATCTTTGAGCACTTCCCACTGGAATATGGACATGATTTCCTCCAGCTTTCTCATGGTCAGGACCTCCTCGGGGTTACGTACCCCAAGAACCTGTAGAGATGACTTCTCGTGTTCTTCACGGTCGTTGTGGGCTCTAGCAGGGAGATCGTCTTTGTCTGTCTGACGGCCTATAGACCGTTCACGCTGGTCGGACTGCTCATCGTCATGGACCTCCTGTGGATTCTACAGTTGAGCCAACTTTGCCGCCAGTTCAGCTTTCTGCCTCTCTAACTCGACAGTCCTCTCCTCTAGGGCTTGTCTGATCGGATCTTCTGGTTGCTGTCCTCCGTTTGGAGGTAAATCGGTCTGTTGTGAACGTGTGATCGCCATTGATGGTACGAATCTTAGTTTTTTTTTTTTGTAGAGGGTAGGAAGCTTATTGAAAAAGATTTCAATAATAGGGGTTTCCCACAGACGGCGCCAATTGTGTAAATACAGAAACATTACACCATAATAATTGGGCAAACAAATTGGATCCCCTTTCATTCATCAAAGCTATGTATTTATATACAATTATGGAAGATGGGTCAAGCCCATGTATCTAAGTTTATCAATCCCTTAAATTAGGAGATTTGATAAAATCTACCATTTTTTGGACTCTTTATTCTATAATTGGATTACTTCTTGTCTTGTGGATCACTTTAACTTCTAGAATTTTCCATAGGCCCATTATTGCTTTGGCCCGCTTGTTTTTCAGCCCATCTATTTTCCCGGCCCATCGGCCTTCGGCCCATCCGTCGTCGGCCCATCAGTCTTGCGACCCATCTTGGTTGAGCCAGATATTTTTAACCATTACATGAATTGATTTAATTTAATTTAATTATTATTTTCATGCCCAATATATTTTTGAAATTTCTCAAAAGAATTCCTAATTTGTATCACTATTTTAAATAAATTACACTAAAACATTTGTTTATTTTTAATACAATTTGTGAATGGATATTGAATGTGATATTACATCTCCTCCAATCGAGCCTCTTAAATTTAAACCCAGGATCGGAATGTTGTTTTCAAACCTTGAGATTGCTTACAACTTTTACAATGCATATGGGCGAATTGTTGGGTTTGGCATAAGAAAAAGCTAATACTAATAAATACCAGAAAGTTGGTCATGTCACCACTGCAAAAATGGTTTGTTGTAAGTAAGGTAAAAGGCCTAAGGATAAGAGGGACTGTTTGGTCAATGAACATAGGGCAGAGACGTGTATCGGATGTCTTGCTTCGATTCATGTAAGATATGATAGATAAGGAAAGAAATTGGTGGTAAATGATTTTATTGAAGAACACAACAATGAGTTGGTTAGGGGTGATTGCACCGAATTATTGCGATCACAAATAAGAATATCTGAAATTCAGGAAGCTTGAGATATAGTTGGCTGATAATTGTGGCAAAAGAAGCCGGTGCAACAGAGGCTCTAGGTTTTATAAAATTGGACCTTAAAAATTTGTTGAGAACAAAAAGACGAAAGCAACAACAACATGGAAAGGCTGCATGCATATTGAATTATTTTAAGGCTCAACTTTTAGATAACCCATTTTTCTTTTATGACACCCAATTAGACTATGATAATTTGATGGCCAACATCTTTTGGGCGAACGCCAGAATGATCATACACTTCTCTTTGTTTGGTGATGTTGTAAATTTTAACACAACATACAAGGTGAATAATGCTCATCGACCATTCGGATTTTTTGTTGGTCTGAATCATCATAGAGAAACTGTGATATTTGGTGTTTCCTTGATGTATGATGAGACAACATAGTCGTTTTTATTTGGTTATTTGAGACATTTTTACTAGCAATGTCTCTCAAAGCTCCAAAGACAATTCTAACCGACCAAGATGTTGCGATGAGAAAAACACTAGAAATTGTCATGCCAAAGACAACATTATATGTGTATATGGCACATCATGCAAAATGATTTGAAGCATGTCGACCATGTAGTTCGCGATGAGGTTGGTACAAAAAAAAATTATTTAGATTCATGAAATGTGTTGATGAAGAAGAAATATTTTTGTCCGAGTGGAATGACATGTTGATGTATTTTGATGTTAGTGACAACAAATGGTTAGGTGATTTGTTTCAATTAAAGAGAAAATGGGCGAAGGCTTATGTGAAACATCACTAGTGTGCCATAATGAAAATGTTGATGTATTTTGATGTTAGTGACAACTAAGTGAAAGCTTGAATTTTAATCTGAAATGTTTTTTGAAATCTAATCACTACATTCCTCACTTTTTTAAGCACTTTAAATTTTTGTAAGTCACTTACGACACAAAGAAAGGCAGGCTGAATTTGATTTATGTAACAAGCTGTCGAAGATAAAAGTGGATTCCCCGATGATTAAGCAATATGAAAATTTTATACGAAAGCAATGTTGAGGCAACTGTGCTTGTCTTTCTACTGTGAATGAATGCATCTTTATTTTTATTTTGATTTCTAATGAAAATAATGAAACTTATTAGCAATTTTAATAACCAATCATATTTTCAATATCTAAGTAAAAACACATTCTTTTAATAAATCAAGTACTTACTTAAATAGTATGAATGCAGAGCCAGGCTTGAACCCTGTAAATTCAACTTCTGACGAACTTAATACGCACACATCTTCCTTTAGATTTGGCTCTACTCTCTTACGCTTCAAAAGGGGGTCCATAGTTTATCTTAATTTAACACAAACATAAAAAAAAAAATTAAGTAAAAATATACAAGCATGATGTACTTTTGAAAACCCAAAGACTCAACAAGTTCCTGTTATGGTAATATTAATTTATGTATGACCAATGAAAGCACTAATATATGCAATCTTACATCCCTCTTATTAGTCTTTTATTTTTATTTTTACATAGTTAACACTTCACTCAAGAGTTAAATCACATATTTATTTTGGCTCTCTTTATAGTAGACCTATTTCTAGTCTTCTATTTTGAAATAGTCAATGAAACTATTTTAATATTAGTCTTTTATTTTGATTTTTAGGCTTCTATTTTGTAATAGTCTACTAAACTATTGTAATATCCTTATTCTATTTTGATTTTCCCACTAATTTACAAAATAGACACACTTTATTGATGAAGATATGGTAGTGAAATCATAAACAAATGACTATTTACATAACTACAAGCACATAAAATTACTTAGTAGAGATTTACAATGTGAAATGTAAAAAAAACAAAAAAAATTGTTGCATATCTGAGAGTTTCCAAACAAGGGAGAGCAATATCATGAGAGCAAGACAAATTTTAAGCATAAAAAAGGTCAGTAGGTAGAAGGATAGGGTTTAGAAGACTAAGATGAAAGTGAATAGAGATGAAGCCTAAACAACAGTTGTTGAAGTGTTGTATTTGGGAGGGAAAACTTAGATATTTAGGTGGGAAGGAGAGACTTCAATGGCTTGGTGGCTTGACAAAGGCAAAGCTGTGACTAATTAACAACGCTAAAATTGAAAAGAAGAACATCCCAAAACGACATCGTTTTCATTAATGTTGCTATAATTAATTGTAGACGATCCGGGTCCCTCACAGTGACGACAAAGGGTTCCTCCTCTATGAATATAGGCTGAGATCGATTAGGATTTTACTTCACCGTTCAGAAAAAAATAGAGTTGGGCTTTAATTTTAACTTATAAATATCTATGGGCTTGGCTTTAATGGGCTTAATATAAATTTTAAATGGGGGTGGATTTGGAAAATAATGAAGGCTTGTATTATATAAAAGTGGGTTAGGCTTTAATGTGGATTGTATAAATATATATATTATATACAAATTTATAATGTATTAACTTATTACGAGCTCTAAACTAGTATTTAAACGAGCTGAGCTGAGACATGTATGAGATTGACTTGTTTGATAAACGAGCCTAAATTTTTTGTTTGAACTTGATTCGTTTATCAAATAAACGAATGACTCTCTTAGAGAGAAAGTGTGGGTTTTTAGAGAGAGAGAGTGTGGGTTTAGAGAGAGAAATGAGTTTTAGATTTTTGGAGAAATGTAGTGTTGGGTTATTCGAATAGAGCTCCGAAGATGAGCAAGAATGGTGAATTTTTGGAAAGAGAATATGTGGGTTTAGAGAGAGAAATGAGTTTTGGATTTTGGGTTTTTGGGTTTAGGGTGATTCGAACATAGATGGAGATAAATATGTGGGATTTATTGTTATATTTTAGAGAGAGAGAGAGAGATGGAAATAGATTTTCAAGAGAGAGGGTGATAAATATCCTAGAAAGGGAGAGAGAGATTTTAGAGAGAAAAATATACTTAGTAAAAAGATATAAAAGGGTATTTTAGTGAAGAATGTAAGTATTTTTTGCTAATCTTTGTTGCCAAGTAAGGGCAAAAATGTCATTGTAAACGTATTAAAGGTAGTTCGGGGTTTACATGTGAAATATTTACTTTATTCTCCCAAAAAGTAAAAAATTTTCATATTGACTATAAATGGAAGGGGAAACCATTACACTGGAGTTAAAGTTAAGGGAGGTCAATGAAATTTTACAAACATTAGGAATATCACATGTAATTAGATTTAAGTTCAAGGGA
Organism: Cornus suecica; assembly: GCA_963922005.1. Taxonomy (NCBI): domain Eukaryota; kingdom Viridiplantae; phylum Streptophyta; class Magnoliopsida; order Cornales; family Cornaceae; genus Cornus; species Cornus suecica. Next base: position 77,592,034 of record OY998239.1, read on the forward strand.
GGTTTGTGATATTAACTCATAATTATTCAATCTCCATATAGGAACCTTGTGTTAGAGAGACTCAACAAACAAAATCAGTTTTGAAAAGCTTTCCAAAGGGATTTTAGGAAAAATCATAGAAACCCCATTTGTAGGATTAGGGAAAAATCAAGAGAGATCACTTCAGGAAAAAAAAAATCATATGCACACAACACCCACCATTAATTTTTCACCACAACTTCAAAAATCTGATAACCCAGAGAAATGTCTCAAACATAATAAAGAGATGATACACTCAAATCTCAATGGGGTAAATGATCATTTCAATTTTAACCTTTTGTTTTATTTATTTTTTTAAAATAACACAATAAGGGTAAAAATGTAATTTAATTTATTCGATACTGGAAAATGTAATAGAGGGACCTATTTGAACCAAATAAATAGTATAAGGGTGATATATATGCTCTATATGCATACTATATGGATGTTTTGCGCCATTTATCCAGTACTAGATTCATTTAAATAATTAAACTTGCCTACAAATATATTGTGTTAAGGAAAAAGGAAGTAAAACTAAAAAATAGCATAACATTATTTCAATTCAATAGTTAAATGTTATGAGAAGGTTTTTTCTTAGAACATTACTAAAAGGGTTTTTTTTTTCACAAAACATTACATTTATTTATTTTTGAGATTGCTAAATCCATCTCCTAAAATGTAAGTGAGAAAATTTATTTGAACAGTGAATTAAATTGCTTTTAATTTTATTTCTGAAACAAGAATCATTTATTCGGTGGTGGTTTACATTTTCTGATAAAAAACCACATGCCTTGATTTCCTCAATTAGAGCCGTAAGAGGACCCACCATTTTTCATGGCCTTCTTAGCCATCAAACCAAACTCCTTCGCTCGCCTTCTCATCTCCTCCGCTTCACTGGAAACATCCATCAATCATCGTACACCTCTCTCTATCTTATCTCTTCCCACAACTGGACCTGTAACCTCAAACTCGGAATTCCACACCTCCAACCCGACTGGAACCCCAACCTTCAATGCATGTGTTATGAGCTTCTCATTATAAAATTGATTCGCAAACAATGGCCATGTCAGCAACGGCACCCCGCCGTCACCCCTTCCAGCACAGAGTTCCACCCACAATGCGTCACAAACCCCCCCAACCGCGACATGCTCCAATATCTCCACCTGTGGAGCCCACTCCCTTAAAATTAAACCTTTTTCCCATGAAGCACGAATACTTCGTTTAAGATTGTCGTACCCGTGTCGGACACGCGAACTCACCAAAAATACGTGTCTGACGTGCCAAATGGCATGTTTTGAATTTTTTAAAATTGGACACGCTGTGGACACGTGCGTGTCCACGTGTCAGATACGTGATGGGTCAGTTGATTTCATGAAAGATGGAGAACTTATGTAGCTACTAATTTAGTGGATCACTTATAAAAATTGAACACCTCTAATCCAATATTTGGTTTTGAAGAAAATTGAACATCTTTGTTCCTTCTCATCTTATGAGAGAAATTGGAGCACTTATTCATTTATTCACTGTATAGAAAGGAACAATATAACACCACAAAGAGCTAAAAATTTGGTATTTGTACATTCCAATTTTCATTTTCAATCAATAATTTTTTTATAATATAACGAGAGAGAGACTAAGATGTCAGATGTTGGGGAAAATATATTTGATTTCTTGAATGATAATGGAATGAAGAATTTTGAACATATCAGACATTTTATTTAACCTATTTATTTATTTTTATTTATAAGTTTATTGGTTCTCATTATTTAAGTGATAAATGAAATATTTGTATAATATAATATATATATATAAATTATGTTTTCTATAAACGTGTTGGAAGCATGGTGCCTTACTTTTTTATTTTTTAATTTACCGTGTCTCATAACCCTTTTTAGAACCCTGTGGGCTCCACTTCTCGTGGTGGTTTCCACTTTCTGTTTTCTCGTTTCTCACCACCCAAACAAAAGGGTGTCCAGAAGCCTCCAGAGCAGACCCAATCTCACGGAGTTGACTCAGTGAAAACCGGACAATACTACCAAAACAGACATATAAAACCGAGTTGGGTTTATGAGTAGCGAGCCAACTCATCACACCGAGTTGTGAACAAGTAAGAAAGAGGTCCAATGGCCCAACATTTTCTCCCAATTACTTCCCTAAAATGACTAATGTAAGATTTTTGTAGCTCATCAAAAGTGTTCATGACTGAACCAAAGCTTTGAATCTCCGATTCTTCAATTACCTGCATCATCTCTCCGTATCGTGTATTGTACTTGACTTGGTCGGGTAGCCGAGACCTGGTGATCCGGATCTGATGAGGAAGACCCGGGAAGCATGGGCTTTGATGGCGTGCGACGCACAACGAAAGAAGCAGTTGGTGGGATTCAAGAACAATCTGGGGATGTTCAACTCGCGTGCCAGCTCAGCAGTCAGGGGAAGAACATGTCAGAAACGATGCAGTGAGGGTTGAGACCTCGGATGAGGTCCTCCATGGGTTTCTGCAACATGGCGATGCCTCGGTAGAGTCTGGATGTCAAGGGTTCAGATCCCACAGCTGCCGAAGAAGTAGCACCAGTAGATATGGCGTGGAAGTTTTCGACACCGTCTGGGAGACCCACCTCGGCGGAGGGGAATTTGAGAGTGTGGAATGTGATTTTGTTCGGCGGTGGCGGCTTCGTGGTGGTGGAGGAGGAGGGCCTTGGCGGGGGCGGTGATGATGCTCACGTGGACGACGCGGGAGGCGAAGAGCCTGGCTATGTCTACTAAAGGGGTGGCGTGGCTTGGAGTGAAGTAAGGAAGGAAAGACACTAAATTACAAGTATTTTGAATCTTGTGAATCCAGGTTGTGTTGTTTTAGACCTGAAGAACGTCCAAAGATTGAAGCAATATAAAAATATATGTTGATCTTTTTTTCCCTCCTATAAATATTTTGGGAGAATCTGCCAACACAAGTTTGATTATCAATAGTATAAAAATATATATTTTTTCTATTTGTACATAAACATTGGGGTGCGAGCCTTTAACACCCATAGTATAAATACGTATAATTCCATATGGTTCAAATTGACCCCAATTTTTTTAAATATGTGCGATTAACCCATTTCATATAAAATGACATATATGCCCTTAATATATAAATTTCAAAAAAATAAAAAATATATATATTTTTTGAAATATATATATATTTCTAAAATAACATGTAAAATTCGAAACAAATATGTAAAATTCAAAAAATATATATAAAATTCAAAAATATATATAAATTCAAAAACATAGAAAAATTTAAAATATATACGTAAAATTATAAATATATATATATATAATACGAAAAAACATATAAAATTTGAAACAATATATATATAATTCAAAAATATATATATAAAATTTAAAAAATATAAAATTTGAAAAATATAAATTTTGAAAAGAAAAATATAAAATTCAAAAAATTATATAAAATTGGAAAAAACATATATAAATTCAAAAAATATTTATAAATTTCGAAAACATATATAAATTTTGAAAAAATTTATATAAAATTCGGGAAAAATATTAAATTCGAAAAAATATATATTAAATTTTGAAAATAAAATATAGAATTCGGAAACATATATAAAATTCGGAAAGAAATATATAAAATTTGGGGAAAATATTAAATTTCAAAAAATATATTAAATTTCAAAAATAAAATATAGAATTCGAAAACATATATAAAATTCGGAAAGAAATATATAAAATTCGGGGAAAATATTAAATTCGAAAAAAAAATTAAATTTTGAAAAACAAATTTAGAATTTGAAAACATATATAAAATTCGGAAAAAAAATATAAAATTCGGGGAAAATATACTTATATTTTCTACTTTCTTTGACTTTAAATTTTGTTTTGGTGTATTGTACTTTGGTCACTTGTGTTTTTTATACTTCTATTTGCACAACTATTTGAATTTTATATTTTTTTTCGAATTTTATATATTTGTTTCGAATTTTATATGTTTTTCAAATTTTATATATATCTTTTTCAAATTTTAATATTTAATTTTCAAAATGTATATATATTTTTTGAAATTTAATTATTTTTTTACGAATTATATATATATATTTCGAATTTTATATATATAGAAAATAAAAAATAGAAGTATATTTTCCCCGAATTTTATATTTTTTTTCCAAAATTTATATATGTTTTCGAATTCTATATTTTATTTTTCAAATTTAATATATTTTTTTCGAATTTAATATTTTCCCTGAATTTTATATTTTTTTTCCGAATTTTATATATGTTTTCGAATTCTATATTTTATTTTCAAAATTTAATATATATTTTTTCGAATTTAATATTTTTCCCGAATTTTATATATTTTTTTCAAAAATTATATATGTTTTCGAAATTTATAAATATAAATTTCGAATTTGAATTTTAAGAGAAAGAGTAAAATGGGTATTTAAGATAGTCTAAAAGTCAAAGTAGGGGGTATTCGCACGTTTTCGAAACTTGCAGGAGGATATTCGCACGTTGCAGGGGGTATTTGCACGTTTTCCAAAATAGTTGGTGTCAATACACACATTTTTAAAGTACAAGGTGTTATTCACACCGTATTTGTACTACAGGGGTGTTTTATGTACTTAACCAAATTTATATATAATTTAGGGTTAATAGCAAAACACCCCCTTGAACTATACCCTCTCTCTTACTAAACCCCCCTGAACTATTTTTTGTGCTGAAAACCCCCCCAAACTATAGTTTTTCCAGAATAGTTATAACACCGTTAAGTGAAATTGCACTAGGATCCCCTGAAGTTCCTGCTAATTTCGCTCAAAATTTTATTTTCCTTGCAATGACACCCCCTTGAAGGGGTGAAATGATCGGAATGCCCTTGTTTTGTCTCCCCTATTTCATGAGATAAATATCTAGATGGTGAAATTACATCCATGCCCCAAGATTAGAACCCTATAATATTTGGGGATATTTCCAAATATTTTTTTCAAAATAAAAGTTAAAGAAAAAATGTTGGAAATATTTCAAAACTTTTAAATAATAATAATAACTAATTAATATGCATTACTTGAAGTGTAACTCTAATGAATATTTCAAAAGATATAGAGTAAGGGGTTATAAATATTTTCATATTTTAAAAAAAATATTAATTAATTAATATACATTAATTAAAATGTAACTCTACTGGATATTTCATAAAATATGGAGTAAAGATATAAGACAAATATATTTCGGCAAACAACAAGTGTTAATCGTTAAGAACAAATTTGGGACTTCTTATTCCAAATCTTCAACCTAATAATTACTCACTTTCTAAGAACTATTTTTTTTACGATCGCATATATATATTGAAACTTTAAGGTAACAATTTTGCCACTCACTTGAATTTCTATGTCACACACTGCTTCTAGTAAGGCTCCAACTTCATTTAAGAAAAATATTTTAAACAAAATTTGGCCATATGAAATTCTCTATAATGATTGTGGCTTGTTGCTTGATGAAAGACAGCTATGTAATTAATAATAATAATACTTACAAGAAAAAAACCCATTCAAAAATAAAATTTTGAATGAAAACTAAGAAACAAATGATCAACCTGCAATTTCCATCTTGATAAATATTCGAAAAACTAGACCATTCAATTTTAAATGAATCTAGGAGTTGCAAGTTCTTGACAATCTTATTTTAAAGGGTTAATACTTGTTGCTTGCCGAAATATATTTGTCTTATATATTTACTCCAAATTTTATGAAATATCCATTAGAGTTACATTTTAATTAATATATATTAATTAATTATTTTTAAAAAATATATATGAAAATATTTATAACTCTTTACTCTATATTAATTAGATATTATTATTATTTAAAAGTTTTGAAATATTAATTAGATATTATTATTATTTAAAAGTTTTGAAATATTTCCAACCTCTTTTCTTTAACTTTTATTTTGAAAAACAATATTTGGAAATATCCCCAAATATTATAAAGTTCTAATCTTGGGGCATGGAGGTAATTTCACCACCTAGATATTTATTTCATGAAATAGGAGAGACAAAACAAGGGCATTCCGATCATTTCACCCCTTTAAGGGGGTGTCATTGCAAGGAAAATGAAATCTCAGGGGGCGAGCGAAATTAACAAGAACTTCAGGGGATTCCAGTGCAATTTCACTTAACGGTGTTATAACTGTGCATGAAAAACTATAGTTTGGGGGGTTTTCAGCACGAAAAGTATAGTCCAGGGGGGCTTAGTGCACACTAGGGGGTTTAGTTAGAGAGAGGGTATAGTTGAGGGGTTTTTTTTTGCTATTAACCCTATAATTTATTAGATATGTAATACCTATAATCATACCGAAAATTTTGCTTCAGTAGGGGCATGCATGAATTTTTTTTTTTACAATTGGGCAAATAAGTAATATATTAAATTTTAGTAGTGGCATAATCTTAAAAAAAAATCAGCGGGGGCATAATCATAAAAATCATAAAATTTAATATATAAAAGTAAAAAAATATATATTCAATGGGGGTCACCGCCCCTGACAAGTTCGTGCCTGCCTAAAATGGTTATTTGATATAACTCTTTAATGTTTTTTGAAAAATATTTATACAGTAATATATTAAAAATTAAGAGCAACATTTAAATAATGGGATTTTCTTAGTATTATTATTGATGAATTTTTTTAGTGGTAGAATTTACATTTAAATATATTTTTCAAAATATTTTTGAATTTTTATAGTTAAAATAAAATTACATATATTGTATATATTATTTATTTATTGTAGATTTTTTAATAATAATAGTGTGATGATAAGAGTGGTTGGTGTAATGGGTAAAATGTAGAATTTAAGTATGAGGGTAACTTAGAGATTTTAGATGAAAATTAAATTAACCAAGGACACTAAAGTCAATTTCAAGTCATTTGAATTTCTTGTTGTAAGAACATTTTTGTGTATTGTTTATTTATGGCATATTCTAGACAATAACCATGTTGAGTGTTAGATAAGTCGTTTTGGTTTCAACGATATCTACAAGTTTCGACAAAGGCAAAATCAAGTATTAAAGTAATGAGAAATACAAGAGAAGTGCACTATTGAGTAAAAATATCTCCCGGAGGACTAAAATAGCATTTCTCAAAGCCGTCAATTCAAACAAAAAGTCTCGGGGAGTCAAGAGGGTCATTTTGACACAGTTGCGGAGAAACGTGGTTTGAACAAAAATACCTATGCTTAAGCCTACGCTTTCAGAATCAAAAAATGACTGGAAAGTGGAGTTTTACGCTTGAAGGTACGCTCCAAGCTACGCTTAGCCCTACGCGTCAACTGTAGAGAACCTACGCTTCCAGCGTAGCTACGGCAAGGAAAAATAATTCATGTTGCAATGTCATTTGTACCCCAATTTGATTTCCTATGAGGTGGCTACGACTTTACACATTGAAGTACATACAATACACATTATTATATCCATCAGAATATAGGGTTTGCCTTGGATGAATGTGAAATTACCAAAAAAGGGCTAACTTAAGATTTGTTTCATCATTGTTTATAAATACCAAGGACTACAAGAGAGGAGGCGAAGCTTTAAAGAGAGATTTTTCTGCAGTATTCTATCATTCATATTCTTCTACAGAGATATTGATATAGAGAGAGAAAATATTATTGAGTGATTCTTCTAGTTCTCTCTTGTTTTTGGAGTTCATTTTATCATGCTTCTACATCGACAATCTCATGCACGATCGAATTATCTAGATTCTGAAAAATCTACTCACCGCTGATTGTAACTTGGTTGCGTTGATCCGTTTTAAGAAGCGGAGACATTTGAGTGTGGATATCGAAGCAGGAGACTTCGTGATTATTTGATTTGTTGAGAAGCAAAGCCGTCAGAGTACGGAGATCGAAGCGAGAGCTTCGTGGAGTGCGAGTGAATCTAGACTTTCAGACGTTGAGTGAAGAACAACAAATTACATCGGTTTTAAGTTATGTTTTCATAGAGTCTGTACAAATTCTTTGATTCATAGTGTATCGATACCCGAGCGTATCCGTGGTTTTTACTTGGAGTCTTTCCAAGATTTTCCACGTAAACAATATGTGTCTTCTCATGATTTAATTTCTGTACTTATATTCATATTTGTTTGATTGATCTGTTTTGTGAATTAAGGTTTGTAACTGATTAAAATTGAATTTACGCTTAATAATTTTAATTGATCATAAAATCGTTAAAAAACTTATTCACCCCCCTTCTAGGCTATTTTCATTAATCGTCTAGGTAATTTCACTTGCAAATCGTATTTTCATTCCTTTACTTAATGAATTGCTTCGTTTCGTTTTTTCGCTTTACTATTTTCCTCGATTACCAAAAGTCCTCTTGATTGAGGCAATTTGACACGTTCACACGAGTTGAGTTCTCCCTCGTGCAATCATCTGATTTTTTACTTTGTTCAAAAGAGACGAATAACTCATTCATTTTAAATCGGTTGAACCACGTCACCGATTCTAACGCGCCCACATCTCAGGAAAATTACAATCGGCTAACTCGGCCTATTTACGAGTGAACACAAATTTTGAATTAATTAACTTGCCTCATTTATTATCTGTATGTTTGTTTACCTTGTTCATCTTTTCTCTTTATTTTCATAAACCCCAACTATACCAAACCCTCTCTACATCTATCTCTTTTCATTTATCGTTTCCTGTAAATATTATAGACACACACCCTCCCTACATCTCTCTCTATGCATATAATATGTCATTGCAATCAGGCACGAACCTAAAGATTTTGGTGAGTGGAGGCAAAATTATATTATTTCAAATTCAATGGGATTTTTAGGGATTTTTCTAAAAATTCAGTAGGGGCATCAACATTATTATTTTATATTTTATAGTAAATAGTATAAATAAAAAGAAGTTTAGTGGGGGCCACCACCCCCCACTGGTCCCCAGACAGGTCCGTCCCTGATTGCAATCCTGTTTATCTTCAAGTAGGTTTTAGCCTCGAGGCTTCTAGCTCTTGTTCTGGTGAGTGTTATTTTTTCCGTGGATTTTAGTTTCTTAGAAATTCTTCATGCATGTTACTTTCTTATACTTGCACAAACTTGTAATAAGTTTTTTTATGTCTTTAGTATTCTTATACAGATTTTGAAATATCTTCCCTCATTTATTTCCTATATGTTTGTGTACGTACCTTGTTCGTATTTGTTCTTTATTTTTATAAACCGCAACTATATGCGATCTGTAAATTTGACCATAGTAAATGTATTATACAAATTGTAATTTAGTAAAGTTATCTAGTAAAGTTATTTGCAAATTTGACCATAGTTCAAGGGAGTTATTTGCACCTTAGCCTTACTTTTACAAAATGTATATATAGGCAGTGACGGATTTAGTTTAGGGCCCTTCTAATTTTTTTTTTTCCTTGATAATTTGTCATATTTTATGCTTATTCCCTCATTGAAATAGATTCTTTTTTTTATAATGCCCCTACTAAAATTTAGAATAACACTTATCTGCCCCTATAAAAAAAATTTTAAATCTGCCCCCACTCATGTGATAAATAAGAAATGCTATTACACTCCCATAGAGCTGAATTTGTTGATCCTAGCTAAATTTATTGAAGAAACAAAACTCAAGCACATCTCAAGTTTGGTCAATTTTGTTCTGACACCCTCTTTTGTTAGTTGATCGTGAGGAAAATTATTGGTTGTCACGGTGATATCACGTCATCAGGCTTATGTGGTATCACAAACCAATAAATTTTATTCTTTTATGCATGTGTAATACTAAGTTACATGTCAACATTGCAACAAATATGATAACAAAATCAAAATATAAAAAGGAAAAAAAGAGCAATCTTCAAAATTACATGTTTCAAGGGCAATTTTTTTCTTTTTGTGAAATCTGGATTTTCTTTGTATCTTCCCTCTTTATTATCATCTCCATTAGTATATTAATGATCATCTTCCAAACCCAGCACCTTCATAGCTCATTCTTTCAAAGCTTTTGAGCATGGTTAATAAATTTTGGTGACCACTTTAAACATTATTGATGAAAAAATCCAGCAGCTTGAGCTTATAAAAAAACATTAAGAGTCCGTTTCGTGGCGTGAAATTGAAATTGGAGTCTTGGAATGGGAATTGGAAGCTCCAATTCCAAATATAGTGTTTGGATACAACAAAATATTTTGAAAATGGAATTGCATTCCAATTCTAAACCTCCCAATTCCAACACTTGAATTCTCATGAGAAGTTGTGATTTTCAATTCCAAATATTCACCCTACTAAATACTCTATCTCTAACATTCAACTTTTCACAACCACAAACATACATAGACATATATGTTAGACTTTTTACACCCGCCCAAGACCGAACCGGAAAACACACACAAACAATTACAACCAAAATCACACACACACTGACACAGAGATATATATGTGGTTCAACCAAAATAAGCCTACGTACACGGAGAACACCGTTTCACTAACGATCAATGAGAGGATTACAATATGATGATTAACATATCAATAACTCACATAGTGTTTCACTCATACGTGTATCGCTCACCCTCACTAGTATTTCACTCTGTATATTTTCTTCTCTCTCTATCTTCTGTGTATTTTCACTCACACCGGTACCGGCCTAATCTGGCTATCTGGCGTCGGCCTATTCTGGCTCTCACTTTGACACGTTATAAAAAATATAATAGGTTAGACCTATATTTATAGGAGAGGATGAAGTGGTGGCCAAGGCAATCAATCTAATTAGGAATTGATCTCATACTTAATTAAGGATTGTTTGATGGTTAAGTTATATTCCCTCTTAAGAAAAGTCACCAAATATAACAATCTTCAGTCAAATAAAGATATTTGCTGCCCAAGTTTACTTTCCATGCAAGGAAAAGAGTCATACTCTAACAATATATATACATACGCCTATACACACACACACACACACACATGTGTGTGTGTGTGTGTGTGTGTTCTAGATCTATATATATATACAAATATGAATACACATGGATACATACAAATATATAGTCACACATACACACACATATATACATATACACACATAAAAGACATACATATATACACATCTACATACATATATGTTGGCCTTGAAATTTATTCTCGGACAATAAATCCTATTTTGATATTAACAAAATATTTAAAGCATGTTTAATACTAATGAATTATCGAGTTCATGTTTTTAACAAAAGACAGGTGAACGACTCAGAAAGCAAGCTCGGAAAGAAATATTATAAAAGCGAAAAGCCGAGAAAGAAATTGAAGCGCAAAAATGGAAAATCAATAAATTCAACGGCAAAGGCGAAAGTTGAAGACTCAAGACTTGGGGTAGATAGGTCGGGGAGCGATCATTATAACAAGGTAATTTTATGTGTCGATTTTATCGTATAAACTCAAGTATAAAATGAACCGAACTCAAATGAAATGAAAAACATTTTACCGAACTTAAACGGAAAGAAAAATATTTTTATTAAATGTTTTTCAAGTTATAGTCGACTAGAAGAATCATTTGTATTCTCTAGTAGTCGACTAAAACAATCAGTAGCATCAAGTTTTCATCCATTTTTGAAGTAGTCGACTAAAGCCCTCAAATAGTCAACTAGAACCACCCATCTAGTCGACTAAAACCATTTGAGTCGACTAGACTACATGAAGTAGTCGACTAGAACCTCTTCTAGTCGACTAGAAGAATCAATCTAGTCAACTAGAAGCTCAAAGTAGTCAACTAGTTTGAACCTCAAATTCTGCAGTTTTTCAGAAAACAGTTTCTATGTTTTGTGCATCATGTTTAATGGATTTCAAACGGCTCTTGACTTCTCTAAATCAATACTCACTCTCATAACCCTAATGTATTGATATATATAGAATGAGATATGTGTATTGTAAGCTAAGAGATTGAAAAACAAAAGAGAAAGAAGTGAAAGAAAAACTCTCAAAATTCTGCAGATATTTTCTCTAAAAAAACCATTGAAACCAAGCTTTGAAAATCTGATTTTCTCCAAGTTTCTTTGAAAATCAAAACCTCTAGCATATCTTCTTGTTCTCCAAATATCATTCATTGATCATATCCTTTGAGAATACATTTCTAGAGATATTATAAAATCACCAAAAACACTTGAGCTTATATTGATTTATCTTCCATAAAAACCTTTGGGTTTTGAGTGTTTTTATTCTTGAGTGATTCAAATTGATTACATATGAATTTGTGATCTCGGACAAGTGAAGTCCATAGATTTTTCAAGAGAGGGTTGTTCTCTTGATTGTGAGGCAAGCTCGTGAGGCTTGTGTTGTAAAGGTTTGTCATTCCACCTGTTAAGGAAGGGCCATAGTGAAAGGATCGGGAAAAGTCTCAAGAAGGAGTTCTTGAGCCGAGGAGTAGGAGTTACCGAACCTCGAAAAAATCAGGGTGTCAATCTCTCTATCTCTTTCTCCTTATTTAATTAATTTGCATGCTATATTTACTTGAATATCTTGTATGCTAATTGATATTGTGATAAGTTGTTAGATATATTAAATTGAATAATTTACTTGACTATTGAAGAAATTGGTGATTAGTTATAGCTTGTTCAAATTTCGAAAAGAGTTAGAATTATTTTTGAACACCCTATTAACCCCCCTCTAAGGTTAATTAGTGACTAACAATATACACACACAAGCGCACACACGCGCATATATAATTATACATATATTTACATATTTATACATTTATATATATTGTCTAATTTAATTTCAAATTTATGATCTTTTACATTCGAATTGGGTTTTACATTCAAATTGAGTTTGCGATTGAAATTTAATTACACTTGAATTATAAGACTTATCCAAATAATGTATTTAGAATTACATTTGTGGAATTGAAATACCGTGAAATTTCAATCCAATCCAAGTCCAATTCAATACCAAATCCGTAGAACCAAATGGACCCTAAATTCTTTCATATTATGTGTTGGCCTCTCTCTTAAATTAATCAAGCAGACCTATAAATACAGACCCGATGTATCATGTATGCATATTGTATTGGCTGCCATTTTTTAGTTTTCCTTTGATTCTTTGTGGTGTTGATTATGAAAAAAAAAAAAAAAAATGTGTGTTCTTTTGTTTTGATTTGTAAAATATACTTTATAGTTGGTCCTGTAAATTAAGGAAGAAATATATGAGTATGTGGATGGTAATTTGTTTTTGCATCAGATATACCTTTTTATTTTATTTTGATTTTGTTTCCCTATTTTTATAATTTATTTCCGTATATGTTGTAATGTTGATAGACCACTTCTTCCCATTGGGTTGGATTTCCTCTGCATACGAGTTGGCACTATAGCATTCAAATCAACATATTCCATTTCTCTTGAACTAAGATATCCTTACCTTTCTCCCGAACCAAGGGATTCAGTTTCTCCCTAATCTTCAACCAAACCTGAACCCAAAACATAAGCAAGAAGTCCTGAGACGCTCTATGAGACCGCCTTCGCAATCTTTTTCATGTCAAAGGATAAGATTCGGATCCGATATAGTTAAATCCATATCCGATTTATTAATAAATTGGACTGTCGAATTCGGATCATAATCGGATTATCAGACTATTTTGCTAACCTATCCAACTAATGGATTCGCACCGGATTCAGATCAGATTCGGATTAAAATCCGATCCATTAACAGGTTTATTGATAGGGATGGCAAAACCCCCCGATCCGATCCGAATCTGATAATTCGACGGATTTTTACTTAGTTAATTCATATCCGAATTTCTTCATTCCCGAATATCCGATCCGATTATTTAATTACAAAAATTAATAAATAATTTTTTCTTGTTTTTCTAGAATCAATAAACACCAAATTATCAATAAATACTTATAACACATGTCCATGACAAATATAAAAAGCAAAAAAAGAAATTGCGACATTATTATTATATATATTTTTAGAAGTGTTTGGAACATTATTAAGTATATTACATTTACTACTCAACATTTATATATGAATAGATTGTATATAAATTTAAAGTCTAAAATTCTAAATAGTGGAATACTAAAATTATTCACACTTTTCATAATAATATTGATGATCAATTATTATTAATAAATAAAAAAATAATTAACAATTAACATTTATATATAGGCATAGTACTAAATATAAACACCTAAAAATATCAAATCTTATGTATATTGTATAATTTCGGATCATGATGTGTAAATTAATAAATTTCGTGAGAATAGTTAAAACTCAACTAAATTTGAAAGTTAATATGCCTAAAATACTCTCTATAATTGTAAGTACACTTTTTTACTTTTTAATAGCTGAACCTTTATATTCTCAAAGAAATTGAAGCAATTTATGAAGTTTATAAAAATTATTTACATCAAAATAAGCTAAAATAAACTAAAGTAAAAATTTGATGGCGCATAACTATTTTTTAAACTTTATTTATTCAATTATTTTTTGTGAAAACTATGGGATATTAAATATGAAAATAAAAATAGTAAAACTCATCCCTATTCCCTTTCCTAAAATCCAAACACTAAGGCCCTGCTTGGTTCGCGGTCCGGTCCCATGTGGTCCGGTCTCATAATGGTTTTTTTGGGACCGGACACTGTTTGGCAACACGGTTCCAAAAAAATAAGGATCACTTGGGACCAAAAGGGGTAATTTGAGACAACAAAAAATGATGGTCTCAAGTGGTCTTATATACAATTGTCTTAACACATGGGACCATAAAATTTGAAATATATATATAAAATTAAAAAATATATATAATTTGAATATAATATATAAAATTAAAAAATATATATAAAAAATTTGAAATAATGTATAAATTTTGAAATATATATATATAATTCAAAATTAATATATAAAATGCAAAAAATATATTTAAAATTTGGGAAAATAAAAAAAAATCCAAAATAATAGAAAAAATCAAAAATAATGTATAAAATTCAAAAATAATATATAAAATTTGAAAAATAATATAATTTTTTTAAAATAATGTATTAAATTCGAAAAAAATATATAAAAATCAAAATTAATATATAAAATTTTAAATATATATATAATTTAAAAAATAATATATAAGTTTTGAAAAATAATATAAAAAATTTGAAATAATGTATAAAATTTGAAATATATATAAAATTCAAAAATAATATACAAAATTAGATATATATATATTTTTGAGAAAATATAAAAATTTGAAAATAATATAAAAAATAAAAAATAATATATAAAATTCAAAAAATAATATAAAAATTCGAAATAATTTATAAAATTTGAAATATATATTATTTTTGAATTTTTTATATTTTTTCAAATTTTATATATTTTTTATACTTAATATATTTTTTGAATTTTATATATTATTTTTTAATTTTTTGTATTATTTTTCAAACATAAGACCAAACAGCTTGAATAAGACCATAAGACCAGACAACTTTACCAAACAGACTTTCAGAACACTACCCAGATAAAACCAGACCAGACCGGATCAAATAAGACCAGACCAGACTATACCACCTACCAAATGGGCCCTAAACTATCCTTTATCTTCAACGTTCCAACTCTCTCAAATGAACTGTAACAACGAGTTCCTCCGCGGATCTCGCCACCACAATTTTAAGGGTTTCAATGTCATCTCTCTCAATTGCATAACAGAGAGCAAAACTCGTATGTCATGGAGTCAAAATTGAGGAACACTTATTTTAAAGAGAAAAAAAATGCAGTGCAAGTTGTTATAATAAAATCCGCATGTCTACTTTAATCTCCAATGGAAAGAGAAAAGGCAGAAAGAAAGATATGACTATATGATGAAGGATCAAAGTGAGAGCAACAAGACTTCATATTGTTCGTCGACGTTAAAGCGCTTGAGGTCCTAGTCACATAATGTTAACTATTTGATTTAGTAATTCTAAAATTAAATTTTGTTATGTTATGGTGTTGTAAAAATACAGTTGCAATGGTATAAATCAGAAAAGTATAAAAATTCTCATTTAATATGGACAATACTGTCTTACATGTGACGATCAAATTCGTCCCCTCCGATGATCTGATCCAATACAATTTGTGCACGTAACTAATTTTTTTAAAAATAAGGAAGTTGGACCTAAAATCTATAAAAACATGAATTAATGTAAATTCTTTTTTAAAAATTTTTTAGTCACGTGTCCAAATTATATTGGTAGAGCAAGATGCAAACTCACATAGTGTCTTTTAATTATTTATCGTTAGAAATAATTACAGTTTCACCCCTTAAGATATGATACATTACAGCCATGCCCCTATCTTTCGGAAAATTATAGTTTCACCCTCTCAAATTGATCGGCGTTTACATCATGTAACCGAAAATGTTAAATTAATCATATACCCATGCCTATTTTTTATTTAAAAAATATATTAACAAATAAGTGAGGGTATTATAGTCAATTCACCCCTAATCAACTACTAACATAGACCTTGATCATGCCTAAAGTTTGCTGGAGGAGAGTTTTTGTTACTACTTACAAATTAGAGGAGATCAAACTATAACTTTTCAAAAAATAGAGAGTGCAGATGTAATATATCATATCTCGAGGGAGTGAAAATGTAATTACCCATTATTTCTATGCATCATTGACAAAGGCTGACAATTCCAGTTAGTAGGTCGTGTTTGTGTCGGGTTGAAATGGGTCATGTCGAAAAAGACCTGATTAATATACATGTCAAATATGTTCAACTCTAACCCAACCCATTTATTAAGCAGGTTACTCGTGTCGACCCATGCAACCCATTTTACCTATTTATTATAATATATTAAATTAATTTTGACACAATCCAACAAGAAACGAACTATTTAACATATTTATGAGCAAAATTAAATTGAATTTGACACGATCCAATAATAACTTATTGATATATTTCAACACATGACCAATTAGAGAAACGAAGAAAATAAAAATAAATATAAATAGGGTTAACTTCATTTACACCCCATGAGGTTTGTCCTATTTTCACTTTGACCCCTTCAGGTTTACATATCTTCATTTACACCCCCTCATGGTGTGAAATGTCTAAAATACCCTTATACCAAACACCCTTTAAATCAATTTAATCCCTAAATTAATTTAACTCCTAAATCAAACACCCCCTTAGAATCAATCTAACCCTCAAACCAAACACCCCAACCCCAACTTTCTCTCTCTCACACACACATACACACACTACACAGACGCACACATATATATATATATATACACACACATATATATATATATCTATCTACACCATTTTCGACCCCTCCCATCGCCTCCCCCGTGAGCAAGCAGTGGCACACGACGGCGCAGGACGAGCGTCTCTGGGAGCTGATCTGCACCAGGCACTGGGCCGACACCGGCTGCGGCGGTGGTCAGCAGCTCCGCTCCGTCATCCTTGCCCTAGGTGGATTCCGCCGCCTCCATTCTCTCTACCTCTAGCCTATCTCGATGCCGCCTTCCTCCGCCGCCTCCTCATCAGCAGCATCATCGTCGGCGTGACCTTGTCTGCTTTTGCCGTTGCGTGCGGCGGTTCTGGCGAAGCCAGCTGCCGCCAAAACTCGTTGGGGAAAGGATGAGGTTCATCTCTCGCTGTCGCTGTTGTCGATTCGGTACTACGAGAAGATGAATTTCAGCAACTGAAGCAAATGACTCGAATTGAACTTTGATTTGTGTTTATTATGTGTTGAATTTGCTTTGTTTGTGTTTAATTTGTACGATTAGATGTATTTGTATGATCATATCTATATCTATATTTTTAATTTGTGTGTGATTGGATACAAAGAAGGAAAAATTCAAATTTTTTATATATTTTTTATTTTTTATTTATTTTTGATTTTATAATTTGTTGCGAAATTTAATATATATTTTTAATATTATATATTTATTTCTATTTTTTTATGTTTTTTGTGATTTTTATATTTATTTTCAAAATTTAATATGTTTTTTTGAAAAAAAAAATAATTTCGAAATTTATATATTTTTTAATTTTATATTTATTTTCGAATTTATAATATTTTTCAAATTTTAATATACATATTTTTGAATTTTATATATATTTTGAAATTTTAATACAAATTAAATTATTAAATGATGGGAGAGGGTCTAATTGATAAAAGCACTATCCTTGTTTCCAAACAGAACAAGGATAACACATTGAGGGTTGTTTAGGGATTTAAAAAAAAATTCAGGCTGATGTCATCGTTCAGGGGGTTTAAGTGATGAGAATTTTGAACAGTATGGGGTGTAAATGAAGATATGCAAACCTGAGGGGTCAAAGTGAAGATAGGACAAACCTCAAGGGTGTAAATGAAGTTAACCCATATAAATATAATCGTGTCTAACGGATTGTTCGGGTTACTCGAGTTTGACTCTAACCTGACAATAATATTTTTGTGTCGTATTCGGGTCAATCCTTATCCAACTTCAATCATTTTATGATCAACCCTAACCCTTTTAATTCATGTCGTGTTTGTATCGTGTTACCGTATCATGCCTTATTTTGACAACTTTAATAATTGTAAAGATTAAAAGTAATGGATAAATTATTAAAATTGTTATATTTTTTAAAAATAAATTGTCTCGAATTTTTTTTATATCCACGTTGTAAAGGCAAGAATATTCCACGTATGATCATTCGTGTACGCTATACCAGTCGCGAACTTTCTATAACCTCCACCAAAACCCTCGAATTCCAAACCTTCACGAACTCTCTCTACAAATCCTCTTATTAAAACCCTAATTTCATCTCATTCCCATCACAGACTCCTCTATTCTTCTCCCACTGATCATCCATTTCGTGGCAACCCAACAAGATGTTCCAGCAACCCTACCGGAAAACTGACGTGGAGGCCGGAGCGCGGCCGCTCTACCCCACCATGCTGGAGCCGCCGGAGCTCCGGTGGGCCTTTATCCGCAAGATTTACTCCATCGTCGCCGTCCAGTTGCTTATCACCATCGCCGTCGCCTCCGTCGTCGTCACCTACCGCCCCATCGCCACCTTCTTCGTCTCCACCCCTGAAGGATTGACTCTCTATGTTCTCCTCATCATCATTCCGTTCATCAGTATGTTTCAAATCCACAGTTGGAATTCATTTATGAACCTACTTGAATTTTTGCGATTTTGTTTTCATTTCTTGGTGTAATTGATTGATTTGAGTGCATTTATTAGAATGTTTGAATCGATAATTTATTTTTTTGTTTTTGACAGTATGTTTGAATCGACAATAAATTTCTGAAAATAGTGAAAATGTTGTTTATTCTGTGAATTCTTGGTTTAATTGATTGATTCGAGTCAATGTACGCGATCTTCTTGGTTTAATTGATTGGTCTGAGTCCATTATCAGTACTTTTGAATGGATAAAATTGATTTCTGAAAATGGGGAAAATGTTGTGATTTTGTTAATTCATGGTTTAATTGATTGATTCGAGTTAATTGATGTGGTCTTATTGATTCATATGAGTCCTCACATTAGTATCTTTTAAGAAATTACTGGAACTGTTGTGATTCTGTTGATTTCTTGGTTTAAATTATTGATTGATTTTGGGGTTTTTTGTGAAATTGGTGCAGCTTTGTGTCCGTTGTATTACTACCATCAGCATCATCCGGTGAACTATATACTGCTTGGAGTGTTCACTGTTTCACTTGCTTTTGCGATTGGATTGACTTGTGCATTCACTAGTGGTAAGCAGTCTGAATTTGACCTTTTAATATTCCTTTGAATTGGTGTTCAGGAATTGAAAACCCTAGTTTTGATCTGGACAGTACAGCCGAATTGAGGTGTTTTTATTGCAAAATTAAAATAACTTGTGGTAAAACAAATTAGTGACATTTTGGGAAGCAGTGGTAAGCAGTCTGAAATTGACTTTTTTTATTTATTTAATTTTTATACATATATAGTTGTCTTGAATTCGTGTTCAAGATTGAAAACGCCTTAGTTATTGAACACATTATTAACACATCAATAATGTTGGAAATGAACCAAATTGATGGTACCCTATTAATGAGCCGGGTCAACAAATCAGTAAACTTCCGAAGCGTTATGTTTTACTGTATCATCTTGTCTCTATGTAACCTCTTGTAAAATGTTTTTAACTTCTCAATCCGTGAACGTTTGTGCTTAATAATGTTGAAATGTGAGAGTTTGAAATGGTGAACCGAGTATGTTAGGAGATGAGATCATTGTTCGGTACTGGGAGAATGTGGTGTTATATTAGGTTTTGTGAGACAATGATTGAAGGCTAAACCATAGTTCTATATGTTGCATCTTTATTTTGTATAATGGAAGCATTGCAATTTGCAGTAGGATATACAAAACAGTTGGTACTATGCTGATGAGGTGGGAGGATGATTTTTAATTGGTTGGGTGCTGATCTTGCTATGGTTCTGCGTGCTTTTGGGGTGGGCTTTAATTAGTGAGTGGAAGTAATTCAGTAATTTGCAAAAAAATCTATAAATACATATGAAATGAAAAATGGGGAGAAGAACACACAAATTGGAAAAAATTACAAACTAAAGACCCATCCGGTGCCCAATTAGGTCGTCCTGGAATCTGCCACTCTGGTGACAGGTTTCCATGTGTTGAAATTTATTAATTACTTGTGTTTTTCATGCGCAGGCTGAAGATCAAAGACACTGGTGGTTTTATACTGTGTGTTGGATGTCTTCAACTTTCTTCTTTTATAATGTGTGTAATGTCTATTGACTGCAGGGAAGATCATTTTGGAAGCTGTCATTCTAACAGCTGTGGTGGTGATCAGTCTAACTTTGTACACATTCTGGGCTGCAAGGAGAGGACAGGATTTCAACTTCTTGGGGCCTTTCTTATTTGGTGCTATTGTTGTGCTTATGGTCTTTGGCCTGATCCAGGTACATGGATTTTCTCTTTGCATTTCACTCCTCTTGCTTCTGGATTCTGCAGCATATATATCACCTTTAATTTGTTCTAATATGGTCATTCTTGTTCCTCTTCTCACAGGTACTCTTCCCTCTGGGTAAGCTCTCCACGATGATTTATGGGTGTCTGGCAGCCATTATATTCTGTGGATATATCGTGTTCGATACAGACAACGTGATCAAACGCTACTCCTATGATGAATACATCTGGGCTGCTGTTGCTCTGTATCTGGATATTATCAATCTCTTCCTCTCGCTGCTGACCATCTTCAGAGCTGCTGATTCCTAAGGAGATCATTTTGCTGTTAGCTTCTTTTCCTTAAATTTTCACATTTTGCCTTGTGGATAGAACAACAAGCTTGCTTGAAGTACGGAATGACAATCTTATCTAGTTCTATTACTTGTTCATATTTTAGTAGCTGGTTCTTGTCCAATTTACGTTGAATATAATGAATTGCACATTTCGTACTCTCTCCTTCTTTGTCGGCGTGTTTTTCCATACTTGATGTTGGTTCTTGTAATGGTTGGTTACAAGAGGCCCGGGTGAAAATATGATTTTGTTTAATGAATCATGGGACGCCAGGGCTAGTTATATATAAATGGGATGCCATGTTGACGGTATGACATGTTTTTTAAGATGCGAGGTACTAGCTAGGAGAGCGATCCAACACAAGATCAAACTATCTGTTGACAAAGATTATATGTAACTAGCTCATTGCTTTTATTTCATAAAATAGTTCAAGTCTGGCGTTTCTTCTTCTTCAATTCAGACACCATAGAAAGAAGCCTTGAAACACCCTGAGTCCAAATATCATATTCCTTCTGGTTCTTGCATTCAAACTCTACAACCCCACGTGCCGTGGTCTTTAAACCAAAGTAACGCCGCTTCTCCCCATCCTCAAACAGGTGCCTCCCTGGCCATGCTGGCATATTTTTGCATACGTCCAACACCACATCTGCAGCTCAGATGACAACACAAAACTTTAGTCATCATTGCATGCTACACAAGTTTAGAAGCATTCCCGGATATGAAAAAGTGTTTGATCCTAGTTCTACTATGACTTACTTTTCTTCTTCTTGGTGAAGGTTCCTCCCACATGTTTGCTCTTCATCTTGAGCATAACCTGAAACATAATAATAAGTATATCCCGAAATTGATCTGAGAATAACACGAAGGAGCTGGATAGTATACATTTCATACAACTAACCTCGCCTGTTCGATGGATGTAGACGCAAACAATTTTCCAGTGAAGATCACCTGTACCATCAGAGAGCCATGTTAGTTGTAACCATATACCTCTAAGATGGGGACATTTTGTTGAATCCCATTGTGTCAACTATTATATGGTTTTACCTTTGCGTGTGCGTTTGAGAAGCTCACCACCCTTGGCTAGAAGCTCTTGATTACAAGCACTCAGGAAATTTTCTCCAGGAACAAGTTCTATAGCAGAAGCACCGTTGGCATTATTAGCATAGCCATTAGCTCCTACCTTGGTTCCTATTCCATTCTCTACTGGTATTGCTGTTGCAATGTTCCACAATTCCTTTACTGCTCTAGCTTTCAAGGTAGCTACCCCTCGTAGAGCTGCAAACGGTGAACAATTTGCATTCAGAAAGGTCTATAATATAATGGATACACAACTTTGCCCCTATGCTACTTAAAACCTTCCGTTTCGGAAGGTGGAGGAGATGCCACTAGACTCTCAGTCTCAGATAGTTCGAAAAAGTTCTACATTTGGGTCATGATCCTAAAACCACCCTGCATATGAACAACTATAGGATTTTCGCACTAATATCTCAACTACTTGATTAGACGGCATTAGGCGAATTTAGAATTTCATGATCAATATAGTTAGTTCTTGTAAGAGTATCCACAGTTGTTTTAGGACTACCTTTGACTTTACTTTGCAAACTCCTATTAGGTTTTTCCCTCCCCTAATGCAGTCTGGTTTTACTACAAGAATCCCTCTAAGAAGTTCCAAGCTTAGGTACCTGTGGCTGCTGCAGCAGCTAGAGTGACGATATCATCATGAGACCGGACATTCACAGCAGAGCTAATGGCTGAAGTGAGGTGGTCACGATCAGCTCCCACAGCCTCCGCAGCTTCCACACACTGTGCAGCCACTAACGTAGCTGCTGACGCCACCGCCATGTCGGTCATCGCCATCTGTTCATCTTTCCCAGACGATGATGCTGCTGCCGTGGCCGCAGTAATTGCCGCCACTGCAGCAGCCACTCCAGCAACCGAAACAGCTGCGTGGAGCTGTGCATTGTGAGCTCTGGTTTCCTCTTTCTTCTTCTCTCGCCTCTCCTTCAACCACCTTCCAACCGTTTTGCCGCCAGTGGTGTTTCTGCCCCCATTGCCATGACCACCAAAGAGGGGTTGCAGCGTGTTGTTTGCACGCAAGTACTGCATGCATTAAATTGATCAGAACCAATCTCATGCAGCTGGGATAGCTCCGATATGTTTTTCACATGATAAAAGTAGGCCTATATAAATAAAAAAATTTGTACATGTATATGCAAGTAAAAATAGTGCTCCTGTTTGTTTAGGCAATGAAACAGATCCAAAGTGAATAAGGTAAAACAGGATGACAAAGTGAGGTGGGAGACAATACTGGTAAATAAGTGCCAGTTTTGCTTCAGGCTACTGAAACAAGCAAAGATGATAGGGCAACACATAACACTTAGGCCATGTTTGGCAGGCGGTCTGGTCTGGTCTGGTCTGGTCTGATCTGAAAAAGTCAGTTTGGTAAGCGGTCTGGTCTGGTCTAATCTGATCTGAAAAAGTCTGTTTGGTAAGCGGTCTGGTCTTACTATTTATTTATTATTTATTATAATATTTATTTATGTATTATTTATTTATTTATTTATTATTTCTTCACTTTATAATATATGTTATTATTTATATTATTAAATTATTATTTATTAATTTATAAATATATTCTATTTATTTATTATTATTTCATTATTTAATTCATTTTATTTATAAATTATTTATTCATTTTTTAATTATTTAAAAATATATTTTATTAATTTAATATTAATTTATTATTATTATACTCATTTATTATTATTATTATGAAGTATTTATTCATTATCATATTTACTTATTATTTATTATTATTATTTATTTCATTTTTTTTATTATTAATTATTTTTATTATATTTTTAAATATGTTTTATGTAATTTATTATTTTTTTATTAAATTTATTTATTTATTATTTAGTCTATTTATTATTATTATTATATTTATTTATTATTATTGTATTCATTTATTATTATTATTATGTTTTATTTAATTTTTTATTTATATTATTAATTATTCATTTTTAATTATTTATAAATATATTTTATTATTTATTCATTTATTTATTATTATTATATTCATTTTTTAATTATTATTAGGTATTATTTTTTTCATTTTGTTTATTATTTATTATTTATATTTTATTTTTAAAATATGTTTTATTTAATTTATTATTATTAATAATAATTTTTTATTATTATTTATTCATTTTTAATTATTTATGAATATATTTTATTAATAAGACCAGACCGGACCACCAGGAACCACCTTTTTTTTTTGTCTGAAATGAGGCCATTTTGGTCTCATTTGGTCTTACTTGGTCTAACCAAAAATTTGGGACCAATGCTACCAAACACGGTCTGGTCCCATAAAACGCAAGACCAGACCAGACCACCTGGGACCAGACCACCTACCAAACAGGGCCTTAACTATCTTATCACAAGTCTCATCTGTTTTCATTAGTGTAAAGAAACAGTATTTCATTTTTTTTTTGGGTAAATTAAAAAAACAGTATTTCATTCCAGAAAACTAATCAATACATCACTGTAAAACATCTGAATGCTATTAGACCCAATATATGTGTCTCTGTGTGTATATATATGTATTTCATTGTTCACTGTATATATATAGATATATTTCATTGTTCCCTGTACTATACCGTTAAAATATATATATAAAACAACTAGTTATGAAAATGCCACTTGCTGCAATGTTAGTTTTTATGGACAAAGTTTAGTTCAAACTCATAAAAAGAGAGAGGGAGAAGAAAGAAAGAAAGAAAAAAAAAGTTGTAGCACCGATTCTATGTTGGAGAGATTAATTTTTTGTTTCCCCAGTTGCTGGGCAAATAATTTAAACATTTTCTTCCCCAGGGAGCATTCTAGTTCAGCTGATATATTTCCATATTGTGTATATTCTTAGCATATTTTTGGGCCTTGTTAAACTTGCAATCTCATAGGAAAAATTGAAAATGGCTTCCTCAATAAATAGATTCCAACCTTGTGAGAAAGCAACTAATAAAACAGTATAAACAAAGAGCCGCAAAGATAAAGAGACAAAGTGATTTTATATAAAGCAAATAAAGCATCTCATTTTTCTTTGTCCAAAGAACAAAGAAAAAAAGGAAAACATAAAAAATGAAGCCTCTCATTGTGATTTCTTTGGCAGAAACATAGAAATTTGGTGCATTGTACACTTTTTTTTTTTTTTAACTCATTTAGGTTTTGTTTTTCAATGCAAAAACTTAAATTTAATGTCTTGACAAAAAACGATTTAAAGATCCCACATCAGAGCGAACTTTGGTGTAATATTAATTCATGTCACTTGTAAATTTATAATGCTACGCGTAGAGAAAAGTTACCTTGATGACGTCGTCAAATTCATCAGAGGGGGAAACCGGAGGGCTCTCAGTTTCTTCGGTGAGACATCCGTTCAAAGGTCCACTACTATGCGACAGCCTCCCAGACGTTAATGGTGACACTTCCTGCATGCATGTTCAAAAAAAAGTTCAAACATTGTGATTCACCCAAACAATATATATAATTGTATATTCATATGTATCTGATTAATTTATTTATTTTTCTCATATTTTCGCTCTGACTAATTCACATGACTCACACTATTTAAGTAAAACTTAATTATGTATGCGGCTTTGATTCTTTGATTCTAACGAGTTTCAAGTCTTTTCCAACGGACTCGTGTTTGGATTATATGTAAGTAGTACTTACAGACTGAGACATAATGCGTTCGAGGATGAGCTGCGAAGTAGTAGAAGAGGCGAACGAGTAGGTTTTCCCGAAAGCAGTGTGTGGCTGCTCAGTCTCACCGGTGATGTCCTCGGGTATGGAGGTTGCGGAATTAGCTGCCTTAGGTGGTGGTAGTGATGGCGGAGGAGCAAGAGTTTTGGTGACGTGGAGAGCGGAGGCGCTCCATGACCTCGAGAGGAACTCCATTGGGACTCTTGGGCTTTCCGGCAGCTGAGCGCCGCCGTCGATGGTCTGCACTGGCGGCGTTCGACGGCGGTCCATTTTTAAGTGAGGTGGTGGGTGGTGGTTGATTTTTTGGAATGTTTTAAGAAGTGAAGTGGGAAAGCTAGTAAGAATTTTATAGATGGGGGAATCGGATCCGGGTGGTCAAAAACGGGTCAGGGGTTTGGTATGGTCAACAAAATTCATGTGAGGTAACTATCTAAGCCTCCCTTTTCTGCCCCTTGATCCTCTCAAAAGTGGGGTCCATTCTTTATTTTTGGACAAAGAATAAAATGAATAAAGCTGCTATTTTTTTGGAATTTTTATTTGGAGTTTGGGTGAAAAATAAAGAGGAAATATTGTAAAGTACAAAAGAGTAACTTGCTATGCTTCTGTGGAAAGATTTGAATTGTAAGAGTATCAATTTGGCTCCTCCTTTATTTAATAAAGGGTTAATTTCACAAAATCCCCTATACTATTCAATTTAATCAATTAACCCCCACTGTATTCACTTTGCCTCATATATTATTCAATTTCATCACTATGCTCCATCCCCTCACATTTTGAGCATAATACCTAAACTACCCTCAATAGTATAGGGGGGTTTAGTAAAATCAAGACTTTAAAAAAATTATTTTTCAAAAATCAATTATATTTTTCGTAAAAACTATAAATATATATATATTTCGGGAAAAAAAATATTTTTCAAAAATAATATATATTTTGGGATATATATATATATATATTGGAAAGTTATATATATTTCGGAATATATATATATAATTCGACAAAAATATATATTTTTTGAATTGTTTTTAAAAAGTATGAATTTTTTCTGAAAGATAATTTTTTTGTGAAAAATATACATTATTTTTCAAAATATAAAAAATATATATTTAGGAAAGAAATTATATTATTTTTTCGAAAAAATAATATATATTTTTTGCAAAAAAAATTATTTTTCGGGAAAAATTCATATTTTGGAAAATAATATGAATTTTTCTCAAAAAAATTATTTTTTGGAAAAAATCATATTTTGGAACATAATATATATTTTTCCCAAAAAAATTATCTTTCTGAAAAAAATCATATTTTTTGAAAACAATTCGGAAAATATATTTTTTTGACGAATTATATATATATTCCGAAATATATATCATTTTCCAATATATATATATATATATATTTCTCGAAATATATATATTTTTTCTAAAATATATATTGTTTTTGAAAAATATTTTTTTCCAAAATATATATATATTTTGAATTTTATAGTTTTTACGAAAAATATAATTGATTTTCGAAAAATAATTTTTTCAAATGCTTGATTTTAGTATACCCCCTATACTATTGAGGATAATTTAGGTATTATGACTCAAAATATGAGGGGGGTATAGTGATGAAATTGAATAGTATAGGGGCAAAATAAACACTGTGGGAGTTAGTTGATTAAATTGAATATATTATATGAGGGTTTGGTGAAATCATCACTTTAATAAACCAAGTCTTCAAATTTCTCTCTTTATGATTGCTTTTTCTTTTTCTTTTTTCCTTTTTGTACAAACAAAACTACACGCTTATACTGCTCAAAATAGGATTGGATGAATAAATTTGGACAAGCAAACCTATACACTTATGACAAGTTTTGTTTTATAAATTCTCGCTTGTTCGAGTTGAAATACGTTAAATGCAATGCTACCAAGCGTTATATTACACCAGTGTTAGTTTTATCGAAGATTTAGCTTGTAACACGTGCAATAATAGAGGATTTTGCTTACCCGTGCGACTACAAAAAATCATTACTAATGTCCATTCATGCTTTGATGACTTGATATAATAACTCATACATGATAGTTTTTTCCATAAATTATTCCAATTTTCCTTTCTTTAACCAGTCATCATTCTCCTTCATGAACAAGACAAAGATTATATATATATATATATATATATTTCATTCATGGTGTGATCAGGAAACAGCTCCTCAAGCTTGGGCAAAGGTGGCCCCTCTCTTTTTACTGTCATTACGTAAAGATTGATCACTTGTCTTCTGATCATTCAGAAAACCATCCATGAGGAAGTGGCAACGTCACAGGCCGACCAAGTTTTCAAAGTGAAACTCTGAGGACAACACCTGTGGCTCTGGGGTCAGTGCTCAATGCTAAAATGCGCCGGGGTGGCGTGCCTTGACACGTCATCATCAACCCTCGCTCTATACCTGCTCTCACAGCACAAGAATGACTTCTGAAAGGAACACCCTTTCCTCTTTTAAAAACACTGTTCTTTGTTTCTTATTTCATCCCCTACTGACTAAAGAGACAAACGCTTTATTCCCTTTGCCTCCTTTCCTCAATCAGCATCACCATCCTCTCTTTCTCAATATTTATCTCATCATATATATATATATATATATATATATATATATGCTACACCCACACACATACATGTAAAAGCTCAAGTTGGTCCTTTGCCTACTATCTCATTCCATAGGTTTTATATAATCAGTGCATACACTGATCCCAACATTGTTTTGCTGCTAATAGAATACATTATTGTATCATTATCATAGCTACCCTTAGCTTAATTTAAAGTCAATAGATTCCTAGAAAAAGCAAGTAACATTCAGCCGAAAGGACCACATTTTGAATAGAATTGAGGCTGCATTGGATTCCAACTGGCTTGCCAATTTATTTCAAATTTAATTTAGTTTTACTATCTCAACCCATCTTAAGAACTTGACTTGGTACTTAAAAGTAAAAACCCAAAGCCATAAGCAGTAAATTTAATGATTTTTTTTTTTTTTATAACTGTAATGTCCGGGTCAGCTTATACGCACCTCAACTAATTCACAGAACCCGTGCAAAGCGACCCCCACACGAATCGGGTAAGGCTCGGACTTACAGCCTACTATCCCCAAAATGTCTATGTTCAAATCCAAATATATTGAACACAAAAATGTTCCAGGAATTTTAGAGTTATGAAACAAATAAAAGCATGCCCTATGAGTCATAAGGCATTGGCTCATATTGTTTGTAACTAAGAACAAATATGTTGTCCTTTCTCAGAAAGTTAAAAGTGAACATAACACAAACTGAACACAACCTCTACAGGAAGGAAGCTTGTGTTTCCATCAATTGGTGGCTTTTAGCATTGGTACACAATGAAATGCCACATTTGTCTAATTAAGGATCACAAATTTTCTTCTCTAGTGACAGTCTCTTAAAGATTTCCACAAGAAATGCTTAATGAAAAGTACACAGAAAAGGGGGGGAAAATAAAGATCAAAAGGAAAAGAAAAAGAAAAAGAAAAAGCTTACAGAGTAAAAAAGATCACTCTTGCTCTCTTATCTACTACGAATCCCCTGGATACAATCTGCAATGATTCCACGTGATAAATAGCTTAAATTAACATATAATCACAGCCTAATTTACAAAATCAACAAATCTCATTTAAAAATATCTATGAACAAGACTCTAATACCTATTTTGATATTGTGCAAGTACAAGCACATTTCAAACAATATGCTTCTTATCCACCTTACTCTAGTGAAGGACCCTAATTGCTCTTAATTTCTTTACACTTCAAAATCCTCTACATGGTAGCACAGACAAGAAGTGAGGACAACAAATTTCTATTTAGTGTGGATGAAGCATGAAGCATAATGGGGATGTTACGTAAATAAAATTATGGAGTTGCATGAGTACCTTATTCAATAGTCCATTAGTTGAGGGAGCGAAGATGCTTTCCCCACACTATGCTGGGACAACATTCATGCTTGAAGCATGATTGTCACCTCTGGAAATCATATGCAATATCGACTTGAAAATGCAGTCCGACTTCTATATATTTTACCCCTTCCATCTGAATGTAAGTGTCTCAGTTCCCACCAATATGCATGTACACATACGAACACCTAAACCATAAGCAACAGAAAGCTGCAAAACTTGTGTGGTAAAACTTCTAGGTCTAGGGGGTCAAGGATTTTTGGAGAGAAGAACTGCAAGAAGTAATGCAATTGCATTTGTATTAGCGCAAAAAAGGAAAACAATTCAAAATTCCTTCGAACATCAAGCGACAAAATTACAAAAGTTGAAATAGAGGACTTCATACCAATCATGCATTTTAGAGAATGGAAAACAGGGGAGATCTTTATCTCTTTGACTGTAAACCACTGTCACCATAATATTGCTTGGTGGTTTCTCGTGAAAATTCAGCAAATGTCATCCCATCTTTCAACCTTGATGAAAGTGGTGGAACAATTTTATGAAGTTCTTGAGTTAGTTTATTTTCAGCACTGCAAGTTTCCAAGTCAGGAGACTGATCATATGATGTGATGTGTTCACTAGTGTATCCTGAGAGAGAGAGAGTTTTGCTCCATGCTGGTTGCAAGAAGACAACAAAAGTTTCTCTGCTTAATTCTTTTGGTTCTTCTGGTCTGAAAACAGAATGGAGGGTGGCGCGAAGCTTCCCTTTTGATAAGATATCAGCAGACTCCCCGACCTGAACAATGAAACTTTCGGGAGATGCCTTCACCATGCATACAATATTTTTGTTGGGATCAAATATTTTCAAATATGTGTAGCCACTAGGGGAAGGACATTCCTGCTCGCATGATAGGCAGAAACCTCTATTAGGTTTTGTCATTGATGGATGACATGGCAAAATAAACATTGGAGCTGTCAGAACAGTGAAAATACCGTAGTCGTAATGCCATTGCTGCCACAGATTGGAATTATTTCCAGGTGATCTAGCTTCATTTCCATGTCTATGTGTTTGCTCATTCCCAATTGACTCTTTCATGTCCCTTGACACAGGGTGTTGAAATTTACTGCTAGCCCGTCCTTTGGTGGATTGATTTCTTTTTGCACCCTCTTTTAGAATTAGGTTATCGAGAGCTGAATGGTAGTGTATGAGACGTCCTTTTGCCATTAATGATTCCAGTAGGCTTTGTTCTAGCTCCTGGCCTCCTAGGGCCTTATCACAGACTCGTGCAAGGTGAAGCCCCAGCTCCATCATGGAAAATCCTAAGGCCTTGAAACTGTTTTCTAGACCAATAAATTCACTATCTTGAATCTCTTTTAATCTCTCAACATCATGATAATCTGGTTCCTTGTCATGACTGTCTCCTTCATGACTTGGCTCGCTATTGACACTCTCAACACCTTCCACATATTTTAATTGCATAGCAAAAGACGAGACACTTCTATCAAGATTTTTCAATGGAACATCACTGCCCAAGCTGTGTTCCTGTAGGTATATAAACAAAAAAGATTAATCAGAAGAGATTTCTCACCCACGTAAATAATATATTCAGTTCTTTATTAGAAGACACCTGTAACAACAAAAACCACGACAGCTCAACAAGATGACTGCAGATTTCAAAAGTAGATATTTCACAGAGAAATGATGAGAAAAGAGTTTTTCATTCTTAAAATTCTAAATTGCAGATTCCCTGGAGCACAAAAACCTGAATCTTGATCCTAACAATAAATATGTTGTCAATTAAGCATCTATTTACGTGTCTGACAAAAATGTGGTGCAGGACAGATTCCACGTCTTGTAAGCAAACTAGTACAACACCACCATGGAACTAGTAGGCCTGCAACCTTCAAATGATACCCTAGTTAAATTTCTAGTATCAGCACTAACAAGTCGACTCCAAGGCTTGTTTTGGTTTTCTGCAAAAAATGAATAAAATAAAAATGGGTGTATGAAGGATCACTGTTTTGAGCATTCACATAATTTTCATCCTCTCGATGACGAAGGGATGGTAAGAGCCTCTTAGATTTATTTTTGAATCAATTCGCTGAATTTTTTTCCTGATAACAATAACAACCATACACTCACTTTCGTACTTTTTGTAACTGGGAAATGAAATAGCGAATGTAGAATATATCATCCTGATGTATTTGCAAAGCTGACATTTTTAAACTTGACTTCATGAAAACAGTTCCAAGATGAGCAAACAAAACAGACTTTCAACTTATTTGCTGTCTTCTATAACTTGAAGAACATGAATTTATCAAGGACCTCAGGGCCAAGCTTTCATCCATTTCTGTCATCCAAAAGCTACTGATGGCAAAGTTCTAAATAGATTGTGACTCAACAAAAGTCCCAAATTGCTTTACCAACTACAACTCACACACTGAAGAACCACCCTCGAGTCATGTTCCATTGATCACTAGAACTCATAATTAATACATATTAGATCTATACAACCCCAAATCATTTAAAGCAGAAAAGAAAATAGGATTTATGTAAGCGATTCCTATATAGTTGAAACAGACTTTGTCAAGTTGAGTATGATCATTCTGCCCTAAATCATTCAATCAACAAAATAAGATCAAATAAATATGAAACACTAACAATTTTAGAAAAAGCAGAAATTTAAATGTTCAAACCGTAATTATTTCTTTGTGGGATCTGGGAAAAAGTAAAACCTTCAGCTAATTGAGCCCAACCCACGAGTAGGCGTGTGTTCATGTGATATGGAACATGTACCAAAATCCCACATTCTTCCTTTATCTTCTACCTCTTACTGTAAGGACTTGTGATAGCAAAATTCCACTGCTTTTTCTTTTTTATGAATAATACAAGGCTGTGAAAAATATGTTATATAGGTTGAAGTTAAACTACAATCTAAGAATAGTTTCATTCATGCCCCATGTTATTTACATGTTTTATAATCAAATTTACTTTTCCATTTTACGAATTTAGCAACAAGACTATTATCAATATTCACATGCATATATCACACACTTATTTTTTTTTCTTCATTGTCCTAGTGGTCCATTTGGTTGGATAGAAGTAGCAAAAAAGAGAGAGAAACGAGAAGTATTTAAAATTTTGAGTTCGGATAAAAGAATAA
Source organism: Cornus suecica (assembly GCA_963922005.1). NCBI lineage: Eukaryota > Viridiplantae > Streptophyta > Magnoliopsida > Cornales > Cornaceae > Cornus > Cornus suecica. The sequence goes on from OY998239.1 coordinate 77,625,094, forward strand.
TTTTAATGGTCCATTTGGTTGATCAAATTTTCTTTGAAACATTTTGAGCATAAAACACACAAATATTTTATTTCCAAGTTCATAAAAAATGTACACATCCTACTCTTCTTAGGCAAATTCAAGGAAGTGATCCAGCCCAAAAAGACATTTGAGAACTAGAGTTCGAGTGCAAAAGTTACTTGACCCTAATTCTCCATTGTCTACTGAACTATAGTATTGTAATCTTATTTTACTTCTCAATTTTTATATTATAATTTCTATAAGTACAATCATTTTCTTTTCAATTTTATCCCATCAAAACTAACAATATAATCTGTTCTCGCAATGCTAACCGAATGCATCTTGATAACTTAATTTTCCTACCCTTCACTTCACTTTCTTGTATGTTTTTTTACTCTGTTACGAGTACAATCATTTTCTTTTCAATTTTAGTGAAATGAAAAAAACATATGCATTTGGATTCCGTAAAAATGTTAGTAAAAAACTATTAATTTGTTAGTTCCATAGCATAAAAGTGCAAAGATTATGATTATACTCACCAAACTACACTTTTACTTTGAAAGAAAATAAATAAACAAATTTTATTAGATTCGTCATCTTTATCCCCAATTTTTTTATATTCAATTGTAGCAACAAACAAAAAGAGACTAATATAATGACTATTAAAAACAATAATAACATAATCTTCACTGTGAGCTCTTTTTTTCCCAATCAATGAATGAAAGAGATTTTTCGTTTAAAATTATTTTCCATCCAATAGTTTACAAGCAGAGATTATCTTTTTCTTTTCCTATCCAAAATTTCAACGTTTTTATTTTCTGAGCAACCAAACAGGGGTTAAAGAAAGGAAAATCAGTACCTTGAGAATGCGTTTGCGTTGGTCGGTGTTGAGAAGTGCCAGTTTTCGGGCAAGTGGTAGGAGTGTTCGGCGGCGATGGGAAGAGTCGGGAACGCCGGTGATTGCGATGAGACCTGGTCCTCTGGGCCCTAGGTTTTCCATCACGCTCCTGGAGATCGATTCTAGCCGTTTGATCTCTTCCGGCGATGATGGAAGTTGATCGGAAGATAAGAGCATGAGATCTGAGAAATGGAGTTCATAGGCTTTCACTACTCCTCCCTCTTCCATCTCTCAGGAATAGAGACGCGTTATTCAAACTACCGCATTTTTATACCTTTTTTATTTATTTATTTCCTATTATATTTCAGGTTTATATATATTGCACAGTTTTTGTGTTACGAGTATTATTTTATTTTGGTTAATAATTTTCTAAAAAGAGAAATTGTCCTCAATTTCTTTGTTAAAATTCTTTTAATGAGATATTTAAAGTATATTCGAACACATCAACAAAAAGAATGTAATAATCATTTAAAACCCAATTATTTCACATAAAAAATCTGGTCTTCTAATTTATTTATTTTTGAAAGTTCATTTTGACAATATATTAGTTTATATATAATAGTATATAATTGTAAGTGTTCACTATAGTATATGTTCGTTATCCTTAAAATGAATAAACGTGGGTGGTTTGTGAGTTTTTTATCATTCAAAAAATAAATAAATAAAAATAAACTAATTGATTTATAAATTTTATCTATATAAATATATAATGGACTCGTATTATATGTAGAGAGAGAGGTTTAGGGTTTAGACATTAGTCATTCTTTACATCTACAAAACAAATAAATTTCAAAAACAGTGCCAGTGACTAGTGAACAAGTTTAATTTGAGAATTGCCAACAACAAATTGACTCAAGTTAAACTGACTCCGTATCCACAAGGTTTATTTCAATGCTTCATGTCATGTGAAGTTTGGTTATTTATTGACACAACCCCTTCCAGTAAATCCATTATTGAAAAGTAGCCAACTTTTCAGACTTGTAGTGCTGATAAAATAAAAAAACAAAAACAAAAACCAAAAACAGAAAAGTGACACATGAAATATGGAGTTTCAAGTCAGAAGATTTCAATTTACAGCTTCTTGATGAACTTCAGAATTCGAAACCATTCCCGCGGGAAACAGAGAACATCTCATCCTACACTACCAGTCCTGAACAATAATACTGATTACCCTACTGTAAGCAGCAATGTTGTTTTAGTTTTTCTGCTAAACACCAGTTTCTTTGAAGCTCTTAGTCAACCAGATAGCAGTTTCCCTTGGAGAAACCTTCTCTGGCCCAAAGGGTTTCAATAACACCCCAAGCTCTTCAAATCTCTCTTGTTGCATCAGCTGTGCACTGAACTCGAGCAACCCTTCCAACGCCTCGGCACGTTGCTGGTACGACGAGGTGTCGAACCGACGCTGCCGAGAATCTGACGATGAACGGCTTGAAACCACCGTCGTTGGATTTTGTTCCGAACATTCACTTCCATTTTGTTGAACTCCGTGATCAGCATCAGGCATATTAGTCCTGGCGAATGTTCGATCCATAATTTGTACGGTGCACTTGTCTTTTGTGATCGACCTGTCACCATAGTTTGGTGGTGTAGAGGAACAATGTGCAGATGTTAACGAAGTCCTACGAACAGAGAAGGGGGGTTCTTCAGAAGAGGCCAGGGGAAATTCGACCATCTTGTCAATTCTTGGAGCATTGACAGAGACATCTGGAGACCTCAAGCTGCGGAGGAGACCCATGCTGGGTTTATGAGGTGATTCTAATGTTGCGACTCTCGACAGTGGAAGAGATGCTCTGCGTGTTGGCCTGAAAGGTTCACTTGCTGGAGTTCGTGATACCGGAAGCTGCAATACGCACGCTGTGTTAGTATATCGCTACAGATACACACTAGCACTTTAAAGCTGTTAGCATTTACAAATTAGTTTTTGCATCTATTTGGTAAAACCGGATTAAGTGTTCAAGTACAATATCCAGTCGCTATACCATGTAGAGGGTGGATGAATTACTGACTGATATGGTTAAAAGTTTGGTGATAAAATGTCAATCCGATCAAATAATACTTTCCCATCTCAAGTCAAATATTCTCTCAGGCAATTTGCTGGAAGAAAAATGTTTATCTTTAAGTGACTGGGTAAAATGGGATGGTGTCTCAACTAGTAATTGCAACCCACGAGTACAGAAAAGGTGTTAGCATTTCTTATATTGCATATATTTCATCAGGGCAGTGAAAAAGAATAACAAGCCCTTTTTTTTTTTCCAAGTACTGGAAAATAAAGGTTAGAAAACAATGTTCCATAACTTGTGCAAGCCTTAAATATGCTATATTCAGTTCAACAACACTAAATTAGCAACTGCAAGCATAATTTAAATATCAATCATCTTCAAACTTACCGAATCACGATTTAAACCGATATAGGATATTTTTGATGGAGTTGTCTGTCTCCTTGGGGTAGCAGAAGCCTTCACTGGTGTTGCTCTTGGGGTTTTAGCAGCATTCGGGAACTTTGTGGACTTAACAACCCCTATATCTTCATGGATACTTCCAACAGATAATTCTGAGAACTTTGTATTTAAAGAGCTTTGAAAATCTTGAACTCTTTTAGAAGAACATGGATAGCTTCGCTCAGTTCCAGATATACTAGGATTTAAGGCCCTATCATTGCTAAAAGATCGCCGTTTCTCTCTGCTTGCTAGTTTTGTTGTGGCTTCTGGCGCAAGAAATCTAGTTCTCTTTTCGTAATTAGAATCAGGCCATTTTCCTGGGAATGTATTTCGTCGAGGGCTATTAGAATTTAGATGGATTTGGAGGATGTAAGGTTGAAGATGTGGATGCCTGAGGAGATTCGCAGCCTGGCAAAACAGAGCACACCTTAAAGGGGAGAAGAACTCCAAATGAACAGAGTTGAAGATATACAATTGACTAAACTGTTAATACCATCACCAAGCCATAAGAGTGTTTAAATTAATGGGGACACTGATTTAGTTCAAATTTGTGCTACATTTTTTAAAAGTAATTTTATCAGATTACATCCCCAGTTTGGTACCTAGATGGAGGCACCAATTAAAATCGTTAGATGTATTTCCTCATTTGGTTGTAGAATGCTGTTGTGTGTGCTGTATGCGAGTATATTAAAGCTTGGTAATGCAAATACAAAATCTAAGTTTTCCTAATATACTGCGAACAAAATGATAGAAATATAAGTAGCTTTCATTCTCACAAACTCAATGTAGACACGAAGTTAAAGTTGCCAATATTCACATGACTCCAAAATTAGAGAAACATGCGAAAAACCTATCATCATAAACACATCCATTCACATCATGGTAACTAAGTGCGGAAGCTCTGGGATGCCCAGTGCAGCCGGAGTTATGTTAGAAGTTGTCTGGGAAATGACATATGGTAAAGGGCCTAATTAATTGGAAGATCAATCAATATACATTGCCCGATCTTCTACCCATGTTTAACACAATTAGTTTTCTTCTAAGAAGCACAGAAGGTGCCATATCCAAGTTCTTGACTAATGTCCAACATTATCCTTAAACCTTGATGTGTCAGTATGTCCGTGTCGTATTGTGTATGTGGCATGTATAGTATGCATGCTTCTTAGGATTCTTCCATTCAAGACAGAAAAGTAAAGTTTATGCTGGCATGGCTCATGAAATATGATTCTGGGAACAATGTGTTACTTACACTTGGTCTAAGCTCTGGATTTTTCCGCAGCATACTTTTAACAAGCCCTCGACTGAACAACAAAGGAAAAACAATTTAAGACAAGTAGATACGAGTTGTTTGCAGCTCAAACACAACAATTGGGATGAATGATAATCAGAAACATGTGATTGTAACTTCAATAAAGGTAAAGGGACTCACAATGCACCAGAATACATGGTCGGAAGCGGAGCCACTATGGATTTGTTTATTTTGTTGATTAGAGCTTGCATGTCCTGCTCGGAAAGGTGAAAAGAAGATCAAATAACCGTAATAGCACTACTGGCTTTGTAACAAAAAAATTGTGATACAGCAAAAACTAAAGCACTAAAAAATGGAGTGGAAGGAGGTGGAGAGCATTCTGAAACAGAACAACTCAAGTGAAACAAAGTTGATCTTTTAATAGTTTACCTCATTTCATTGAACGAGCGCATATTTTACATTTTAACACAAATCTATTACACACAATGTATAAAATCAGAAATAGAATTATGACAATGTTCCTGTTTACAATGCATTTAGGGTATGTAATGACTATACAATTTCATGAAAAAATGTTTTTAAGGATGACTTGCTCCTGCAATTGCTATAGGGAGTAACTGGAACTAGTACAAACAGCTACACAAGACTATATACTTGAATCTTTAGGCATTCACATTACATACTCGAAACCAGATTTGAGCTTAAAAAATTTAAGCATTATTAATGCTCAGCTCCACACCTGACAAACATGGTTTTTGTGCAAGTACCAAAAATGTCATTTGCAATGCTGTTGGATCATTGTTAATTTTAAAGCTCAATGATTTCAAAAAGGAGAAACACAACTCCAATTATAATGGTCTCATAATGATCTCCACAGTGGTTACATCAAGTCACGAAAGATAGAATAATATGACCTAACCATTCTGCTGATACCACATTCAGGAGAATGCAACTGAAAATACAGAAATTCTGAAGGATAACATATAAACATAAAACTGATAACTTACAAAAGCTTTAAATGCAGGCTTATGAGCAGTCATTTCATATATACAGCATCCTGGATATCATTGTTGCAATATATTAAATGGTCAGCAAAGAAATAGACATAAATCTAGACTAGAAGCTCAAGACCAGTGCAGAGTTTACCTAAAGACCAGATATCTGATTTAGAACCATAAGGTATATCAGCAAGAAGCTCAGGGCACATATAACTAGGAGTTCCCACAACCTGCAATTGGAGTATAATATCATCGCAATGAGATTATGCAGAAGAACAAACATGGCAGATGATCTATAATTTTAACCACACCACTCACAGAGGAAGCAAGATCATCGGAAGTTAACATTTTAGCAAGACCAAAATCACCTGCAACCAATATATGAATTGAAGCACCTTACACTCAACAACATGGAGATAATTAAATCCTGGAGTAATAATAGGAAGGCGATAACACATTTAATTACTTACCTAGACGTATGTCACGATCTTTTGTCAGAAAGATATTTGAACACTGAAACACGTGTGAAACCATATCAGCACAGAAAAAGATCTGAGAACTCAGAAAAGTGTAACATTTAACATAAATATTTTCAAAAATACTACTGAGATGGCCACTGACCTTGACGTCTCGGTGAAGAATATGGTTACTGTGCAGGTAATCCAGTGCCATCAGGAGTTGAACTAGCCACTTACAGAGTTTCTGCACTTGATTCGATTAATATTAACTTGAAAGCAAAAGAGCATTTGAATTCACCAATTTTTGAAAGTATAAGACACAAAAGATTGTAAATTCACTGCCAGGTAACAACCTCTTCAGGAAAATGAACACCATGGGCTCTCTTGATAGCATCCGCCCTATGAAGTATGAACAAGGAAGTTGTAATATGCAAATTCCATACAAAGAGCAAGAACATACCATACTCAATTAACTGAACTCATCTATAATTAATCAAATAACTCGTTTAAACTATAAAGACAACTTACATGTCTCCTCCTTCACAATACCCAATAACAATGCACACGTAACAACCCTGCAAAATGAGGCATAAAGCCGTTAATGCACAACATATCTAGATAATAAGTTGCAGTATGAATTTCTTAAAAGTCAATTAGGCACTGCCCAATACTTTCAAGAAAAAACATTGCAGCATAAGTTGAGGACAATTAGGCACACTTGAACAGATCATAGGATTAGATACCCAGTAAAAGGTGAAAGTATTTTATTTCAATTAATAGTAAGGCCAAATTAAGATTCAGCGGGTCCCTATCTATTCTCTGCAAAGCGTAAACTTTAAAAATAGGGCCATAACATCTCCATAAAAATTGATTTCTCCACACACGACACCCGTGATACACTATGCCTTTAACAAGGAAATGAAGTAAAGAATAGGTGCAATTCATTCGTTCACTAAACTAAAATTTGAGCCAGCTAATTAACTTTCTATATGACATTGATTTATAAGAATCTAGTACATGTGGGTTATTTCTTTATCTATAATGAACTTTTAGCTTCTTATGAAAAGGAAAAATATCAACACAACAACAGAATTCCAACTTGTATGACATATATGATTCTGCTGCAACTCACAAGGGTGCTGACAACAAAATACATGGATCAAGTTATGAAATATGATAAGATATCAAGTCGGTGTCTGTTGTAGTATAACAATCTCTTAAATCAGCAGACTGTAATTCACAGCAATGTACATTGTTTTGAGCAGAGGAGATATGGATGGTCAGCAGCATATGTACTATTTTAGACCTAAATCGTATTATTTCAAGAATAATCATCAGTACCAGCTGTGTCTTTTTAAGGAAATTTTACGGACATCTGCGAAGGATTAGAGCTACAAGATACATGAATATTCTAGCTAGAACAGTAATAAATACTCCCTCTGATTCAATTTAAGTGTCCATCTTTCCCTTTATGTCTGTCCCAAAATAAGTATCCCATTTGAAAAGTCAAAGTACTTTACTTAGTCACTTTACCAATCTAACCTTTATGCATTGAAGTAATAAAAAACTAAACTACAAACTATCACATCACAATGGACCCACCATGGGTAAAGTTGACAATTCATCCACTACCAATATAATAAAAATACTAAAAGTCATTATCTGAAAAAGTTGGATTCCCGAAAGGAACATATAAATTGGGACAGAGGGAGTATAAAGTTGGATCAATCGCCATAACTTTTTAAAGATTTTAAGCAAAACCTTAATATGATTATTCTTTAGCATTCAATTTTATCCATATTACCACCTCATTTCACCACATCAGAACCACAATAATAAAATTTTCTAAACAACACACATTCTTGGCACATAACATCTGAATCTTAAACTAGAATGGTTTTGCACACTTTTCCACAAGGACGCCATATCACCAATGATGGAGAAAGCGGGATATTGTTGTCAATTTTACCAAATGAATTTTGACCCTGTACTTCTTCCAATACACAAACTTTGAGGTTCTTTTGCAAGATAAATATTGAAGAATTCATGGCTAACTTTAAGCCCAAAAGAGAGGGAATCTAATGAATTTTAAGACTACAGTTAAACTTTTATCAACCCAAAGGGGTATGCAACGTAATAAAAGAGAATTCCACAGGCTTTAGAACAAACAGGAAAAACCGGTTATTCCATAAAATGATCACTTTATTTAGTAGAAATGATTTGATGCAGGAAAATGCACTGACCTTTTCTACCCAGGAATCTTTATACTCCACAATATATGGATTTCGCACTTTGGAAACAAGCTCCATCTGCACGAAAATGACCGAGGAAACAATTTTTTGTTCAATATCTCCATTAAAATGTTGAATACACGAGGGATGCTATATATATGTGTATATATTGTATCATTAACACGTGTATATATCATATCGTTAACACATATAGAAAAGGGTCCATTAAAATCCACATCAGTTAAAGAGGCAGTGAAGAACTTTAACGGAGGAACCACTTAATATATGTGTGTGTGTGTGTGGGCGCTACACCACATCCTTTAAGATAAAAGTCCTAAATTACTCTGTGAGTATAAGAAATTATGTCCACAGTTAGCGAACTAATATTAAGGATTTTTAGCTACAAGAAAAGCCAGAAAATAGCCAATAAGTAGACAACAGCAACAACTTTTGCTCAGGTAGCGGTGAGCCTGATGAGTGCGAATTGGAATACTCTACAAAGACTATAAATTCAGGTGAAGATATGGATGCCATAACTTTTGGCTCAAGACCCACCAAAGCAAGTTAAGTACAATGTGGATACATGGAAAGTAACAATCTAATACTCGAGCTGTTTTGGTAAAAATGAAACCAAAATAAGACACAAACCTCCTGGTGGGCAGATCTGCGAGTCCTGTTAGTCTGCCGTGCTAGGCGGATTTTCTTCAGGACATACCTTGATTGGAGAAGAAACGTAAATCTTATCAGTCATCACAGTGATATATAAACGATAAAAATCACATCCCAAGCTGACCAGAAGGAAAATCAATCGTACAACTTTTAGAAGTTTACATAAAAAGAGTTACAAAAGGGATGCACTCTTACTTTTTCTTTTCCTGTTTATGCCTCACAAGTAGAGCTGAACCAAAGGAACCTTTCCCAATCTGTTCTAATATATCATATTTCTCCATTTTACGTGTTTCCGGCCTATCAGTCCCTGTTTGTTGCCTTTCAAGAAGGTTCAACCGTAGCAGTATCTTAAGTTACAAAGCTCATATCAACATTTATGCTGATACCTCATGAAACAACAAAGACCATTTAGGCACATCAAAAAGTATATAGAATTATCAAACACACAATGCCAAAGGTAAAAAAAAAAATGGATGAGAATTGGCACACTTGAAAAGTACATCATCACAATCCAGAAAATATTATAGCACTCGAAACTTGAAAAAAGTGGTGACCACATCCTGCAGCAGAAATGGACATCACAGAAGTGATAAAAAAATTGCAGGAGTATCTTCAGAGTGCCCAGAAAAGAAAAAAATCATGCTAGAAGAAGATGATCCACCGTGGTCTATAACTAAAAAAATCCTAACAAGGACTTTAATAAATGCCCAAAGGCTCCAATGGTTAAATGAAGCTTCACCAAATCCCATACCAATGGAGAGCAGATGAGATTAGAAATGGTTACCCAAGGTAAAGCTATTTGGGATTTTTAAGGTGGATAATGCTCTAGATGCCTTTGTGGAAGACCAAGATGCACCCTTACATGTCTGCTCCAACATAAGGAAGTCCAATGTGTAGAGCCATTAATTTTCTCCTATAATTAGGCATATTCAAAATATTGAAAATAAGTAATTTCCCCGTAAGAGAATCCAGGTGAATCTCATAGTATTGTCCTGACCCTGTTGAACCCAAGGAACGAGGTAGTCTGACAACCAATGACATCTAACAAAAATTGAAGAAATGTACTATTTTAAGCTAGCCAAGAAGGCTAAAACTGCAATCTTGCCATGTCTCTCTATTTGAAAAATCTTTCCTCACAAATGCCATGCGGAAATAGAAGTTCATTCTAGCGTGTGTACTTTAACATATAATGTGTCATTAAAGAACTAAGTTATTTTAATAGCAATGTTAATTTAAGAGTTTTTTATGACCTACAAATACCCAGTCAAAGAAGAATCATGTGTAACCTAATCTAAACTTGATAATTCACAATTACCAAAAGTAAAATACTTGTCACACAAGTCTGTTTCTAGTTATTTGATATTTCATGTGCTTCCCCATAAAGTTGCATATTCATGTTCTCATTCATTTATTGTCCTCCAAGATAACCAATAACAGCCAAGGAGATTAGTGGACCTATATGTTACATGTTATCGGGTAGGTGTTTTGGATACACTCATGGATATGTATCCATGCGTCGGGTATGTATCCATGCGTCGGACGTATCAAATCTCCAAATCATTTTTTCTTTTAATTTTTGGAGTGAAGTAATGATTTAATGTAGCATAATGTTCAATGTAGAAATTTAAATCACTTTTTCAAATCATTATACCCATGTCCGAGCAATATCTGTCAGACACAGTAAATCATTCTTTTGAAGAGTCCGAGAAGATATTGGGTACCCTTGGGATATTTCCACGTGGTACCCCAATTCAATTGAAGAAAGTGATGTAATACACGTGCATAGCTTATCACTTGCGCGTGTTGTGCACCACTTAACCAAAGCGGTCTGGGATACCATGTCATCTTATCCTGGGGAAACCCAAAAAATTTCGGGAACCTCATCAAAAGGAGGCCCAACAAGAAAGGGATTTGACAAAGAGGCAAGGAATGATGTAATGGCACAAAACGATTACTGCAAGTACAAAATTGTAGATATACAGAGAGTTACATATCAGTGCAATTTCTATTAAAAAAAAAAAAGTGTTTTTATTGAATCTTTGAAGAATCGATACTGATATTAATAATCATTACGAGCTATGTAACTGCTAAGATATTTATGGTTTTCCTTTATAATTTATCATCATTTGAAAGCTCTCCTGGGATCAAATTGGTAACCATTAAAAGTGCTTTTGAAGGTTACCAAACACATTTAAAAGCAAAATTCAAAATTTAAGTCTCTTTCAAGTCATTCAACGGCAATCACTAAACCGGGTCACAAATGTGTTATACATTTGGCAGTTTCTCAGCAAACAAACAGAGGGCAATGACGCCGAGAAAATCAACATCAAAACATCAACTTACTTAAACTTTGACCAATACACAAACAAAATTGAAAAGCCAAATCTGGATAAAACCCAAATAGTGCGACCAAATTGCGCATCACTCAGAGAAACGACCATTGAAACCCTAGAAAAATGCAATGATTATCCAAATTTGTGGTGAACGAAGCTCAGTCAAACAAAATAGCAGAAGAAAAACACACGAGGCAAACGAGCACTAACAACCACCTAAAAGAAAAACTCAAGAGAAATAGGAACTTTCCCGGAAAATGTTTGAACGAAGAAGAAAATGGGAGAGAAAGTACCTTAGATCCGGTGAGATACTTGTGGAGTAGTAGAAACCTAACAGTTGTAGATCTCCAACTCCGTTTTGAGATAATAAAAAAGATTCACTCACGAGACTTCACAGATAGTATATAAAATCCATATACGACACAAACTAAATAGCAAATAGCTTTTCTACTGTGTTATTATATTTATATATCTGTGTGCGTGTAACATATTACCCTAGATTTAATAATTTATTCACTTGAGTGACTAATAGAGAGAGAGCGCCAAAAGAATTAGAAATAAAGCAAAATGCGATGTGAACTTGAAAGTGAATTCAAACTTGGGGGAAAATGTTAAAAACAAGCCTAAATACATTTACATATAGTCTATAGATAGGTAGGTCAAATTGCCTTGAATTGCTGTTGATTCGTTTAAAAATGGCACAAACTCTGCTAGGAACCTAGGAATTGAGAGGCTACGTGACAGGCACTTTCCTAAACGCGTTCATATATAAATTTATTATTCCCTCTCTCCCAATTAGATGTTGAATCCAATTTTTTGATATGATGATTTTTATTAATTTAATAATAAATAAAAAATTAATTTTATTTTTGGTCTTATCAAGTGATGTGATGTTTATAGTTTAAATATTTTATAATTGAATGATTGAAGACTAAATTAGTAAATTGACCAAATAAAATAACATAGACTTTACTTATTTTGGAATGGATTGAATAGTAAATGTGAACACTTAAATTGAGACAGATGGAGTATATATTAATTTGAAGATTTGGGGATCACCTATGAAGCACGGATACTTCATCTAGGGTCGTCGTACCCGTGTCAGATACGTGGACACGCCAAAAATACATGTTCGGCATGCCAAAACGTGTCCTGGAATTTATTTAAATTGGACACGCGGTCGGTCGGTTGATTCGATGAAAGATAGAGGACTTATGCAGCCGATAATTTGGTGGATCACTTATAGAACTTCAACACCCATAATTCAATCTTTGATTTTAAAGATACTTAAACATCTTTGTTCCTCCTCATCTTGTGAGAGGAATTATAATACTTATTCATGTATTCACTATTTGAAAAGGAATAAAATAACACCACAAATAACCGAAGATTTTATATTTGTACATTTCAATCTTTATCTTCAATAATAATAAAAAAAAACTCACTATATAACGAGGGAGATATTAAGATGTCGGATGTTGGTAAAGATGCATTTGATTTATTGGATGGTTATCCATCCTGATAACTTTAGCACGCCTAGCTATTTAGTTAAAACATGTAATCATTTATGCTAGCTCGGTCGACGATTTCATTTAACCTATTTGTTTATTTTTTTTATAAGTTTATTTAGTTTTTATTATTTAAGTGATAAATGAATTATTTGTATGTATATATGTATAAAAAAATTATATTTTTTCTGTAAACGTGTCGGAGGCGTGTCGTGTCCTATTTTTTTTAAATTTGTTGTGTCACTATATCCGTGTCGTCTCGTGTCCATGTTCGTGCTTCATAGGGGATCACTGTTTTTATATATTTGATCCATTAGATCTAAAACATTCAAATAATATCATTTTTAGCATTTTCAAAGTGTAAATACTCTTTTTCCTTTTAAATAATTAAAATAATAAAATATGACTAGTATTTATCACAAACTAGTAAAAACAAGGTCTATTAATATAAAATCCCATATAGTTTCAAGTTGTTAACAAACACCTCCCTGAGGTGTCATTTGTCCCGTTGCACTTTTTTCGGGTTACGCAGAGCCCCCAGTCCGTCACCTATGCATAAATGACGTTAATGACGATATTGTAAGAACATTTATTTGTAATGACATGATTTTGATAAAAAATCATGTTGAGTATTGTGAGTATTAGATTGACTTGATCGGAAGCGGTTCTGCAAAAAAATAAATAGAAGTTGAAGTTTATGAAACTACCAAGTACTCGAGAATTTCTTACCGAGTACTCGAGATTGTGCGTCTTGGCGCACACCATGGCTTGTATTCCCGAGACTTTGGTGCGCCATCCCACGTTATGCCGCGCTATTGGAGTATTATCGAGTACTCGAAATTTGGTTTTCGAATACTCAAAGTGCAGTTCTCGAGAACTCGAAGTTGCCAACTTCAATTTTTAATTAAGGATTATTATGATGCTTTAATGACTTATATTCATTTAAGGACATGTTTATGAGTTTTTATTGGTATATTGATATATATTTGGAGACTTTATGATCAAAATGTTAAGTTTTGGAGAATAAGAAAAAAACTTGAAGATTAAGAAATCTTATTCCATAATTGAAACTTCTTATTTCATAATTGAAGATTTCTCTCTCTATAAATATGAGAAGATAATACAAGTTTTTGAGACACAAAGCCTTGAGAGCTTTGCAATTCTTCTATAGAAAAGATCTTTCGGCAAAGTAAGAGACAGAGAGAGAGAGAAATATTGAGTGATTATTCATCTTCTAGTTCTCTCTTGTGTTTGGGGATTTTCCAATTGTACTACAATACGTGAGATCTTTATGCACAATTGGATGATCTAGATACAGAAAAATCTACACACAATTTGTTGCACTGTGTGTACATTGATCCGTGAGAAGCGGAGTCGTCAGAGTACGGAGATCGGAGCAGGAGGTTTTGTGGTTCCTTGATCCGTTGAGAAGTGGAGCCGTCAGAGTACGGAGATCGAAGTGAGAGCTTCTTGGTAGGGCGAGTGATTCAAGACTTTCAGACGTCGAATGATAAACGACGAATCAGAGTGATTGTAAGTCCTAACTTCATAAAATCTGTATACTTCTTGATTCATAATGCATCGATATTAGAGGGTATCCATGATTTTTACTTAGAACGTTTTCAAAGATTTTTTACATAAAAATATTAGTGTCGTATCTATTTTATTTTCTGCACTCATATTTATTATTGCGTGGTTTATATTGCTAAAGAACTGAATTAAAATTGATTATTTCGTAATTAATATTTTAATTTGTCAATTAATTCATAAAATACCTATTCACCCCCTCTAGGCTTAGTTTACTGTATTATAGGTAATTTCAGATATGAATTGACAGAATGGGGGATCTGTATAATTCAAAAAAAATGTAGGAGGGTAAATGACACGGTGCCATAGGAATTTTTATGTGAAAAGATATATAACTTAATTAATATGATATATATATATATGTGTGTGTGTTCTAATATGTTTTTAACTTTTTAACACATAAAAATATCATATTATACCGCTGCTTTAGGTGCCCAAAAATAAAACACAATTTTCAAATCAAATAAGTGCACTGATCAAATTGTCTAGTAAGTAGAAGAAAGATATCCATTGGAAAACTTTGGCTCAATAATTTTAGTCCTTCAATAATACTGCTTTTCGACTTGGTAAAGGGTTAAAAGTGTCATTTAATCATGTGGTAGTTTAAATAATTTTTCATATTTAAAAAGTAGAAAATTATCATGGCCGTTATCCGTAATGGAGCCTTATGGCTTGTTTGGGAGCTTGTTTTTGTTCCATGATTCATCACTATTTAAAGCCCAAAAACAAATGGGCTTGTTTGCTCGGGCCACTGTTCAAAGTAGGCCCACTCAAATCATGTTTCCTAATTTAGAGAACGGCTCCGCCCAAATTTGAGAACAGCTCTAGCATTTTTCCAAACTTGCTTGGGTAAAGTCAAATTGTCTTTTCACAATATTTTTTTGTTGTTTGAAGAAGACATGCATGTGTGTACATACAATGCATGAGATATATATAGCCTCTCATATATATATTTAATCTGGGTTTGTGATGTATGTTTCATTTTTTAAAAAATATATATATATATTGGACAATATTTTAAATACATGAGAAGTTATAATTATAATATGAGAAGTTTTATTACAACTATACTGCAACTTTTAATACCATTCAACAAAAAGATTATATTTTTATTAGAACCAATTGAGAGCCCTTGTGCAATACAAATTTATATTTTTATCCAATATTATAGTTTTGAAAAAAAATATTATCCAATATTATAGTTTAGAATTAAAAAAATATATATTTACAATATCCTTTTTTTTTTTATTTGTAGAATTAATTTATTCTATTCAATGTATTAACAAAAAAAATTGAATCTCAGATCATTTGAAGTCACCAAACATGCTTTGCTTTCAAATTTTGTGGAATTAACAGTTCTACCAAACATGTTTTGCTTGATTTATCTTTCATTTTTCTCGGATCAGAATCATCAACACTAAACATACTTTCGCTTACAAAAAAAACTACAACACTTGCTTCGCTTTCCTTTTATTTGGAAGCACGAAGCATAATTACTTTCCAAACGGGCTCTAATTTGTGCAAAATAACTTGCATATTTTAGTATTAGATTTATAAAACTCTTTTTATAGTATTATGTGAAATTAGTTATATATAACTCCATATACCCAAAAGAATATCTAAAAAAAATTAGTAATTTTTAAAAATCCATTATATCATCCATAATTTATTTGTTTGACATCAAAAAGTAATAAGATTCACACGTGTCTTTTTTTTTTTTTTTTTTATCAAGTTAGGACGACAGTAATTTTTAAAAATCCATTATATCATCCATAATTTATTTGTTTGACATCAAAAAGTAATAAGATTCACACGTGTCTTTTTTTTTTTTTTTTTTTTTTTATCAAGTTAGGACGACTATTTAAATCCCCCTGCACATAAAATAATTCACACGTGGGAGTATTTAGCTATTGTGGAGTTGGTGGAATAGTTTGTATCTAAGCACTAGTAGTTGGTATTAAATCCTGTACCAAGAAAAGCAGTGTTATTGTTATATAATAATAATCAATTACAAATTTTACACAAGTTAACTTATTAATAAGTCATCTAGAAACTTTGTTTATTATAAGATCTAAGGATGACAACGGGTCGGATTTGAGACCATCCTATTTAAAAATTATTAATATCAAATTAATTTCAAACTCGCGACAGGATATAATCGGTAATATCATTATCACACTATCGGTATAAACGAATTTCATCAAGTTACCATCGATTTTACTAAATTATTTCCACTAAATTATAATCACAGTTGCTGAACAAAATATCATTCGGATGGAAACAATTAAAACCATTATTGAGAGAAACAAAAAGAAATATATGCTGAAATTGAATAAAAAAATCAATACAAAAACTCAATAAGATGACAAATGTACATTTCGTAGTAATATTTTTGCAAGGTGTGTGATTTTTTTTCCTAATGTCATCACAGTTTTTATATGAAAAATAAGTCTAGTTGATTGAATATATTTAGGTAGAATCTTATAAATAATTGGATAATAAGTTATTGAAGCTCAATAGTTTTGTACACAATTGATTTATAGAATATGTCTAGGTATGTATTATTTCTTAATTGATTGAATATATCTGAGTATGTATTTTTTTTTTCTAAGAAAGGTTAAAAAAAGAAAAGAAAAAGAATTCATCATCAGTATTGAAGTTCAATAATTAAATATTTTGTTACTTCATTTCATTATTTAGAAAAAATGTGTCACTATAATATTTTTATTGAACATTTATTTTTATGAGATACTTTTAAAAAAAATTCAAAAAAATAAATAAAACGGATAGGGGGCTGAGTTTTACAGAAACTTGAACTTGCTTCGAATTTTGATTTTTAATATGAAACTCGTCCTAAACCCGTTTAAGAGCTTATCAAACCCGCCCGTTCGGATTGGAGCGGGTCGGAACCCGACCAGATCGGGCTAAATTGCCATCTACGATCATGTATTTTTAACTTATTAATGTGACTTATGTATCCTCCGATACTTTGCATATCGTTCCATTCGTAATGTTTTTAAGATGTGTCGATATTGCTACACAATATCAATATTTTTTTTATTTTTAAAATTTATATTATACTGTTATTATCAGCGAAATCAATACGCAACTACAAACCATCTTAAATACCAAATGCATTCACTCAGCCTACCTCTATCATAATTAATATGAATATCTCTAACAAAAATCTTTTGTTTTAGTTGTTTTGGAGTGCATGGAGAAGTTAAATGGTACCAACCATTTTTTTCATATAGATATATGGTTGGTGTTCTTTCTCAATCATTCTAATCCCCTTTTTTCACTGTCCATCGTCTCGAGCTCCGTATCCATCCAGTAAGGGCCCACACACAAAAAAGAAAAAATCAACAAGGGTAAGGGCCTGTTTGGTAGAGCTGTGTTTGTATTTGTGTTTGTGTTGAAATAAACAAAAAACACGTTTTTTGTTTTTTTGTTTATTCATCCAAAAACAGAAGTCTGTTTGGTAGAGATGTTTTTTTGGTTGAAATTAAAAAATTAAAAATCAATAATTAAAAATTAATAATATAAATAATAAATAAATATAATAATAAAAAATGGACTAAATAATAAATAATAATAATAAATTAATAAAATAAATAATAAATTACATAAAACATATTTAAAAATATAATAAAAATAATAAATAATAAACAAAATGAAATAAATAATAATAAATAAATATAATAAGTAAATATAATAACAAATAAATACTTCATAATAATAATAAAAAATGAGTATAATAATAATAAATTAATATTAAATTAATAAAATATATTTTTAAATAATTAAAAATGAATAAATAATTTATAAATTAAATGAATTAAATAAAGAAATAATAATAAATAAATAAAATAAAATATATTTTTAAATTAATATATAAATTAATAAATACTAATTTAATAATATAAATAATAAATATAATATAATATAATAATAATAATAAATGAATACAATAATAATAAATAAATATAATAATAAAAAACGGACTAAATAATAAATAATAATAATAAATTAATAAAATAAATAATAAATTACATAAAACATATTTAAACATATAATAAAAATAATAAATAATAAACAAAATGAAATAAATAATAATAAATAAATATAATAATAAATAATAAATAAATATAAAAATAAATAATAAGTAAATATAATAACAAATAAATACTTCATAATAATAAATTAATATTAAATTAATAAAATATATTTTTAAATAATTAAAAATGAATAAATAATTTATAAATAAAATGAATAAAATAATAAAATAATAATAAATAAATAAATAAATAAATAGAATATATTTATAAATTAATATATAAATTAATAAATAATAAAATAATAAAATATATTATAAAGTGAAGAAAGTGTAAGTGATAAACACCCCAATAAACACCAAATTCATGTTTATTCTCATATGCCTAAAGTGAAAAAGTGTTTTTAAACACAGATATCCCAAAAACACTAATCAAACAAGTTTATAAACACAAAACACATAAACAAACACAAAAACACCCCAACCAAACATGCCCTAAATAGGTAATGGTCATGTTGTGGGTCCCATCTATCTCTCTCTCACAAACAATATATATATATATACATATCTTTATATATATGATACTATATAAGGCAAAAAATAATGAATATTTCATAATCTATGTGAGTGTAGTATATATTACGATTATATACTAACATATATTAAGAAACATTAATTAATAATGTAATTCTATAAATTTTATAATAACAAAAATAAATTGAGTTACGCGACTAAAATTTCAAATAAGTTTCATTTTAGACAGAGAAAATGTTTTATTTGGATTCCATAACAAAAATTTCAAGTGAATTTAATTTTAGAGAAATAAAATATTTTATTTATAGTGAGAAATACAATAATTTGTAATAGAATCAAATCAGTTTTGTAGTAACAACTAATGAGTTTCATTACAAAAAGAAAATATTTTATTTGTAGTAAGAAATATAATAATTTATAATGGAATCAAATTAATTTTGCAGTAACAATTACCGTGTTTCATTACAAAAAATTTAAATGGGTTCATGGAACCCAATTTATTTTTGTTACTACAAAATTGATAGAATTACATTATTAATTATTGTATTTATTATAACAAATATAATTGGATCCCATTACATTACAGATTTAGACTTATTATGTTTCGTAATATATGTTGGTATAGAATTGTAGTATATATTACACGCACACATTATAAAAGATTCATTATTTTTTGTCTTGTATATCATCATATATATATATAAATACATTATTTATAGAGTAGAAAAGATAAATATTTGTCAACTCATTTTATCCTTCTTTAATTTTCAGAAATGAGCCCCGCAAAAGGGCGTATAGGACACTTGGCTCAGTATTGGCCATTGAATGATAATAGGAGAGGACTTGTAAATTAGACGAATTTTGTTCCTTCGACTGTGCTTCTTTTCCATCCAAATATCTACTTATTGCTGTACAAATTACAATCCAATCTCAACTTTAGTTTACTCATTCTTGTCTGTGTAGATATATCTCAAGGAATAAGGTTAATTTCAGCAGCCAAAAATGTGAAAATTAGTCATAATATTTCTTAATACCATTATCTATATATATTTTGTCAATACCAAACAATAAGAAATATTTCTTAATACCATTATCTATATATATTTTGTCAATACCAAACAATAAGAAATTAGAATAGTGCGGTTTTTGTTCTTCCCTTTTTCCTGGTTTCACTATATAAATAGACCGTCCAAAATAGAAAAATCATAGGGTGCGTTTGGATAGGAGTGTTTCCGTTTTTGTTCTTGTTTTTTTCACTGTTCACGGGAACAAAAACGCGTTTGGGAGCCTTTGATGGTTTTTGTTTTCGTGAACAGTAAAAAAAGTGTTTTCTCACCCTTAGTTCAAAATTTGAGAACACCAAAATGGTGTTTTTTTGTTTTCGGCACTGTTTATCCTCAGCAAAAAAAAAATTTAATTGTTGCAGATTCCCTAACCTTCATCTCCAACCTCCAAACCCTAACTTCCATCTTCAACCTCCAAACCCTAACCTCCAATTTTTTTTTTTTTTTTTTTGTTCCCAAAAATTTTTTAGACAAAATTTCCAACAAAATGTGTTTTTGTTTCCGGATTACCCTTAGGACAAGAACAAGAAAAAATTTTGTTCTCAAGAGATAAAAAATGAAAACAAAAACACTAGTTTCCAAACGCACCCATAAGTTTTATAACCAATTTAACTTTACTAATTTACTTATTGACATCTTAGTTATGAATGAACTTATTTTCACCTAAGGCCATCCATGAATGATGAATGAGACTATTTTGGTGCCTTGCATAGTTTAGGTATAATATTGCATAATAAAGTACATGATTATATCAGTCCATTACAATACGACATCATGTAAATAAATGGAGTATTACTTTTGTTCTGAATATATAAAATACAATAATGTCTAAAATAATATTACAAAGTTACATGAAATTGGTTAACCAAAAAGAATAGTTCTATCAATATCTTGCTCACTTAATAATAAAAAAATTTATCCACACCGAATACCATAGTTATATTAAAAATTAAAAATTAATTAAAGTTCTATGACATTCTCATTCAGTATATCTAAATAAAATTAAAGTCCTATTTACGATTTTTTTTAAAAATTTGACATATCATGATATCACCTATCATATATATTTTTCACATATATAAGTGCTTCTTAGATTGTAATTGATTGTTGTTTTTTTCCTTCATTTGCAAGAAAGTTTATACGGCCTAAAACCTAGTCCAATTTTATTTTAGTTCCTTTGAACTCGACTTCATATCAAGAGTATGTTTAAATGCCCATTTATAGTTTGGACCGTTTGGTAGAGTTTGAAGGCTGAACACAAAAAAGTGGGCTTGACACTGATTGAACTTCAAGGAAAGCCCAAGAAGAGCCCAAAAGTCCATCTGTAGTACTTCGACAGAGCCCAAACAGATTTATATCATACTCAATTAATAAAAACGTAATAGAATCGTAAAATCGCACATATAAAATCGTAACAGAATTGTATAATCGGGATTCGGACTACCTTGATTTATAGACTGGCAAAATGCAAATGCATCACATAGAAAAGTAGAATTTTAAACTTTTTTTCACTGGATTTTATCTTTGTTTTTTAAAAAAATTAAAAATTATTTTTCCTTTATATTCGTAAGATAATCAAATCATAACGATGAACAAGCTTATTATATTTTTATTCATTGTTGATTCATCTATAAAATAAAAAGTAAGATTTTTACATTTATCTTTTTTCCCTTCAACTTTTTATTTATTTATTTATTATTATTATTATTTTTTTTCTAAATGGCTGGGATATCCGCTCTCACAATCTCGCCATATGAGAGTGTCTACAACAATAACTACTTGTATGACTTTTTCTTTCTTTTTTTTTTTTTTTTTAAAAATCGTTTCTTATTAGTTAAGATGGAGAAACGATTTTTATCTTTCATATATTTTTCCGAAAATATATTATTTGAATTCTAAAACTATATTATATGGTATTTTATAAGAAGCATGTATCATCATATAAATCATAAGAAAATAGAATGCAGACATAGGTACGGATATGGAACTGAGAAAATATTAATTGATAATTCTCTGAGCTCTTCTTATTAACATTGGGATATAAACCATTTATAACTAAATTTACTTTATTTTGCTAATCTTCACAAGTATCGGCAGCATTCTCAATTCAGTAATTAAAGAATGATGTGAAGCACTCGAAAGAAATGGACAATGTGGAGTCAACGATGCCATAATGGAAGTCTCATCATTCATGAAAAATGACCATAAATTATTTTTCCTCCAATGAGGAAGGGAAAATACATAGTAGCAATGACAACATTCAATTAGATAATGAAGGGAGAGAGAGCCATTTCTCCATGGAAGTGATGGCTTCAAAGTGAAGAGGCTAGTCATTAATTACCGGCCTTTGAATTATTTTCTTCAGAATAATAAATTCACTCTTTTTCAAAAAACTGTTCTACCCGAAGAATAATGAAATCTTATTTACAATTAATCAAAATTTTCACCAAGAAAAGAATTTTTGTAAAGGCTTATTCACGAGTCTAAGATATAGTAGGGATTCCACATGCAATAAAAAAGTGATTTCATCACTTTTATTCAATTAAAAGTTAACCAATGAAGTAGGATACACACTCACAGTTCCATTATAAACCCTACATTTTCCCTTTTAATTCAATGACCTAGTCCATTAATTTCTACACTTCCCTTTCCCTCTCAAACAATGTCTATCTCATTTCCCTCTTTTTCTTTTGCCTTTTTCCATTTTTTTCTCAATGTCCTTTTTGGGATACCTTAGCTTTTCTCATATTCCATTTAAATTTTGGAATACCTCCCAAATTGCTTCCAAACTCAACTATTGAAACTTGTGATATATCAAGAGGGGAAAGGAAAAGCCAAGGAGTGATGGAAGTGAAAACAAAAATGTGGACTTGTTGGGAGAAATTGCACCACAAGAATAGTGATAAGGTGGTGATTTGAGTTGGGATGTGTAGGGTAACTATTGTTGGCCTTTTCTGAATGGGAATTTTTATGGGGGAATCTAGGAGGAAAGTGGAAAAAACTTGGAAGAAAATCTAAAATAAACTTGAATTTTATTTGTTTTAGAAGGTAAAATCAGAATAAAAAGGAGTAGTTTTTGTGTTTTGCATTTCAATTGCATAACCATAAAGTGGTGCGAATAGTGGCGGAGCCAGCATTCTGTTTCAGGAGGGGCATAATGCAACTATAACATCAATCAAAAATTTATTCAACTTCAAATTTGAACAGATATTTTAGTTAAATAAAGAAAACTCTATATCATTGATGACGATTACAGTTGCCCTCGACGATTTTTATCTTTTGAAAGCATTGGATGATAGTCTCGTTATCAATGCCTCGAAATATATCTATTTTAATGTATACAACCAAACTATCATTAAGAAATTGATCCGCCATCCATTTTCACAATATTCATAATAGAAAATGTCAATGGGCCTGTCTACTTATCAATTTGATTTTATTATAATCTATAGATATAACTCTAACTTGAGTTGATTTGATTTGATTATATTGTTATACATATATATGCACGGTTTGAGACTCCATGAGAATTGGGGGTTTGCTCATAAAGCCTTACTATTAGATTAAGGGGCTGGGTTTGTTTGTTTTAATGGATTGAGTTTATATAAATCTCCAATTTCAATTTGTTTGTTTTAATTTTAGGCCTAAACTAACATTACTAGTTTTTTTAGGGCTTAATGTAACAAAAGAATTAGTTTGAGCCTTTGAGGAGGGACAATTTTAGAATATCAAATATATATATATATATATATATATAAGTAAAAGAAAAAAAAAAATTGAGGAGGGGCATGTGCCCCTAAGAATAGACCTGTAAACGGGTCGGATTCGGATCGGATCTGTCCTGATCCGATCCGAATCCGATTAGCATATATCCGATCCGATCCGACCCGATAACCCGATGGATTTTCACTTAATTGATCCAAATCCGAATTTGTTTATTTTCGGATATCCGATCCGATAACCCGATCCGATTAGATAAAAAAAAATTACAAAAAATTATTAATTTTTTTTTATTTTTATGTTATTTTTTAAGAATATTAAACACTAAATTATATATTTTACAATCAATACTTATAATACATGACTATAAAAACATAAAAATGAAAAAGCGAAAAAAAAATTTGAAACATAATTTAGTATACTATTTAATATTTACATATTAATAACATAATATATATGTGTATATATAAAATTAATCGGATCGGGTTATTATCGGATCGGATTAGGCAAATCCAAATCCAATTTGTTAAGGAATCGGATTATCGGATTCGGATCGTATTCGGATTATCGGATTTTTTTTCTAATCCAAATCCGGCTAATCGGATCGGATTCGGGTCAAAATCCAATCCATTGACAGGTCTACCTAAGAACATGGTGACTCCGCCACTGGGTGCGAATGACTTTTATTTCCACCTTTTTAATTAACCTTCAAATTATGTTGCGCAAAGTAGATATATATATATATATATATATATATATATATATTTGTTATACGAGTTATGCTCTGAAGAAAAGAGTCGTGTAAACGTGAACTCTTTCTTTAAAACTACTAACTTTAAAATCTGGTAAACAATATTTCTCAACAATATTCTATGATTTGAGTCCGAATAAAGGTATGTAAATTTATTACAAGATTAATTACTCAGCATACTCAACACAACATAACGTTCGAGTACCTACCCCCAAAAAAATAAATAAATAAAAATTACGTTTGAGGTTTAGAGTAGAAAACGCTTAGTTTGGCCAGAAAAACTTTAATTTATTCAAATGATGGAAAAGCGCTTAAATCGGAATATTGTTTGATTCACCAAAACTCACTAGAAAAATGAGTTTAAAAGACATGATTTCAAACCACAGTATTCCATAATTCCCTAAAATTACTTCACACTCGATCTTTTACAAAATTTCAACGATTTTTTCCGTCAAGAAATTCTATATTTTGTTATCAATAATCCAAATCAGGTAAAAAAAAAAATCTGCATATGATTTTTCAAAAAAATTTCAAGAATTCTATAAACAACAAACATTTTAAAAAATTTCTGTACCGTTTATTCGAATTCTGAGTTATAAATTGGCGCAAAACCGTTATTAAAAAGCTGAACAGTCTATAACCAAATTACTCTTCATCAAAGAGGAAAGTGATCTCACACCTCAAACCCCAAGAAGAGTATCCACTATCACTTGCTTTAGGATCAAACAAACAAACAATCCATCCTTGAACTTGAAACGGACTAAACAATCAATAATGAATGTGCCAAACCCACTTTTTCTCTTGTGGAGTGGTACAATATTTGAAGTATATATATGACAACATGGTTCTTCCAGAGATATGTATATAATGTCCTTAAAGTTAGCATATAGTTGATGCATGCATTCTTTTGACGTCTCGCTTGGATATGTATATGCTCATTTGGACCACCCTATGTCTATATCTCATACACTTTACATAGTGCAATGGATTTGTCCACAACTTAAACATTGTGAATCTCATTGAGTTGTTACAGAGATCGATGGTGGGTCGCCTAGAATCTGGCTCACAACATGTTGTTGCAGAGTTGAATAATTCTTAAAGATGACTGCGCATATATATCTCCATATATATATATATATATATATATTATCTGTTGTTTAATATATATAGTTGACGTGATGATTGATGAGGAAAAGGGGTTGAAGGAGTATGGAACTAGCACTGGAAAGATTCGAGAGTTCCTTTAACTTCGTTATTCCTTCCCTTTAATATGCTATATTCAAGTTAAGCAGAAAATTTATTAAACCAAACATGATTGAAAAGACATAATATTTTTTCAAAATTATTATAGAAAAATTGATGTTTCTTAGGCTTACAAGGAGCCTTTAACCAATATATTATACGAATTTCATCCCGAATATTAGGTAGTCCAAGACTTTAGTTCGTAGTCCTGGATATGCTTGAAAACCCTCAAAATTGATATCTAACCGAATTTACTTTACAATATCATCATTTTTCTTTATAGGAGTTGTCAACTTTAATTTTCTTTTGAAACAACTATCGATTCTCTCCATAGTTTGGAAAAAAATTATTTGCATATAATATTAGCACTTAAAATTGTGTAACCTTTATTGAAGAAATAAATCAATTACAAAGAAAAAAAAAGACAAGAAACAAGAATGTGCTAAATATTCTCAAACCACATAATTTTTTTTAATTAAACACATTACATATATGAGATCTAAAGTCTACATTTTCTCTACCAAACAAGACAAAAATTAAAATACTTGTGAACAAAGAATATGAACTTGTTAGCAGTAATGACTCATTTCCTCAAGGATTGAGAAGAGAATTGGAACAAAAGAAGTCAAAAGAAAAATTTCAGTGGAAAAACCACCGAGTACTCGGTAAGTGCGCAAGTGTGCGAACTTGCGCACAACAGTGGAAAAGTGGCAGAATGTTTTATGTGAACTTGCGCAGCGTTTGTGCATCCACCGAGTACTCTGTGGAATTCTCACCGAGTACTCGGTAATCCAGTTTCGGGTTTTTATGGTAAGACCTAAATTGACTCCTATTCTAATTGGGATGTGATTCTAATTGACTTGTCCTCCACTCCAACCTCTCCTATATATACATGGGTTATTTCTATTGTATTATGTGACACAAAAGTGGGACAGAAACACAAGATAGAGAGAGAAAGAAGAAATACATATTAGTATTTTTCTTGGTGAGAGTTATGAATAATAAATGCTTATATTATTTCCGGTGATACAGACGTGAGTATACACTGTGCGCGTGCGTGTGTATGATCTGCGGATCATCCCCTTGTAATCCTCTCATTGATTATAGTGAAACGGTGCTCTCCGTGAACGTAGGCAAATTTAGCTGAACCACGTATATATCTTTGTATCGATTGTCTTTGGTGTGTGTTTGTGCCTTTTCTGATTTGCAGGTGTTTGTGGCTTGGTGAATAGGGTTAGCAAACCTTAGTTTTGTTCTTGGGCGGGTGTAAAAACCCCAACAGAACCAAGTCTTTTTTAATTTTATTGAATTAAAATGTGGTTTACCTGCGAATCAAGTTGTGAGTTGGTGACAAAAGGTTTATTTTCTCTTGCCAACTCTTAGCTAGACTCTTATGGATGTTTTCGCAGATATAAGAGATTCGATAACAATAGCTTACCAATAGAGTTTTGAACGTGATAATATATTGTTATTATCGAAAGATTTCTGGAGAATATTTTCTTTTACAAAGTGATAATATATTATGAATTGGGGTAATTTTTATTTTCTATTTTTTTAAAATTAGTAATATTGTGTGATTTGATTTTATTATTTGGTATGAAAATACTGAATAACCAATGTAGTTTGACACACATTCTATCACTAACTTTTGGAAAGAAAAAAAAATTAAGGGGGCAATCTTATAATATAAAATATATATGTATATACTAGTAAAAAATATAAAATAATTTGAGGAGGGACATGTGACCCCGGGCACATGCTCCCTCCGGCCCTGGTTACATAAGTAAGATTGCAAATGAATCGAATGGATTGTGAAAGGTTTGGTTTGGACTTTTCTATTAATCAAATAAGTGAAATTTGAGTATGATTTCTAGACTCGTTTAATATTAAACCAACTCAGCTCGAAGAGGTGGGCTCGTCTCGTATGTGATGTGAGCGTGAGGTGGTATATACTAGTTTCTATTGATAAACATATGCTCTTATAAGATATAAGACTTGTTAGGCGGGTGGACAGTAGAGTTTTAATGTTTCAAGGCGAATATGTCATCAGTCTAGCATAATCTTATACATATTTTAGTCCGTCTTCTTGTAAGACTAAGTTCACAATGAATATGATTTAATTTGATTTCTTGTTCCAAAAAATAATAAATATTAGAAATGCACACGAGCGTGCATGAACTTGTTAACACCATGACGAGCCTTGATTTTTTTTTTTTAATTCATTACGAGCCCAAACTAAATCCAAGTTGATCTATTCAGCTTGACTTAGTTCATTTATAATTCTAATTACAGAGGAGGTGGGGATGGGTCTAACTAAAAGTCATGTTCGAGTTTCGCCCTTAGACTTAATTAAGACCATGTTCAATTTAAGTTTTGAAGAAATCTCGTCCAATTCAAGTATAAGTTGTCTATTTTTTCATAAGGGCGGTACTAAGTCCTTAGGGTTTGAGATTAATTTTAAAATTTAACTTTATAATGTTTTCAAAAATTTTATATGAGTAAATTACACTTATTCCCTGTTGAATCTCTAAATAATAGAAACCAACTGTATTGTTAACATTCTTGTGTATTATCAGTTGATACCTAGTACATATACTTTAGGATTTATATATTTTCTTATTACTTTATATTATTGGCGAGTTTTAAAAAATTAAACAATTTGAGTAAGTTGAAAAATCCGTTTAGTATGGATATATACGAAGTGAGTAGTAAAATCGTGCACAAGTTCTGGGCGGAAAAGGAACATAAATCCCATCCCACCCTGACTTTTTTGTTGTGAGCGGGTCGCTGACATTCATTTAATTTACTTAAAATTCGGGCACGTCTTGAAATCTCAAAACTACGTAGAAGTCCTAAACAAGATCAAATGTGAGGCTCTTTCTACATAAGAATTTTGGCACTTAAAAAATTATAAATGTAAAAAAAATATATAAATATTTTAATATTAAAAAATGAAAATAATCTCCATCTTGGTCTTATTATGAAAAATTGTGGTGATTGTATGATTGCGGTTGCCGCAAGAGCCTTAAGTGTAGTCACGTGAAATTTATTTATCGTTATGCGAGTACGACAGTCACAAGAACCTTAAGGGTCCGTTTGGTTGCGTGAATTTGGAATTGAATTGGAATTGGAATTTAATGATATTTCAATTTCAAAAATCCAATTTCAAATACATTGTTTGGATAAGTCTTGGAATTCAAGTGTAATTGAATTTCAATTCAAATCCAATTTGAAAATAAAAAATCATAAATTTGGAATTAAATTAGATAATATATATATATAAAAGGTATAAGTTTATAAGTATATATATTAATATATATGCGTGTGTATGTATGTGTGTATGTGCATGTGTGTGTATACATGTATGTATGTGTATGTATATGTATGTGCATGTGTGTGTATATGTATATGCATATGTATATGTATATGTATATGTGTGTGTGTATGTGTGGCTATATATTTGTGTGTGTATATATTTGTATACATATATATATGGGCAAATGACGCTAAACACTCCTATGGTTTTAAAAGTGTGCGAAAACCCCCCCTCTAGTTCATTTTGTGCAGATAACCCCCACTACTATTCCAAGAGTGTGTACTTTGACCCCCTTAACACTATTTCATTTATTCCAAAACACTCTTATGATTTCAGAAATATGCAAAAAACCCCATCTCAATCACCGGAAAAGGACTTGGAGGGGGTAATTTGCACTATTTGCAAAGTATATGGGTGATTAGAAACCATGAGGGGGAGTTTTCCCATACTTTTGAAATCATAGGGATGTTTAACGCCATTTGCCCATATATATATATAGACGTATGTATATATATGTGTATATGTTTGTGTTTGTAAAAAATTAATGGTTAGAGAGAGAGTATTTAGTGAGTTGAAGATTTGAAATCGGAAATCAAAACTTCTCATGTGAAATTGAAGTTGTGGAATCGAGAGGTTTGGAAATGGAATGCAATTCCAATTTCAAAATATTTTGTTATATCCAAACAATGGATTTGGAATTGGAGCTTAAATTACAATTTCAAGGCTCCAATTCCACGCCGCCAAACAGACCCTAGGTTGCGCAAATTTGGAATTGAATTGGAATTGGAATTTCATGGTATTTCAATTACATAAATGCAATTTCAAATACATTGTTTGGATGTGTCTTGGAATTCAAGTGTAATTGAATTTCAATTCCAAACCCAATTTGAATGTAAAAGATCATAACTTTAAAATCAAATCAGACAATATAAATAAATATATATAGGTATAAATATACAATTATAGGTATGAATATATATGTGTGTGTGTGTATGTGCGTATATACATGTGTATATACATGTATCTATGTGGATGTGTATATATGTGTGACTTTAGATGTATGTGTTTATGTGTGTATATATTTGTGTGTGTGTATGTGTATTCACATTTATATATACTAGCAAGAATGTCACGTGCAAATGCACGTGAGGGGAAAAAATATAATTAAATTTTCTTAATACTAATAATCATAGTATTATACATGGAATTTATAAAAATAATTAAAAAGTCATAGTTTTATAAGTTGGAGTTATAACAATTTAAATTCAAAATTTTCAACAATATAAAACTAATTAATAAATCAATTCACTGCTTATACTAAAATTTTATATATTACCTCAAGAACATAATAATCTTTTTTTTAAAAATGAATCTAAAAATGAAATGATTAAAACTCTTAATAATGACATAGAATATATATATATATATATATATATATATATATATATATATATATATATATATATATATATATGAAAATGCTTTAATAATGTAAGGTCATCTTGATTTTTATAAAAATTTTTAAAAGAATATAACAACACTTTTATTACAATTATAATATGATAAAGTATTTTTTTATAAAATAAAAAATATTAAATTGTAAATAAAAAAGATAGTAATAGACGAAAATAGATATTTCAATTCGTTTGGAAAGGACAAAAATAATATATTAATTCTATAAGATTGCTGAAAGATGAGTCAGATCGTTGATACAACATAAGATACAGTTTTTTGTTTGAGGGTATGGAAAAAAAATTAAAAAAATAGAGAGAGAAAATAACAATGAACAATCTATATAAATGATACTAGTTTGATAGTTCTTTATCCATTTGTGACTATAATCTTTTGCTTCAAACTTCCATCTATTGAAAATGAATAAACACAAATATAGTTTAAAACAGTCTTTAAATATATATAGAGATAATTTATTAGAAAGAAATAATGAAAAGTAGAGTAACCTCAAGATAGTAAGAATCTCAAATCTACAAAGTAATTATAGAGAAAGGCTATATCTGCATTGCACCGGAAAAAGAATAATTTATGAAAGAGAAGTACAATATTAGGAAAGAGAACTATAATATTTAGGAGAGAAAAATACACTATTAAGTTGTTGGGGTTCTTGTTTAAAGTAATTTAGAAATAGTATCTACACACTCCAATACTCGACAAAAATGATACCTTTTATTGAACGTGAAACGATTTCCAGAAAATATAGAAAGAGAATGAAAGATAAGAGCAATTACATGATCAAAAGATCTAGAAATCCCTGTTTCTCTCTCTAACCATCCTCCTTAATTGAATCCTTGACCCCTTATTTATAAGCACTAGATCAGGCATAAGTTATTGCCACGTCATCATGATTATCCGTGGTCAGCCTCCATAATTTATCCAAGTCGCGGTGTTCAATCCACGGTAATACCAATCCGTGATATTGGCCAATCCGCGATCCAGGATGTTACCAATTCGCGGATTCCTTTATTTGTTGTCATAGTTTCCTGAGTTATGTCATTTATGCATATTTTTCATTTGCATGACCCTGAGCATTATTTGACGCATTCCGGGTTCTTTACTTTGAGTGATTTTGATGAATAAGATCGCGACCCACTATTCACCATCCCAAATTATTTCCCTAGGCCAGTCAAATAGCACTCCCTATGCGATAAGCTCATAGGGTCGCGAGGTTGACTTTTGGCTATGACCTCATTTGTCAGTCCTCAACAACTGCCTCTTTGTAGAGCATTATCACGTACCTGATCTCATCAAGAGATACCCCGTTGGCCTCTTTCCAACTTTCCCTTGTTGGACCCCTGGATTCGCGGATTATCTCAACGCGAATCCCCCTTTACACCCTGTTGACATTTTTCTAACTTTCCCTTGTCGTACCCTTGGATTCGCAGATTTATATCAATAGGAATACCTCTTTACATAAATTAAACATGTGAAAAAGATACACAAAGACATAAATATATATATATATATATATATATGACTCTTGATACACCCTTGATGACTCATCTTATGTGCTTAACCTTTGGCTTTCCCATATATATTGATGTAACCTTTGAATTTCCCACCATATATTAAATGTAATATATTAAGTATAATTGAATGTATACTACTTTAATTTTCTAATTTGCATTGACTCAAACATAATACCAAAAGTTATATAACTCCTTAAGAAACGTCATCTAACATTAGATATAATAAAAAAGAATGTTTTAATATTAATAAAATATACTCAATAAATTTATATGTATATATACATGCATACAATTCAATGGATAAAGATAAACACTCATTTATCCTTTAAAATTCCAATATTGTTGCATAGTTACATTAAATTATTATGCCCCATTAGTAATCAACCACACCTTAAGGGATGGATTGTATAATAAAGTAAATTATTATTAGAAAGCACCATGCATTAAAATTCAAATTAACACTATTTTTATTTAAAAAAAACTCAAAAAATGTATAGAAATAATAATAATAGAAAAGCCCTTAGAATTTTATTAGTATAAGTTTTATTTTACCTTTTTCATCTTTGATTTAGAGTAATCTTTTAATTATTAAAAATTGTATAAAAATATTATTGGGACTTCATAGATTTATAATAGTATATAGATATTTTATAGAAAATTATATATATTTTTTTATCAAAGATTGTGAAAAAAGCACATGTACATGAAAGGCTTATAGAAGTTTTCATCATTAATTTCATTGTTAAATGAAGAAACTTGAAAAGAAATTAAATTAAAGTGATTTAATTAGTGAGTATATTTTTTAATTACTAAAATGAGAAAAATGTTTGGAAATACTCCTAGGGCCTTACACTTTTAGAATAGTTACATATATATGCCATCTATGAGTATATATATATATATATATATATGCATACGTATGTATTTTTTTGTATATATTTTCATATAAGCGTGTGTATATATATTCCTATATATATAGGTGTGTATATATATGGGCATATGTATAAATATTGGTATTTATGTATATATATGTATGTATGTTTGTGCTTGTGAAAAATTTGTTGTTAGAGAGAGTATTTAGTGGGTCAAGGTTTGAAGAAGATGTGGAATTGGAAATCACAACTTCCCCTTGTGGAATTTAAGTTGTAGAGTTGGTGTCTTTGGAATTGCATTTCAATTCCAATTCCAAAGTATTTTATTACATCCAAACAATGGATTTGGAATTAGAGCCCTCAATTCCAATTCTAAGGCTCCAATTCCATGCTCTAAAACGGACCATAAGTGTAGTTGCATGAAAATTTGTTGCCCGTTGTATTAGTGCAGCAGTCAAGAGAGCCCTAAGTATAGTCGCCAAACGTTGTGCGAGTGCGACAAGAATCTTCTACAACTAATCAGTATAACTATTTGATTTAGATTATATTTTAGTTTTATTGGGTTAAAAACTAAGAATTGTTTTTTTGAGTCTATAATAATAGAAAGTGAAATATAAATTTTTGGGCACTATTTAGAAATTAGATTTGAATTTAGTAATAATTGGGTTGTTAAATAAATTAGTTTTTTTTCTTTTCTAGACTTGTACTAAAATAATTTTTATTTTAAAAAAATTGAGGCCCTAAATGTGTCTTATCTTAGGTTTCATTTTTAATTGGGTTGAAAAACTAATTAAATTTTTTTAGAAGTTATAAAAGTATTAATTTTTTTAAAAAAACATATAATACAGGGAAAAAGAAAATTTGGACTCCCTTTAGCCGGAGGCCTAGGCTACCACCTGGGTCACCTTTCCCAGGGGCCGGCCCTGCTTAAAATACACATTAATATATACGTACCTTAGAATATAGTAATTGAATTTCTTCGAAATATTATGTTTATGTTGATCTCGCATATTGCATTTCCCTTTGGATAATCTTTCATTGAAAATTAACGAAGTGGAATGATTTTTTTTAGGGGAATGACATGTTGTGGTAAAGAGGAACCGGAATGAGAAAGGGTCTCTAGTTTCAAATTTTACCCCTTGACATTTAGGGATGGTAATTTGTACCACCCCGCCGGAGCTCCGCCCCATTTCGCTCCTTTATTTAAGGATTTGGGAATGCCTTTTATTTCGTAGGGGTGGGTTCGGTAAAATAAATTAAACCCGTCACTGGTTATGGGGCGGGTATGGATTTTTTTAAATACCCGCTATGACCCGCCCCATCCCGTTTATATTAATTTTATCTCATTTTTTTACTAAATATTTTATTAGTTATTTCTCATTCTTTTTTATAGGGCTCGACATCTAAGACCAAGAAGAAACGAGTCGCCTAGTATATACAAATAAAAGAAAAATAAAAAGAGAGTTCGATTGTGGGATGATTTGAGAGTAAAAATTATGTAAATTTATATTGTTATTTTTAATTTTTTATGTGCAAAACTCTTTAGTCGACGATAAAAATGACACTGATAATTAAGTGTTAATGGGGATGGGCGGGGCGGGCGCGGGTATAATAAATTATTAATGGGGCGGACATGGTTTATGAAAAGATAACCCATGACAAACTCGTGAAATGTATGGTATTTTAAAAAATTAAATGGGGCGGTGATGAATATAGACGAACCCGTTTCGTACTTGCCCCAGTGCTATCCCTATTAACATTGTTTCTAAAAAAAGAAATAATTGTAATAGAATAAACCAAAATAAAAAAGTAAAGGGGGATTCGCGTTGATATAATTCGCGAATCCTAGGGTTTGGCAAGAGAAAGTTGGAAAAAAGGCCAACATGGTGTAAAAAGGGATTCACGTTGATATAATCTGCGAATCCAGGGATCCGACAAGGAAAATTTGAAAAAAGGCCAACATGGTATCTCTGTATGAGATTGGATACGCGATAAAACTCTACAAAGAAACAATCGTTGAGGGCTGACAAAGGGGGTCATAGCCAAAAGTCAACCTTGCGACCCTATGGGCTTATCGAGTAGGGAGTGTTATTTGATTGACCTAGGGAATTACTTTGAGATGATGAATGGTGGGTCGCAACCTCATTCATCAAAATCACTCAAAATAAAGTACTTGGAATGCGTCAAATAATGCTCGGGGTCATGTAAATAGAAAATATGCATAAAGGACATGACCCAAGAAACTATGACATCAAATAAAGGAATCCACGGATTGGTAACCTCCTGATATCGCGGAATGGTAAGATCGCGGATTGGTAATGTCGCGAATTGAATATCGCGACCTAGGTAAATTATGGAGGCTAACCGCGGATCTATATCGCGGATAATCATGATGACGTGACAATAACTTATGCTTAAACTAGTGCCTATAAATAAGGGCTCAGGGACTCAATCAAATGAGGACTTTTCAGAGACTTAGAGAGAGAAAAAGTGATTTTCTAGATCTTTTGTAGTGTAATTGCTCTTCCCTTCTCTTTCTATAATCCTGTAATCATCAAAGACAGTCAATAAATATATCATTTTTAGCAAGTATTAGAGTGTGTAGATACTATTTTCAAATCATATTAAATACGAACCCCAATATTTAAGACGACTTCACTGGGGAGGAAATGTCATATAATCCTTGAAAAACTCACAGGAGAGGGTGTCCACCTATCCGGCATGCCGAGCAAACTGAAGAATGAGAGGAGGAGCCAGTTCAGAAAACTAAACCAGCTCTGCCAGCACAAAGGCAACGCCATCGTGCAACTGCAAGAGACGCGCAGACAGAGGTTCCTCCTTTGGAAAATCCAGCACCAAAAACACCAAAAGTATCACCAGTTTTGCTACAAGCTTTGCTCAGCATTTAGGAGACTCAAAAGGCTCTTCTCGATATGATGAAAGCCTCTCAGGCAGCAAAACTAGGCTTAGAAGTACCACGAACTAAAAATCAAGCTCTGTCGAAAGCTGCCACACCAGAAGCTTCACGAGATGTGCCCCGTGTACAAACAGAGTCCCTAGAGAATGATATCTATATCACCAGGGATCAACTGCGAGCCATTTAAATAAAAAAATTGATGTGGAAGAAGTTGAGATATCACCACCATATCATCCAAGTATCATGGCCTTGATGTATCCTGAGGATTATGTTGCACCAAGTTTTTAGCAATTCAACGACAAAGAAGGGAATGCAAGAGATCATGTTTCCAGATTTGTTGATGTTTTGGGGCCTCATAGAAATAACAAGTACTTGAAACTTAGGGAATTCTCTAAATCCCTGTCAGGCACCGCATATACGTGGTATATTAGCTTAGTTCCTGCCTCGGTAACAAGCTGGACAGATTTAGTGGTAAAATTTTACACAAAATTCTTCCAAGCAGATGAAGAAGTATCAATGTTTTTTCTCACCAGGCAAAGACAACGCCT
Organism: Cornus suecica; assembly: GCA_963922005.1. Lineage (NCBI taxonomy): Eukaryota > Viridiplantae > Streptophyta > Magnoliopsida > Cornales > Cornaceae > Cornus > Cornus suecica. The sequence continues at coordinate 77,661,462 of OY998239.1, forward strand.
TGGAGAAGAAGTCACTGCTTATGTTAAGAGGTTTTGTGAGACTGCTTTATAGTGCCATGAGCCTCTTTCCGAGATTCAGTTAATCAAAATTTGCATAAAAGGAATGTTGTGTGAATATAGAGTGCATTTGGTCAATCATGAGGTCAAAACTTTTTCAGCACTAATGGATAATGCGCGAAGATTGGGAGAGGTACTAGCACCTTCGACACATCCCAGTATTATCACGAGGCGAGTAGTGATGGTGGCAGATACACAGAATGAGAGGACAAGGGGAGACCGCGGGGATCACACCAAAAGATCTGAGTCACCTTCTTTGCCTTTTGGTGAAAAAGAAGCAATTGCTTTGCTTAATCAGTGGATTTCTGACGAAGTTATAACACTACCTACCACCCAAAGGATGACAACAAGAGAGGAAAGGATGATGAGTAATTATTGCCCTTATCACAGGTCTATTCGACATTCTTTAATAGGGTGTTAGGCATTTCGCGGGTTAGTACACAGGAAGATAGCGTCAGGAGCCCTTGATGTGGCTAAAAACGTGACTAATGAACCTTTTCCAGCACACGTGACAGTAGTAAGTGGTCATGATGATATTAAAATGGTGAATGTTGTCAAGTGCAAGAATGCTCCAGCTCGTGAAATAAAGGAGTCCGCTAAGTTTGAAGCTTTCTTCAAGGAACTCCTAATTCAAGAGCATGTGAAAGAGTTTTTGAAGGAACAAACGATCGCTGCTCTTAATCACACGATTATTATCCCGCAGTAGGCAAAGGCTAAAAGAGAAATTACATTATCGGAGAATGACATGCATGTCTTGTTTCCTCACAACTGCCCTTTGTATGTACATGCTACTGTTAATGGCCGCAAAATAAAATGAGCTTTTATGGATGGTGGGACATCTGTCAATTTAGTACCTATCGCGACCCTACGAATGATTAATTTTCCTGAAAGCAAGATTACGGCCCATGTTATCTTAGTTACTGATTTCAATGGAGACCAACAATCGACTATGGGTTTGCGACATTGGATATCAAGGTTGGGAAAATCAGGGCTCATACTAAGTTTCATGTCATTAAAGGTGAACCCTCATATCAACTACTACTAGGAAGATCATGGTTACATGCATATGGTGTAGTGCCTTCATCATATCATCAAGTGATGAAAGCCAACTGGGGAAAAGGCATAATGGCGCTTAAAGCTACCAAGATACCCTTCTGTGCTTCTGAGGCTCACTTCGCAAATGCAGTTTACTTTTCTGAATACGAAGAAGAAAGTGGTCCGGGTGTCTATGCCACACCCTTGCCAAAATGGGAAGAATTGGAAGCTGAAGGCATGCATAAAAGAAAGTCAATGGAAATGAGTTGGTTGCGAGTAAAAATGTCTGACGAACGTGTAGTATTCAAGTTATGACGGGGTTGGGGGTTAGAGGCCTGTACAATTGGCACTGGACCCGAGACATCAAAATCAAATTCGTGACCAGAGCATGACTTATGCGAAGTTGACATTGGAGATGGAATCATTCCGCGACCAACCTTCATAAGTCATAGTCTGAGCAGAGAAACCAAATAATCCTTGGTAAGTTTGCTTAAAGAGTATCGCGATGTATTTTCCTAGGAGTACGGCCAAATGCCTGGGCTCAGTACTGGACTAGTCAGTCATCATCTTAATGTGCACCCGGCGTCAGAACCAAAGAAACAAAAATAATGGGTATTTCACTCAGACTTGTAAATACAGATCAAAGGAGAAGTGGAAAAATTGTTGAAAGCAGGTTTTATTAAACCTACTCAGCATCCAACATGGCTCACAAATATAGTACCTGTGAAGAAGAATAGTGGGCATATTTGAGTTTGCGTGGATTATCATGATCTCAATAAGGTTTGTCCAAATAACAATTTTCCTTTGCCAACATTGATACTATGGTGGACGCGACTGCAGGGCACGAGATGTTTTCACTTATGGATGGTTTCAGTGGCTACAATCAGATTAAAATGGCACTAGAGGATGCTAAGAAAATAGCATTTCGAACCCCAATGGGAAATTTCCATTATATAGTAATGCCATTTGGACTAAAAAATGCCAGAGCCACGTATCAGCATGCCATGACAGCCATTTTTCACGATCTGATGCACAAGACAGTGGAAGACTATGTGGATGATTTGGTGGTCAAGTCCAAAGTAGCACATAATCATGTAGATGATCTAAGAAAGGTGTTGCAACGATGCCGTGAGTACAATTTAAAGATGAATCCTTTGAAGTGTGCTTTTTGGGTTCCAGAAGAAAAGTTTTTGGGATATGTTATACACCGACAGAGAATAGACTTGGACCCCACAAAGGCTAGAGCAGTGTTAGAAATGGCACCTCCAAAGACTTGCAAGTTGCTGAAAACATTTTTGGGGAAAATTTCATATCTCAGAAGATTTATTCCAGGACTGGCAGATGTCACTCACCTTCTCATGCCATTGCTAAAGGAAAAAACTGAATATAATTAGGGGAAGGAACACTAAGAGGCTTTCGGAAAAATCAAGCAGATTTTGACATCTCTAAAAATAATGATGGCACCATAGTCAAGAAAATCGCTGATAATGTATCTCACTTCTAACAGTAAGTCGATAGGAGCACTATTGGCTCAGGAGCATGAAAGAGAAGAAAAACTAGTATATTATATTAGTCGCGTACTTAGAGGGCCTGAGTCGCAGTACACATCCTTGGAGAAACATTGTTTGACTTTGGTATTTGCGGCTCAGAAATTTCGACATTATCTGCTAGCTCATCATTTGGAATTGGTAACTAAAAGTGATCCCATTCGATATCTGCTCATGAAACCCATTATGAGTGGAAGAATGACACGCTGGCTATTGGCATTATCTGAGTACGAGATCACATGCTCTAGGCCAAAGGCAATAAAAAGTCAGGCGTTGTCAAATCTATTAGCTTTATTTCAATGAGGTTCTGAGCCCAAAGGTGAGGAAGTAGGAATGTTGGGAAACACATAGTACACGTTAGAATTCGATGGCTTTTCCACAGAACAAGGAAAATGAACTGGTTTTGTGTTAAAAAATGAGTAAAGAAAAGAAGAAGTGGTGATGACATACAAGCTTGACTTTCCTTGTACCAACAACGTAGCAAAATATGAAGGTTTGACACTAGGGGTACAAATGGCCCAATAATTGAAGGTAAAGGTGCTCCACATAAAAGGGGATTCAAAACTTGTCATAAAGCAAGTTAAGGGGGAGTATGCTATGAAGGAACCCCATATTGTGCCTTACAGAACTTTCATTAGACAAATGTTGGGAACTTTTGAGTCTGTAAGCTTTCAACATGAGCCGCGAGAAAGTAAAAGACGTTCTGATGCGTTAACAACATTGGGTTCACGGCTACAATTTCAAGGGATAGACTCCAATTTATAAATACTGCGAATAACTAGTTCAGTAATCAGTCATGAAGCAGAGCCTCGACCTTATTCAGACTGGAGAAGGGATATAGTTCAAGCCTTGATTAGCAATGACAATACTGCCCTAAGGCGGGGATATCAAATCATAAAGGGAACATTGTATCATAAGGCCGCAGAGGGGATGCTAGCTAAATGCATACCAATAAAGGAAACACAGGAGCTGCTGCACAAAGCTCATAAGCAAATATGTGGACAAGTGGATATAAGTCTTTATAAAAGTATACAATGAAAATGATACTTTTGGCCAATCATGAAAAATGATGCCACAGAATTGCAAAACAAGTGTCAGAATTGCAATGCTTACCCATCCGCGAATGAGGGGAACTTCGCGGATATTACTGACTAGTGGGATAAGTATGTGCTTTATCTAAATGAGGGAATTCTACCTGAAAAAGACAAGTCGTGATTTAAAAGACTGGCTTCACGGTATGTTTTTCATAATGGGAAGTTGTTTCGAAAAAGCTTTGAAAGGAGGATGCTGAGATGCATTGATGAAGAGGAAGCAGGAAAAGTGCTAAGGAAAACTCATGAGTTTGGACATCAGGGCCAAATAAAAGTATTTCAGCAGCTTTTGTTGTCTGGATATTACTGGCCCACAATGGAAAAAGATACTGGAGATTTTGTCAAAAAATGTCATACCTGTTAGGTACATGGGGATCTTATTCACGCCCCAACAGCGGAGCTACAGAGTTTACCTACTCCTTGGCCTTTTCACACTTGGACTTTGGATATAATTGGGCCAGTTACGCCACAATCTCAGGGACATGCATGGGTGTTAGTCGTAACTGAATTGTTTACAAAATGGGTGGAAGCTGTCCCATTATGACGAACAACGACCGATGATGTGGTCAGGTTCATAAAAGAGAACATTATTTGTCGGTTTGGAATACCAAATGTTATATTATCAGATAATGGGACTCTTTTTGTCAACACTAAGGTCACGAATCTGCTTGAAATATATTCAGTAATTCATCACAAGTCAACACCATACTACTCTAAAGGGAATGGACATGCAAAAGATTCAAACAAAGCTTTGATCAGAATATTAACTCGTTTGGTGCATAATAATCAGAAGAAGTGGGTGGAAGAACTGCCCATAGCTTTATGGGCACACCGGACATCCTACCGAAGTGCTACAGGAAAGGCCCCGTACTCCCTAGTCTATGGGGCAGAGGCAGTATTACCACCAGAGATAGCAATCGCGGCTAAAACATTGACCACAAAAAGCAAATTGGAAGACAAAATGCTACAAGTTGAAAGTTTGGAAGAGAAAAGGGATGAAGCGTTTATGATTCAAAGGGCCTATAATACTTAACAAGCAAAGGGGTACAACAATAAAGTATGGTACCAATGGTTTAAAAAAGGGGATAAAGTGTTGAAGACAGTACCAACAATAATGCGGGGGTAAAGGGTGAGAAAATTTGAAGCAAAATGGGAAGGCCCTTATATAATCACCCGTGAAAGCAACAGTGGGTACTATAAGTTGGAGCATGAGATTACTCGCGAAAGGATAGGGCCACTCAATGTAAAATGGATAAAGTTGTATCAATCTTAAGAGGAAAGATAGATTCATACACAATATGTACACTACAAAGGAATGAAACACATGTATTGATAAAAAATGTGTCTTATATCAGTACAAAATATGTGAAAATTAGTAAGACGAGTGTACAAAAATACATCAAAACACTAGTACAAGTCTCTACCAATAGGAGAAGAGAAGTGAAGGCTCTCATACTTCTCTTGTAGCTCGCGAGAACGAGTAGAATGATCCACAAAATCTTTTAATTTTTTACTAATTTCTTCCGCAGTAGCCAGTTGCGCTTTAACCTTCGCAATACTCGCCTGATACTCAGCATGAGCCTTCACTTCGGCATAAAGTTTGAGATGAAGACGTTGTACTTGTTCCAAGCGAGATTCCCACCAGGATATATCCATTTTCATGTTTTATGAGTACATAAATTTTTATTCAAAGCCATATTTATGGATACTTGCTTTTTAACTGATAAAGATAGAAGATTGACCTTGATTAGCAATAGGCTCAGGATCTGTGCCAATTGAGGATTCAACAACTGTCTCGATATCGGTAACAAGACCTCCAAAAAGTGATCTTTGGATTCGTGGCCCATCTTCTAAGGTAACAACTATCTCTACAACGATATCACCACCGAGAGGTTGCATGTGCCAAGTATCTGCATCCTCACCATCAGATATCTCAAGCGTTGCATCACTCTTAAGATTTGAAACTAGAGGATCAGTCACCTCCGCGATGTCTCCTTCTGGAGTGGGGTTGACATCATTTATTTTAGGAATCTCTGTCACTATCGCAGTTTCTATCAGCTCCACGGTACGAGGGACTGTTATAAGAAGCGCAGTTGTATCCATAGTTTGGGCATTCTCAACTGTTTCTGTAATTTATATGTGGAGATTTATGTTTTCAACAGTTTGAGTACCCTTAGGAAGGATCCTATTTTCACATGATGCGCGGGATCATCGCGGATAAGAGTAGAGATGGGGAGATTATCTTCTTCTTCTGAGTCATACAACATGACTCTTCTCGTGGCTCTAGAGAGATCTTGTGCCTTCTCCTTTCCATGATCTGGAAAATCCGAAAGGATAACAACTACCTCACGATCAGAGGCATCAATAGAAGGATCAGTGTCCTGGTTCGCGGAATGACCTGACAAGGTAGCACCTTCTGCGGTATCGCGGCCTAAAGCATTGTAAAAAAGAAAAAAAAGGTAAAAGTAAAGTAATAAGCATGAGAGAAGAATCATGGAAAGTTGGAAGCTACCTGAGAATAGAGGATCTGAAGCATGAAGTCCCCTATGACCCGCACAACAATATCAAGTAAAAAGTTGCTTCTACTAGGCGAAGAAGAAACATCATGGACTAGTCTTCCTTTTCGCGGAGATTTAACCTTCTGTGGAGACTCCTCCATTCACGGAGAGACGACGTTTTCACCCAAAACATTGTGGTCAGAAGTTTTATCTTCATCTTGACCCGTCTGGGAAACGGTGGGTTCAACTTCGAATCTATCATGAGAAGGGACCAAAGTATGAAGATCCGACCTTTTGTGAATTAATGAAATGACGTCTACCTCGTCATCTTCAAAAAAATATGTGTAACAGACGCTAGGATTTGAGCTTTTTGAGCTCCTCTTTTTTAAGATAGAAGAATATAGTCCAAAGTATCATTCGCGGTGGTATTTCTTTAAGCCCATCTTCTTTGAGACAGAGGAATTTAGTCCAAAGCAACATTCGCGGTGGTATCTCTTATAGGAGCCAAAAGAATATTGTTCAAGTTATCATTTGATGGAAGAGGAACTCAAACACTTTGGGATGATCTCACAGAGGAGTTCACAGATCTCTGAAAACAAAGAAAGGATGGGAAATATTAGTACGAGTGATGATAAAGATGGTAAGGAAATGATGAAAATACAACGTAAGTAATGAGATATATTATTACCAATCTTTTTGAAATAGGTTCCTCGCGAAATGAAATGGCAGCAGGAACTTCAATGTGTTCCGAGTGTCTTCGTTTAGGCGCAGGAAGAGGAACCTTTGATTTTCCTTTTGGATCTTTGGAGGCTTTATTCTTTTTAGGAATTGGATTTGAAGGCACTGGTGCTTCATGACGTTCTCCGAGTTGATCAAAAGTTTGGAAAACTAGTTTAATATAAAATCCGCGAGAACCATGAGGTTTGTGAAGCTTAAGGAAAGAATCTCCCGCGAGTATATCTGTGGGTTCAATAGGCCTAGGAGGCCCCATCATGAAAGTCTGGAAGTCTGTAGTAACTTGTAGCCAGAAATCCATATAAGTTGCGGTTCGACCACCTACCCGTGATCGTGAATGAATGAAGATAACAAATGAAAATTCTTGATGTTTTTTTTCATACTCTTTGCGGAAACCCACTAGAGCCACATCGTAAGCATCAAGAGAACTACCTGGAGAAGGAGCAACGTATATGGGAACCGCTTGGTAAAAACCCAATTAGCGAGCAATACGTGAGGGGTTGTAAATTGTAACCCGCGAGAATGACTCGTAAAAAATGGGTAGACAACACTCGAATGAGTAACGGCAAAGATAAAGCTCTTCATGAGATTGATGACCATAAGAGGACTTCTCCTCGTCTAGATAGAAGGAAGGAAAATGGATACCTTCCATAGTAACCGAGTAAGGTCTCCATGAGAAGTGATGACTAAAGTCAATAAAGTCTTCAAATCTTTTGATAGAAAGTAAGCCAGATCATCGAGCAACTCGCGACTTAGGATACAAAGGATTGACATTATCCGGGTCTGAAGAGGTTGAAGGGAAAAATAGAGGTTTTGGAGTATACTTTGGGGAATATCTTGAAAATGAATAACATTAGGAAGAGGCATGGAATGTGGGTACTAATATCATACCTGCCTACTGATTTGGAAAAATCATTCACCAAAATGTTTAATTGGGATTAAACGGTGCCCAAAAAGAGAGGAGCCAGAGGAAGACGGATGCCTCGCGATGGGATGGATGCCATTAAAAATACTGTCATATTTGGACCATCCTCGGGATGCCCCTGGAAGATATACCGATCCAACCAATAGGCCAAAAATCCTGTCAACTCATAATCACCATTAAATTTTGGGCCAGGCACGGACTCGCGGTCTTGACCGCGGAGAAGAGGCAGTTTCGGCTAGTACTCTCTGAAGAAATGATGGCACCAATTGGAATATTTAAGCTTTTCACTTTTAATAAGATGAGCTTCATTAAGTATGGCACCATCTTTGAAACGACTACCCCTTTTTGCGGCATAGGCAGCACAATCCTGAAGATGCAAATGAATCTTTTGGTCTTCTTCATCAAAAGAACGTGCATCATGGGGCCGTGAATAAAAAACGGGTAGTCTAAATAAATTATAGACGTCCTCCAGAGTAGGGGTAAACTCTCCCTAAGATGTTATAAAGGTATGGGAGAAGGAACTCCAACGCGACACTAAAATGGTAAGGGGCATCCGCGTCACGACGAAAAAATAGGTTAGAGAATAATTCTATTAAATCTAGCAAGCTAGCCTTTCTAAGGGTTTCGTGGTGTCTGTCTTGGCTAAGTATGTAACTGGACCACATTCTCCAGTGAGTGATAGGGGCAACATGTCCTTCATACTCCATGAAAGAGTATGGAACATCTCCTCTTTCAATAAGTAATCGCAGAATAGAAGAGGATAAAATATTGGCTAAAGGGGCTTCATCGTCAGAGTGAATGAATATAGGGTCCTTAGTAATATCCCCCGCAGGAGGAAGGTTTTCAATATAATTCCAGAAATGGTAATGTGAAGTCTAAAAAAATGGAGTTTTCCTCCATTCTGCTGACAATGGAACAGACGGAACAATCCCAGAGGGAGGAACTAAAAGCTTGGGAGTGGAAGAGGAAAAATTTTCCATAAGGATAGTCAAAGAATGGAAGTAAAAGTTTGGGATTTGGTATCGCGAAGTAAAGAAGAAGATACAGGTGCAAAAGTATGAATGTATGAGTAAAATATATGACAAGATAAGTTAGGGAAAAATGAAAGAAGAAATAATAGGATGCAATGAAGAAAGTAGGAAAAATGTAAGAAATGAAGTAAAAAGAGTATATATATGGGTGGAGGCACATATTTCTAGGAGGTGCATTAAATGCCCGCGGAAGCCGAACCGATGCTAAGGCTATCGCAAAATAAAGTGTCGTGGATCATGATAGAAAATGAATTTTGGTAAACCTGGGACAGATTCCAAAAAGGAAGAATGAAGAGAATCATAAAAATGGTCTAAAAGGCTAAAATAAGGTATGTGAAAAAAATATATATATATAAAAAAAGTGCTTCCACCAAACTTAAAAGAGGTTTTGGTGGTTTATTCTTTAGTACTTGGCTAAGTACTAAAGTATAAAAGAGAAAAATGTAAAGGGTGTTCGCATTGATATAATCCGCGAATCCTAGGGTCTGGCAAGGGAAAGTTGGAAAAAAGGCCAACAGGGTGTACAGGGGGATTCACGTTGATATAATCTGCGAATCCAGGGGTCCGACAAGGAAAAGTTGGAAAAAGACCAACAGGGTATCTCTGTATGAGATTGGATACGCGATAAAACTCTACAAAGAAGCAATCGTTGAGGGCTGACAAAGGGGGTCATAGCCAAAAGTCAACCTTGCGACCCTATGGGCTTATCGCGTAGGGAATGTTATTTGACTGACCTAGGGAAATACTTTGAGAAGATGAACGGTGAGTCGCGACCTCATTCATCAAAATCACTCAAAGTAAAGTACTTGGAATGCGTTAAATAATGCTCAGGGTCATGTAAATGGAAAATATGCATAAAGGACATAACCCAAGAAACTATGACATCAAATAAAGGAATCCGCGGATTGGTAACCTCCTGATATTGTGGAATGGTAAGATCGCGGATTGGTAATGTTGCGAATTGAATATCGCGACCTAGGTAAATTATGGAGGCTAACCGCGGATCTACATCGCGGATAATCATGATGACGTGACAATAACTTATGCTCGAACCAATGCCTATAAATAAGGGGCCAGGGACTCAATCAAATGAGGACTTTTCAGAGATTTAGAGAGAGAAATAGTGATTTTCTAGATCTTCTGTGGTGTAATTGCTCTTCCCTTGTCTTTCTATAATTCTGTAATCATCAAAGGCAGTCAATAAAAATATTATTTTTAGCAAGTGTTATAGTGTGTATATACTATTTTCAAATCATATTAAATACGAACCCCAACAAAAAATAGTAATGATTAAATTTTGTTTTTGTAGAAGACTTTGAGTGGACAGTTCCACTATTGCATAACCACTACCAACAAATCAATAAATTGACTTATTATAGTCGCAATTTTCAGATATATTAATGATTATCATTTTAATGATTTCAAATGGGAGGGTCATTTGATTCTCTAGAGAACGGTTACTAATTTTCATGAGTTTTGGGATCTTATGAAGCAGGATGAACCTATCTCAAATCCTCAGTTGGAACCTCCAGTTTTTAGTTTTTGGCAGCCTACGAGAGCTGGTTTCTTAAAATTCAATATTGATGATTCGTTTATTGTTTTATCTCAAGAGGCTGGGGGTGGAGTGGCCTTGAGAAATTTTATGGGTTTTTCAATTAAGATTGCTTCCTTTTTTTTCCACAACGTCTGTTCGGCAGAATATGCTGAAGCTCTTGTATTGCGTTAAGGATTGACTATCCTTTTTCGTTAGGTTATGATAATGTTATCATTGAAGGTGATTGTCTTGCCGTGATGCACCTTATACCCCAAGACATTCATACAGCTATCATTCTTGAGGATGTGAGGTTCTTGCTCAACTCTCAGACTTCATTTTCTTTGAATTGGTCTCCTAGATGTACGAATTATGTTGCTCATCTTATTTGTAGAGACGTTTTTGCTAGAAAGACTTCTGATCTTTATTGGTCTATTTGGCCCTCTTGGCTTTTTGTTGCCTTAAAGAGGGAGTGTTATTCCGGTTATTCTGAGTCATGTGTTTTGTAATTCTTCTTTTCAGTCAGGAAACAGAAAAAAAGATATATCAATTTATTTAATCAATCATATATGCAGTATATATCTCCATGCATGAAACCAACAAAGAGAATGCATTGTCTCCACATACTTCTCAAATTTGGAACATTAAACCATTGACACTCCATAGCCACTACCACAACCGGTGGCCATGTCAATGGGTTCTTCTCTATTGTCCTCGCCTAGCCCTGTAATCTATACGCGATTGAAAAAAGACCAATGGATTTCACTTCTCTTGTGTATACAATTTTATTGGAAGTTAAGTATGAGGCAATTTAATTTATTATTTTTCATGAAAAAAGGTTGGGAAAATTAATTGGGTATAAAGAGTTTCTACACATTATTATCAAGTAGAATGTTTAACATAAAAATTGAAGTTATTAAGCAGAGGTAAAATTGCGTATATCAAATATTTCAAAAACCCGCAATAAATGGAGCCTTGTTTGATTGTGTTATGCAATTCTCACACACTCAGTTTATGAGAAATGTACCAGTGTCATGAAAAGAAAACTATTTTACACACATATTGGATTGTCGTAACTCTCTAAACAACTAAACTAAGACTTGTTGAATAGTTTCGCTAAACATGAATTGGTTGGACACCGTAGAATTAAATCCAGAACAAGAATGTGAAAATTTGGATCACTTATTTTGAATTTGGTTTGCCATAATTGTTCTAATGGTGGTAATTCTTATGATCACTTATTTTGGAAGTATCAGTTTGTTCAAGAAATTTGGTCTTGGTTTAGTAGACTTTGCGGCTAGAATCTTCCCCCTAATACCTCTTCGTTTGGGGACATTCTAGCTTGATTGGTTTATTGCTTTAAAATGTTCATCTTTGAGAATTATATTTGTTATAGGCGTGTTCACTGTTGTGTTATGGATAAATTGGAGTGAGAGAAACAATCGATTTAATAATTCTTCTCGATCAAGCATATCCATATGTCATTACTCTTCAAACATGTTTTGAAAGCGTGCAATCTATTAATCTTTATTTTCAGAACTTAAGTTGCATTTTCTGATTTATTGTCTTTTCTTTTGTATTGGATCTTTAGTTAGGTGTTGATTTCTTTGTCTATGAAGATTTATCTTCACTTTTTTCCTTTCTTTGTGATGCCTTATTTTTCCTTCTTAATATAAAACTCATTCGAAAAATAGAGATAATTTAGATCAATTGGATAACGTTTAAGGGTTTTCTTTATCCCAAATTATTGTTCTCCGACAATTCTCTCATTTAAAGTGTTAGATTACTTGTTTTTAAAGTATTTTTTAATCCCACTATAGGTTCATTGTGCCCACAATCCCAATAATTTCCAACCTCCAAATACATCCTCTTGTAAATCAATAATTATATTGTAATGCACTCCACAGTACTCCCACATTCAAATGGGAACCCATGTATCACATGTCCTGTTAGCTCAATTATAGAGGCAATGGGTCAACAAAACAGTGCAATATGCCAACAACAACAGTCCTATATCAATAATTCAGGTAGATTTTTGTTGGACCATTAGGGTTTTAATCAGACATTGGTCAATGCAGATACACATTGTGACTCCACCAAACCCTAAATTTGATTCCTTTGCTCTCATGCATTTATGCTTTTAGAAATGGAGTGTTGATCATTTCTAGGGTCTTCCAAGTGCTTGAAAGATTTCATGAAAGTTCAAGTAGTCAACCAATAATGCAAATAAAGAGACTATATATATAGTCGATTGAAACCCATGATTCAATATGTATCAAGACATTAAAATAGTGCCCACCAATAAGAATGAAGGATCAAACAAGTACATGTCACAAATTAGACCAAAGAAATTTAAAGAAAGAGGAAGAGGAAGAGGCAAAAAAAAAAAAAGGACATAATTTAGTTCTCTCGTGTAAAAAGAATGTCAAACAGTAATGATTTGAAACACTTTGCACGATGTTGACATTGTGAGAGTTGACTAACTTAATTGGAAAACCATATGTTATTTCACTGAGGTTGGTAGACGGCCTGGTGCTGGTCCAGTCTATTTTGATTTGTTTCTGTTTAGATCTTGAATTTAAAAGTCTATTTGGTAAGTGGTTCGGTTTGATGATCACAGTCTCACAAATATTGAACCATATCATATTTGGTAAAACGATTTGGTCTAATCTTTTCGCTTTAAAAAAATAAAATTATTTATTATTTATAATTTATTATAATATTCATTTATTATTTTTATATATTATGTATTTTATTTTATTTATTAATATTTATTATTTTTTCATATATAAATATATTTTATTAATTTATTATTATTTAATTATTTAATTAATTTTATTTACTATTATTTCATTTAATTTATTGTTATTTCATTATTTATTTATATTATTATATTATTAATGATTCATTTTAAATTATTTATAAATATATTTTATTAATTTATTATTTATTAATTAAATTATTTATTATATTTATTAATTTATTTATTAATTTATTCAATTTTATTATTATTATGTATTATTTAATTCATTTTGTTTATTATTCATTATTTTTATTTTATTTTTAAATTTGTTTTATTTAATTTCTTATTTATATTATTAATTTATTATTATTATTTATTCATTTTTAATTATTTATAAATATATTTTATTAATTTATTATTTATTATATTTATTTATTATTATATTCATTTTTGTTATTATTATGTATTATTTAATTCATTTTGTTTATTATTCATTATTTTTATTTTCTTTTTAAATATGTTTTATTTAATTTATTATTTATATTATTAATTTATTATAATTATTTATTCATTTTTAATTATTTATAAATATATTTTATTAATTTGTTATTATATTCATTTTTATTTTTATTATTATGTATTATCTAATTCATTTTGTTTATCATTCATTATTTTTATTTTATTTTTAAATATGTTTTATTTTATTTATTATTTATATTATTAATTTATTATTATTATTTATTCATTTTTAATTATTTCAAAATATAATTTATTAATTATTATATTCATTTATTATTATTATGATTTTATTTTTAAATATTTTAATTTAATTTATTATTTATTATTTTTTAATTATTTATAAATATATTTTATTAATTTATTATTATTTAATTCATTTATTATTATTTTTATGTGTTATTTAATTTATTTTGTATATTATTATTTTTTTATTCAATTTTGGTTTTTGGTGATCTTAATCGTTGGTCTAAAAAATCTGATTTTGGTTAACAAGACCAGACCAAACCACATGAAATCACCAAAACAACTAGTTCCAAAAAGACCACATTTGGTTTGGTTCCAAATTTTGAGACCAGTCCAAACAAACATGGTATGGTCCCTGAAAACCAAGACCAGACCAGGTGGAACCATAACCACCTACCAAACAGGGTCTAATTATCACCCAGTTTGGTTCGTTTTTCGTGTTGTGCTTGTAGGGGTTCGATTTAAATGAGATTTAGAGATAGTTTCCACACAAGATTTGACAGGAAAATAATGATGCTTGTACCTTTATTGCTTTTGATGCTTTACAGAAAAATGAAGGAGGAAAAATGGAAGAGAAAACAATAGCTACAAATAATGCAAATTACTTTATCTCTCTAGAAATTTCTCTCCCTTAATCCCCGAATTGAATCATTGAGCCCTTATTTATAGGCGTTGGTGCAGGCATAAGTTATTGCCACGTCATCATGTCCATTCGCGAGGTAGATCCGTAGTTTAACCACCATAATTTACCCAAGTTGCAATGTTCAATCCGCGACATTACCGATCCGCGATCCAGGATTTTTACTGATCCGTGGATTCCTTTATTTGTTTGTCATAGTTTTCCTGGGTCATGTCCTTTTATGCATATCTTCCATTTACATGACCCTGAGCGTTACTTGACGCATTCTAGGTACTTTTCTTTGAGTGATTTTGATGAATAAAGTCGCGACCCACTATTCACCATCCCAAAGTATTTTCCTAGGCTAATCAAAATAGCACTCCCTACGCGATAAGCTCATAGGGTCGCGAGGTTGAGTTTTGGCTATGACCCCCTTTGTCAATCTTCAACGATTGCCTCTTTATAAAGCGTTATTGCGTGCCTGATCTCATCCAGAGATACCCTATCGGACCCCTGGATTTGCGGATTATATCAACGCGAATCCCCCTGTTGGCCTTTTCCAACTTTCCCTTGCTATACCCTTGGATTCGCGGATTATATCAACGAGAATCCCCCTTTACATTTTTCCCTTTTACACTTTAGTACTTAGTACTAAAGAGTAAACCATAAAAAAAAGCTCATTTTAACTTCGCGGAAGTATATACGTACCTTGTTTTTGCTTTTTGGACCATTTGTATGACTCTACTCATTTTCCCCTTTTGAAACATGTTGCTGATTTACCAACAATCATCCATTATTATGATCCGTGACATTTGAATTTGCGGCAACCTTGGCGTTGGATCGGCTTCTGTGGGAATTAATTGCACCTCCTAGGTTTTCGTGCCCCCTCCCTTTATTAACCTCCCTTACTCATTTTTTTTCATTTTTCATTCTTTCTTCCATATTTTTCTCTTTCCCTTTTCTCCGACTCATTTTGTTTTATACACATTTATTGTTTTATCCTCCGTTCCCTTCTTTACTTCGCGGTCCTATTTTCAAGTTTGTATTCCCCCATTTTTCTATTTTAATGGCCAAGTCCTCTACTCCCAAGCTTTTAGTTCCCCCATCTTGGACTATTCCGTCTGTTCCCCTGCCAGTAGAATGGCGGAAAGCTCCATATTTTGAGGCTTCTCATGACCATTTCTAGAGTTCTATTGAAAACCTTCCTCCTGCGGGGGACATTACTGAAGAACCCATGCTTATCCATTCCGATGGTGAAGCCCCCTTAGCCAATATTCCACCCACTTCCCTTCTGCGCTTACTTATTGAAAGAGGTGATGTTCCATACTCTTTTGTGGAATATGAAGGGCATGTTGCACCCATTACTCATTAGAGGATGTGGTCTAGCCATATACTTAGCCAAGACAGACACCGTGAAACTCTCAGAAAGGTTGGTTTGCTGGACTCCATAGAGTTATTCTCTGAATTATCTGTCCGTCGGGATGCGGATGCCCTCAATCTTTTAGTGTCGCGCTGAAGTTCTTTCTCCCATACTTTCATATCATCTTGTGGAGAGTTTACCCCTACTTTGGAAGATGTCTATTTTCTGTTCAGGCTCCTTGTTTTTTATTCACGGCCCCTTGATGCACTTCATTTTAATGAAGAGGATCAGGCGATTCATTCGCACTTCAGTCTTGTGCTGCCTATGCCGCGAAAAGGGGTAGTCGTTTCAAAGACGGTGCCATACTCGATGAGGCTCCCATTGTGAAAAATGCAAAGCTCAATTATTCCAACTGGTGCCATCATTTTTTTAGAGAGTATGAGCCGAAGCTGCCTCTTCTCCACGATCAAGACCGCGAATCTGTACCCGGCCCAGAATTCGACGGTGATTATGAACTGGCAAGTTTTTTAGGCTATTGGTTGGATAGGTACATTTTCCAAGGACGTCACGAAGATGGTCCAAATAAGCTAGTTTTTTTAATGGCTTTCATCGCGTCGCGGGGCATTCATCTCCCTTTAGCTCCTCTCTTTTTGGGTACTCTTTATTCCCAATTAGATACTTTGATCAATGAATTTTCAAGATCGGTAGGAAGATATGACATTAGTACCCACATTCCATGCCTCTTCCTAATGTTATTCATCTTTGAGAAATTCCCAAAATATGCCCCAAAACCTCTCCATTTTCCTTCATCCTCCTCAAACACTGATACTGTTGGTCCTAAATCGCGAGCTGCCCGTTCGTCTGGCCTTCTTTCCACTAAACGAATTAAAGATTTTATTGACTTCAGACGTCATTTTTCATGGAGACCTTACTCGGTTCCTCTGGAAGGTATTTATTTTCCTTCTTTTTACCCAATCGAGGAACAGACCTCTTATGGCTATCAACACCATGAATAGCTCATTTTTGCCGCTGCTTCGTTCGAGTGTTGCCTACCCATTTTTGACGAGTCCTTATCGCGGGTTACAGTCTATAATCCTTCGTGTGTTGCTCTTCAATTGGGTTTTGAGTAGGCAGTTCCCGTCTATGTTGCTCCTCATTTAGGCAGTTTTCCTGACATTTATGATGCGGCCCTGGTGAGTTTCCGCGAGGAGTATGAAAAGAAACATCAAGAGTTTTCTTTTGTTATCTTCATTCCTGCGCGATCTCGGGCAGGTGGTCGGACCGCGGCCTATGTAGACTTCTGGCTCCAAGTTACAATAGTCTTCCAGACTTTCATGATGGGTCCTTCCAGGCCAGTCGTTCCTATAAATGTACTCGCGGGAGACTCCTCCCTTAAACTTCATAAACCTCATGGCTCCTGCGGATTCCATAGCAAACTGGCTCTTCAAGCTTCTGATCAAATTGGCGAGCATCATAAAGCACCAACACGTTCAAATCTGGCTTCTAAGAAACAGAAAGCTTCCAAAGATAAAAAAGGAAAATCAAAGGTTCATCCTCCCGCGCCTAAGCAAAAATGTTCTGAGCACGTTGAAGTTCCCACTATCATTTCATTTCGCGAGGAACCTATCTCAAAATGATTGGTAATGTAATCTCACCCCTTTGTATTTTCTTACTCTTATCCTCAATCACTAGTCCCCATTCATTTATCGTTACTTATTTATTTGATTTCAAAGATCCGCGAACTCCTCTGCTACATCATCCCAGAACGTTCGGGTTCCTCCTCCCACAGATCACACAATCGCGGATGATTCCTTGGATTATGTTCCCCTCTCTCAAAGAAGAGGTTCACAGAGTGAGACTACCGCGAATGATGTCTTGGACTATATTCCTTTGTCTCAAAGAAGAAGAAATCAATGAGCTCAAATTCTGGCATCTGTTACACTTACTTGTTCTGAAGATGATGAGTAGACATTATTCCCTTGATTCGAAGAAGGTTGAATCCTCTTGTTTTGGTCCCTTCTCCTGACAGACTCGGAGTTGAACCCCTTATTTTTTAGTCATATCAAGGAGAAGATGAAACTGCTAACGTTCATGCTCTGAGCGAAGACATCAGCTCTCTGCGAGCGGAAGAGTCCTTTTAGCAAGTAAAAGAAATTTTTTTACTTGATACATTTGCATGGGCCGTGGGAGATATTCATGTTTTAGATAATTTATTCTGAGGTAGCTTATAACTGAGAAAGCCAATATATCTTCCAACCTTCCGTGCTTCTTTCATGCTTATAGTATTTATTTACAATTTTTCAGGTCGCGAGACTGTGGAGGGTGTGAATCAGGAAACTGATCTTTCCCTTGATGCTTCTAATCGTGAGGTGGCTGATATCCTTTCAGACTTTCCATATCAGGGACAGGAGAAGGCATAAACTCTCTCTAAAGTCGCGAGAAGGGTTCTGCTATATGACTCAGATGAAGGAGACGATCTTCCCATCTCTACTCTTATTCGCGAGAGTCTTGATGAAAATAGGCTCCTTCCTGAGAATGCTCAGACAAAAATCACAGGCTCAGTTGATGATGGCCAACCCGTGGACACAATTGCATTTTGTACCACATATCCTTGTTCCGTGAAACTAAATGAACCCCCGGACATGCTAGAGATTCTTAAAAAAAGCGATGCTAACCCTGCTCTAGAGGGAGACGTCGCGGAAGTGACTGATCCTTTAGTTTCTAATTATGAGAGTAATGTAGCTCTTGATTGCGAGGACGCAGATGTCCGGTATATGGAACCTCTTGTTGGCGATATCGCTGTTGAAATAACTGCTACTTTAGAAAATGGGCCACAAATCCAAAGGTCACTTTTCGGGGGCCTTGTTGCTGATATAGAGACAATTGTTGAATCTTCCGTTACTACCACGAATGAAGGTAAATTTTGTCTTTTAGTAAACTCTTCTGAATAGAATTTTTGGTACTCATAGCGCTGACTCCGCGTTGATAATTCCACTTTTACTATAGGCAATTCAAACAGAAGTCCTGACCCATTATTTCCAGAATCCGTGTTTCAAAATTTAGAAGCCCTTCTCAATGAGTTCTCCTCACCCCAAAACACTTTACAAAATATTATATTTCCTAACTTTGAGTCATTTTTCCTTCCTATTCATCCTCAGCAGCCACATATGCAACCTCATTAACCCCATCCTCCACAAACCCGTTTATCCCTCCCCGATACCATACCCGCGCCTTTTGTTAAAAATCCTCCTCAGCAGAATCATGCCTACTGGCATAATTTCTTATGTTATTCAAGCGACATGGTTATTTTGGACCGTGTTTATAGTAGCCATCCAGAGACGTTTGCTGCTATGGAGCTTCATGATCCACTTCTCCAACCAACCTTCCTACATATTATCGCGGATACCTTTTCTTTATTAATGACTACTTGTGTACGAGATCTTACCTCCACAACTTTGCTTCTTTGTCGCGCTCGCATCAAAGATTGGAAAAACATGAAAATGGTTGTGACTTGGTGGGAAGTTCATCTGGAAAAGGTGGAACGCTTGTATGCAAAATATTGCGCTGAAGTCAAAGCTTTTAATGAGTACCAAACCAGTATAGCAAGATTGGAGGAAGCCCACGCTCTTTTAGCTGTTGCAGAATAAGATATTAGTAGGCTAAAAGAATCCGCGGAACATTCAATACGTTCTCGCAAGCTATAAGAGGAGCACGAAAATCTCCACATCTCCTCTCCTATTGGCCGTGATTTATACTAGTGATTGCTTTTGATGTACTTATACACATATTTTGTTATATATAAAATCTCTATGTATATTGTGCTGATATCGTACACTTTATCATTCATCATCATTTTTATACTTATTTCCATGTATATGTATCTAAGATTGGTACAACTTTATCCATTTTACATTGAGTGGCCCTACTCTTTCGAGGGTAATTCCATGCTCCATCCTGTAATACCCACTACTGCCCTCACTTACAATTACATATGGACCTTTCCACTATGCTTCAAATTTTTTTACCCTTTGTCCCTGCATGATTGCTGGTACTACTTTCAGCACTCTGTCTCCTTCCTTGAACCATCTATATCGTACCTTCTTATTGTAACTCCTTGCTTCTCCCTTATTGTATTCTTTTTGATTTATAAAGGCTTCTGCCCTTGTCTCCTCTAATTCTTCTATTTCCAATAGTCTATCCTCAAGACTGCTTTTACACGCCAGTATTTTAGCAGCAACCTCTAGCTCCGAAGGTAGCACAACCTCTACTCCATAGACTCGTGTATAAGAGGTCATATTTGTCGTACTTCGCTATGAAGTTTGATGCACCCATAGTGATATGGGAAGTTCTTCCCCCATTTCTTTTGATTATCATGTACCAATCTGGACAGAATTTGAATTAACGCTTTATTAGAGGCCTCAACCTGTCCATTTCCTTTTGGATAGTAAGGCGTGGACTTGTGATGAATTACTGAGTATTTTCCCAACAAATCCGCGACTTTACTATTAATAAAAGGAGTCCCATCGTCTGATAGTATCACCTTCGGTATCCTAAATCGACAGATGATGCTTTCCTTTATGAATCGAACTATATTATCTGCTGTTGTTCGTCGTAGTAAGATAGCTTCTACCCACTTTGTGAACAATTCAGTTGCCACTAAAATCCACACATGTCCCTGAGCCTGCGGCGTGATTGGCCCAATTATGTGCAGTGCCCAAGTGTGAAAAGGCCAGGGGGTAGCCAAACTCTGCAATTTAGTTCCCGGAGCATGAATAAGATCCCCATGTATCTGACATATGATAAGTCCATTTTACATACATATTTTATCCCCAAATGTATATTTGTTAGTAGGTAAAACTATTTATTTTAATATATTTAGAAGTATAATAATGATAAGTGCACAAAACTTAATTTATATAATAAAATTGTTGAATAAATCATTTTCAATGTTATTAAATTACATCTACATTTATGTCTTTCATTTATAGGTGTAAAGTGAGAAATGAATCAAATGCACATGGATGAAAGTTGGATGATTCAAATGTACATGGAAAAAGAACAAAATGTGATGGAAAGTGATGAAAAAGAAAAGAAAAGAATATTTCATTTCTCTTTACAAGTTGTAATTTGATTCCAATATTTCTCTATAAATATGGATACATCTTGAAGAGGAAAGGAAATGAAAGAAGAAGAAGAAGAAGGAGGAGAGCAAAAAGGACACCAAAGAGGACAAGAATTTATCTTCGATTCCGGGTTTTATTGTTCTTACTTTGTTATTTTCTTTTTAAGCATGTGTAACTAAATTCTTAACTAAGGTTGAGGATGAAACCACCATTTATGAAATAAATTCTTTTTAGTCTTTTATCAATTTCCATGTGTATGGTTTAAATGCTTATGATTTTCGCTTCATAGTATTAATTGTTTTAAATTCATTTCACTATAAATATCATGTATTTATAGTAGTTAAGAATTCTTATCACAATTAATCAAGCTTGGATTTGATGAGTTTATAAGTAAAAATCTTTGATCTTATGTGATCCATTAAATTGCATACATAGGATGCTTAGAATTTTACACTTTAAAGCGAAGGAAAATCTATTTCATGAAAATATATTTCATTAGTGCATTATTGTTAAATCTTGAGAAAGTAATAAGATTGATTTCTAAATTACTACTCTAAAATTGGAATTGATAAAGGAATAATTAGAAGTTTATGGATTAGTGGTGGTGGATTCCGATACCTTAGTATTTTCTCCCTATTATTCTCGCTTTAATTATTTGTATTTCGATATTGCATGTTTAGTATAAAAATCACTTCAACAAACAAACTTTGAGAAACTAGGTTAGTTTTAGATTAATTTGAGTTTAATTAAGTTCTCTTTAAAGCATTCCATTGGGTTCGACCTCGTTCTTGCATAACCTAAACTACAATTGATTCGTGCACTTGCGAGTAATATTTTAAAACACACCAAGTTTTTGGCGCCGTTGCCGGGGAATCGCAACAAGAAACTAATTAAATTTAAGTTGATTTAATTCTTCTACTAGTTATTTTAAAAAAAGAAAAAAAAAAAAAAAACAGATTTTAGAAGATACTGTTTTGCTTGAATCTATTGTTTCGAAAAAAAAAAAAAAAAATTTTAAAAAAAAATCGAAACTACTGTAGCAATTTCGTGATACTGTAGCAATAATATTGTCATTTTGAAAAAAAAAACAAACAAATAAAAAAAAATAATAATAATAATAAAAAAATTTCATATTCCAGTAGCTTTATTCATTGTAAGCTTTTGATTTTTTTTTTATTTTTTTATTTTTTTTGTCAAATCATACTCTAGTAGCTTTGCTAAACAGTAGTTGTTGTTTTTTTTAAATAAAAAAAAAATATAGAATTTCTACTGTAGCATTTCGAGTACTGTAGTAAAAAAAAAAAAAAAAAAAAAATTCATTTGTGATAAGCTACTGCTTTGTTTAAAATAAAAAAAAAAATTTCTTTCTAATTGTGATAGTACTGTAGTGTTTCTTCACTTTTAAATTTAGAGATTAGTATTTTATTAGTGATAACAAATTAGAAAAAAAAAAAAAAAAAAAATTCAAAAACTACTGTAGCATTTCGGCTACTGTAGCAAAACAAAAAAATAATAATAATAAAAAAAAATTATTATTTTTTATTTTGTTTATTCTTAGCTTAAGTATAGAATTAGTGTTTGTTTGCTTAAGTTTATAATTTTTGTTATTTTTATTTTTGTTTTTAAGTAATTGATCCTTCTTGAATTTTTTAGGTAATATTTTTTTTGAGATTGCATTGGATAAGCAAATACTTGGATTTCTTTGTGCCAACTTCACTAGTATTATTGCGGAATCCAGGTAAGTACCCCTATCTTTAATAAATAATATTATTTTTTTTAGATTAGGTGAACATAGTTTTTATATAGGTGAAATTTTGCATGCTACCTTTAGGATAAAATAACACTAGAAATAACCTTTAAGTACACACTTTCTTCAAATTTATTTTTGTTATTTATTTTATTTTATTTCGTTTATTTCTTTATTTATTTATTTATTAAAAAAAAAAAAAAAAGTTCACACACTTACTCCCTTTACTTTTATTTTTGTTGACTTGCTTGTATGTGCATTTTTTAATTTAGCATTTTGCATAAATCTTTTAGTAAGGGCATTAACCCTCTAACAAGATAAGGATTGGATTTCATCACCAATTCCTTGCCCATTAGGTTAAAAATCTCCTTGCATTTGTATACCCTTGGCTAAATTTAGTTTAATTTAAAATCAAGTAGACGTTGGCCAATAGGTTTTCATATAGCTCATAGGATCCTCTTGACATTGTTAAACTTTTGGTAACTCCAGTGAGTCACTATCAAATTGATAAACGGTAGGACAGTTCTGTCTAGGAGTGTGGCTGACCCGGCATTAAGCAGGCCTAGTGCCTCGCCACACTTTCCTGGGAACTACTTCGTTGTTAGTTTGATGGTCCTTAATTGGTCATCCATTAGTTTTCTCTGAAAGGGAGTAGGAGTTGTCTAAATAGGTGAAGATTATTTTGGAATTAGTCCTAATAATCTCTCATATAGGAAATTAAAGAAAAAAAAAAAATAGAAATCACTACCCTTGAATTAAATTTTAGATAAAGAAAATACTTGTTTTGGTAGTGTGTTTATTGAGTCATGGAGTCTTCCTAGTGCATGTTAGGTCGTCGATCTCTGAAATCAAAGTTGGCACCTTTAGATCTAGAAATTGAGAGAACTTTTAGAAAAGGTGTAAGGAATTCTAGTGTTGAAAAGATCATTGAAGTCAAGATGGAGGGAGAACAGAATGAAGTGAAAGCCCTTAAGGATTATTATACTCCCGCACATATCACAAATCCTTCTTGTATTGTCTTGCCTGCTACACAACATGCCCATTTGGAGATACGGGCAGCAGTAATCAATTTACTGCCGACTTTTAGAGGTTCGAACTTTGAAGACCCATACCTTCATGTTAAGGAATTTTTAGAGATTTGTTCCACTTTGAATTTTCAGAATATTCCCGAAGAGTCAATTAAGATGAGGTTATTCCCGTTCTCTTTGAAAGAGAAAGTCAAGTCTTGGTTATATTCATTGGAACCAGAATCTATCAAATCTTGGGATGAACTTTGTAAAAAATTCCTCACTAAATTCTTCCCTAGACATAGAACTAATTCCCTTCGCCGAAATATCATGGAATATGCTCAAAAAGAAGGTGAACAATTTTACATGTGTTGGGAAACATTCAATGATTTGCTACTTAAGTGTCCCCACCGTGGTTTTGAAAAGTGGCGCTTAGTTGAATTCTTTTATGATGGATTATCAGCTCAAAATCGTCAACTAATTGAGTCACGAGGTGGGGTAGATTTCATGTCTAAGAATGAGAATGAGGCATGGAAATTTCTAGATGCGTTAGCTGAGAGTTCCCAACATTGGGAATACTCAGGGTGGGTTGAGAGAAGAAGTTTACCAATGTCTATGGATACCAAAAAGGAAGGAGTCTATGAGGTGAGTGAGGGAACTGATTTGAGTGCAAGGATAGCTAGTCTCACCAGAAAAGTGGAGGCTATAGAGATGAAAAATGGAAAAAGTTCTTCAGTCCATGTTATTAGTGAGACATGTCAACTTTGTGAGAGTCCATCTCATACTGCTCAGATGTGTCCCTCTATAGCATTATTCCATGAGTGTATAACTGAACAAGCTAATGCACTAAACGGCTATAAGAAACCATTTGGCAGTCCCTATTATGACACATACAACCCCAATTGGAGAAATCATCCTAATTTGTCATGGAGTCAAAATCAGTCTCAAAACAACTCGGGTATGCAACATATGCAATCCCAAAGGCAACCACCAGCATCATATCCTTCCATGTCCCAAAATTCTCATCCATATGTCCCCCACCAACCAAGGAAACTAACACTGGAAGATACATTACAATAGTTCATGCAACAAACTAGTCAATCGATTTCTAAATTAGAAACACAGATTGGCCAGTTAGCCACTGTTGTAGGAGAGAGGGAAAAAGGAAAATTTCTTAGTCAGCCCATTCCCAACCCAAAGGGTCAATATCATGTGAGTGAACAGTCGACCTCTGGTCCAACTGATCAAGTCTAGTCAATCATAACCCTAAGGTCAGGCAAACAAGTTGACAATCAAGTCAAAATTCCAAGAAGGGAAACTGTGAAAGGTAACCATGAACCAGGAAATGAAAACAAAATGGAATCTCAAGTTGACCCAAAAGTCCAAATTCCCGATCTTGTCTCCAATTCTCTAGTAGAACCTTCAGTTAAGAACTTTGTTCCTACTGCACCATTTCCTCAAAGACTCCAAAAGCCTAAGAAGGGGCATCATTACAAAGAGATTATGGAAATATTCAAACAAGTCAAAATCAATATTCCATTTCTCGATGCAATTCAACAGGTCCCCTCTTATGCTAAGTTTTTGAAAGATTTGTGTACGGTTAAATGTGGATTGAATGTGTATAAAAAAGCCTTCCTTACAGAGCAAGTAAGCTCAATTATCCAGCACCGCACACCACCTAAATTCAAGGATCCCGGTTGTCCTACAATTTCATGTACAATAGGTAACCAGATAATTGAGCAAGCTTTGCTTGATTTGGGTGCGAGTGTAAATCTGTTGCCATACTCTGTGTATGAGCAACTCGGTCTTGGTGATTTGAAACCCACAAAGGTAGTGCTACAGTTGGCAGATCGTTCAGTCAAGGTACCTCGCGGTATCATTGAGGATGTGTTAATTCAAGTTGACAAATTCTTCTTTCCAGTAGACTTCATAGTCTTAGACACTCAACCTGTGGCTAATCCCAATAGCCAAATTCCTGTTATCCTTGGTCGACCATTCTTAGCCACTTCAAATGCTTTAATCAATTGTAGAAATGGTGTCCTGAAACTTTCATTTGGAAACATGTCTGTTGAGCTTAATGTTTTTAATGTGAGCCGACAACCATCAGACTCTGAGGATATAAGTGATGTGAATCTAATAGAGAGCTTAGTACAAGAGACTTTTGAACATTCAAGTTTTGATGATCCTTTAGAGGCATGTCTAAATCACTTTCGGTGTGATTTTGATCTGGATAGTGCTTGTGAAGAAGTGAATACCTTGTTAGATTCTGTCCCTTTTATGGACATTGAGAATTGGAAAGACAAGGTAGAACTCCTTTCACCAATTGAATCTAAACATGTCTCATCTGTTGAGTCACCTCCAAAATTGGATCTGAAAGTTTTACCTTCTGAACTAAAGTATGCCTACTTAGGTCCAGATAAGAATCTTCCTGTCATCATTGCTTCTGAGTTAAATAAAGAACATGAGGAAAAACTCTTAAATGTCCTTAGGGAGCATAAATCGGCTATTGGGTGGACTATAGCAGACATTAAGGGTATATCTCCATCCGTGTGCATGCATCGTATCCATCTTGAGGAAAATGCTAAAACTTCGCGAGAAATGCAAAGACGGCTTAACCCCAACATGAAAGAGGTCGTTAGGGCAGAAGTCTTGAAGTTGTTAGATGTGGGGATCATATATCCTATTTCCGATAGTTCTTGGGTAAGTCCTGTTCAGGTCGTGCCTAAGAAATCAGGTATCACGGTAGTCACAAATGATGCCAATGAGTTAGTACCGACCCGAATGACCACTATATGGCGAGTGTGCATTGATTATAGGAAGTTGAACTCTGTCACTAGGAAAGATCATTTTCCACTTCCTTTTATCGATCAGATGCTTGAGAGATTAGCCGGTCATGAGTACTACTGTTTCCTAGATGGTTATTCTGGATATAACCAAATTCCTATTGCACCTGAGGATCAGGAGAAAACCACATTCACTTGTCCTTTTGGAACATTTGCCTATAGACGTATGCCATTTCGATTATGCAATGCACCTGCTACTTTTCAGCGGTGTATGCTCAGCATATTTTCTGATATGGTAGAACGTTTTCTTGAGGTGTTTATGGATGACTTCTCCGTGTTTGGCTCATCCTTTGATGAATGTCTCATTCATTTGAAACTCGTGCTTACACGTTGTGAGGAGAAAAATCTGGTCTTAAATTGGGAGAAATGCCATTTTATGGTGAAAAAGGGGATTGTCTTGGGGCATGTTATTTTAAAGAAGGGTATAGAGGTTGACAAAGCTAAGGTTGATCTAATTTCCAATCTTCCACCACCACGTACGGTCAAAGAGATTAGGTCTTTCTTAGGTCATGCTGGATTTTATCGTCGATTCATTAAAAACTTTAGCAACATTTCCAGACCACTTTGCAATTTACTTGCTAAAGATGTTGCTTTTGTCTTTGATGACGAATGTCTGAAAGCCTTTGAGAAGCTCAAAACATTGTTGACCACAACACCTATCATGAAGCCACCGAGTTGGGATGCGCCTTTTGAGATTATGTGCGATGCATCTGATTATGCAGTTGGAGCTGTGTTAGGGCAACGTGTGAAAAGGCTACCCCATGTGATCTATTATGCAAGTAAGACATTAAATGAGGCACAACTGAATTACTCTACCACTGAAAAAGAATTGTTAGCAGTTGTGTTTGCATTAGACAAGTTTAGGTCCTATATGTTAGGGTCTAAAGTCCTCATTTTCTCAGATCATGCTGCACTTAGGTATCTCTTTTCTAAAAAAGATGCTAAGCCGCGCTTAATTCGATGGATCCTATTGCTACAAGAGTTTGATCTAGAAATTCGAGATAAGAAAGGGTCTGAAAATGTAGTAGTTGATCACTTGTCTAGGCTCATTCTTGAGACATCCTTAGACTCCATGCCTATTCTTGAGTCTTTCCCTGATGAACAACTCTTTGTTGTATCTGAGTCACCTTGGTTTGCCGACATTGTGAACTATCTTGTCACAGGTCAAATGCCTTCACATTTGACTAAGCAAGATAAATCCAAATTCTTATCTGAGGTCCGTCACTTCTTTTGGGATGATCCGTACTTATTCAAGTATTGTCCTGATCAGATTATTCGAAGATGTGTCCCCAATTGTGACCAAACTAGTGTAATCTCCTTTTGTCATGATCATGCATGTGGAGGTCATTTTAGTTCAAAGAGAACCGCTGCAAAGATATTGCAATCTGGATTTTACTGGCCCTCAATCTTTAAAGATTGTCATTCTTATTGCTTAGCATGTGAGCGATGTCAAAAGTTAGGGAGTATTTCACGTCGAAATATGATGCCTTTAAACCCAATTCTGATTATTGAAGTTTTCGATGTTTGGGGCATTGATTTCATGGGACCATTTCCTAATTCATTTGGCAATTTGTACATCCTTGTCGCAGTTGATTATGTGTCTAAATGGATTGAGGCAATTGCATGTAAAACTAATGATCACAAGGTGGTAGTCAAGTTTTTGAAAGATAATATCTTTTCACGTTTTGGTACATCCCGTGCTATTATTAGTGATGGGGGGAAACATTTTT
Source organism: Cornus suecica (assembly GCA_963922005.1). Classification (NCBI taxonomy): domain Eukaryota; kingdom Viridiplantae; phylum Streptophyta; class Magnoliopsida; order Cornales; family Cornaceae; genus Cornus; species Cornus suecica. The sequence goes on from OY998239.1 coordinate 77,689,846, forward strand.
GCAATAGGGTTTTCGAAGCATTAATGAGAAAATATTGTGTAACCCACAAAATTGCACTTGCTTATCATCCCCAGACTAGCGGTCAAGTTGAGTTCTCCAATAGAGAAATTAAGCACATTTTGGAGAAAACGGTTAACCCAAATAAGAAAGACTGGTCCTTGAGACTTAGTGATGCACTGTGGGCATACCGTACTGCATTTAAGAACCCCATTGGAATGTCTCCTTACCGAATGGTGTATGGAAAATCTTGTCATCTCCCAGTTGAGTTAGAGCATAGAGCCTTTTGGGCTATTAAGCAACTCAACTTTAACCTTGACAGAGCAGGAGTCCATAGGAAGCTTCAGTTGAATGAGTTGGAGGAAATTAGGAATGATGCTTACCAGAGTACAAAAATCTATAAAGAGCAAATGAAAGTAAGGCATGAAAAAAGTATTCTTAGGAAAACTTTCACACCTGGTCAAAAAGTCTTGCTTTATAATTCTCGATTGCATTTGTTTCCAGGAAAGTTGAAATCTCGATGGTCTGGTCCGTTCATTGTTCGAATTGTTCATCCATATGGAGCCATTGAGATTGAAAATCCAAAAAATGGTGATGTGTTCAAAGTTAACGGTCAGCGTTTGAAACCATTTTTAGAGTTACTTTCTCAAGAAGGGGAGGAGATCTCTCTGAGTGATCCTGTTTATCAGGATTGACCTATGTGGTCTTGTTGTACATATCTATTTTAAGATTTTTTTTACTTTATTTTTAATTTTTGTTTTGAATTCTAACAACTTATTGTTGTTTGATAGCAAGTTTGACCAGATCAACCTACCATGAGTCAGGTGATACCTTTTCACTCTTGTCTTTTTGTTTACAAAGTGTGAGTTTGTCCAACATTAGGGACAATGTTGAGTTTAGGTTTGGGGGTATGGTGTCTAATTTTTGTTGTGTAATTCATTAATTTAAAAAAAAAAAAAAAAAAAAAATTGAAATTTTTTAGAAAAAAAAAAAAAAAAATTGTTTTTACGCATGAATGTTTTGCATTACAAGTTGATTGAGTTTGTGTTTATGATGTGTGAGTAGTATGTGATGCAATATTCCCGTTCATGAGAGTAATGATTAGATCGAGCTAAGTGAGGTGATGTGGTTTTACATGGGTGAATAGATTAGTAAAATTGAAACCGAAAAGGACGACTTTGACCTATAAACACAAGCACACATTCACTATGGGAAAAACAATTGATCTTTGACTATGTAGTTGAGAAATTAATTTTGCCAGAATAAAATGGGAGATGGGGAGTTGATATAGATGAAATGGAGAAACTTTTGAAAATTTATTTTGAAAAATAAAATGCAAAAAGTAGTTATTCGATCTGAGTAACCGGACATTGGTATCACCAATATCATTGTTCGCGTAAAAATGGGAGAAAACTAATGAGCATAAATCCCAATAAAGAAGTTAGGGCCCAGTTGGTTGGGATTAAAAATCCTCGCTGGAAAGTCCGGAGCTTAGAAAGATAAAAAGGGATGAAAAGTGGAATGATGGAAGGAATAATTTTTTGGCAAAAATTTGATCAATGAAGTAGAAAAAGAAAGATTGAAATACCATAGTAGAATGTTCACAAAAACACGGAGGGTTGTCTGGATTGAGAGTAGAAAGTAACGAAATTTTTTACTTTTGTGGGAACCATTCATGACACGAATCTTGAGATTAGTTATTGTTCGGTAGTGAATGGGAGTATTTGCATCCATAATATCTTGTGCATTATATCATGACTTGGTTGATGAGTATGTGAATGCATGAATGCGTGATTATAAAAAAATTGAGAAGTTGTGGGTAGTATATCCAACCCTCACGAGAATCGATGTTTATGGGTATCATCACTGGAAACCCTCACGAGACTATAACTCGTCCACTAGGGGAAACCTAGGGGTTCAAAGGCTTATTGCATATGCTAAATGTAATCGAGATAACCAGCGAAAATGGTGTAGTTAGAATTTTATTTCTTTTTGTTTTGCTCGAGGACTAGCAAAATATAGGTTTGGGGGTATTTGATAAGTCCATTTTACATACATATTTTATCCCCAAATGTACATTTGTTAGTAGGTAAAACTATTTATTTTAATATATTTAGAAGTATAATAATGATAAGTGCACAAAACTTAATTTATATAATAAAATTGTTGAATAAATCATTTTCAATGTTATTAAATTACATCTACATTTATGTCTTTCATTTATAGGTGTAAAGTGAGAAATGAATCAAATGCACATGGATGAAAGTTGGATGATTCAAATGCACATGGAAAAAGAACAAAATGTGATGGAAAGTGATGAAAAAGAAAAGAAAAGAATATTTCATTTCTCTTTACAAGTTGTAATTTGATTCCAATATTTCTCTATAAATATGGATACATCTTGAAGAGGAAAGGAAATGAAAGAAGAAGAAGAAGAAGGAGGAGAGCAAGAAGGACACCAAAGAGGACAAGAATTTATCTTCAATTCCGGGTTTTATTGTTCTTACTTTGTTATTTTCTTTTTAAGCATGTGTAACTAAATTCTTAACTAAGGTTGAGGATGAAACCACCATTTATGAAATAAATTCCTTTTAGTCTTTTATCAATTTCCACGTGTATGGTTTAAATGCTTATGATTTTCGCTTCATAGTATTAATTGTTTTAAATTCATTTCACTATAAATATCATGTATTTATAGTAGTTAAGAATTCTTATCACAATTAATCAAGCTTGGATTTGATGAGTTTATAAGTAAAAATCTTTGATCTTATGTGATCCATTAAATTGCATACATAGGATGCTTAGAATTTTACACTTTAAAGCGAAGGAAAATCTATTTCATGAAAATATATTTCATTAGTGCGTTATTGTTAAATCTTGAGAAAGTAATAAGATTGATTTCTAAATTACTACTCTAAAATTGGAATTGATAAAGGAATAATTAGAAGTTTATGGATTAGTGGTGGTGGATTCCGATACCTTAGTATTTTCTCCCTATTATTCTCGCTTTAATTATTTGTATTTCGATATTGCATGTTTAGTATAAAAATCACTTCAACAAACAAACTTTGAGAAACTAGGTTAGTTTTAGATTAATTTGAGTTTAATTAAGTTCTCTTTAAAGCATTCCATTGGGTTCGACCTCGTTCTTGCATAACCTAAACTACAATTGATTCGTGCACTTGCGAGTAATATTTTAAAACACACCAACATATATGACACTTCATGAAAAAATCACTACAGTCCTTTTTCCATTATTGGCCAGTAATACCCAGATGAAAGAAACTGTTGAAATACATTCCTAAGGTCATGATGACCAAACTCGTGCGTTTGTTTCAATACTTCCCCTGCCTCTTCTTCGTTTATGCATCTTAGTAGTCTTCCTTCAAAACTTTTGCGGAACAATCTTCCCTCTTGTAAGACAAACTGCGAGGCCAATTTTCTGAACCGCGGCTGATCTTTTTCAGGTAAAACCCCTTCTTTCAGATAATGCACATATCTGTCTTGCCAGTCTATCATGTCTGCCATGTTTCCTTCGCTCGCGAAAGGATTTGCGTTACAGTCCCGACAATTGCTTTGCATCTTGACTGCATCATCCTTCATGCTTGGCCAAAAAAAACCTTCTCGTTGCAAAATTCGATAGAGACTGACATTCGTTTGACCACATATTTTCTTGTGAGTTTTCTGTAGCAGTTCTCCTATCTTGCTTATTGCTACGCATCTGGCTAGAATCCCTCCGGCTGCTCTGTAATATAACACGTCTTTTATGATTTGGTATTCTCGTCTCAAGGCATTGTTATCATTTTTCAGTAGAGCTCATACTATTTGTTCTCTCCAATCCTGCTTTTCATACACCCCTGATTCCTTCCCGCTACTGACCACAGAGTTGGTTCTTCACACTATTTGCACAGTAGACTTTATTTCTTGGAATTGTAGTCACGAACCCAATGTAGCCAATGTGTCAGACCGTCGATTACCTTCTCACGACTTGTGCTGAAAAGTCATAGTCTCAAAGTTTTTTAACATCTGACGAATGAAGGTTCTGTAAGACACCGGATGGGGTTCTTTGATAACATACTACCCTTTAACCTGCTTGATGACCAGTTTGGAATCCCCTTTTACATGAAGAATTCTTGCCTTTAACTGCTGAGCCATCATCAATCCCAGCGTCAACCCTTCATACTCGGTATGTTGTTGGTACAAGGAAAATCAAGTTTATAGGCCATGACTAATTCCACTTTTGTTTCTTCATTCTTTAATACGAAACCAGCCCCACCTCCCTTTTCTGTGGATGAACCATCAAATTCTAAAGTAAACTTTGTGCTTTGTGTCGTACTTGCTACTTCCACCTCTTCCACTTTGGGTTAATCTCCCTCAGGAAATAAAGCTAGCAAATCTGATAAGGCTTGACTCTTTACTGCTTTTGGTCTAGAGCATGTGATCTCATATTAAGATAATGCTAATAACCACCGAGCAGTTCTCCCACTGAGTATGGGCTTTGTGAGAAGATACCGAATGGGGTCACTTTTGGTTATAAGCTCCAATGGATGTGTCAGTAAATAATGTCTAAATTTCTTAGCCACGAATACCAAAGCAAGATAATGTTTCTACAGGGATTTGTATCGCGACTCTGGTCCCTTCCCCTTCATGTTCCTTGGCCAACAGCGCCCCTATGGACTTATTGGTGGAAGTGAGATACATTATCAACGGTTTCCCTAATTCTGGCGCTACCATTGTCTTTGGTGATGCTAAAATCTTCTTGATTTTCTCAAAGGCCTCTTATTGTTCTTCTCTCTAACTATATACATACTTTTCTTTTAACAAAGGCATGAGTGGGTGAGTTATTTCTGCCAATGCTGCAATAAACCTCCTAAGATAAGAGATTTTCCCCATGAAAGTTTTCAAAATTTTATGAGTTGTGGGCGGAGCCATTTCCAATACTGCCCTAGCTTTTGTTGGATCCATATCAATCCCCTGTCAATGTACAACATACCCTAAGAACTATCCTTCTGGTACTCCAAAAGCGCATTTCAGGGGATTCATCTTCAGACACAGTTGCAGTACCTTTCTCAAATCGCCTACATGATCCTGTATGGCTCTGGATTTTACCACCAAATCATCCACATAATCTTCCATAGTTTTATGCATCAGGTCATCAAATATAGCTATCATGGCGCGTTGATACATAGACTCAGCATTTTTAAGTCCAAATGGCATGACTGTATAATGGAAATTCCCCATTGGGGTGCGAAAAATAGTTTTCTCAGCATCTTCCTGTGCCATTTTGATCTGGTTATACTCGTTGAATTCATCCATTGACGAGAAAACCTCATGTCCCGCGGTTGCATCCACCATGGTGTCAATGTTAGGTAGAGGGAAATCGTCCTTAGGGTAGGCTTTATTGAGATCGCGATAGTCTACACATACGCGGATTTGTCCATTCTTCTTTCTCACTAGGACAATATTTGTAAGCCATGTTGGATACTGGGTTGGCTTGATGAATCCTGCTTTCAACAACTTTTCTACTTCTGCCTTAATCTTTATCTCCAGATCCAGATGAAATATTCGTTGTTTTTGCTTCTTTGGCTCTGACGCGGAATGCACATGGAGGTGGTGGCTTACTAATCTAATATTGAGTCCCGACATTTGACTATAGTCCCAGGCAAAGACATCACGAAACTCTTTAAGTAATTTTACTAGAGAATTCTTAGTTTCATTGGGCAGAGTACTGCTTATGAAGGTAGGTTGCGGAGCTGTTCCATCGCCTATGTCTACTTCACACAAACCATGCTCTGGTCGCGGATCCGTTTTGAGTGTTTCAGGATTGGTGCCAAGCTTTCTTTGTACAAATGCCTTATTTGTCCCTGGGTCAGTGCCAACTGTGCAGGCTTCTGACCCCTAATCCCGTCACAACTTGTACACTACACGCCCGTCGGGCATTTTAACTTGCGACCAACTCACTTCTTTGAGCTTCCGCTTAGTCGAACCTCCATCTTCCAGCTCTTCCCATTTTTGTAATGGTGTAGCAAAAACACCGGGTCCATCTTCCTCACCATATTCTGAGAAATAGATTGCATCTGTAAAATGGGCCTCAGACGCGCAAAAAGGGCTCTTAGATGCTTTTACAGTCATTATTCCTTCTCCCCAATTAGCCTTCATTACTTGATGATAGGATGAGGGTACTACACCATAGGCATGTAACCATGGCCTTCCCAGCAACAACTGATATGAGGGTTCCCATTTAATGACATGAAACTTGGTGGGACCCCTGATTTTCCCGACTTTAAGATCTAATGTAGCAAAACCCATGGTGGCTTGCTGGTCTCCATTGAGATTAGTAACCGTAATGGTATGATTTACAATCTTGTTTTCAGGAAAATTGATCATCTGCAAAGTAGCCAGCGGGATTAAGTTGATCGACGCTCCTCCATCCAAAAAGGCTCGTTTCATCACTCGACCATTTACAGTGGCTGGTACATATAGAGGCCGATTGTGGAAGAATGGTACTTTTTTTATCTACTTCAGATAATGTGATTTTGCATGAGGTTTTTTTCATGTTGTGGAATAACATAGTATGATTAAGAGCAACAATTGGTTGCTCTTTTAGGAACTCCTTCACATGTTATTGTATTGGGAGCTCGTTAAAGAAAACTTCTATCTTAGTATCCTCTTTTGCTTCACGTGCCGACGGGCATTCATACTTGACGATATTTATGATATCTTCAGTACTGTCTCTGGTGGCTACTACAACCACCTGTGCAGGGAAAGGTTCGTGAACTACATTCTTTGCCACTTTTAAATCACCTGATGTTATTTTCCTGTGTACTAATTCGCGAAATGCCCAACATCTAATCAAGGAGTGTCGAACGGACTTGTGATAGGGGCAGTTGTTATTTTTCATCATTTTCTCTCTTGTCGGCACCATTTGCACTGAAGGTGGCGATATGACATTATCTGGAATCCATTGATTTAGCAAAGCAACTGTTTCCTTTTTACTGAAAGGTAAATGAGGTGGTTAAGATCTTTTATCACGCTCTTCCCTGGGCCTTTCACTTTGTGTTGTTGCTACCATTGCCACTCGTCTAGTATTGATATTTGGTTGTGTTGGAGGAGCCAAAACTTCTCCCAATCTTCGTGCATTATCAACGAGTCCAGAAAAAGTTCTGAACTTGTGATTAACCAAGTGTACTATGTATTCTCGTAGCATTCCTTCTATATAAATTTTGATTAATTGAAGCTCAGAAATTGGTTCATGGCACTGTAAAACAGTTTCACGAAATCTCCTGACATAAATTGCCACCTCTTCTCCTAAACGTTGCCTTTGTCTTGTAAGTGAAATCATTGAGACCTGTTCATCTGCCTGAAAGAACTTAGTGTAGAATTTGATCACCATATCTATCCAACTGGATATCGAAGCCGGAGCGAGACTGGTGTACCAAGTGTATGCAGTGCCTGTTAGAGGTTTGGAGAATTCCCTAAGTTTCAAATATTCATCATTTCTGTGTGCCCCAGAGCATCCACAAACCTAGATATATGCTCTCTTGCATTTCCTTTTTTGCCATCAAATTGATGGAAGCTTGGTACTCCATAGTCTTCAGGATAAGGTAAATTCATAATACTGGGATGGTATGGTGGGGCGATTTCCACTTCTTTTATCCCGGATTTTGCATTTAAGATAGCCCAAAGTTGTTCCTTGGTAATATAGGCTTTTTTCTCCAATGGCTCTGTTCGCACTCGCGGTGCCTCCCGAGAAAGCTCTTGTGCTGTTATTTTCGGCAATGTTTGATTATCCATCTGTGGTGATTCCAGGTTTGGTACTGAAACACGCGAGGCCTCCATGAAGTGAAGTATGACCTTTTTCATTTCTTGAATGCTAAGAAGAGTTTGCAACAGAACTGGTGAATTCTGTGTTGGCTCCACCATCGGAGGAGTTTATGCCCGAGCCACACCAGCGTTTACGCGACGACGCTGTTTCAGTGCTGGTGGAACTGGTTCAGCTCCTTGAGTCTGTGTTGCTGCTTCTTCTTCACCTTGCTCAATGTGCCGGGTCGGTGGACGACCTCTCCAACGAGTTTGACGAGGCTCAACTTGTGCAAAAGACATCTCTTCCTCAGCGGAGTCGCCTTTAATATAGGGGTTTGATTTAAATGAGATTTAGAGATAGTTTCCACTCAAGATTGACAGGAAAATAATGATGCTTGTACCTTTATTGCTTTTGATGCTTTACAGAAAAGTGGAAGAGAAAACAATAGCTACAAATAATGCAAACTACTTTATCTCTCTAGAAATTTCTCTCCCTTAGTCCCCGAAAAAGTTCCCGAATTGAATCTTTGACCCCTTATTTATAGGTGCTGGTGCAGGCATAAGTTTTTGCCACATCATCATATCCATTCACGAGGTAGATCCGCGGTTTAGTCTCCATAATTTACCCAAGTCGCAATGTTCAATCCGCGACATTACCGATCCGCAATCCAGGATTTTTACTGATCCACGAATTCCTTTATTTGTTTGATATAGTTTTCCTGGGTCATGTCCTTTTATGCATATCTTCCATTTACATGACCCTGAGCATTACTTGATGCATTCTAGGTACTTTTATTTTAGTGATTTTGATGAATAAGGTTGCGACCCACTATTCACCATCCCAAAGTATTTCCCTAGGCCAATCAAAATAGCACTCCCTACGCGATAAGCTCATAGGGTCGCGAGGTTGAATTTTGGCTATGACCCCCTTTGTCAATCATCAACGATTGCCTCTTTGTAGAGCGTTATCGCGTGCCTGGTCTCATCCAGAGATACCTTGTCGGACCCCTGGATTCACGGATTATATCAACGTGAATCCCCCTATTGGCATTTTCCAACTTTCCCTTGTTGTACCCTTGGATTCGCAGATTATATCAACGCGAATCCCCCTTTACAATGCTTCTGTTATTTTTGCTTCCATACATTACCGTACCACTATTTAATAGTAGAAGTATGTGTGGCGTAGGTGTTATGCTTTAAACAATAGTGACATTTTTTTGAAGTAAAATGGTAAATTTAAGAAATAATTTTTTGGTGTTTTTTTAATGTTTTACAACTGTAGCAAAATGTTTGATTTATGATTTCATTGCTATAATAAATTTACAATACCAATCATGTTTTCGTTTTCAACTCACAACACTCTATAACATAAGCATTAATTATGCTTTAGTGAATAATATAACACTCTGTAGGTCGTCTTATATCTCAGTCCATATGTCAACGCCACATCATCAGAATGGTCCACATAACTTGACAAATGGTCAACATTCAACGAACAAGTGGCATCCGCTATGCCAGCAAAGAGAATGTAAGTACACTTGTTATATTTGGCATGTTCTAGTCAATAATCATGTTGAGTGAGTTGTGAGGGCGGACAAGTTTAGGAAAATTAAAATGGCCAAGAAAACGCATAAAAAAGATATCGACAAGCTTCTTCAAACTCAATCAAGCTTAAAGTAGCAAAGAATATAAAAGAAATGAAGTAAAATCAAATTTGAACCATGAAACGCATCGCAAAGGGCAAAAAAAACATTATATAAGTCTTATATATTGGTAGGCGTGCCACAAAAACAAACGGCGTTCGAAAAGTAAAATTTTGGCATTTTGCTATATGCATACAGTGAGCAAAAGGTGGCTGGAAAGTGCCGTTTTATGCATAGCTACGCATTGCCATACACATCATGCTACGCATAAGTAAGGAAACTGCCCTTAAGCATAGGTGCTTAAGCGTAGGCCACCGACCTGCAATACCCGAAGTTCTTGATTTGGTGTAATTCCACTTGTTGTGAGTTGGGTTACACTCCAAGACATCGGAGCACGTGTATAAGGTATATTTGTACCAAAATTGGGTAGATTCACTCCTCATTACAAGAGGAACACTCCTAGTCCAAGAAGAAAACAAGTTTACTCAAAGTAGGATTCCTTTCTCTATAAATCAGAGGTTTCAATACAGATTTTGGGGGTGGCTTTTGTGATATCTCTGCTATTATTTCACCGATCAGATCCGTTTGCAGATAGAGATAAAAATAGATTGTTTGATCATCTTATATCAAGGTTTTCTCTAGTTTGTGAAGGTTACTCAATTATGTTTCAACGTTTGAGATCTTTATGCACAATTGAATGATCTGGTTGCTGAAAAATCATCACACCACCTAGTGCAACGTGTTTGCATCGATCCGTTGAGAAACGGAGCCATCGGAGTTCGAAGATCGGAGCTAGAAAAGAAGTGGAGCCATCAAAGTATGGAGATCGAAGTGAGTGGATCAAGACTTTCGGACGCCGAATGAAGAATGACAAATCAGAGCTATTAAAAGTCCTGTCTTCATAGAGTCTGTATAAATTCTTTAATTCATAGTGCATCGGTATTGGTGATACCCGTGGTTTTTTACTTGGAACGTTTCCAAGGTTTTTCCACGTATAAATCACTGTGTCGTCTCATGATTTATTTTTCGCCCTTATATTGATCTTTGCATGATTAATTATATTAGAGAATTAGGGTTTCGTGATTGATTAAAATTAAAAATTCCTTAAATAATTTTAATCGATCATTAAATCGATAAAAAACCTATTCACCCCCCTCTAGGCTTATTCTATTATCTCCTATGTAATTTTAGAGAAGACTGAAGACTGGGTTGAGAGCATGACTCAGACATTACTGGGATCCGATGAGGTACTTGGTTTGGTGGATGACGTCTAGAGTTTGACGAGTTAATTCTCAACCTGACTCAAGAGATAGATTTATCATTTTGACTCCGCAAAACTTAACATATGTGTTATATAAAACACTTTATGATTAATTGAGAGATTAATCTCTTTTAAACAATTTTAATCCCAAAGATGATGTCACAATGACATCACCACTCTCTTACTTGGCCTATGAAAGGAAGCCAATGAAGAAGATAGGGGACTTTCTCTTTAGTCATGAGAGTCCAAGTCTTTCTCCCACTCACATACTTCATAAGAGGGGTCAATGGCATTTGTAACGGGGTTGTTATCTTCATTTCTATCTCGCTTTTGAGTTCGTCTGGGTTTCCACATCTCAGTTCACCTCAGATTCTATTGTGTTGAGAGTTATTTTAGATTTATCATATTGTTGTGTGATATCTTCCTTATTTATATATTTGTTAAAGAATCCCCTCCTACGCACTCTATAACATATGCGTTGCTTCTATTTTAGTAAAAAATATAACGTGAAAAAACACACCGCAATCCAAACGGATCTATGTGAGTGAGTCAGTTATCAAATCTCCCAACGTAAAGGAATTTTTTCCCTTCCTTTATCAAATATGATAAACCTACTCTCTTTTAACCAAATCCTCATTTTCGTATTTTTCACATAGCATATAAATGATAAAGTGCTTATGAAGGAAAAAAATGATATACATCTTCCTTAAAAAGTATGAATTAGGGACACTAATATTAGTTAAGGGTGTAGTAAAAATTAAGGTTGCACACGGTTCAGTTTGATACGGTTCTTGAAAATTTTGGAACCAAACCATTATCAACGGTTTCTTGAAAACAAGAACCGGAACCATTAGTTAAGGAACCAAACCAAACCATAAAATAACGGTTTGGTTTGGTTCCGAACCATGGTTCCATAAGCATGTTCTTTCAAAATATACATAACATACATGAATATATATTATGAAAAATAATCTTGCCAATTTCAAAAGTAAGAACAAGACTCTTAAACCAAAAATTACACACATACACGCACCCCTACCTCCATTTTCACCCCCCAAAACTCACACACACATGCACTAAGAGGATAAGAGAAAGTCTTAGAGAGATTGTTTATGGAGTTTTCATATTTTTATATTGCGTTTTATTTTTATTTTCCGACATGGCTTCAGTCAAGAGAATTGTTGAATGTCCACGAGTTAAAACATAAAAGTTATGAGTCTGTGTTTGTATTTGTGTGTGAACCAACACATATTTAGAGATCTATAGAGGGGGAGAGATAAACTAACCTTTTGGAGAAAGCTTAGAAGTCAGTGGTAATGAGGAGAGAAGTTATGGTGACTGGTGGTGAGAATGGATGTGAAAGATGAGATGGGCTATAAATTATAGAATTTTTATGTATATGCGTGTAATATTTGTTTGGATGGTAAAAAACTATTATGGTAAATTTAAAATTTTATTTAATACAGTAATTTGTATTTATTTGGTGTTATAAGTTTATATGAATCTATAATTTTGTTAAGTGTAATGTAATTAATAAGTGAGTTATACATACATATATATATATGTATATCTAATTTATATCAGTTACAATCTGAAACCGGAACCAAACCAAATTAGAATGGTTCTATTTTTTGAGAATCGAAACCGAACCAAACCAATTCAAAACAGGAACCAAAGCACCGATTCGATTTGAATCGGTTATACGATTCCATGATTTTTTTGTGCACCCCTAGTATAAATTGTATTACTTTGGAAAACCTAAGGGTGCGTTTGGAAACTAGTGTTTTCGTTTTCGTTTTTTATCTCTTGAGAACAAAAAATTTTCTTGTTCTTATCCTAAGGGTAATCCGGAAACAAAAACATATTTGGTTGGAAAGTTTGTCTAAAACATTTTTGGGAACAAAAAAAAAAAACACGTTTTTGAGATTTATTTGGAATAAAAAGTAGAAAACAAATTGTCAAAGGGTGAGATTAAGTTTGATTTGATTGTTATCCCTTGTACAAACTAGTTACAATGTACACTTCCAAGTCTTCCATACAACAATGAACATGACCACTCTGCTGCTGTTCAAAAGATTAATATACAGGAATATATATATATATAAATATATAAGTAGTAGCATGTATAAAGATCACATCACCCCAATTCGATTGGGGGTATCAAGTTGCAGAGGTAAAGGTTTGTGTTGGTGGTGGTGTCGATTTGCAGTGTGGGGGTTTATGGTGGTGTCGATTTACAGTGGTGGTGGTGGTGGGATGGCGGCTGGTGGTGGTGGTGGGGGTTAGGGTTATGGATGTTAGAGTTTGGAGGTTGAAGATGACGGTTAGGAAATATGCAACAATTAATTTTTTTTTTTGCTGAGAACAAACAGTGCCGAAAATAAATAAAAAAACACCATTTTGGTGTTCTCAAATTTTGAACTAAGGGTGAGAAAATGTTTTTTTACTGTTCACGAAAACAAAACCATCAAAGGCTCTTAAACACATTTTTATTCCCGTAAACAGTAAAAAAAACAAGAACAAAAATAGAAACACCAGTTTCCAAACCAACCCTAGGAACACTATCAACTCTATTGAATAGAGAACTACATTCACCTGGTAATGGATGCATATACAACTTTCTAGAATGATGAAGTCATGTAAGATTTGATGGGTAGATGTTTCCGATCTTTCGTGTAACATCTTACACTATCACTACGGATGTAACAGAGCAAAAAGAAACCCCTTATTGAAAGGAACTATTTAGCTCTTTTCGTTTAGATAGCGTTGTATTTTTCGTGTTCAACATTTCATTAAAATAAAAATAATATTTTTATTATAGAGTGTTGTAAATAGAAAATGGAGGTATGTTTGATATCGTAAATTTATAGTAAGGAAAACACGAACTCCATCACCAAATATACTTTAGTTGTCAAATAGTGGTAGTATAACACTTGAAAGAAGAAATAGAGCGTGAAACAAACAAGGCCTTAGTTTATAGAAGAAAATATATCCAATTTATCCTACAAATAATGAAAAATGGGAGAATGGCAATAAACACCACTGAGGTTTGAAAAAGGTGCAGAAAACCCCCTTCAACTTCACTTTGTGCAAATAACCCCCTAAAGTATCATCCGATTGGGCACTTTGCACCCCTGCGATACTGTTCCGACAATTGTTTCAGAAAAATATGGTCACATGCAGATCACATGACTTAAAAAAAAATTAAATTCCCAAAGAGCCCTTGTCTAATGACTCATATGCCCTTCTTAATTAAAGCCCCTATACTTGAGCTTGGGCTCTCTAACTAGATGTAAACACAATCCACGCAACAGTAAAAATATGGTAAATTTGAGTTTCAATAAATCAAATCATCAAATGATTATTAGTAGAGAAAAATTTTGAATCAGCATTTTCAAATATTCAATTCATTTTTCAGGAAAACAGTTTTTCATGAATTCTCAATTGTATACACTCCATAAATCATATGCTCATATCATCATAAGCTAAGGATACCCCAACGGCGGGTGAGGAGATAACGACGTTGAAGGAGGGAAGCTAAAGCTACCATTAACATCTTGTTCCCAAACACCCATCCAACTAGATGGGCACAATGTTGTCAGATTCCGATAACCTTTCTTTCTTTATCGGCTTCTCCACCACCACGGCTCCCACCTCTCTCTGCCTTTTCCGACCACCGTCCTCGGCGGCGATTGTATCACACGACTTCCCAACCTCATGTGGAAAGTTCACAATAGCTCTACTCCCACGCATCTTAAACGCGGCTCTGGCATAAGCTTTGACAGCTTCAATGGCTAAACCCTAGCCCCGCGACTGATCGGATCCCGAATCTTCGCCGCAAACTTGCCCCACGGCCTTCTCCGGACCCCTCTGTAACGCACTCTCTCCTCTGAACTCAAATTTGGCTGAGTCAACTCAGCGAATTTCAAATCCTCAGAACTCTGCAACGAAACCAAATCGAGATCTTTCAATCTTGATTCAAACTCTGAATTCATCGATTCTGGAGTTGTGAGATCGATTATTTGTAGGTTTTGATTCGAATTCAAACAAATCAATTTCAATTTCTTCAAAACTAATGCAATTAGGGTTAATTTGCAGTGAGATATGAATTTTTTGTTCAAACAAAGACGGATTCGCATGAATTCAGACGAAAATTGCAGTGAGATAAGCCATTGTTAGAGAGAGAGAGAGAGACGAACCCTAGGTTTCTCAAATGACAGAGTGTATTTTTGATAGGGACATTTTCGACATTTCATAATTACAGGTATTTATTTATTTAATTTAAACAGTTTAAATAAGGACATAAAAGTAATTTCCCTTTCCCCTCACCGAAAAAGGTGTTTGAGGGTATTTAGCGCCCCTTTTTGGAACTTGAGGGGTATTTTTAAACCATTAGAAAAACTTTCAGCACATTTTTCAAACCTCAGGGGTGTTTACTGTCATTCTCCCAATGAAACATATGTGTCTCTCTCACACCTAAAGGAGGAGAATTCAAGGAGACAATTGTTGCGAATGATATCAAGAAATCATTACAATACACTTTTAACATATGAAAAATTAATTCATGAAAATCATAAAATTGATCATATATATATGGGTAAATTGCTTAAAACCCCCTCAAGTTTACTCTCTTTCCCTACTATACCCCCTCAACTATGAAATGAGCTTAGAACCCCCTAAAGTTTCATAAAAGGTTACACCATGAGTTTGCCCTCAAATATTTTTACCCTTTTACCTTCCAAACTTTTTATATTTTCACCTTACCTTTAATCATATCCTTACTATTATATTTCTTAATTCTTTAAATTACAAAAATATTATTTCTTTTAGTTAGAATATTAATTATGCCATTTACCTTTAATGTATTAGACTAAATATACTCTCAAATGTTAAATATATTTTTTGGTAAGTTTTAATTATTTTATTTGTAAATCAATTAACTTGTTATTAAATTTTAGTTTGAATTAAATCATAAAACTCAATCCTAATTAATATATTCATAAATAAATCACAATTTATGAATATATTTTTATGAAAAGAAAGTTTCATTTGGCAAAAAAAAATTAATTAGGATAATTAGTTTTATGATTTAAATCAAATTAATTTTTATTGAAAAATGATATATATTTTGGAATATATATATATATAATTCGTCAAAAATATATATATTTTGAATTGTTTTAAAAAAAATATGAATTTTTTCCAAAAAATAATTTTTTGAGAAATATATATATTATTTTCAAAAATATGATTTTTTTTTCCTAAAATAATATAATTTTTTCCGAAATATATATTTTTTATATTTTAGAAAATAATGTATATTTTTCTGAAAAAATTCATATCTTTTAAAAAAGTTCATATTTTTTAAAAAAATTCGAAAAATATATACTTTTGACGAATCATATATATATATATTCCGAAATATATATCATTTTCCAATATATATATATTCCAAAATATACATATTTTTTCAAAAAATAATTTTTTTGAAGGTTTGATTTCACTAAACCCTCATATACTATTGATGGTAGTTTAGGTAATAATGACTCAAAATCATATTTTGTAACATAATATATATTTTTCTCAAAAAAATTATTTTTCGGAAAAAATCTATATTTTTTAAAATAATATATATTTTTCTCAATAAAAATCATTTTTCGGAAAAAATCATATTTTGGAACATAATATATATTTTTCCCAAAAAATTATTTTTCGAAAAAAAGCCATATTTTTTTAAAAGAATTCGGAAAATATATATTTTTGACGAATTATATATATATTCCGAAATATATTTCATTTTCCAATATATATATATATTTTCTGAAATATATATATTTTGTTCGAAGTATATATATTGTTTTCATAAATTGTGATTTATTTATGAATATATTAATTAGGATTGAGTTTTATGATTTAAATCAAACTAAAATTTAATACCAATTTAAAAGGGTAAAAGTTTTTGAAAGCAAGTCCTAAGGATAGGATTGAAGGTAGGATTGACGATAGTGCAAGAAAATGAAAGTTTAGGGGGGGTATAATTAGTTGAGGGGATATAGTAGAGAAAAAGAGTAAACTTTAGATGGGGTTTTAAGCAATTTACCCTATATATATATATATATATATATCATGACCTATTTTTATGGGTACCATTCAATTGTCACATTCAGAACCCCGGGCCGCGGCACCGAAAGGCTGCCTAGCTCATTATTATTAGGGTAATTTGCATTGATACTCCCTAATATTTGGATTAATTGCAGCCAGATAATGTTTAACGAAAATTTTGCAGAGATATTCCCTGATCTTTCAAAAGTCTTGCAATGACACCCCTTTGGGTCATGAAAAATCAGATTTGCCCTTATTTAATTTCAATATACTCCCCTCTACTATTGAATTTAATCAACTAACCCCTCTTATATCCGGATTGTCCACTGTGTTTTCCAATTTAATCAATTCACCCTCCTATATCCGGATTGCCCCTTATATTTTTTAATTTCAATCACATTACCCCCACCCTCAAACAATATATATATAAAATTCGAAAAATATATATCAAATTTAAAATATATATATACAATTCAAAAATATATATATAAATTTTAAAACAATTATAAAAAATTAAAAATATATATATTTATTTCAAAAATAATATATAAAATTCAAAAGAAGTATATAATTTCGAAAAATATATATATAATTCGAAAAAAATATAAATTTTGAATATATATAAAATTCAAAAAGAAATATATATATATATACATACATAATTCGGAAGAAATATATAAATTCAAAAACATATAAATTTAGAAATAATATATAAAATTCGAAAATATATATATACTTCAAAAAATATATATTTCGAAAAAAAATTAGAATAAATAAATAAATTTAGAAGAAAAAATATATATTGGTAAAATATCATATCTTTTCTAATGAAGTGAATCAAATTACTTACACTAACAACAATTAGTGGTCTTTTTATATATATTTTTCCAAAAAATATATATATTTTTGAATTATATATATATATTTCGAAATTTATATGACGTTTTCGAAATTTATATGATCTTTTAGAAAGTTATATGATAATTTTAAATTTTATAAAAAAATTGAAATTTATATATTTGTTTCAAATTTTATATATGTTCTGAATTTTATATACTTTTTTTGAATTTTATATATTGTTTTCAAATTTTATATATTATTTTCGAAATTTATATTTATAATTTTTGAAATTGAAAAATATAGGGGGCAATCCGGATATAGGAGGGGTTAATTGATTAAATTGGAAAACACAGTGGACAATCCGGATATAAGAGGGGTTAGTTGATAAAATTCAATAGTAGAGGGGAGTTTATTGAAATTAAATAAGGGCAAATCTGACTTTTCATGGCCCAAAGGGGTGTCATTGCAAGACTTTTTAAAGCTCAGGGGTGTCTCTACAGACTTCTCGTTGAGCGTCATCTGATTGCAATTAATCCAAACCTTAGGGGATGTCAATGCAAATTACCCTTATTATTATTATTATTATATGACTTGTGTTTGTACAAAGTCGAGCTCTGTCAATCTTTGCTCTTTTAATTCGATCACTACATTTCAGACCACCCTCTTTGTCAATTTCTGATTGATTATTGGATTAGGTCTATTGCTATTTGGCTATGGCTTGTAGATAAAGATGGTTCCCAAAAAAATGATAGCTACAAGAACTAGCCATCCCAAACTTTAGGCAAAGAAAGTGCCATGTGACTCTGAAGGATCACCTAGGGTTCTTGTGCAAACACTTTCATGATGAATCGAGGAGATTTGAGATGTATCAAGCATCCATGTAGCATGTTTTGTATTGTCCAACAGTTATGTATTGTTGGATTCTTAACATATTTGTAAGGTGTTGATACTATTACGCACTATCAATACTTATTTAATATTTATTTTTAGTGTTATTATTAGTAAACTTCCCTATAATTTCATTTTGCATCAACTAACCTCCTTTTATTTAAGAAAATCCCATGCACTTATCAAATTGAATCAACTTTCTCCATTCTCTATAATTTTGGACAAAAATATCCTTGAAAGTGAGGGATTTATTGACAAATGATTTTTGTATGGGTAAATTGTACTTTCACCCCATGTTAATATAAATTATACTTTCACCCTTTATTTATTTTACTTTGACCCCTCAACTAAATTTTGATATGTGAAATGATTAAATTATCCCTAAATGTGTGAGAGGACCTAGTTGTCAACCCATAAAGATGTGAAAAGACCAACTTACCCTCCTTTTACAATAGAGACACACGAAATTTTTACGTGAAAAACCTTGGAAAACGCTCCAAGTAAAAACAACGGATACACTCTAGTATCGATGCACTATGAGTCAAATAATATATAGACTCTATGAAGACTAGACTTACAATAATACTGACTTGCCTTTCTTTACTCGACGTCATGTAGTCTTGATTTACTCGCGCTCCATGAAGCTCTTGCTCCAATCTCCGTACTTTAACTGTTTCACTTCTCAACGGATCAATGCAACTGCGTTGCACGAGGTGCTGTGATGATTTTTTAGCAACCGGACCATTCAATTGTGCATAAAAATATTACGTGTTGAAGCACAATTGAATAATTTTCAAAAACTAGAGAAGAACTTGATATAGGACTATCAAGCAATCTTTTTCTCCCACTCTCTCCAGATGAATATGATATATGGAATAATAGAAGAGCACCCAAAAATCACAATCTCAGAACCACATCTTTTCTTGAGTTTAATCCATATATATATATATATATAAGAGTCTCCAATTAGGGTTAGGATTTTTTTCCCTCCAAGTTTTTGACTTTTGACCATAAAGTCCTCAAAATATGGTCCAATATAAAAATACTAACTCTTAGACACGCCGATAAGTGATTAGGAGTCCAAAACATCAGAATATACTTTCCAAAAATTCTACCGTTTTGTGCTACGAGATCTCGAGTGAGACTTCGTAGTACAAAAAACTCGAGATCCCGGGAATTTACTCGAGATCTCGGGCAAGACTTTGTAGTACAAAAATTTCTAAAACTCTCTGGAGGTTTTCCCCATTTTCGCGCTAGTAAGCTACTAGTGGCCACTTCCCCGAGATCTCGAAGTACGAAATTTCAAACTTTGTTTTTCTTGTCCTTTCTTCGCTTTGCCGCTTCCACCCAACTCAACTTCACTTTTCTTGAATGTTTAGCTTCTTTACACTTGATTCTTGATTACCAAAGTTTTTCGATGTCGCTTTGATATCTTCGATTGATTTGTCAACTCAATTAATCGGACACATACACAACAACGCTCAACATGGTTTTTTATTAGAACATGTTATTACACACAAATGTTCTTACAACTATAAATCTTAATAATTTAGTCCAATATCCTAATATATTGCTCAAACATATGAGAAAATATATTTTTTTATTAATATTTTATGGTTTGAGTATAATTTTGGAGTATTATAAATATATCAGTTTTTAGAAAATTAAATAGAATTATTTATTAATAATTTGGTAGAATCTTAATATTCTACAATCCCGATTCTACGGAACCCCCAACGATCCTACTTAGACTCCCAATTTTAACAACCTTGGTTGTAATATTTGTAACGTTCGGTATTTTCGTGTCTAAATTAAATTTTTTATTAATGATTAAGTGCTTATGTGATTATGTGTTTAATATGACTTACGTGTTCTACTTGATAATTAAATTCATAAGTTGCATGTTATATTTTCATTTAGTAAATAATGAAAAGTGTTGAAAACAAATTCGTAAATTAAATGACCTAAGGGTAAAATCGTATCTTCACAAATATTGATATGATGAAGATTGTAGAGATTTTTACTAAGGTTTCGTTTGGATGGGTAAGAGAGAAAAGAAAAGAAATGATAGCTAAAATTTGTATTTATGTTTGAATAAATTAGGAAAGAAAAGAAAATAAATTATAACATTCGTGTTTGTTAAGGCTAGAAGAGAGAAAATAAAATATAGTATTTTAATTTATTTACTTTCTTATCATTTTATTTCAAATATCCTTAAAATATGTGTGTTTTTAAATATTGAGGGTGTTTTTGGTATTTTAAAAAGTTATACTTAACTTGTTGTCATTTATCTCCAAATCTTCTCATTTTTGAAATGATAGCAAGTGAGAGATTTAAAGGGATAAGTTATCCTTCCAAATCTCTCCAAATCATTTATTTTCTCTCATAATTAATAACCCAAACACAAATCTCACTATCCTTTATTTTACTTTCTTTTCAAATCACTCCTACCAAACGAAGCCTAAGTGTTGGGCATATATATGTGATGAGTGACATTGTTGTAATAAAGATGGAAGACTTGAATTTAATAGTAAAATGCACTCTTTAAAAGCACTTTTGTAAAGTTTTAAGAGTTGGTTAAAGTCTTCCACCACTTTTGTATTGTCACAATCTCAACCCTTGGATCTCACCCACTTTCTCCCATATTTGATCTAAACTATTAAATCATAAGGCCTTGTTTGGCAAGTTAATGATTTTTGTGTGTGTTGTGTTTAGTCTTCCATTGCAACACTAACTTTAGACCCTTGGATCATTCTTTCACTTTTCTATCTTTATTCTCAACCATTGGATTGTGAGAAGTGGTGAGTGGAGAATCTCTACACTTGTTCTTCCATTTGCAAGACTAGTTGTGGACCATTGGATAGCCTTTCTATTTCTCCCACATTTAATGTGGACCCTTGGATGAGTTGGTATGTTAGTGGAGAATCTCATAAGTCTTCCACATAAAGATTTCATTTTCATCACACATATTAAAATTACCTAGACGATAGTGAAAACAACCTAGAGGGGGTGAATAGACTTTTTGTCGATTTTATGATCAATTAAAATTATTTAGCGGAAATTCAATTTTAATTAGTCACAAACCCTAATTTTTAATTTAACTCCAAAAACATATCTATCGAGCAATATCAAGCAAACATCAATATAGTGCAGAAAATAAGGTAAGAGACGATATAGAGAATTATACGTGAAAAAACCAAGGAAACGCTCCAAGGAAAATACCACGGGTACACTCAGGTACCGATGCACTATGAATCAACAATTACAGACTCTGTGAGAGTTTTAAACTTACAATCACTCCTGATATGCCTTCCTCTACTTGTGGTCTGAAACCTTTGAATCACTTGTACTTCACGAAGCACGTTTGTTCCGCCAGACACTATGAGAGACTCACAAATCACGTCTGATTTGCCTTTCTCTACTCGCGGTCTGAAATCCTCAAATCGCTCCGTACTCGAATGGATCAAAACAACCTCGTTACAATAAATAATGTGTGAATTTTTCAGCAACTATACCATTCAATCGTGCATAGAAATCGTCGATGTAGAAACACGATTGAAGACATCCAAAAATAAGAGAGAACTTGTATATCTCTAATCACTCAATGATATTTTCTCTATATATATCCATATCTCTGTAGAAGAATATGAACGATAGAATACTACAGAGATTTCTCAAAGACGTAGCCTCCTCTCTTGTAGAACATTGGTATTTATAGACCAAGTCATAGAAAACCTTAACCTTGCCCTCTTACGTAATTTCACAATACCTTGATAAATCCTCTAAAATCTGATGTAAATATGTGTATATGACTATACGTAAAAGTCTGAAGTCGTCGATCATTTAAAAACTAGAAGTAGGGACCAAACTGGAATAATCCGAAAGCACCCCGAAACAAATCCTGCATCACAAGTGATCACGTGACTAAGCATTGAGACCTACGTTTGGGCATAGGTCTAGGGCGTAGGGTCCATTCTCAGCTCCAAAAACCAAAGCGTAGGTTAGAGCCATTCTGCCTCCTTTTGCCTCTGACAACGTAGGTATGTTGCATCTTTTGCAGTTTTTTTATATTTAAGCTAGACTGGTCATCTCGAACTCCTGATGCTTTTGGATGAATTCATAATGTTTGGAAATAATATATTTGCCCTCCGGTGAAGTGACTATGTCTGGAAATGTTGATTTTGCCCCCCGGTAGCTTTATTTGCTTTGACACACTCCTTGACTTCTTTCTCCAGATAGAACCGAACATACTAATAACTCTATTTCAAATACACAAAACTCTCAATATGACAATTCATTTAATATGGTTATTGTCTAGAACATGCCAAACACAAATAATACTATAAATGTTCTTATAATCTCCCCATTGGCATTTTTGAGACAAAACCATGTTTTACAATATAGCCTCACAAATAACAACATAACATCTATACCTATGAACACACACCGACAAACATAGATTTAAACTGTCACCTTGCTCTCATGATGGTCTACCAATCCTGTAACCACAAAACTAAACAAACCATTAAACGCAAGTATGGAAAACAGATAAAAACCAACATAATAATCATCAGAAAATCATAACAACAATGCACACATAATGATCATCATCCTCCCCCCTGAGAATAAACTTCCCATTACTAAATACTTCTCCCTCTGAATTAATCAAACAATCTTAACCAAACAATCTCAATCTCTCCCCCTCACTTAATACTTCTCCCCCTTTTTGTCACTGAAATGTCAAGCAAAGAGAGTATATGTCATAGCAACAATAGAGAGAGATGCAAGGAAGTACTTAATGAAAAAATACAAAGATATAGAACTCTTATCAGATCATATTCAAATTCTCAGGGTAACATAAATATCTACTATGCATGACTCTAGTACTAATGCATGAATACAAAATGTCATGAATAAAAATAAAATAAAATATTTTTGTTTTTAGAAATATGTGAGCAAGGCAGTAGAGACACAAAGCCAATCATTAACACATCATATTCTCATATTTAACTCGACCATTATACACATGGTATTGAAGAAAATTAGCACACATACATTGTAAATTCAAGAATGCACAAGTCAAGTTTTATAAATATATATATATATGAAAATTCTCATGTGAAAGCACTAAGGTAAGATGAAAACAATACATACTAAAGATGATAATCTCCCCACCAATCGTGGTGATAATTCAATCCAATATCCAAACTAGAAGGCAAAAAAATAAAAGATACGTTCTCTCTGTCACGCAATTTCCTCCTTCTCATCTTTTCAACTTTTTCACTATATCCCTTTTTGTGTATCTAAGCTCCAGACTTTCCAGCGAGGATTTTTAGTCCCGACTAACTGGGCCCGAACTTCTTCCATGTGATTTATGATCATTAGTCTTCTCCCCTTTTTACACGAACACTCAATACTTACTGAGGCAAGAGGCCCAGTTACTCAGATTGAAGAACTACTTTTTTCATTTTTAATATTTTAAACATCTCATTTTTTTCAACATCACCACAATATTCATACACATGCAAAAAATATTTCATGCATAAACCAATTTAGCATCACTCATGAACCTTCATGCCACTCCGGGTTAAATAAAAAAATTAACAGATTCAGCAGACATTATAATCATCACCTAAGCAACTAACACCTAAGATTAAAGTTTTGTAACATAAAATAATCATGCCAAGTGATCATCCAAAAATCTTAGGTCACTCTGATATCTCTACTTCACATATGTATAGTGAAATAAGTAAATGTGAAAATAGAGTATAATATGATAACTTTTGTATTCTGATCAAGCTCAACAGTCTAAAAAATAATTTATTTTATGATTTTCTAAAATAAAATGCATGCATGAACAAATATAATACAAATGCATGATTACCTGTCAATTCTAGGAAAATAATTCAATGTGTTCCTAGAATGATAGATAAGAAGATATATATTCTAAAGAAAGCATACTAATAGATTTCCTAAGACTAGCATGCTTTTGAAAATCTAATGGTTTAGTAAAGATATTTGTCAACTAAGAATCTGTGGATATGAACTCTAGAGACACTATCCCATCTTTAACAAGATCACGAATGAAATGATGTTGTATATCTATATGTTTTGTCCTAGAATATTGAACAAGAATTTTAGAAATATTTATCGCACTCGTGTTATCACAAAACACAGTCATCGTGTCTTGAGAAAAACCATAATCCTGCAACATATGATGCATCCACAAAACCTAAGTATAACAACTACCAACTGCTATATACTCAGCCTCAGCAGTGGAAAGGGAAACACAATTTTGCTTCTTGCTATGCCAAACAACTAAGCAATTTCCAACATAAAAACACCATCCACTAGTACTTTTTCTATCATCAACATTATCGGCTCAATCAACCCATGAATCACTCGTACTTCACGAATCACACTTGCTCTGCTAGGCACTATGAGAGACTCACAAATCACGTCTGATTTGCCTTTCTTTACTCGCGGTCTGAAATTCTTGAATCACTTTGTACTCGAACAGATCAAAGCAACCTCGTTGCAATAAATAATGTGTGAATTTTTCAGCAACTATACCATTCAATCGTGCATAGAAATCGTCGATGTAGAAACACGATTGAAGACATCCAAAAACAAGAGAGAACTTGTATATCTATAATCACTCAATGATATTTTCTCTCTATATATCTATATATCTATAGAAGAATATGAATGATAGAATACTACAGAGATCTCTCAAAGACGTAGTCTCCTCTCTTGTAGAACCTTGGTATTTATAGACCAAGTCATAGAAAACCCTAACCTTGCCTTCTTACATAATTTCACAATACCTTGATAAATCCTCTAAAATATGATGTAAATATGTGTATATGCCTATAGATAGAGGTCTAAAGTCGTCGATCACTTAAAAACTCGTAGTAGGGACGAAACTGGAATAATCCGAAAGCACCCCGAAACAAATCCTGCATCACAAGTGATCACGTGACCAAGCATTGACACCTACGCTTGGGCGTAGGGTCCATTCCCAGCTCCAAAAACAAAAACGTAGGTTAGAGCCATTCTGCCTCCTTTTGCCTCTGACAACGTAGGTGATAGGTGCTCAATATTGGTCATTTTTTGCCCCTATCTTGCGTTTGTTATGTCTTTGCATTCCATTACTTTGTATTTTTATCTCGTTTGTGTGTGTAAGCATGTTTTAGGAGCTTAATGAAGAAACATAGTTAATCTCGGTGAATTAACCGAGTTCGTGTTCGTTTCTATCTTGAGAAAGGAATCAAGAGGTGCATCAGAGAAAAGAAGAGCTACCATAGGGCAAAATGGACATTTCACAACATTATATCACCGGAAGGGCGAAAATGTCATTTTTAAACATTATTATTTCACCGAAAAAACATCGGGAGTCAAAGGTGACCAGTTTAGCTCAAATACGAAAAGACGGGTTTTTACATCAAAAGTGCATGATACCTACGTCACCAGAGAGAAAAATGGGCAAATTGGACTCAACCTACGCTCCTAAGCTACGTTGTGGTTTTGGACCCTATGATCTAGACCTACGCCCAAGCGTAGGTCAGGAGCGTAGCCCTACGCTTTTGACCTACGCCCAAGCGTAGGTTAGGAGCGTAGGTCCCACATGATGGTCACGTGATCCCTCGACATGCTGAAGTTGTTTCGAAGTTGTTTCAGTGTTGTTTTAGGATTTTCATGTTTTGTCTCTACTTCGATATTTCAAGTGATCGGTGATTCCAGACCTATACGTACAAGCTTATACACATATTTACATATGATTTTATGAGATTATTGATGTATTATGAAATTACAGAAAAGGGCAACCATTAGGGTTTCCCTCACTTGTTTATAAATATGAGAGGATTAGGGTTTAGAAAGATATGCTTTTAGGGTTAATTTTAGTTTTGTTTTGGAGATACACGTTCATTCATAGAGTTCTCTTCCATTGAAGAGAACCACCATTAAAGACCTAGAGATCCGGAGAAGAAGACCATGGAGAGCGTTTCTACACCAACAATGCAGACTCCTTCAGCCATGATCAACTAATTCGGTATCTAGGGTTTTCTCGTAAAACCCTAGCCAAATAATGTAGTTCTGATTTTGTTTTTAATTGTAGAGAGGGTAAGTTGTGACTATATAGTGATGATTGTGTTAGATGAGAGACCGTTTTTATCCGTGATACAAGTTTATATATTTGAATTGATTATTGTCTTAAACTTTTCGAATATATTTATCTTACACAATCACAATTATTCACTATGGGATGGAACTCAGTTGCTTAATCTGTGATTTTCTACACAATGGTGGTCATAAAACTCGAAATCCTAGGTTGACACAGGCCATGCCCTGACAAACTGGTATAGACATGCTTTAGTTTATTTTCATGCTTTAATTTACTTTTCTGCATTTACTTTCTGTTAATAGTTGGCATGCATTGATTAGTTTAGTATTGAGATAGTTTGTTGCGATCCAGTTGAGAGTAATCCTTTTTCGGGTCAAACTGCTGGCGCGGTGCAACCTGATTCACAATCAATGGATCGCCCTCATGCAATTGAAATAGAATTTGGACTATTTTATGCGGTTAATGGTGGAGTGAAGAAACCCTAGTTTTTCTCTCTCTTGAATCACAAACCAATTTACTTTGCTTTTTACATTAATTTAGTTAATATTAGATAATTCGGTCTTTGACCACCAAAACAAATAATTTTCAGAAATATAATTCTGTGTTTTTGAACTATTAGAGTGAACAATCTTAGTCTATGTGGGATCGATATCCCTTACTCAAGTCGTTGTTATTCTACAATTGATATGTGCAGTTGCAGAAGGGTAAAACCTAAAGTGTTGTTAAGGTATCGTTTTTAACCACATATTTTGAACACACCTGACGCCCATCAAGTTTTTGGCGTCATTGCCAGGTACTTGGCATTGTTCAATAGCTTTAGTAGTTTATTTGCATTGCGTTATTATATTGTATCTAAAGTTAAAATTTGTGTATTTTTGCGAGGTACTCTGTGAAGCATAAGGGGATTTGGCAGAGCAGTGAAAGTTGTGTCGTTGGACCTCTTATAAGTTTTAGTTTATCTTAATTTTGCACATAATTTTTAGCTTTATTTTTGTTAATAGTTAGAAGAGTTTAGAAGTAATTAGTTTTATTGTCTTAAAAAAGAAATTGCAGTTTTCTGTTAGAAAGTCTGATTTTTGCAAACAATGTGAGATTTTTGAGTGAAAAAGGGTCATTGAACAGAACTCACTTACTTTAGTGAGCCCTGTGGATTTAAGCTGAAAAATGTTGCTTAGGACCTCAAAACTGCGATTTTGTGATTATTAAAAAAAAAAATTGAAAAAAAAAACTTTTGTGAGCTCAGTGTATGACCGATAGATTGACCCGTTCTAATCCAAGTACAGCGTTAATTGTTTACGACCCTGAGATCGAAAGAACTATAAGTTGTTTACGTCGAGATATTGAAGAGCGTGATCGTCGAACAGAAGAAAATGCGATGGGTGACCAAAGAGTGAATCAACAGAGGGCACCAGAGATGTCGCTGAAACGATACTATGTGTTAGAGGCGTATGATTCCTATACAGATTTCCCAGAAGAAGAAGGCGCGAAGCATTTTGAGATCAAGTCAAGCATGATCAATATGCTTGCAAAAATTTTTGGCCTTAGGATAGATGACCCATACCAGCATATAAATGATTTCTTAGAGGTTGCATCTACAGTTAGGTTTGAAGGTTTAATTAAAATGATTTGCGAGTGCGTATATTTCCTTGGTCGTTAAGAGACAAAGCTAAAAGATGGTACATCAAATTAGCTAAGGCAATTAAAATTAATTGGGAAGCCCTTCAGAAAGAATTTATAGAAAATCACTATCCCATTGGAAAGACCTTAGAATCACATGATGCAATAAAAAGTTTTAGAGAATTGTCTGGTGAGCAGTTTCATGATGCTTGGGAGAGATATAGTGAAATATTGTATAAGTGTCCCCACCATAGGTTCACTGAATAGGATGTGGCTAAGAATTTTTACATGGGACTTGAAGAGACACATAAGACTTTGATAGATGCATCAACACAAGGTCAATTTATCCTGAATCCGGCAAAAGAACTTTTAAACTTGTTTGACAATATCAGTGAGAATGGAATCCAATATGAATCTGATTTGAGGTCTAGGGGTGGTCTTCAAAAGAGATCTGAAAAAACGTATGAGGTGACTCATGATGATGTAAGAGATTCAGTGGCGTTGTTAGGAGAGAAAGTAGACAAGCTTCTCAAGTAAAATCATTCACCTAGGAGAGAAGTCTCATAGGTAGAAACCAAGTATTCCCAAAATGAGTATCAGGACATAATGGCCGTTGATGTCAACGCATCGTGGAACTATTCAAATAATGCTCCTTTCACAAATTCATACACTTCCAATGCCAGAAATCGCCCATTCTTATCCTCTACATCCACGAATGTGGAAAACCAACCAGAAAGGGTCTCATAAGGACAATCATCCAATAGTCAACCAAGGTTCATTCAGGAACAACAATCATATTCACAACCAAGGTTCCAACAGAGTCAGCAATCATTCGAATCTCAACCAAGAATAATGACTCGAAATTCTCAATCAAATTACCAACCAGAGAGTAATCCAATAATTCTCAGGCTCTCCAACCATTTAATAATAATCAAGTTGTCCAACCATATAACTACCAGACCCAGCCTCAAGGAAACCAAAATCAATGATTCAATCTAAATCAAGTTTACCCTCCATATCCTCAAAACCATTTCCAACATCAACATTCAACTCAAAATTTACTCTCAAGACCACCTGACTTTGAACAGATGATGAGTACCCTAAGGGAGCTTAAAAATCAATCTAATAATTCTTAAGCGACCATCCAAACACTAAACTCTCATTCCATATCCCTTGTTCAAATAGAAGCCCGAATGGTACAATTAGCGAATGATATGGATAGGATAGTGAGAATATTTCCTAGTCAACCGGTGGTAGACCCAAAACCGCAAACAAGTACTGGAGCCTGGATCCTTTGTTAAGACTCGTCATGAGATAGTCCAAGCAGTCACAATTTTAAGAAATGGAAGAGAAGTGAATAGTAAGGTTGATGAGCAGCATGAGGAGAGGCTGAAAAAACAAAAGGTCGAATAAGTTCAAAGAAAGACATAAGAAGAAGCTCAGAAGAAAGAGGCTGAGAAAGCTCAGAAAGATCAACCTCAAGTGAATGAAGATAAAGAACCAAAAAGGGCACCATATGAGGAAGTAGCACCTTACCCTCAACATCTTTGAGAGTCGATTCCGTATAAAGATCATAGGGAAAAAGACATGTTGGATCCATGTCGACAAGTCGAGATCAATAAACCTCTTCTACACATTGTTGACCAAATTCCACCCTATGCCAAATTTTTGAAGGATCTCTGTACTCAAAAGCATAATCACAGAACTAAGGTCCCGAAAAAGATTTTGTTGACTGAACAAGTGAGTTTGATCTTACTGAGTGATATTCCACCTAAGAGGAAAGATCTCGGTGCTCTCATTATTTCTTGTGTCATTGGTGACCAGAAGATTGGTAGAGCTCTTCTTGATCTGGGTGCGAGTGTTAATTTATTACCTTACTCGGTCTATCAGCAGCTAAGGTTGGGAGATCTCAATACTACATTGGCAGTACTTCAATTGGCAGACAGATCAACTAAACAACCGAGAGGAATTTTAGATGATGTTATTGTGAAAGTGGGTAAGTTCTACTATTCTGTAGACTTTGTAGTATTAGACATGGAACCTGACCATAGATCAAGGAGACATATCCCTGTTATCTTAGGAATACCGTTTTTGGCTACGGCGAATCCATGCGTTGATTGCAGAACAGGGGTTATAGACATATCTTTTGGGAATTTAAACATGAGGATGAATGTCTTTGATACCAACCATCAACTACCTGAACCAGCTGAGTGTTTTAACATAGAGGGGATGGTTGAAAAATTTGTACCTCAGAGTAGTGTAAGAGATGATTTGAAGATTGTGATGAAAAGGTCGGAGGTGAATTTTGAAAATGGTGAGGACCGACAATGATCTAGTT
Organism: Cornus suecica; assembly: GCA_963922005.1. Lineage (NCBI taxonomy): Eukaryota > Viridiplantae > Streptophyta > Magnoliopsida > Cornales > Cornaceae > Cornus > Cornus suecica. Next base: position 77,720,460 of record OY998239.1, read on the forward strand.
GGAAAGATATTGCTGCATTGGAAGCTGCATTGTATTCACCGTTAGAGAAAGCATCAAGAGAGTCGCTTGGACCTCAACTTATTCCTCCACAGAAGTTGGTGCCTGAAAGTAAGCTTCCTGAGATGGTGTTGCATGTGGAAGATGATGAATTAAAAGATAAAACAGGTGTGAAGAATGCTAGAGATGATCAATGGTCAATAAATTTTAGAGAACCTACTAAGGATGACCCCCCTCATAAGGACACTTTTCTAGATGAACCATTATTAAGTATACACATGGTAGAAGAGCTATATGCCTTGGAAGATCCGCGATTGAGAGACAAGTGTGAGGGGATACGGAGTTGGGCATATAAGAATGCTCGGAGTTACATAGCTCGAATAAGAGTACATCATGTTAAGCATGTTCGTCTTACGTTTTTTAAGCTTGGCCGGAAACGACAATGTAATCCAAATTTGAAAGTGTTTCTAGGTAAACTCCGACAAAGATGGGAAGGACCACACAGGGTTAGATCAGTTTACCCCCACGGAGAAGTAGTATTCGATAAAAGGTTCAGGATACATGGGCAGAGACTTAGATATTATGAGGAGATTGATTCGGGACCAGAATTTATGGCGTATGCCAGTTTACTGGAGAATGATGAGATGGTGGAAGGACTGTTGTCTAAGGTGTTGAATGAGGATTTGATGGAAGCACTGACCATACAGGGGCTGAAGTTAGAACAAGAAAAATAGGGTATTTTACATGATGATTATTGTTATGTACTCAATTTCATTAGTAGTACTAATTATCTATGGGTGAGAGCGCTTAAAGAGTCACCTCCTACATTTTGTCATTTAATTAAGGGAAGTATGGCAGAGAGGAAAGGTGTTGGATAACCCTTTGTGAAATGTCGTGCCAAAGACATTAAACATTGGTCCTAGGCTGTATAGCCTCGGTTGTATAACAGTAGGTAAGTTATTTATGCAATTTCAATTCTTAGAGATTGTAGGCCCTTAAGGCCAAATCATTTTTTTTTATTTCATTTAAAAACAAAAATTCAATAAAATCCAAAAAGAGAATTTTCAAAAATTCCTTGAAAAATTGTGTGTCAATTTCTGGTAATTTTTGCAATTTCTTTTCCCTTACTATGATATTTGGGTATGTGTTTGTTGTATATTTACAGGTGATCTGAATCAAGTTTGGGGGAGGAAGTTGAACATTTCGAAGAATCCAGGACTGCGCTTCAAGGGTAATTGTATTTGTTCTCATTCTTTATTTTTAACCATGAGGACATGGTCACATTTAAGTTTGGGGGTGAGGGTATATAGTTATAAGAAAGGAAAAAAATTAAAAATTTTGAAAAAAAAATTAAAAGTTTTGAGGAGTTCTTTGTTTTCATGCCTGAATGTTTGGCATTTACAGTTTGATTAAGTTTATGTTTATAATATATGAGTAGTATGTGATGTGATGTTCCCGCTCATGAAAGTAATGATTAGATCGAGTTAGTGAAGTGATGTGGTTTACATAGGTGAGTGATTAGTGAAATTGAAATTAAGAAAGACGACTTTGACCTAATAAACAGAAGCACACATTCACTATGAGAAATATGTTAATTTTTTATCATGAAGTTGAAAAATAATTTTGCTACAATTAAAGGGGAGAAGGGGAGTTGTTTTGGTTAAAATAGAGAGAATTGAATTTTTTTTGAGAAAATAAAATGCAAAAAACAGTTCTTTGATATGAGTAACTGGGTTTTGGTATCACCAATATCACTATCCACGTTTAAAGGGGAGAAGACTGATGAGAATAAATCCCATGGAAGAAGCTCGGGACCAGTTGATCGGGACTAAAAATCCTCACTGGAAAGTCCGGAGACTTAGAAAGACAAAAAATGATGAAAAGTGGAAAGATGGAAAGAATATGTTTTTACTAAAAATGGCAAAGATTGATCAATGAAGTAGGAGAAAAGAAGCTGAAATATTGTAGTTGGATATTCACAAAATCACGGAAGGTTGTCTGGATTTTAAGTAAAAAGTAGAAAAATCATTCACTTAAGTGAGAACCATTCATAACACGAAGCTTGATATAATTGTTGTTTGGTAGTGAGTGAGAATATTTCCATTCATATTATCTCGTGTGTTGTATCATAGCTTATTTGACTTATATGTGTGAACTCATGAATGCGTAATTACAAAATAATTGAGATGTTTGTAGGTACCATCACTGGAAACCTCACGAGCCTTCAGTCGTCCACTAGGGGTTTAAAAGGCTTGTTACACGTGCTAAGTGTAATCGTCGATCCTCACGAAAGCAAGGGATTAGGTTAAAGTAGATTAGGTTAGATAGGATAAAAATCATCACAGATAATTTTCTCCGAGTTTATTGATAAGGGACTAGTAATATGTAAGTTTAGGGTGTGATAAGTGTTCAATATTGGTCATTTTTCGCCCCTATCTTGCATTTGTTATGTCTTTGCATTCCATTACTTGGTATTTTTATCTCGTTTGTGTGTGTAAGCATGTTTTAGGAGCTTAATGAAGAAACAAAGCTAATCTCGGTGAATTAATTGAGTTCGTGTTCGTTTCTATCTCGAGAAAGGAATCAAGAGGTGCGCCAGAGCAAAGAAGAGCTACCGAAGGGCAAAATGGACATTTCACGACATCATTATTTCACCGGAAGGGCAAAAATATCATTTTCAAACATTATTACTTCGCCAAAAAGCATCGGGAGTCAAAGGTGACTAGTTTAGCTCAAATACAATGCATCGAGAGTTGTATTGGCTTTGGTATGAGGGTGTGTGCATCTATGTATATATGCAATGTATATGCTTGTTGAGTCTTGGAAACATAGACGAGAATTTAGGCCTTTGAAAATCATGATATTGTGAAGATAATGCTTGTTGTGAAATGAATATGAGCATGTCGGTATTTTGAGCATAATATGTTGCAAAATGATGTTTAACATATTACGATGAGAGATGGTTCATTGAGGCCTTTTTTGCATATTAAGTACACCTTGTTGTGTTATGTACATTGGTGTTGGTCTATGCCGGTTATGTAACCATGTGTGAGTAGACTTGAGTCGGATCGTCGCAACAACTGGCCAGGAGGTGTTTCCACAACCTACGAAACTAGTATGTCCGAGAATTGTGATATAAGGATGGATTGTTCCAACCCTCTTTAGTCACGGGTCGTCCCATGCATTCAATCTTCCTTGTTGAGTGTGTATATCATCTCAAGTGAATGATTTAGGCGACAACTTCTATTCGTGACTATAGTGGTTAGTGTGTGTACCATGGGTGGTGTTGAGTCACAATGCATTTAAATTACTATATATATGTGATTGAGATATTTATGTTAAAGCATGTTATATCCTTGAATGATTATGATATGAGCATGTTGGGGGAATTGCTTGTTGGGTTCGATGGGGTTCTAGATTGATGTGGGAGCCATGTGGAACAAGATATCGATCTAGGTTTAGTGAGCTCACCCCACGACGTTAAACATTTTTCAGGTAATGATCCATCTACGGGAGGCCCGTAGTCTCTTATCGGATTTATGATGTTTGTTCCATCCTTTTTGCACTTGTGGAGGCGGACAACGTTATTTTGTAGAGCATAGATGACACATATATACATATTCTTTCTTTTTGTAAACATGTAACTCAAATGATTAACTTTATTCTTTTGTCGGTTAGCATGTTAGCAGGGTAGTTTACGTTTGGTGTACATCCCTTGGAGCGCTATGCGCGGGGACTTTATTCTTTTGGTGCACTTCGGTGCTGGAAATATAAAACTACTTCTATTTTGTTAAACTATGACATGTACCACCCTAGGGCGCTTTAAATGATGAATTGATTCATTTAGTAGTTAAAGGCTTATCTATTGTGATAGTTATCATTATTAGGTGTTTTTTCGGAAACGGTGTTTTTCTCGGTTTATAAATAAACCATTTCCATTTTGAAAGAAAAATCCATTTTCGCTCACCCCCGTGTCCCCGACTAAAACTTTGAGTTTTGAAAATGATTTTGAATTCATTTTATAAAAGATTTGAACCTTTAGAAATCGGTGGTATACAAAAATGGAGATCGGGGGCAAGACGGTCATTTTTATGAGTTTTAATGAAATTTGTTCTTCTAAAGCTTGTTTTTATGTTATTGAACAAGCTTTAAGGGTTAGAAAGTAGTTTTGGAAAGTTCATCAAGACAGAACCTGGAGCTTTGCACCCAATAACTGGCGCTAATGGAGGCGCTTAAGCGTCAAGTGTTGTGTTAGGAAAGTGTCTCAAATTCTATTATAATTAGGTTTTCTATTTATAGTTGTATTGTAAAAGAAATTTCTTGTTAGAGATTTTTATTCTCCAAGGAATTATAATCATTGTCCAACAAGAAATTGAGTTTTTCTTGTTCAACAAGAAAATGAGTTTAACTCTATAAATAAGGACATAGGGTTTGTGTTGAGACTTAGAGAAAAGATGTGAGGAAAAAAGGAGAGGAAGAGGGTGTGAGGGTGATGTGTGCACTGGGTGAGGGTGCTATGTTGTCCACCTATGTAATATCTTCCTAATAAATATTCCTTCTCTCCGTGGACGTAGGCCAAAGTTGGGGCTGAACCATGTTAAATATTGTGTGTTATCTGTGTGATTTATGCGTGTGAGTAAAGACAGGTGTCGATGATCTTGGGCGGGATTAATTCTCATGTGTGATATGAGAATTAATTCCTAACAAGTGGTATTAGAGCAAGGTTGAAGCATATCGGTATCAAAAAGTTCCAGGTTGAAGCAAAGAAAAAGCTCGTACGTTTTGGCCCAGATTCGAAGATCAGAGTTATTCGAAATCAGAAACCAACCATACCAGGAGATTCGTATTGACAAGACGAAGCCGGGATAGTCAAGCGCATCGCCGAAAATAGATGCACGCACCCCCACGCGCCGCCTGAAGTTTCAGAAAAATTTTTGGATCTACGCTCAGCATAGTTGATCGAGACAAGGCTTATAATGTATCAACGAAAATATATTTCGAAGATGAATGTTTTGGAATAAAAATCAGCCCCATAGGAGCAGGCATGCGCCCGCACGCGCCAAGAGAAGTTTCTGACATCGTCAATAATTTTATATCTTTTGTGCTGATTTATTTTTTGGCCCTTTTGGAGTTGTTTTTGACCTGTTTTGACGCGGTCATAGCCGTTCTTAAGGTTTTGAACCACTCTGGACACAACCGTATGATCGGTTTTGCGTGATTCAACTCCGAACATCTCGAATAAGCTCAGTGGGAGCTATGGGAGAAGAAAAAACAAAAAGGTCAGGTTACAAAGTTTGGTTGAGATTGTTTTTGATATCGATGAGGTGGAGGTTGTGTTCCGGTTGACGCATGGAGGCATATGGCGCACAACGGCGCGGTGGAGAGCGCGTAGCAATGGTGGCTTGCATGTGTTAACGAAATTATTGGGTTTCAAGTTGATGATGATGCCGAGTCAATGAGTGATTTGAGTGTGACGGCGAAAAGGAAGGTGGTCGGGACAAGGTTGAAGGCGCTGGTGGGACGATATGTGAGGAAAGAATTCGAGGGTAGTGGTGTTGTTTTTTGGAAGATTGTGTAGAGTTGATTATGAAGATAGGAACTATGAGGATTTGGGACTTGGTGAAGTGAATAAGTTTTTGATTAGTGATGATGATTTTGATAGTGATTGGATAGTATAAAAAAATGAGATGATGAAGATTTGATGAAGGTGGATATTACGGCTTGGTATAGTCGTGACTGGGCTTGAAGAATATAAAGATGATGATGTAGATGAAGAAGATGAAGTGATTGCGGAGAAAGCGTGATCATGAAGATAATGTTGATGTTGAAGAAGCGCACATAGTCACGATGGAGGTGGAGCATGATGTGTGTAGATGAAAAAGAAGAAATTGCAGAAGAAGAGTGTTGATGAAAAAGAAGAAAATATTGAATAGAATAGTGTTGATGCTTGTGTAGAGCTTTGAGAAGATGATAGAATTCAAGCCAAAGTGAAGATTGTTAGGAAAATGTTTCAAATTCTATTGTAATTAGGTTTCCTATTTAGAGTTGTATTGTAAAAGAAATTTCTTGTTAGAGAGTTTTATTCTCCAAGGAATTGTAATTCTTGTCCAACAAGAAATTGAGTTTTTCTTGTTCAACAAGGAAATGAGTTTAACTCTATAAATAGGGACATAGGGTTTGTGTTGAGACTTAGAGAAGAGATGTGAGGAAAAGAGGAGAGGAATATGGTGTGAGAGTGATGTGTGCACCGAGTGAGGGTGCTATGTTGTTCACCTATGTAATATCTTCCTAATAAATATTCCTTATCTCCGTTGACGTAGGCCAAAGTTGGGGCTGAACCACGTTAAATATTGTATATTATCTGTGTGATTTATGTGTGTGAGTAAAGATAGGTGTCGATGATTTTAGACGGAATTAATTCCAAGTGTGAGATGAGAATTAATTCTTAACACGCTGATAGGTGCGCTTAAGCACTAAAATCAGTGTTCTAGCCTCCTTTTTAGTTGTTGTAAGCGCAACACTATTCACCAATATTATGAAAAACTTATTTTTGGGTTTTGACCCCGAAATCGTTCTCACATGTTGCTATGACTTTCCTAATGCTTAATTAGGTGTCTTTTAACGTGAAATGACTATTTTACCCTTGTACGGACATTTGATGACTACAAGTTCTATTTTCGTTTTGTTTCACTTTCGCATCACTCCTTTGACTCGTAGGCTCGTGTTTCGAAGTCCTAGAAAATTCAGGACCTGACAATATTAGTTCTAGTTGCGATTATAGTTACAGTGTAATGGACTCGGACAAAATTAATCTTAAAAATAAATATCGATACTATATAATAGTATCGGTACATTCCAAAAGAGTTATGACTTATGAACCAGACAATATGTAACGTATTAGATCAATACGGCGAATCATAATCTTGACCTATTTAGTTTATTAAATAGATGATAAATTTCACAATCATAATAAAAATATGATTAGTGGGAACATGAATTGCCATCATTTATTGCTAGAAATTCAAGGATATTCTTGTAATTACGATCAAGAACCATTTAATTGGTCTTCTTGCTAACTTAATTTTCATTACCAAAATCATCACAAGGGTGTTCTCAGCATTATAGAAGCACCAATATAGTCCACTTAAATGGAAGAAACACTCCCTTATTGCCTAAAAGTAAAGTTTCCAAGAAAATGTTCTCTGTGATTAAATTTTTTTGGCATTAAAAAATGTTAATGTGATAATCACTAACCCACTTTTTTTTTTTTTTAATCATTGCGCCTTCTTACTTCCAAATCCTCGTGAACCTCATTTGCCTTGTGTAGGCCTTAATTAAGGGAGGCTACTAACGAAATTCTAAGAAAAAATTAAAAAATACAACTACTGTTACAAGAAGAATGATACGAGTAAAAGAGATCCATATTTGACCAGAGGATGAAAATATGTATTAAAGTATTAATTTGAAAATATGTAAAAGCTTAGTTCCCTTTTTTTAATTTAATTTTATTTATTTACTAGTGTAGGGTAAAAAAAACATTGATACTAGCTAATAATTTATAGGGTTATTTACAGTGACACCCTCTAATGTTTGAGTAAATTACAGATAGATACAATATTTGGAGAGTATTTTAATTACCTCCTGAGGTTTGAAAAAATTGATAAAGACACCCCCAACACCTAGAAAATGTGCATAGTACCCCTTGACTTTCGATTTGCAATATAAATATTTTTTCCTTTCTTTTCTTACTCTTTTTTCCTTAAGTTGAATAGACTAAAATAATCATACCTACACTTTAATTTTTTAAACTTTTGTGTTGTAGCATTATTAATTCTCAAGTTAACTAATTTTTTTATTTATCATAAGTACTTTTTACCATATTCAATATACGCCCCTCACACAATTTTTCGGTCTGCCCCTGTGTGTGTAGATTTTAGTTTTTTTGTAATTATTAACGATTACTTTTAAATATAATTGTAATACTTGTTAATTAACTTTATTTATATAAATAATTTGAAATAAACAGTGTCTACTTAGATAATAATTTATTCTTATATTTGGTACGATCTCTTTGGGGTTTAGGTCTCAGGGAGATCGTTCTTGTGGGTTAGACCTTTTGTTAGACAAATTTCAATTAACTAAATTTCAATAATGGTAATATATACATTCTATTTTATCATTAGTAACTAATAATTTTTACATATTTTACATATTCGTCACACTTAAAAATAAGAAATAAAAGATTTAACTTTTGGCACAAAGTGTCAAATGTAAATATTTTGCAACCAAATGGAACTTTGTCATAAATAAAATACATTTGAAGCAATAAACATTCAAATTTTTTACTAAAATTTTTATTTTACACAAAAAATTGAAAATTTATTACTAAAAACTAATTATTACAACAAAAAAAAAATTGTCACTAAAAGTTAATTAATTTGCATTAAATAATTTGTATCTAATTTTTTTTTGTACGAATTATATTTTTGTCACTAAATTCAAAAAATTTGCAACCAATTGGAACTTTGTTGAAAAAAAAAAAATTAGACAACAAACATATAAGTTTGTGGCTAAAAATTGAATTTTTGGCAACAAATTTTTTTTTGCAAAAAACTAATTATCTATAACAAAATCTCTTGTTGTTACATATAGGGGTATATGTGTCATTTTATTATCCAACGATTTTACTCATTTAATCAATTCTTTAATTTAAGGGGATTATGCGTCATTGGGGTGTCTTTGTCAACGTTTTCAAATCTCAGAAAAAAAATAATTAAAATTCACTCTTTAAACGTTGCATCTAGATATAATTTACTCAGATATCAGGAAAAGTCATTTTAAATAACCCTAATTTATAACTAGTGCAATCAATTAATTTCATCAGGCGCAAAATAAGAAATTTTACTTTACCGAGGATGGGCATAGGCAAACTCGGATACCCACCCCATTCCCATTCCCACAGCTGTTACGTGGCACTCTACAATTAGATCATCTATATGGGTCCATGGGGCATCGAAAGCTCTTCCTCCACTATATAACTCCGAGTTAACCCCTCTCTCAGTCCAGTTGCAATCCTTCCCCCCCTCTCCTCCTCCTCCACCACCACCTTCCTCCTCATTAAGAGGCCACCATATCTCCACGTAGTCAATCCCATTTCACTACTAAAACAAACACCTCTCTCTCTCTCTCTCTATATATATATATATACACATATAACTATTTTCGCTAGCTAGGTCATCCAGAAAAGGCCATATATCCACCATTTCTGTAAGCTCCCAAAATGGGCAACGCCGACTACTTATACCCTCCGGTCAACGTTGAATGCGCTCACAAAGTCACCGTCCCTCCACCGCAACCCTTTCTCAAGTCACTCAAGTACTCTTTTAAAGAGACTCTCTTCCCTGATGACCCTTTCCGGCAATTCAAAAACCAGCCAATGTCCCGGAAACTCATCCTAGGCATCCAGTACTTCCTACCCATCTTCGAGTGGGGTCCGCGTTACTCCTTCGACTTCCTTAAATCGGACCTCATCGCCGGAATCACCATTGCCAGCCTAGCCATCCCTCAGGGAATCAGCTATGCAAAACTTGCCAACTTGCCACCAATTCTCGGACTATGTGAGTGTGCATTGATATTATAATTAATTACAAGGATATCACAGCTCGATATACATATAAATATATTTATAGCTGGCAGGATTACTTAGGGTTTGCTTATTATTCATTTCTAAAACTGTTCCGGATAATTCATGGAATTAAAAATTATGTTTTGAGGGGAAAAAAAGAGTTAATAGAAACAGACAATTTTATAACGAGAAAACTCAAACAATCAAAATTTTTGTAGAGTTTTTTAATTTTGAGTTTTAAAAAAATATAAAACTGTTTTCAGAAATACATACCAAACAATTTCTCGTGTTAACGCTGAAAACTGATGGATTACTGGTTTGTTTTGGAATTTTCAGATTCGAGCTTCATTCCGCCTTTAGTTTACGCAATGATGGGGAGTTCGAGAGATTTGGCAGTGGGGACAGTTGCTGTTGCTTCACTTCTAACAGCTTCCATGTTGGGGAATGAAGTGAATGCTAATGAGAATCCCAAGCTCTATCTTCATCTTGCTTTCACGGCCACGTTTTTTGCAGGACTTCTTCAAGCTTCTTTAGGATTCTTAAGGTTTGCAAGAATTAAGCAATTAAATAATATCTATTGGACAAGATCGAAATTTTGATCCGGTTTTATTCATTCTTACGAGTGTTTGCTGTAAATTTTGGATCTTAATTTGTTGTTTACTTTGTCGTGTTGCATGGTTAAGGTAACGAAAAATACAACTTTTTGATAAATAATTCTTTCTAAATTCAAAGCATGATTTGCTTCTTGTCACTGACTCATTGGTCATCTATGGATATAGAGGGAAAACTTTTTTTTTCCCCCATTTTTAAACATATATGTTTTATTTATATTTATGAAGGTGATTTAAGAGGAAGCCATGGACTTAGGTTGGATTGAGAGTAGCCATAAGATATGGAAAAAAAATTCTCTAATGTACCTTACATCAAGTGGGTCAGACCCCATTTCATCCGATGGTTCAGATTATCTCGGGATGAACGTTACTGATCAGACACATCTCGAGATAATCTGGACCATCACATAGGATGAAGCCCGACCCATTTGATGTAAGGTACAAGAGAGAATGAAAGTCCATAAGATACTGAATATAATTTTAGTGAGGTGAAGAAATTTATTATATTTTTAATTATCGATAGAATTTGATTGTCTTGTGATATAAAATACAAGACATATATGTAATTTCTGCATAAATTTAAGTACTTATTAAAAAAAAAAATTATCTTTTTTTCAAATTTTAATTGTGCTAGTAATTGTTACAGGCTAGGATTTATAGTGGATTTCCTATCACATGCAACAATAGTAGGGTTCATGTCAGGAGCAGCCACAGTTGTTATCCTGCAACAGCTTAAAGGGATCCTAGGGCTCGAGCACTTTACTCACGGAACCGATATTGTCTCCGTCATGCGTTCTGTCTTTGGCCAAACACATAAGGTCAATCTCTACTGTCCGTTTGGATATCATATTTTTTGTTTTTGTTTTTTTACTGTTCACAAGACTAAAAAAAAAAATACGTTTGGCAAACGCGTTTACTGTTCACTGTTTTTTCCCCAAGAAAACTGTTTTCTGTGAATAGTGTGTAAAAGTGATGAAAACACCAAATACAACTTTTAGTTGTTTTTTGAGTTTTTTCACTGTTTAGGTGGTAAAAACAATGAAAATACCAAATTCATAAAATACAATTTTCACCAAATAAAAGTGGTGAAAACACCTTCATCCAAACGTTTTTTTGTTTTTAGTTTTTTCCTGAAAAAACAAAGACAAATACAAAAACAGTTTTTATATTTGAAGACATAAAACAAATACAAAAAACAGGCTTTCCAAACGCACCCTACATTTTTGTTACCATAAGCAAATGACTATATATATTTTTCTCTTTTTACTTTTGTTTATATATTATGATAATCATCATTCTATTTCACATATTTTCTTATTTTACTAATCAACTCTAAATATTAATTTTATGTTCAAATTTTTATCTATTTTTAAAAATCGGAGTGCCTAGAGACTTCCATTATATTATATTACTTGACTAATTTCCCTAAATTTTGATTCAATTATACAAGGTGTCAGTGACGGATCTGGGATTTGAATTGAGTGGGAGCGGAATTGTAATATTCAAACCTTAGAAGTAGAGTAAAGTGAAAAAATAAAATTCAGTAGGAGCTTTGCCGTTTTTTACAAAAAAAAATTAGGGGAGAAATTCATAAATTTAGAAAAAATTAAATTAAAAAGAAAAAAAAAATAGTGGGGGCCACCGTACGCTTGTGCTGCAAGATGTCTATATTCGATATTTATTACACATGAGTACCCCGATTAATCAATGGGTATTTTTATTAATATGTTATATTATTTTTGTCATATAACTGAAAAATAGTCGAATTTATCCTCTTGCTTATAAAGTCTCTAATGGTTACAAATTATTAACTAATATTTCAGTGGAGATGGGAAAGTGCTGTATTGGGATGTTGTTTCCTGTTCTACCTCCTTCTTGCTAGACAATTTGTAAGTGCTATCAATTGCCTTATGCCTTCTAATTAAAGTAAAAATATTATATATATATATTTGTTAGAGATTAAAATTCTTAAAACTTGTCACTTATCCACTTATTGCTACCAAAAGTCACAACACTTTTACAAGTCAAATGGAATATTTCTTCCGTGGGACCTTATATAAATTAAGCTAAAGTAACTTTTTATACTAAAAAAATGTTAATCAATCGTTGCACTCCATGATTCAATACCTTTTTGAACTTTTTTATTGTAATAAATCTCATTTTTAACACCACCAACTCCATTCCAAATCCAGTGAAGACTTAACCGTAAAAGGTGATGGAATTTATGTCCAAGTCTAACCAATACTCCTTTTGTGCAATCGAGTGACAAAACGGAAGAAAGTATCTTTTCACTTTTTATTTGTGGAATTACAAGCACGCTTTCTGTAGTTTTGGACAAATTAAAAATATTATATAGAGATCACTTTAAGTATATATATATATACTTATATATATACCAAGTGATCTCTTGTCCACCGATGAACAAAAAGAATTCATACAGATGAATCATAATAATCTTTGAATGTGATTGTTAATTTTTTTATTCTAATTATTTTATTAATGTCAATCAATCACATTCAACTATTTATATATTTGATATATATTTAATTTTTTATAAATTTTTTATTTAAAAGTATTTATATATATACAAACACATGTGTATCTAGAGATAACAATGGGGCGGGTACGAAACGGGTTCGTCTATATCCATCATTGTCCCATTTAATTTTTTAAAATATCATACGTGTCGAGGGTCGTCATTTATAAACCATACCCGGCGCCCCATTAACAATTTATTATACTCGTGCCCGCTTGGCACCATTAATACTTAATTCTCAGTGTCCTCTTCATCATCGATAAAAGAATTTTTTATACAAAAAAAATAAATAAAAATAAAAATAAAAAATTTACATAATTTTTACTTTCAAATCATCCAACAATCGAAATCTCTCTTTATTTCTCTTTTATTTATATATATTAGGCGACTCGTTTCTTCTAGTTCCTATATGTCGAGTCCCATGAAAAAAAAGTTAATACCTAATAAAGTATTTAGAATTCATAAAAATCTTACATATAATAAGTAAAAAAATAAAATAAAATTAATATAAACTGGACGGAGCAGGTAGCAAGTATTTAATAAAACTAGTACTTGTCCTATAATTCTTGACGGATTCAATTTTTATTATCAAATCCACCCCTATAAAATAAAACGCATTCTCAAATCCTTTAATGAATGAGCGGAACATGACGAATCCCCAATAAAACGGCATAAATTATCATTCCTACGTGTATCTTAAATTCTTATTACCTTTTAGCAAAGTCAAAATTGGGGGCCTGTAGACTAAAGAGTAGACCGACAAAGACCCAGAAAAACAGGCCGTAGCGGCAAATAATTGAAGCCCTAGAGTCAGAGCCGGACAGATGATCAAAATCAATAGGCCCAAGCCCAACATTTTAAAAGACACTAACAAACACAACATTTTGGGTACCTCTGTTTATTTACTCCCTCTATTTTAATTTAAGTGTCTACATTCACTATTTAATTTATTTCAAAATAAATTTTATTTGATTAATCTATTAATTTACCTTTCAATCATTCAAGTTATAAAATATCTGGACCACAAACATCATATCACTTGGTAAGACCAAGGGTAAAATTAATTTTTCATTCACTATCACACTAATAAAAATTATCATTCTAAAAAGTTAAATTCCCCAAAAAGAATTTATAATTTTAAACAAAGGGAATATTAATTTATTATTAAGTCGAACATATTGAGACATAACATATCAAAGTGCATGGATTACATAAAAATTGTTTCACAAATATTGTTTTAAATAGTTTTAATTTTGTTAAATTTCTTATTTTGGTTGGTAAATTATATTTCACTAGATATATCATTGGAGTAAAAAAATGTTCGTATATATGTTTTGGAATGTAGAGCAAGAGAGTACCAAAGCTGTTTTGGATATCAGCAATGGCTCCACTGACGTCTGTTATCTTGGGAAGCCTCCTCGTTTATCTCACCCATGCTGAAAAACACGGTGTCCAAGTGGTGAGCATTCCCATAAACCCTCATCTCTCTCTCACACACACTCGCACGCTAAATATGTGCGCATATACATATACATAGATATTGTTATATAATTATATGGGAAAATTACACAAATTATCCCTGAACTATGATCTAATTATAAAGAGTACCCCTAACGTTTGAATAATATCAGTTACTACCTCTTAGAACAACCCCAGTCAGATTTGTGCGTGAATTTACTTAAAAGCCCTTATTTTATCTTATATTTTAGGGTTAATTTCACGAAATCCCCTATACTATCCAGTTTTATCAACTAACCCCCACGGTGTCTACTTTGCCCCAAAAATTATAAATTCAAAAATATATATATATTTTTCGCAAAAAAAATATTTTTCGGAGGGAGAATATAATTTTCCAAAATATGAATTATTTCGGAAAAAAATATATATATTTTTTGAAAAAAAATTATTTTCAGAAAAAAATCATATTTTGGAAAATTATATTCTCCCTCCGAAAAATATTTTTTAGAAAAGATCATATTTTGGAACATAATAGTATATATTTTTCGGAAAAGATCATATTTTAGAACATAATATATATTTTTCGCAAAAAAATTATTTTTTGAAAAAAAAAATCATATTTTGGAACATAATAAGTACTTTTTTGCAAAAAAAAATTATATTTTGGAATATAATATATATTTTTCGCAAAAAAAATCATATTTTGAAACATAATAAGTACTTTTTTGCAAAAAAATCATATTTTGGAACATAATATATATTTTTCGGAAAAAATTCATATTTTGGAACATAATATATACTGTTTTGCAAAAAAATTATTTTTCGAAAAAAAAATTCATATTTTGGAACATAGTAAGTACTTTTTTGCAAAAAAAAAATCATATTTTGGAACATAATAAGTACTTTTTTGCAAAAAAATCATATTTTGGAACATAATATATACTTTTTCGCAAAAAAAATATTTTTCGAAAAAAAAATTCATATTTTGGAACATTATATATAAATTTAAAAAAATTAGGGTATTTAAGTAATTTTGTATGCAAAATTGGAACATGCAATGATATGAGGGCAAAAATGGAAGTTCACTACAAAAACAACCTTTATTGACCAATACATAAAGTTTTCGGCGTTGACTTTGAACAGAAGGGGCTAAGTGTTACAACGGAGGTGATTTTAAGAATATTTTATGATATTATTGAAACGTAAGAGATAACGCGTGCAATTAGGTCATAATTCAAGAATAGTTTGTATAACTTTCCCTAATTATGTTGTCTTGTTTTATACAATAATGTGACAATCACATTTGACATATAAATAATTGTATCAGTTTCAAAAAGAAAATTCGTTTGTTTGTTAAATTATGA
Source organism: Cornus suecica (assembly GCA_963922005.1). Taxonomy (NCBI): domain Eukaryota; kingdom Viridiplantae; phylum Streptophyta; class Magnoliopsida; order Cornales; family Cornaceae; genus Cornus; species Cornus suecica. The sequence continues at coordinate 77,736,051 of OY998239.1, forward strand.
TTACGATTTAAAAAATATAAAATTATATTATATTGAAATTTAAAACTAAAAAAATATTTTAAAATAAGAAAAATAAAAAATATAGATAAGCAAGTATTTGTTTATCTACTTTTATGTTGCAATTGTTACATGTGACATATGAATGTACATTGCAGTCAAAAGAGTACGAGATCAGTCCCACTGCACTGGCTAGTCTTAGTTGTCAAACATGATTGGACCTTGCAGAAAGAGTTGGGTCCCAAGTATTAATAAATTTTCTTGTTAATTTCGATGGGTAGGCTTTCTTTGTCCATTGACTTGTTTGGACAGTGTCACATTTTTCTTGCATCGGTAATGTTTTTACATCCTTGACTGTCTTCTCTTTCAATTTGGAATACATTTATATATATATATATATATTCGTACTTAATACTACAAATATATTATGAGTACATCACAATGATCGCAAAGACCAACTATTTTTAATTCACTCATAATTTTCACTTTCAAAAGTGGAGGTTGAAAATTTCAAGCTAGTGGGTCTTGTTGCTCATAAAAAAAAATGGACTATTAAGGTAAAATTCTTTATGGTTTCGATTTTTTAACAAATATTCTCATGATATGTCATATTATTCCATTCATTTTAAAATCTTTCACATATCCCTTTCAATCTCAAAACAATAATTTTAGAGTAAAAAAATTGAAACCAATGAGGATTTATGTTAAAACACTGAAATTATAAAAAAAAATTATATTAAAACGTCAAAATTACAAAAAAATTTATGGACTTAAAAAAAAACTATGTGCAACCTATAAAAATTGGAGAGATCAAATAACACCCACACCTCTTGGGTTTTGGTTAAGAGTTTTATGCCAATAGCCCTATAAAAGTGTTGAAAGATACAAGTACTAATATTGGAATATAGTCAATTGGGTCCCTTAAGTTTCCCTCTATTTTTTGTGACAGATTTTCCTGTTCGTCCGTGGTCATATTTATTTGGATGGTTGCACATTTTGGTTGTCGTATGCATACATATATGTCTGTATATATATCATGTACAACAGTACAATCGATGAATAGTAGTGATATATGTTGTGTCCTTTGTGATATATATATGTATATATAGATAGGAAATTTGAAGAAGGGGCTGAATCCTCTATCAATAATGGATCTGTCATTTGGATCACCATACCTGACAACAGCAATCAAAACTGGCATAGTCACGGGGGTCATTGCTCTTGCTGTAAGAACCTAACCTACCTTCTGTTTTTTTCACTGCATCACTATTAACTGCATATGAAATAATAGTCACTAATATTTATCTATTATTATTCAAATACGAAACAAATATATTTTCTAATGAGTCATAATTATATCTCAAAAACTTGATTACAAGGGATCATTATAGACAATTAGCCAATTACCTCAATTGTTTAATTTGTTGAGAAGTGATTAAATTATAAAATGTGGTAATTAAACGTGATGTTAAATTATACAGGAAGGTATTGCTGTGGGAAGAAGCTTTTCCATGTTCAAGAATTACCACATTGATGGTAACAAAGAAATGATTGCTTTTGGATTGATGAACATTGTTGGCTCCTGCACTTCTTGCTACCTCACCACAGGTACATATATATATTTATATATAATACCATATTATGAATAATAAAACATTGACATGCACTGTATTGAATTTCCAGTTCTTTTTTCGGACTAACTAATTTGCTAATCATATTATATCACGAATTTTCGTGGTGTTTATTTAAATTGATGTCGTATCTCATATGATCAGTGATTTACTAGTAGCGTATCTCCCTACTTTTAATTACCCAAAAAAAAAAAAAAAAATACCGTATACTTTGGCTGTTACATTTTTTCTGATTTTCAGTGATAATTGACTAATTAATTATGATATTGTACATGTGAGTTTTTCCGGCCCATGAAAAAGCCCATCCCGACCGAATCGATCTAGGAAAGACCCGGGACTATGATCCGATCATTGTACCCGTATCATAACCCGACCGACACATCAGCCCTGTGGCCCGAGGAGTATCAAAGCCCGACCACCAAGTCCATCTTATGCCTCGACCCGAAGAGTATTTTTGAAGGAACTCGAAGGTTCTGGAAGATATTTGCAGCTCAAGGCAATGGTATAGTATAGGGATTATATAGCTGACGTGTAAAGTAAGATATTATGAAAAGTTGAAAATGTTGCCCTAATGGGCCAAAGGTCCATTGGGAAAATGTATATAATCCAATGAAGATTATGAGAAAGGGATCTTTTTGTGTTGTGCAAATTTTGTATCTACACAATGGCGCCATTTGTGGGAACTTAGGTCATTTTTTCACCAACCATCTTCCTACCTCAAAAAGCTGAGCGAAATCCAGATACACAATGGCGCCGTCTGTGGGAACTTAGGTCATTTTTTCACCGACCATCTTCCTACCTCAAAAAACTAAGCGAAATCCAGATACACCCCCCAAACCTTCAATACCATCCTCTCTGCCCAGATATAACCATGTCAGTGACCAGATCCCACTCGGAAGCACAGATCCCCGGCACCGGACAACCGAGTGCTCCACCGACGATTGAACACCTCCTACGGCAGCTCGTTGAAGCCGAGAAACACAGCCAGGCCGCCGAGGCGAGAAGCCTGGCAGCGGAGAGGAGGAGCGAGGAGCTTCTGGCAAGATTGAATCAGGCAACTATCCCACCGGTAGTTCTTGATCAATCACAGACCCAAGGAGAAGCCAAACCACGGGAAGAGCACGGTGAAACCTCTCACCGACCAGGCAAGGCCCCCGCCACCGATGATGTTCCAGTCACCGACGAACCTTTGACATCACAGAAGCTCCAAGAGATGATGACAGAGTTTCAGAAGAAGGTCATGAAGGATCTGAGGGCCCGATCTACAGATGACCAGGCCCTCCGAGCCTCTGCTGACTCGGTTCAATCACCGTTCACTTTAGAGATCACCCGGGAACCCTTCCCCAGGAAGTTCGTCATGCCCAGATTCACTGCATACGATGGAACGAAGGATCCCGAGGAACACATTTACCAGATCCATCAGAAAATGACCATGTATGCCGAGAACGAAGCCCTGTTGTGCAAAGTATTACCGACTAGTCTTATCGATGCACCACTCCTCTGGTTCAGGAAGCAGCCGCCAAGATCCATTGGCAGCTGGCAACAACTGTCCGACCTCTTTGTGGCTCAATATTTCGGGAACAAGAGGCAAAAGAAGACCATCTCGAGCCTCTTTACCATGACTCAGGAAAAAGGAGAATCCCTCAAGAGCTTCCTGTCCATATTCAACGTCGAGTCGTCCTCCATCGACAACTGCGACCAGCACTCTGCCGTGGAGGCCTTCAGGATGGCACTGATCCCTGGGACTAAGTTCCACCAGGCACTTGTGAAGCGACCCCCCTCAGGAATTGGAGAACTCAATTCTAGAGCTTAGGGCCATTTGAGGATCGAAGAGGAAAAAGCAACCCGACAGAAAATAGCAGCACTGGTCAGTGTGGAGGTCAAGTCGAAGGATAAAGCATCAGACACATCCCGACAGGATATTAATCGCAAACGCTCAAATCCCCAGAACTACTCTTCATTTTAGTTTCCTCAACAGCCCGAGAGACGTGCCAAGCTCGAAGAGAAGATCACTCCATTAAAAGTGACGCTTGCCAAGCTCTTCCAGGAAAACAAAGCTCGAGGAATCTTCCAAACTCCTCCCCCGATCAGGCAGCCACTTGACCAGAGGAATAAATCCAAGCATTGTGCCCTCCATGGAGATTTCGGCCATACGACAAATGATTGTCGAAACCTGAGACGCCAAGTGGAGGCAATGATAGCCCGAGGGGAACTGAGGGACTATATCCAGAGGGATGGTCCAAGAGCCAATCCACCAGCACAGTATAACCAACAGAATCAAGGCCCTGCTCACCCGGTCAGAATCATCAATATGATCCATGGAGGTCCCAACCCACGAAGTGGCGAAGGATCGAGACGCTCGCAGATGAGAAGAGCACATTAGGTCGCCAGGATATCCGGGATAAACGAAGTCCACCACCGAACGGGGCAATCTCAGATACTCTTCTCCCAAGAGGACCTCCGGGACATCCAAGTCCCGCACGAGAACCCGCTAGTCATCACTTTGATGGTCTCGAGATGTATTGTCAAGAGGGTCATGGTCGACCCGGGAAGCAGCGCCAATATCATGACCAAGTGGGCTTTTGATAAATTGGAGATCGACCTGAGGGACATTGTAACTTCCCGAAATCCAATCGCCGGTTTCGATGGAAAACAAGTCGAGCCTCTCGGGGAGATCAAGCTACCTGTGACGGCGGCCCAGAGAACTCTATCCGAGACCTTTGTGGTGGTGGACGTGAAGTCGTCATACAATCTTCTTATGGGAAGAGGATGGATACACAGGGTGCAGGGCGTACCATCAACTCTCCACCAAATGATGAGGTGTGTCGGGCCAAATGGGTACGACATAATTGACATCAAAGGGGATCAAGTGGCGGTCAAGCAATGTTACGCCGTCACAATCAAAGGAATGAAGGATAAACCTGATCGAAAGAGATCCCGAGAAGAGAATCAGGATCTGGAGTCCAAATAACAACTACCAGACAGGGAGTTGGATCCCCCCGATCGTGGCAGAGCCTCTGCAGCCGGTATCAGTAATATCCGACCAGCCCGACAAGGTCACCTACGCAGGTACAAGCCTCACCACTTGTGAATTGAATTAACTGACAACGTTCTTACAGGAAAATCATGACGTCTTCGCATGGGAGCATACTGATATGCCCGGCATTGACCCCTCCATAGCCCGACACACATTACATGTCGATCCAAATATTCGACCTGTCCGACAGAATCATAGGCGAATGGGGGGCCAAAGGAACCAAATCATAGCTGACGAGGTGTCAAAGTTGCTGGAAGCCGAGTTCATCAGAGAAGTTCATTATCCCGAGTGGTTGGCTAATGTGGTGGTTCTGCAAAAAAATAACGGGAAGTGGCGAGTCTGTGTCGACTTCACCGACCTAAACAAAGCCTACCCGAAAGACAGTTTCCCCCTTTCCAAAATAGATCAAATGGTCGACGCTACTACAGGCTACGAGAGATTAACTTTCCTAGATGCCTACTCGAGTTACAACCAAATCCCGATGGACCCGAGGGATGAGGAAAAGACCTCCTTCATTACCGAAACAGGTACATATTGCTTTAAAGTTATGCCTTTCGGACTAAAAAATGCAGGAGCCATATTTCAAAGACTGGTGAACAGGATATTTAAAGGAATGATGGGCACAGTGGTCGAGGCTTACATTGACGACACAGTGGTCAAGAGCATAAATAAAACTGACCACTTGGGACATCTCCGAAAGGTGTTTGATTCCCTGAGGAAACATGGGATGAAGCTCAATCCAGCCAAATGCTCCTTCGGAGTGTCATCGGGACAATTCCTGGGACATATAGTTGATCGCTCGGGAATACAAGCTAGTCCAACCCAAGTGAAGGCTCTGCTCGAAACAAAAGAGCCAGCCACACACAAAGAAGTTCAAATCCTGACCGGAAGGGTTGTGGCCTTAAGCAGATTCATTGCAAGGCTGACCGACCGATATCGACCCATCTTCCAGGTGATCAAGGCAAAGAAGGGAGAAGTATGGGAGCCCGAGCAAACTAAAGCCCTGTCCCGATTGAAGGAGTACATGCTCAAGCCTCCCATTCTTGCGACACTCGAGCCCGATGATGTCCTGCTCTTGTATCTGGCAGTATCATCAGTTTCAACTAGCGTCGTGTTCATCAGAAAGGACAGGAACCTCCAGATGCCCATCTTCTATACCAGTAAGGCACTGGTCGATCCCGAGACCTGGTACAGCAAATAAGAGAAGTTAGTCTTATCCTTGATAAATGCCAAACGACGTCTCAGACATTACTTTGAAGCTCACCAGATCATTATCCCCACTGCCACTCTCATTCGTGTACTTATGGCAAAGCCCGATCTCTCCGGAAGGATATCCAAATGGGCCATTAAACTGGGGATTTATGATATAACTTACGTACCCAGAGTCTCGATCAAGGGGCAGGCCGTGGCCGACTTCCTATTGGAAGGGGAAACTGAGGAAGTTGATCAACCCATTGAGTTAGAAACATTGAAGTTATTCGTGGACGGCTCAGTGTGTGCCAATGGAGCAGGCGTCGGGCTGGAGATCCATACTCCCGACGGGACTAAGTTACAGGCCTCGATGCAATTACAATTCTCAGCCACTAACAACGAGGCAGAGTACGAGGCAATCATATCGGGCCTAAGATTGGCCAAGAGCCTGCGAATACAATCCCTATCCGTGTACAGTGACTCCCAGCTAATTATCAGGCAAATAACCGGTGAGTACGAAACCAGAGATCCCAAAATGGAATCTTACAGAGCGCTAGTGCTCAAGGAATCAAAAGGTTTTCAAAAATTAACATTCAGCCAAATCCCTCGGGAAGAAAACACCTCCGCTGACCATTTAGCTAATCAGGCATCTGCAGCTGGTGAGGATATGACCCGAATAGTATTGACCGACTTAATCACTACACCAAGCATTCGAGAACCCGACGAATTGATATGTCTAGTTCCCCGAGAACCGAGCTGGATGGATCCCATAATCGACTACCTAAATGTCGGGACTCTACCAACTGATAAGGCAAAGGCAAGAAAAATTAGAATGAAGTCATCCCGATACTCGATCATCCAGGGCCAACTCTACAGAAAATCTTTCTCGGGTCCGTATCTACGGTGCGTGACTCCTTCCGAGGCAGAGACAGTAATGCAAGAGATACACGATGGAGCTTATGGAAATCACTCGGGTGCCCGGTCTCTTGCCCATAAAATCCTATCCCAGGGTTATTTTTGGCCCTACCTGTCCCGAGATTCAGAGGAGTATGTGCGTAAATGCAAAGCCTGTCAGATGCACGGTGATGCTATACTCCAACCACCGGAATTCTTGAACCCGATAATTGTCCCGTATCCTTTTGCCCGATGGGGAATGGACATAGTCGGACCATTGCCAAAAACCATCAGGTCAAATACCCATGTGCTCCTCGCCACCGATTATTTCACCAAATGAGTTGAAGCCGAGGCCTATCCTTCTATAAAGGGCATCCACGTAGTCAAGTTTATATGGAATCACATCATCTGCAAGTTCGGGGTGCCTCGGACCATCATGATGGACAACGGCACAAACCTAGACTGTGAACCGGTCAGGTCGTTTCTGGCCAAGCACGAAATTAATCAGAATACCTCCTCGGTAGGGTACCCGCAAGCCAATGGACAGGCAGAAAGGACCAATCATTCCATCTTCAACACTTTAGCAAAGAAACTCGAGAAGGCCAAATGAGCATGGTTAGACAAGTTACCGGAGGTATTGTGGTCGTATAGAACCACTCCCCGACAACCAACCGGGGAAACACCTTTCGCTATGGCATATGGTGCGGAAGCCGTAATCCCGATGGAGTATGTCGTCCCGACGTTGAGATCACTAGCCTGGGATGAGAAAACAAATAACCAACGCTTGTCTCACGAGCTCGACCTACTGGAAGAGAAAAGAAAAATTGTTGGGATAAGATTGGCGGCTTACCAGCAACGGGTCAGGAATCACTTCAATAAAAGAGTAAAAATAAGGGGATTCCAAGTCGGGGACATGGTCGTTAGACGGAAAATTGGACACGTGGGAAAACTCCAAGAGCCATGGGAGGGACCCTACACCGTCACTGAAGTAGTAGGGCGCGGAGCTTACAGACTATTCAGGAACTTTGATAACATAAGGGAGCCCAACACACAGAATGCATCCCGACTCAAGAGGTATTATCCCTAGGGCCACTAGAGCCCAAAAGATTACTGTAAAGAAAGGCCACTATAGCCCAAAAGATTGCAATAGAAGTTCCACTTCTCCCCGATCATATCCACGAGTGTCAGAATCGTCTCCATGATAATATCATCTTCAAAACCTAAGTGTTGAATCATCTCCATGGGCCCAAAGCGCCCGAGAGATCTTCATAGACCCACCAGTGGTCGGGTTTTACAAAACAACGGTTTAAAACCCTTAGTGTTGAATCATCTCCATGGGCCTAAAGCGCCCGAGAGATCTTTACAGACCCACCAGTGGTCGGGTTTTACAAAACAACGGTTTAAAAACCTAAGTGTTGAATCCTCTCCATGGGCCCAAAGTGCCCAAGAGATCTTCACAGACCCACCAGTGGTCGGGTTTTACAAAACAACGATTTAAAATTCTAAGTGTTAAATCCTATCCATGGGCCCAAAGCGCCTGAGAGATCTTCACAGACCCACCAGTGGTCGGGTTTTACAAAACAATGGTTTAAAAACCTAAGTGTTGAATCATCTCCAAGGCCCCAAAGCGCCCGAGAGATCTTCACAGACCCACCAGTGGTCGGGTTTTACAAAACAACGGTTTAAAAACCCAAGTGTTGAATCCTCTCCATGGGCCCAAAGCGCCCGAGAGATCTTCACAGACCCACCAGTGGTCGGGTTTTACAAAACAACAGTTTAAAAACCTAAGTGTTGAATCCTCTCCATGGGCCCAAAGCGCCCGAGAGATCTTCACGGACCCACCAGTGGTCCGGTTTTCCAAAAATCATTTTCAAAACCTAAGTGTCGGATCCTTTCCATGGGCCTCAAGTGCCCGAGAGATCTTCACAGACCCACCAGTGGTCGGCTTTTACAAAGCAACGGTTTGAGAACCTAAGTGTCTAATCCTCTCCATGGGCCCAAAGCGCCCGAGAGATCTTCACGGACCCACCAGTGGTCGGGTTTTCCAAAAATCATTTTCAAAACCTAAGTGTCGGATCCTTTCCATGGGCCCAAAGTGCCCGAGAGATCTTCACAGATCCACCAGTGGTCGGGCTTTATGAATGACAATTCTAAAAGATGTTGGATCCTCTCCATTGGCCCAGAGTACCAGAGAGATTTTCGCAGACCCGACGACTATCATTCTTTATTGTTAATACCGATTCTCAATCCCAACGGTTATTATCTGGTTTAATTGTTATTTTTTACCGAGGCATAATTCAAAATCCCAATTCTTATCATCGTATCAAAAAGAAACAAGTATGGATCACACAGGTCCTCCAACAAATGTGAATGAATAAATTCGTTTATATTGAGGCCCCAGTGGCCAAGGCTGATACAAAGACAAAAGGAAAAACATCAAAAGGGACAAAAAACTAAGTAAAGAGCCCTATTCCACTGCCTCAGAACCTCCATTCCCGCCTGAGCCTTTGGTCCCAAGGGGATGTCCTTCTGTAGCTTGAGGCTCATCCAGGCCAGAATGAGAAGGCGGAGCTGGCAAGGGATCCTGAAGGAATTCGCCAAATGCCAGGTCCTCAGGTTCAGGTTCGGGATCATCATACAGAGGCCTCACTCCTATGCTAAGATCGAGATCCTCTATAGTCGGGATGTATCTGTCCTCTTCAGGATTTTGAAGCTCTAATATGCATTCCCGCCAACCCCGCTCATAACGATACTTGCAGGTCAGCTCAAAGTGGGAGATCATCTGTTTACCACCCTTCTGGCACATCTCTACCCGAGATCTCTCCACGCCTAATGCATTCTCGACCTCGACCTTCTCCTCAAGCAACTGCAGCCCCGAAGTCTTTAACTTCGCAACTTCTTCGGACAGGGACTGCACTTGAAGAGTTAGAGCCTCTTGAGCCTGGGCTTGCCAATTAGCCATCTCCTCATCCTCCCGAGCCTTTCCCTCGAGCTCTGAGATCATCGCCTTGGCGGATTCGAGCCCTTCCTCAGCTGCGATAGCCCTGTATGTCAGGGACTAGATCTTATCATTGGCCTTCTTGACCTGCTCCAAGGCCTTGGCACTCCCAGCTTTGTGGACTTGAACATCCCGATTCAGGGCGTTTATGAGCCGGGCATCATCCTCAAGCTTGCAATTGTACGCCTGAGTAGCGTGAAGCATCTGAAAGAAAAAGAATGCTAACACAAAAGATAAGGGGCATAGTAGAAGCTAAGTACAAAGTGTATAAAGAATGTATTACCCTCATTGCAAGCTCGGGCCCGTTCAAAGCTAGGATCATTCTGTCGTACCGCCCCATCGCCAACCTATCGGTCGGGGTCCATACCCCCAGGGCCATCTCCCGCAGAGCTTCTGAATTCCCGATTGTCTGGTCTCCCACAGAAAGATATGGATGGCCCTTCCTAGTATCCAGCCTGAACATGGGGCCATGGGGGATATCTCTCCCACTCTCAATAGCTTTCTCGATCTCCCTATTATCTTGTTTCCTGAAATTTGTAGAGATAGCAGTGCGGAGCTTTGAAGGTCGGGATTGACCCTGTTCCTCGTCATCAGAGCCTAAGTCCCGGGCATCCGACACTGAGGCAGGAACACCCAGTGCTACACTTCGGCTAAAGTTGGGTCTGGCTGAAAGGTCGGCCCGAGACGGATTCTGGTCCAAACCTGCTGAGCTCGGGACCATAGCATGATCACCCCCGACCTCGACCGCATCCGATGCACCCGTTTGCGGATCATGAGGTGGCGAAGGCGGGGGCATGACCGGAGGATGCTCTACCAGAGGAGGAAGAGGGGGCGTGACAGCAAGGCCTCCAGTCTGTCCTGCTGATTGACTGTTTGCAGGATTCTCAGGGACTGGAGGGACATCAACCCCACAAACAAAGGACGTGGAACCGATATCACCCTTTCTGGCCCTCTTGATTGAAAGCTTGGCATGATAACCGCTTTCCTTTTCTGCTGACCCCCAGACATATTCCTCTTGAGTTTTATGATTCCTGATGACTTGGACTTCAGTTTTTTCGATCCTGATGTGGTCGCTGCAGAACCCGAGGTGATTGTCGGTGCAGATGCTCCCGATGCAAACCCCTGCAATACAGATCCGGTCAGGCAATTTTGGCTATCCCTTAAATCCTGACTCCATACTCTGGCACGCAATAGTTCAAATCGGGATCTTATATACCCGACCTCCCTTTTTTCCCGAAAAACCCGCAGGAAACCCATCACTAGCATACCCAACTTATCGTTGCACAGTTCGCAATGACAAGAAGCTCGGGTATGAAAACTCTTAAACTCGGGAAGTCGGGTTGGCTGGAAAACATAGTTGACAGGAATGTTCATAGCATCGGGATTCCTCCACTGACCACTCACTATTATCATCCTTTCTTTTCATCCCTTGTTGGAGGTCGGGACATTGTCACACAACTTCCTCTTGACATGCGAAGTTAGGTTGTACCGACCCCTATTATCTTTATGTTCTTGAAGTTTATACGAAAACAGAAGCTCGGCCAAACCTAAGTCTAGGTTCAATTCCTTATTAATCAATAAGATCATGGCCAGGATCCTATAAAAATTGGGACCGACTTGAAGGGGGGCCAGACCCAAAGTCGCCAGTGCCAGGAGGAAGAAAGGGTGAATGGGAAACTTTAGTATGGCAAGGTGGAATGAGGAAAGCAGTATCTCCCCGTCCTTTAGTCCCTCATCGATCCTAAAGTCTTTGTCCTGAGGGTAATGCCTAACCTCAACCCCTTCGGGAACCCCGAGGCTCCTAAGTTGAGCATTTTTCCTGTATTTGGCTGGGAGAGGGTCAGTACAGAAATTCTCCTCCTCCTCAGCGTCTTGATCCTAACCCATCCCAGCATCACCCTCTACAACTCGATCCCCTGCGTCCTGAGTAACTTCTGGTGGACTAGACCTAGTGACTCGGGTAATCTCTACGGATGGGGTGCTCACTGAGACTTCGGGATCAGTAATGGTCAGGTCAGTGTCTGTCAGTTGCAGGTCGCTAACCGACCTAGTATCATCACTCCCCGACATATTTGAAGAAAGGTAGAAAATTTGAGAAGAGCAACTTACAAAAAGGTAGAGAAGATTCCGGCAGTCTCCCTTGTGTTTTTTCTCCGGCTAAATAATTTGCAGAAACCGGCAACTGTACCAACAAGCAGAGATGGGCGCGTCCGGTCAAACACTCCGCAACAGGGATCAAAACACTCCGCAACAGGGCAAAACTCGACCAAGATCGCTGAGATTTGCAGAAATTGATGAGGCAATCTGGGGATTTTGTAGGTTTGAGAGTGGATTTGAGTTCACATAAAATGCTTGAGTATATGGCAGAGAGTAATGAAAGAGGAACAATCCAAAAGTGGTGCAAGTGTGGCGTATATGGATTATATAGATAAGTATAACGTTTCAGCTACCCGGGTCAGGGTATCGGATCGACATGACCCGGCCCATCTCACGCAAATCTAAACCATCTCAGCCACCAATTCAAAATTGCAATGATGGCGACAACTGTAGCATTAAATGCGTCCCGCGTCATCCGACACGCATCCCCGCATCATCCGGCACGCGTCCCGCGCACCAACTTCGAGGACTTTTTGATGGGCCTTAAGATTCTTTCACCTAATGGGCCCACTGAATGCAGGCCCATGAGCTAAAAGAGGGCCTGTGTACATGTGAGTTTTCCCGGCCCATGAAAAAGCCCATCCCGACCGGATCGATCTAGGAAAGACCCGGGACTATGATCCGATCATTGTACCCGTATCATAACCCGACCGACACATCAGCCCTGTGGCCCGAGGAGTATCAAAGCTCGACCACCAGGTCCATCTTATGCCCCGACCCGAAGAGCATTTTTGAAGGAACTCGAAGGTTTTGGAAGATATTTGCAGCTCAAGGCAATGGTATAGTATAGGGATTATATAGCTAACGTGTAAAGTAAGATATTATGAAAAGTTGAAAATGCTGCCCTAATGGGCCAAAGGCCCATTGGGAAAATGTATATAATCCAATGAAGAGTAATGAGAAAGGAATCTTTTTGTGTTGTGCAAATTTTGTATCTACAGATATGTAGATACAAAATACGAATCATGAATCTATACAAATTCATTTATATTCATGATGTGTATGGCAACTTTAGTATAACTGAATGGATTGGTAATAATGCATGCAGGGCCATTTTCAAGAACAGCAGTGAACTTCAATGCAGGATGCAAAACAGCAGTTTCAAACATTGTCATGGCAATGGCTGTGATGATCACATTGTTGTTCTTAACACCACTCTTCCATTACACACCTCTAGTGGTCCTTTCGGCCATAATCATCGCTGCAATGCTCGGACTTATAAACTACGAAGAAGTGATTCATCTCTGGCATGTTGACAAGTTCGATTGCCTAGTGTCTCTCAGCGCATATGTTGGTGTTGTATTTGGCAGCGTCGAAATTGGCTTAGTCTTAGCGGTATATATATATATATCAACCTTAATTAATACCATATATTTACTTTCGTATAGTTGTTTCAGCGCCTTAAATAATTAGAACCTTTTTTATTTGTATTTCTGGAAGAAAAAAAATCCTCAAAACTGGGAATTAAATAATTGTACAAAAAAATGTGTTTGGTTAAGTTTTTTAAAAACTATTATCAGAAAAGACGATTTTTTAGATAACTCTCTTTTATTATTGTCATAAAACAGTTTTCTCTTTTATTATAGATACATATATATATATATATATATATATATATATATATATATATAATTATTGATGGGGGCATGACTTGATGCAGGTTGGTTTATCTGTGCTGAGGGTACTTTTGTTTGTGGCAAGACCTAGGACCTTGGTTCTTGGTAATATTCCTGATTCTATGATATACAGAAGTGTGGACCAGTACCCAAATGCAAACAATGTTGCAGGACTTCTCATACTTAAGATTGATGCTCCTATTTATTTTGCCAATGCTAGCTACTTAAGAGAAAGGTACTCTAAATATATTAAGAGAATCCTTACAAATATATAAGAATTTGAATATATATATATATATATATGTGTGTGTGTGTGTGTTGCATAAAATTGACAATGTGACTTACCATGGAGGCTAATTTTGTTGTTAGGATATCAAGATGGATAGATGAGGAAGAAGATAGACTAAAAGCTTCTGGAGAGGCCAGCTTACAATATGTTGTACTTGATCTTGGTGGTAAGTAATCTATATTCTCGGCTTATTAGTGATACATCTAAGAAATCTAAACGAAGTCCATAAACACTTATTTTTAGCTTCACATACACACGTGTGTGTGTGTATATATATTCACATTAATAACTTAGTGCGATGCACCTTTTGGTCCCAGCCGTCGGTAACATTGACACTAGCGGGCTTAGCATGCTTGAGGAGGTCAGGAAGACTATTGACAGAAGAGGGCTCAAGGTACAGTCAAATTTTCCCTTCACAAAATCCCATATATTATACCAACTTAATTTGTATTCCATTTATTAAGGCCATGCACATAATTCGACCCTTACCTTACCTGATTCATGTGAGATCTTTTTACATGTTCATAGTAGATTAGTTCCCATAACACCCTGGTCAAAAATAATAATAATAAATAAAAAAAGGCTTGTAATCTATTGCAATTGCACACAAGCATTAGTAATTTGTGATATAAATATGAATTAATTGGTGAGTGAAACATTGTTGGTTAATATATATATATATATGTGTGCGTGCAGCTTGTACTAGCAAATCCTGGAGGAGAGGTGATGAAGAAGCTGAACAAGTCCAAGTTCATGGAGAGCCTAGGTCAGGAATGGATCTATTTGACTGTGGGAGAGGCTGTAGGAGCATGTAACTTCATGCTTCACACGGGCAAACCTAATATTGTCACTAACGAATCAGATACATGGAGCAATGATAATGTCTAATCTATCCTATCCACCTACTAGTATTAAACAAAATAATACATATATATATATAAGTGGGACCAACTTGTTTTTATCAGCGGTCAACCATGCATGCACTTAATACGGCTATTAGCTATGTGCAAAAACATGTGTTGGTTTGAGTGATCTGGTTAAAGATGGGAGGTTTTTTCAATCTGTCTTCCAATATTATGTAGTTTGTAGAAGTATAATGTAACGTGATGTATAAATTGAAAGAATTTCCAGCTTCTGATAAAAATGCTATATATTGGCTCTTCCAGTTTGTAGTTTCTTTAGTGCTTGTCTTCAATTTCTTTCATTGGGTGCATAAAGCAAAAGCTTTAAACTAATAAGGGCCTGTTTGGTAAATATTTTTTTTGTTTTGTTTTTTGTGCTGAAAAAATAAAACACGTTTTTTGTTTTGTTTTGGGTGTAAGCCGGAAATAAAAGTATATTTGGTAGGGATGTTTTTCTCTAAAAATTATAAAAACTTGGCAGACTATTTTTTTAGGAATTTTGAGAACAGAAACAAAAAAACATGTTTGGCAACGTCTGTTTTTCCTGAATTTCTGATAACAGAAACAGAAAAACATATTTGGTGAGTTCAAATATTTTTGAAAAGATTTTAGTCAAAAAAAATTACCAAGACAATTCTTTCCCCATTGGCTTGTTCCAGAAATTCCAATTTTTCATCAAAATGAAAGTGAATACCAATCATGTATGTTCTAATTGTTTAAAAATTTCCAAAGTGTTGGAATTGAAAAATATTCGGCAGCACCTCCCCATAAAAATGACAAGTAATTTTTTTTTTTTACATGTAGCAAGAAATAAATCACAACACATCCAAAAACCACATGAATCCATGATAGCAACATATACTAATGAAATTTCAACAATATTATCCGAATTAACGATACAATCATCTAGGAAGCATCCAAAAACCATATTATCTGAAAGCTTAGCGATACAGTCATCCAACAAATAGTCAATGATACAGTCATCCAAATTAAGCACACAAGAAGCATACAGTCATCCAACATAAAAAAACGTAGTCAACGATACAGTCATCCGAATAACAGAGAGGCAGATAATAAAACATGGAACATCACACCTACATATGCATCACCCAGGAAACTTTCTTCTCATCTGGAAGCTTAAGAAAGAAATGCCGAAAGAATTCAGATTTCTCGAACTTCTCAATGGCCTTTCCAAAATGCTCATCATTTATTCCATCCAAGGTCCCCAAGAATATATATCAGCACATTCTTGAAATTGTTCGTACTGTTTCTTAATTTTATGGGGGGATTCAACCTCATGACTACTACTCTCCTTGGGACTCACTCTGGGAATTGACTTTGACCATCTTTCATAGGCGGATACCACATTATTGGTGCTTTGACCCGAGGACTCAACTCTTCGATCAGTGTCGTCTTTCATAGCGCTAATTGATAGGTCTCAAATATTAGACATTTTGACCATTTAACTCATTATTGTTACGTCTTTTCATTCCATCATTTGGTATTTTTATGTCATTTATGTGTTTAAGCATGTTTCAGGAGCTTAATGAAGAAATATAGCTAACATTGGTGAATTAACCAAGTTCATGTTCGTTTCTATCCAAAAGGAGGGTCAATGAGGTGTTTTCAAGACAAAAATGGCTCCCATAGGGGAAAAACGACATCTCCCGAAGCCGTCACTTCAAGCAAAAAGACTCGTGGAGTCAAGACGGTCATTTTGGCACAATTGCGGAGAAAATTGGTTTTTATGAAGAATCTACGCTTAAGCCAACGCTTTTAGTTTCAAAAAGTAGCCAGAAAACACATTTTTACGCTTCAAGCGTAGTAAATAGTGTTTTTAGCACAAAGTTTCAACCAACTATGGGAGCTCATATCTTAGTCAAAACGGGTCCAAATTGGGTGATTATTAAGCCTATCATCAAGAGTTTGAAGTCATATTTCCAACGATATATTATATGCCTCCATCCAATGTGTGTAGCTCCAGATATAATCAAAAGAGTAAGAGATGTCCTGCATAAAAAGTTGGAAATTTCATATTCGGGCCAAAATCCTATTTTGATCCTGATTGATCCGTTTTAACCCGGATGACTTTAAGTTCGACCCCAACACCTCTATACATGTAATATACACATATTATACATTAGATATTAGGGTTTTACTTGGTTGGGTGTGAAATTACGAAAAAGGGTAATTTTATTCTCCAAGTTAGGATTTCCCTCACCTTTACCTATAAATACCAAGCTTTGCTACAGATCTAAGGGACTTCTTTACACATAAGTTTTCAGAATATTTTATGGAGATTCATCTATCATTCCAAGGAGGAGTCATTCAAGACCTAGAGATCCGGAGAAGACAATCATGGAAGGCGATTTTACATCAATGATATAGTCTCCATCTACCATGAGTAACTAATTCGGTATCTAGGATTTTCTAGCAAAACCCTAGCCAAGTAATGTAGTTCTTTCATTGTTTTCAATTGTAACGAGGGGAAACTATTGACCATACTGTGATGATTGTAGTAGTTAAGAGACCGTTCTGATTTGCAATATAAAATTATATGTTTGTTCTAAATTCTTATCTTAGATGGAATGAATGTATTATTTTGTACAAATATGATTATTCAATATGAACAAGAACTCGGATGCTTAATTATGAATTTCTACACAATGGTGGCAATGAAACTTGAAACCCTAGGTTGACACGGGTCGTGCCTTGGCGATTTAATATAGACATGCTTTAGTTTATTTTCATGCAGTAGGAGTAGATTAGAGTAGTATGATTGACATGTACTAGTCAGGTCAGTCGTGAGAAGGGTTGTCGCAATCCTGTTGATGGTACTCCTTTTTGGGGTCGTATTTAGCTATTTGCGGTATGACCTGATTCACAGTTATGGATCGCCATCTTACAATTGTTATTTTAATGAACTATATTATGCGGTTAATGGTGGAGTGATAAAAACCCTAGTTTTTTCTCTCATCTGAATCACAACCAATTTAATTGGCTTTCTAGATAATTTTAGTTAAAATAGATAATTTGGTCTTTGACCACCCAAATAAACCATTCTCATAAAATATAATTCAGTGTTTTTTAATTGTTAAAGTGAACAATCTTAGTCTTTGTGGGATCGATATCTCTTACGCAAGCCATTTGTTGTTCTACAATTGATACGCGCGCTTGCGTAGAGTAAGCCTAGAGTCGTTAAGGTGTTATTTTTAATCACATATTTTTACACACCTAACGTCGCATCAAGTTTTTGGCGTCGTTGCCGGGGACTAAGCATTGTTCATTAGTTTTAGTAGTTTATTTACATTGTGTTATTGTATTGTATCTAAAATGGGAATTTGTGTGTTTTTGCGAGGTACTCTAAGAATCATAATGGGATTTGGTGGAGTAGTGAAAGTTGCGTTGTTGGACCTCTTGTGAGTTTTAGTTTATCTTAATTTTGCAC
The DNA here is from genome assembly GCA_963922005.1 of Cornus suecica. Taxonomy (NCBI): domain Eukaryota; kingdom Viridiplantae; phylum Streptophyta; class Magnoliopsida; order Cornales; family Cornaceae; genus Cornus; species Cornus suecica. The sequence goes on from OY998239.1 coordinate 77,754,211, forward strand.
ATAATTTTAGTTTTATTTCTGTTAATAGTTAGAAGAGTTTAGAAGTAGTTAGTTTTATTTTCTAAAAAAAATGATAATTCTGCAGTTTTTGTATAAACTGTCAAAAACTCCGATTTTCACAAACAATGTGAGGTTTTTGAATGGAAAAGGGTCATTGAACAAAATTCACTACCATGTATTGAGCCCATTTGATTTTAGGCCGAAATACGTTATTTAGGACCTCAAAACTACGACTTTGTGATTATCAGGAAAAAAAAAATTTGGATTTTGAGAAGATGGGTGACCAAAGAGCCAATCTACCAAGGACACCAGCCACATCTTTGAAAGGATACTACGTACCAGATACATATGATTCCTATGTTGATTTCCCAGAAGAAGAAGACGCTAAGCACTTCGAGATCAAAATGAGCGTTATCAATATGCTTCCAAAATTTTCTGGCCTTAGGATAGAGGACCCATACCAGCATATTAATGATTTCTTAGGGGTTGCCTCGATTTTTAGGTATGATAATCTGTCTAAGACTGATTTGCGAGTGCGTCTATTTCCTTGGTCGTTGAGAGAAAAAGCTAAAAGATGGTATGTCAAATTAGATAAGGCAATTAAAATTGATTGGGAAGCCCTTAAATCTGAATTCATAGAGAAACATTATCCCATAGGAAAGACCTTATAGACACAAGATGCGATCAAAAGTTTTAGAGAATTTCCTGGTGAGAAGTTTCATGATGTTTGGGAGAGTTATAGTGAAATCTTGTATAACTGTCCCCACCATAGGTTCACTGAACAGGATATAGCTAAGAATTTTTACATGGGACTTGGAGATAAACATAAGAATTTGTTAGATGCAGCAACACAAGGGCAATTTATCTTGAAGCCAACAAAAGAACTTTTAGACTTGTTTGATAGTATTAGTGAAAATACAATTCAATATGAATCTGAGTTGAGATCTAGAGGTGTAGTAGATAAAAGATCTGAGAAAGCTTATGTTGTGAATCATGATGATGTGAGAGATTCAATGGCGTTGATAGGAGGGAAATTAGAAAGATTTGAAAAGCTTCTCCAGAGAAATCATTCCCCTAGAAGAGAAGTGTTAGAGGTAGAAGTCGATTATTCCCACAATGAGTTTCAATGTGGTGAATTCGTTGATGCCAATGATAATGTAGCATGGAACTACCCAAACAATGCTCCTTTCACCAATTCATACACATCAAATGTCCAAAATTATCCCTCTCTTTCATCTCAATCTTTGAATGTGAAATCAATGTTCCCTCAGGAACAACAATCATATAATTTACAGCCAAGGTTTCAACAAAGTCAACAATCATATCAATCCCCACCAACAATCATGGCTCGAAACTCTTAGTCAAATTATCAACCCAGACAGTCATCCACTAATTCTCAGGCTCTCCAACCATTCAATAATATTCAGGTTATTCAACCATATAATTATCAAACTCAGCCTCAAGGAAACCAAACCCAAGGATTCAATCCAAATCAAGCTTACCCTATATATCCTTAAAACCATCTCCAACATCAAAATTCAATTCAAAATCCACCATCGAGACCACCTGGCTTTGAAGAAGAGGTGATGAGTGCTCTAAGGGAGTTTAAAAATTAATCTAATAATTCTCAGGCGACCATCCAAACAGTGAACTCTCATTCCCAAGGCTTTGCTCAAATGGTACAACTAAAGAATGTTGTGGATATGATAAAGAGAATATTGCCTAGTTAGCTAGTGGTTAACCCAAAGCCGCAACAAGAACTAGAGCTTGAATCCTTTGTTGATACTTGTCATGAGACAGTCCAAGCGATCACAATTTTGAACAGTGAAAAGGAGGTGGAAAATAGGGCTGAGGAGCAGCATAAGGAGAGACTGAAGAAGCAAAAGGCCCAAGAAGTTCAAAGAAAGGCAGAAGAAGAAGCTCAGAAGAAAGAGGCTGAGAAAGTTCAGAAAGATCAATCTCAAGAAGAGGGAGAACAAGATGAGACAATACCAGGAGAGTTGGATAGGGCATACTATGAGGAGGAAACACCATTCCCTCAACGTCTTAGAGAGCCGACCAAAAATGGTAAGAATAAAGAGTCAGACATGTTAAAAACATTCTGACAAGTCAAGATTAATCTGTCTCTCTTAGACATTAAAGACCAAATACCACCCTATGCTAAGTTTTTGAAGGACCTCTATACCCAAAAGTGTAAAAGCATAACTAAGGTCCCAAAGAAGATTTTGTTGACTAAACAAGTAAGTTCGATCTTACTGAGTGATACTCCACCTAAGAGGAAAGATCATGGTACTCCCATTATTTCTTGTGTCATTTGTGACCAAAATATTGGTAGAACTCTTCTTGACCTCGATGCGAGTGTTAATTTATTACCTTACTTAGTTTATCAATAACTAGGGTTAGGAGAGCTCAATCCTACATCGGTGGTGCTTCAATTGGCAGACAGATCAACTAAATAACCTAGAGGAATTCTAGAGGATGTCATTGTTCAAGTGGGTAAGTTCTACTATCCTGTGGACTTTGTGGTGTTGGACATGGAACCTGACCACAGATCAAGGAGACAGATCCATGTTATCTTAGGAATACCATTTTTTGCTACGGAAAATGCATGCGTTGATTGCAGAACAGGGGCTATGGATATATCTTTTGGGAATCTAGAGATGAGGATGAATGTATTTGATATTAACCATCAATTACCGGAACCATCCGAGTGTTTTAATATTGATAAGATGGTTGAGGAAGTGGTACCTCAGAGGATTTGAGCAAGGAATGACTTGGATGCTATGATTAAAAGGTCGAATGCAAAGTTTGACACGTGGGAGGAGCCAAGAGATTCGCTTGAATCTCCATTTGTGTCACTAGCGGCATTGGTGCCTAACAACTCACTTTATAAGATTGGGTTGTATGAAGGCACTGAAGGTCGAGAGAAGAGCTTAGTGACGAATAAGCAAGATGTGGAGGTTATTATAGATGATCAATTGTCACGAACTTTTAAAGAACCTACTAAGGATGACCCCCCTCTTGAGGACACCTTTCTAGATGAACCAGTGTTAGGTATACACATGGTAGAAAAGCTATATGCCTTGGAAGATCCGCGATTTAGAGATAAGTGTAAGGGGATATAGAGTTGTGCGTATAAGGATGCTCGAAGATACATAGCTCGAACAAGAGTACATCATGCTAAGCATGTTCGTCTTAAGTTCCTTGAGTTTGGCCGGAACGGGCAATGTAATCCAAAGCTAAAAGTGTTTCTAGGTAAATTCCGACAAAGATGAGACAGACCACACAGAGTTAGATCGATTTACCCACCCGGAGAAATAAGATTTGATAAAAGGTTCAGGATACATGATGCAGGGGGATCCGAGTCAGACGATGTCGAGCTGTGAGATTGCTCATTGATGGCGCTGAATTACCTGGAGCGGGAGAATCAGCGCAAGGATGACAAGAAATTGTGATCTAGCTTACAAGTGTCCGATTCACGCCCATGACCCCAATTCGGAAAGCTAATTTTGGCGCGCACGTCATGGCCACCTAGCCACGCTAGGTGCACCTCGTTTCGAGCCCTAAATCTGTTGTTTTCCTTTTCAAATCTTTATTTTTAGTTAATTTTTGCTATTTATGGTAATCTTTTATTTGTCGATTAGGAAATGATTCTAAACCCGATTTGGGCCAGATTTTTGGCAATCTTTTGATTTCTTTCCGTATTTTGTTTTGGTAAGACTTTTAGGGTTTTGCCATTTTTGGTAAAATTCCTATTAAGGGTCGATTTTCAGTTTTTTTAACCCGGCTTGTGGGTTGTTTTTTTGTGATTCCCGAATATAAAGAATTTTATTGAATTCCAGAGTGTTCTCTGAATTTTGGGTCGAATTCTCCCGTTTTTCCTTGTAAATTACCTATTGCACTAGCCTGCAGAATAATCTCTATTATGTCTGGTGTCAATACATGGGCAGAGATTGAGATATTATGAGGAGATTAATCCAGGATCGGAATTTATGGCATTTGTCAGTTTAATGGAAAGTGATGAATTGGTGAATGGAATATTACATAAGGCGTTGAAGGAGGATTCGTTGGACGCATTGCATGTACATAGGGTAAAGCTAGAACATGACAGTATAGATACTTTATATGGTGATTATTGTTTTATATTTGATGTCATGGATAGTACTAATTGTCTACAAGTGAGAACACTGAGGGAGTTATTTCCTACATTTTGTCCTATGAATAGGAGAAGTGTTGCAGAGAGGAAGGGTGTTGGATAACCCTTTGAGGAGTTTGATAAGTGCATAAAATAAAGTAATTTATCTAGCATAATGTCCTAATATATATATATATGTTTATTTCATGCAGGGGTTGATTTACAAAAGAAAAGAAAAAGAAAGCAAGAAGGATGAAAATGAAGAAAAAGAAAAAATGGTGGGGGATAATGTAATTAATGCATGCATATATATGCATATGCATATAGGTGGTGTATGTATGTGTGCATTGTGGTCTGAGAGGGAAATGGGTGATGTTGACTCACATGCCTCAAAAGGCACGCCAAAATCAAAAATAAAGATGAAAAATGATGCTGCTTGAATATTCAATGCTGTAAAATCAAAGACAACATTAAATTCAACAGTTGGGAAAGGAATATAGCATTAAATTCGACAGCTGGGAATGGTACAAGTGGTCAAGAAACAACCAGAGGCCTATATATATTGGAAATCTGAGGAAGAGAGCGGAGCGGGAGGAGTGAGAGCTTAGAATACTATTGTACCATTTCCATATTTTTTGTAATTTTTTCTCTATCAATGGAATTTTATTCTATTACCTTATTTTATTTTCATATCAACATGCTAGCTTAAAACTCTTCTCAAGGGGGTGATGAAGCCACCATGGGTAAGATATAAATAATTTTTATTTTATTTCGCATTGTTTAATTCTCGTCCCGAGAGTATTCATTTTATGAATCTCAATGAAAAAAAACCTTACAATAGAGGTTGGACACTAAAAAATAGAAGGAGTATTTTCCGTGATTACCAATTAATGGAAATACGGGGAATGCCTACTACTATTTACATTTTATTTAAACCAAAACATTAGAGGGAGGATTCTTCGTGATTACCAATTAATGGAAATACGGGGAATGCCTACTACTATCTATGTTTATGTTTAATAGGTTGGAGGAGAATTTGCAATAGAAATATATAATATTATTTGTATAGACCCGGGTGGTGGATTCTTTTCCCTTGAGATTTTTTCCACCATTTGATAATTTTATCTAGTTATTTTAATACTATTAAAATTTCAAGAGTTGTTTTAAGTGATTTTCTTTTTATCTCGAAAAGTAAAGTTTTGGATCATTGTCTCAAAACGAGTTCCAAGTTGAGAGTGGTTCGACCCTACTTATTGCTATACTATTTTAAGTAAAGTATTAGTAGGTATAAATTCTTGTTGATCGGGGTGTGGTGAAACAACGACACAATATCATCAAAAAAACAACCCGTCAAATGGCGTCGTTGCCGCTTCAACACTAAGAATTCGGAATTAAAGATCCTCCACTCTAATTCTTCGGGAACCCACCCGACCTTTCTATCCCTCTCTTTCTTTATTATTATTTTTTTTTCTTCTCTATTTTGTGACATTCTGTTAGTTTTAAAAAAAAAAAAAATTTGTGTGGGAGCTGGTGACCTGAAGTCACTTTCTCCTTTTGTCATAAAGTTTTTTTAAAAAAATAAATAAAAAAATTTAATTTACGTAAAAGTTAAAGTAGCAGGTAGTACTTTTGACAAGTTCTTTTAAAAAAAAACAACGTTGCCCAGAATTGATTTAAAATTCAAGTAGCTTTTCATAAGTCAAAGCCGAAATGTGTGGCACTAGCTATTTATTTTTTTATTTGTATAATATAAGATGTTGACATTGATAAGAGAGTAGCTTTTCATATCTAGGTAGGCTTTGAAAAAAGAATAATAAAACAAAACAAAACAAAAAAAAAAACAAATCTAGCCACGTCCTTATTGCTACAAGCTATTGATGACACTCAAATTTTGATTTGTTAGTTACATCAATTATTGATTTGCTACTCAGCTACATTCAATTCTTGTGCCCCCTGGAACATTTTGGTCACCTTCTAGACCTTGCACCATCTATGTCTATATATTTTATGTACATCTAAATTTTGAAAAAAAAAAAAATTTCTTTTCATTTTACAGTTTTTGTGGTAGCTTTAAATATAGGTTAGGCTTTGCGGTAGCTTTTAATATAGGTTAAGGTTTGAAATTTTTGTTTTTGCCATTCATTTTCGTGGGCCCCTTTCTTTAAAAAAAAAAAAATTTCACAGCCGTAGCATCACTTTTGCACAGTTTTCTTAAACTTTCATTTGCGTGAGCCCATTTAACATAAAAACAAAATTAAACAAAAAAAAAAAAAAATCCCAACAGCCTCACTTTTGCATTGTGTGTCACATTTTCTTTCATTTTCTTTGCAAATTACTTTTGCTTCCCTACTCATTTTCAAAATAATCAAACCCACCCATAAAATTTTAAAAAAATAATAAAATAAAAATAAAAGATTAGTTTAATTATTATTATTTTATTCACTCAACTTTATTTTCATTTTTTTATTTACTTACTTGTTTATTTCTGTTTTTTTTTTTGCAGGAGATAACGTACCGGGTCGTCATCCAGGTTCCATATTTCTAAACTCTTGTTATTATTATTATTCTTATTTTCTTCCCCTAGATTAGGTGAAAATTTTGCATGCTACCTCTAGGGTAGAATAACATTAGACGTTACCCTAGGCTCCCGTTATTTGTATTTAGCTTATTTTCATATAAATATATATAAAAATAAAAAATAAAAAATAAAAAAGATTTTTTTTTTTGTATATTTCTTTCTTATTTTGTTTTATTCTTGTATTGCTTGTGCATATTTTAATTAGCATTTTGCATAAGATACTTAAGGGCAAAAATTCCCACAAGATACGGTCGGGATTTCATCACCCGTCTCCGTGGCCCACAAATCACAAAAATTCCTTGTATTTGTTAAACCATGAGCCGGATTTGATTAAAATTCATTAGCAATCAACCACTTTAAGGTTACGAGCTCATAGGCCCTCTAGGAAGGAAGCGGTTGGTAGTCACTCCAGTGATTCATTATCAAATTGATAAACGGTGGGATAGTTCTGTCTAGGAAAGTGAGGTTGACTCGGCATTAAGCAGGCCACGTGCCTCGCCACACTTTCCTGGGAACTACTCCGTTGTTAGTTTGATGATCCTTAACTGGTAATCTATAGACTTAATCTGGAATAGAGTAGGAGCTGTCTAATTAGGAGAGAATTAATTTGGACATCATCCTATTAATTCTCTACAATATTAGATTTAAAAATTCACCACCTTTGAATTTAAGCTCAAGATAACAAAGCCCAATTTTTTGTGTGATTTGTCCCTCATCTAGCCCTTTTAGGTTTCTTTTTGTTTATGCCCCAATGGTTGCGAGTTAACAAGCGTCTCGTTAGGTTTCCTAGTGATTTGTCATTCATTGATTTAGAAGAAAAATCAATTCCCTTGTTAAATATGTCAACTACCTATAATTCATCAATGGCTGCACCAAGAACTCTTAATGATTATTTTGCCCCAATCACAGCCAACCCACCCAATAACATAGTTCTACCTGAGAATGATACACCCCAGTTTGAGATTAGACCCGCCACAATCAATATGTTGCCAAAATTCCATGGACTCGAAAGTGAACAACCCTATATCCATTTAGGGAAATTTTTGACAATATGCAACACATTCAAAAATCAAAATTTGAATGAAGAGGGTGTCAAACTGCGTCTTTTTCCCCTATCCTTAGAAGATAAAGTTGCTTTATGGCTAAACTCCATTCCACCCAACTCTATTCGATCATGGGATGAACTTGCAAGGAAATTCATGAGTAAATTTTATCCCATGCAAAAAACCGAATCAATGAGAGATGCCATTAGTACTTTTAGAGGGAAAATTGAAGAACAATTCCACCAAACTTGGGACCGATTTCATGACTCGCTCCTCAAATGCCCACATCATGGCTTTGATAAAGCACAGTTAGTCCATTTCTTTTATAAGGGACTTTCACCTATGAACCGAACCATGATTAAGTCAATGCACCAAGGAAAGTTCAATGCTCAAACCCCTGACCAAGCCTATATATTTTTGGAGGAACTAGCTGAAAATGCCCAAAATTGGAATTGGAACCAAAGTGAGAATGATTTTTCTAGGAATGATCAAATGAATAGAAAACCTGGTTTTTATGAGATCAAACCTGAAAATGAGTTAAAGTCTGTGATGCAAAGTCTTGCTGATGGAGTGAAAGACTTAAGCAAAAAGTTTGATGCATTTGCCCTAATCTCTACCCCTGCATAATGCAATGTTTGTTCTGGTTTATCTCCTCCCGCTCAGGAATGTCCGGTCTATTGTACATCTGAACATTCGGATGTGCAAGTTTGTGCTTTCAATACCTTTAGGAGACCATTGCCTAACACATTTAGCCAAAGTTACCATCCTGATACTAGAAACCACCCTAATTTTTCATGGAGGCAAAATTTACCTCCACAAAACTTAGGTGGTCCATCCGGTTTTCAAGGTAACTCCAATAGGCCACCTCCACCTCAAGGACAAATCATTCCTCAAAATCAATTCCCTAGGAATAACCAGTTCAATCCAAGCCGAGATTTAGCAGTTGATCCCATGAACAACTATGTTGCTCCTGTCCCACCGGTCCATAATACTTCCAATTATGAGGACACTTTGAAAATGCTTGCCCTTAATTTTGATCAATCCAATAAGCATTCCAATCAAAGATTCCAAAATTTAGAAAATAACTTTGATCTCTTGACTCAAAATCAACTGCAATTTCAGCAGTCTCTCTAAAATCAGTTGAGTCAACTCACTGCAGCTCTATCTGAAAGACAAAGAGGTACATTACCGAGCCAACCCGAAATCAATCCAAAAGGAAAATGAGTTAATCACATAGGGACCACTTCCAATTCTGACCACTCAAATGACCATGTAAATTCTATCACTACCTTGAGGTCAGGAAAGAAAATTGATAATAAGGTTGAGCCACCCATTAGTCATGACAATGAACAATCAAAATCTCTTTTACCCAATTCCCCAAAATCCAAAAAGGATCAAGGTCCTCAGCTTGATGATATCATTCATAAGCCGGTTGTTCCACGTGCACCCTTTCCCTCTAGACTAGTCAACAATAAGAAGGATTCTCAATACAGTGAAATCTTAGAGATTTTTCAAAATCTCCAGATTAACATTCCATTTCTCACTGCTATTAAGCAAATTCCTTCTTATGCAAAATTCATCAAAGACTTAGTCAAGAGGAAAACCAATATTCCTAAGGAAGCCTTCATGGCCCAACATTGTTCCTCCTTCCTACAAAACCAAGTTGTGGTTAAACACAAAGACCCTGGTAGTACCACTATCACTTGTAGGATAGGAGAAACTTTTGAAGGTCAGGCTTTATTGGATCTTGGTGCTAGTGTCAATGTGCTACCGTATTCAGTCTACTTGGATTTAAGATTGACTGATTTGAAGAAAACTAACGTTAGAATTCAGTTAGCTAACCGATCCATAAAAATTCCAAGGGGTATCATTGAGGATGTGATAGTCAAAGTTAATGATTTTTATTACCCCGTAGAATTCATTGTGCTAGACACTCAGCCAACTCAAGGGAAGCAAATTCCAATAATTTTAGGTCGACAGTTTTTAGCCACAGCCAAAGCTTTGATCAATTGTAGAAATGGTAGCATGACCTTGACCTTTGGGAACATGAAAGTGGAAGTCAATGTGTTTAATTTGATGAAACAACCCATTGAATCATAATCTGTTGAAGAAGTTTGTCTTATTGAGTCATTGACCACCCACACCTTTCACCACTCTTATCCTAAGGATCCACTTCAGCAGTGTTTAGCCCATTTTGGTGATAGTTTTGATGAGGCTAATTATATTAGCCAAATCAATGATTTTCTAAACTCTGCCCCACCTTTTGAAGCCCCCAAGTATAAATCCAAATTAGAATCATTGTCCTTACCGGTTACCACTGAATCTAAACATGCAAAGAAACCACCTAAGATAGAATTAAAGCCTTTACCTGAGACTTTAAAATATTCATATCTTGGTGAATCTGAGACTTTTCCAGTGGTAATATCTTCTGAGTTAACTGAGCAACAAGAATCCCAATTACTTGAGGTTCTTAAGACAAATATGGAAGCCATAGCATGGTCCATTAATGATATCAAAGGCATTAGTCCTCTAGTGGTGCAACATCGCATTCACTTAGAAGACAATGCGAAAACCTGTAGGCAATCTCAAAGGAGACTTAACCCCAATATGAAGGAAGTTGTCCGTGGAGAAGTTATCAAACTTCTTGACGCGAATATCATCTACCCGATTTCTGATAATCAGTGGGTGAGCCCAATCCAGGTCGTTCCAAAAAAGTCTGGCATCACTGTTGTGTCCAATGCCCACAATGAGCTAGTTCCTACTCGCATTCAAACTGGATGGCGAGTTTGCATAGACTACAGGAAACTGAATAGTGTGACTCGGAAAGACCATTTTCCACTTCCCTTCATCGACCAAATGTTAGAGAGATTAGCTGGTCAGGCCTTCTATTGCTTTTTAGATGGTTATTCTGGTTACAATCAAATCCCTGTCCACCCAGATGACCAAGACAAGACAACTTTCACCTGTCCATTCGGTACATTCGTTTATCGTCGTATGCCATTCGGCTTGTGTAATGCCCCAGCTACATTTCAGCAGTGTATGATGAGTATATTTAGTGACATGGTTGAAAAGTTTTTAGAAATCTTCATGGATGACTTCTCTGTTTTTGGATCATCATTTAAGCAATGTCTGGACCATCTTTCTCTCGTCCTTCAACGTTGTCGTAACACTAACTTGGTACTTAACTGGGAAAAGTGTCATTTCATGGTTACAAAGGGAATTGTCCTAGGTCATAATATCTCTAATGCAAGAATTGAGGTCGACAAAGCCAAAATTGATCTAATCTCCAATCTACCTATCCCTAAATATGTTCGAGATATTAGAGCATTCCTAGGTCATGCCGGTTTCTACAGGCGTTTTATCAAAGATTTCAGTAAGATAGCTAGACCTTTGACCCATCTTCTCGCTAAAGATGCCCAATTTGAGTTTACTGATGCCTATAAGTCCGCCTTTGAGCACTTAAAGTCCGCACTCACTACTGCACCTATCATTCGCTCACCTGATTGGACCTTGCCTTTTGAAATTATGTGTGATGCGTCTGATTATGCAGTAGGTGCTGTTTTAGGCCAGAAAGTGGATAGAGCACGACATGTCATATACTATGCTAGCAAAACCTTAAATGATGCCCAAATCAACTACTTAACCACTGAGAAAGAGTTGCTAGCAGTCGTGTTCTCCTTTGAGAAGTTTAGATCTTATTTGATTGGATCTAAGGTCATTATCTATACAGATCATGCAGCGTTAAGACATCTTTTGTCCAAATCTAATGCAAAACCTAGGTTGATACGCTGGATCTTACTCCTTCAAGAGTTTGACCTTGAGATTCGAGATAAGAAAGGTTCTGAGAATGTAGTCGCTGATCATTTATCCCATCTAGTTATTGAATCCACTAGTGACTCCATTCCAATCTCTGATTATTTTCCTGATGAACAATTATTTGAGATATCTCATGCACCATGGTATGCCGATATTGTCAATTATATTGTGACTGGTCAAATTCCTTCTAACTGGTCCAAGCAAGAGAAAGATAAATTTTTGGCCAAGGCTAAGGAATATTTTTGGGATGACCCCTACTTGTTTAAATATTGTCTAGATTAGATCATTCGTAGGTGTGTTCCTGAGGTAGACCAAGAGTCTGTCATCTCATTCTGTCATGACTAGGCATGTGGTGTCCATTTCAGTTCCAAACGAACTGCTGCAAAAATCTTGCAGTCAGGATTCTATTGGCCAACCCTTTTCAAAGACACCCACACATACTGTCTAGCTTGTCATAGATGTCAATTGCTAGGTAAGATTACTAAAAGAAACGAATGGCCTCAACAATCAATTCTCGTCGTTGAAATCTTTGACGTTTGGGGTATTGATTTCATGGGACCATTTCCATCCTCATTTGGCAATCTATACATCCTTCTAGCAGTTGATTATGTGTCAAAATGGGTAGAAACTTTAGCCACCAAAATAGCTGACCATAGAGTTGTGGTGCAATTTTTCAAAGACCAGGTTTTGCCTCGATTTGGAACACCTCGAGCCATAATCAGTGACAATGGTTCACATTTTTGCAACAAAGTCTTTGGCAACTTGTTGTCCAAATATGGAATCAACCATAAAATGGCCCTATCATATCATCCTCAAACCAATGGTCAAGCTGAGGTATCCAATAGGGAGATTAAACAGATTTTAGAGAAAACTGTTAACCCCATAAGGAAGGACTGGAGTCTTCGACTCCAGGATGCGTTATGGGCATACCGAACTGCTTACAAGACCCCTATAGGAATGTCCCCATATCGATTGGTCTATGGCAAAGCTTGTCACTTGCATGTTGAACTCGAACACCGTGCTTATTGGGCCATCAAGGCCATGAACTTTGACTATGATAAAGCCGGTCAACGTAGGACCCTTCAACTTGATGAGTTAGAAGAAATTAGAAATGATGCCTATGAGAGTTCAAGACTTTATAAAGCTAAGACTAAAATGGAACATGACAAACACATTCTCAAAAAGGAGTTTTTCATAGGACAAAAGGTTCTTTTGTATAACTCCCGTCTTCAATTGTTTCCTGGGAAATTAAAGTCACGTTGGTCAGGCCCGTACTATGTCCATCATATTTCTAGTCATGGTGCCATTGAGTTACAAGACCCTAAGACTGGACAGTTGTTTAAAGTTAATGCTCATCGCCTCAAGCCTTTCCTAGAACTTGAAGCTTCTGAAACTGAGGAAATTCTCCTCATTGATCCGATTTATTCGGACTGATCCATTTAGGGGTAGCACCTCCATTACGTCTGGCTGATGACGTTAAACTTAGCGCTCATGGGAGGCAACCCAGTCTGTTGTGTAAATATTTTCTAAAAAATTTCTTTCTCACTCTATTTGGGTATGCTTCCATTTTGTTTGGGGATAAAGTCTGTCATAATATTTCCAATCACTTGACTTTTCTTTTGCCCAGAATCTTTGCAGGGACTATACTCCATCACCTCCACCTCAATTGTGGTAATTTGTTCCAATTTGTCTCTTAGATGTATTTTTACACACTAGAGACAGTGTTATTTTTGTTTGGGGGTGAATATCTATTTAATCAAATAGAGTTTCAAAAAAAAAAAATTTGAAAAATTGAAATTTTTTCAAAAACATTCTTTGTTTTTATACATAAGTGTTTTGCATTATAAGTTGATTAAGTTTGTGTTTATGATGTATCAATAGTATATGATGCGATATTCCCGCTCATGAGAGTAATGATTAGATTGAGTTAGTGAAGTGATGTGGTTTTACATAAGTAAATGAATTAGTGAAATTGAAACCGAAAAGGACAACTTTGACCTATAAGCACATGCACACATTCACTATGGGAAAAATAGTTGATCTTTGACTATGTAGTTGAAAATTAGTTTTGCCGCTATAAAAGGGGAGATAGAATGGAGAAAATTTAAAAATTTATTTTGAAAGAAATGCAAAAAGTAGTTCTTCGATCTGAGTAACCGGGCCTTGGTATCACCAATATCACTGCTCGCGTAAAAAGGGGAGAAAACTAATGAGCATAAATCCTATGGAAGAAACTCGGGCCCAGTTGGTCGGGACTAAAAATCCTCGCTGGAAAGTCCGGAGCTTAGAAAGATAAAAAAGGGATAGAAGTGGAATGATGGAAAGAATAAATTTTTATGAAAAATGGCAAAGTTTGATCAATGAAGTAGAAGAAGAGAAATTGACATACCATAGTAGAATGTTCACTAAAACACGGAAGGTTGTCTAGATTGGGAGTAGAGAGTAACGAAGTTATTTACTTTAGTGGGGACCGTTCATATCATTAACTTGAGATAGTTTTTGTTCGGTAGTGAGTGGGAGTATTTGTATTCATATTATCTTATATATTGTATCATGGCTTAATTAATGAGTGTGTGAATGCATGAATGCGTGAAAATGAAGACTAAAGAAGTTTGTGGGTATCTTCACTGTAAACCCTCACGAGGCTATTGCTCGTCCACTAGGGTAACCTAGGGGTTTAAGGCCTTATTGCATATGGTAAATGCAATCGAATATAGCCTGCGAAAGTGGCACATCATTAGTTAAACTTCAATAATGTATCATTTTTTTTTGTGAACTTATCTATTTTTTCCTTATTTGCTAGAGGACTAGCAAAAGCTTGTTTGGGGGTAATTTGATAAGTGCATAAAATAGAGTAATTTATCTAGCATAATGTCCTAATATGTATATATGTTTATTTCATGCAGGGGTTGATTTACAAAAGAAAAGAAAAAGAAAGCAAGAAGGATGAAAATGAAGAAAAAGAAAAAATGGTGGGGGATAATGTAATTAATGCATGCATATATATGCATATGCATATAGGTGGTGTATGTATGTGTGCATTGTGGTCTGAGAGGGAAATGGGTGATGTTGACTCACATGCCTCAAAAGGCACGCCAAGATAAAAAATAAAGATGAAAAATGATGCTGCTTGAATATTCAATGATGTAAAATCAAAGACAACATTAAATTCGACAGTTGGGAAAGGAAGATAGCATTAAATTCGACAGCTGTGAATGGTACAAGTGGTCAAGAAACAACCAGAGGCCTATAAATATTGGAAATCTGAGGAAGAGAGTGGAGCGGGAGGAGTGAGAGCTTAGAATACTATTATACCATTTTCATATTTTTTGTAATTTTTTCTCTATTATACCATTTTCATATTTTTTGTAATTTTTTCTCTATCAATGGAATTTTATTCTATTACCTTGTTTTATTTTCATATCAACATGCTAGCTTAAAACTCTTCTCAAGGGGGTGATGAAGCCACCATGGGTAAGATATAAATAATTTTTATTTTATTTCGCATTGTTTAATTCTTGTCCCGAGAGTATTCATTTTATGAATCTCAATGAACAAAAACCTTACAATAGAGGTTGGACACTAAAAAATAGAAGGAGTATTTTCCGTGATTACCAATTAATGGAAATACGGGGAATGCCTACTACTATTTACATTTTATTTAAACCAAAACATTAGAGGGAGGATTCTTCGTGATTACCAATTAATGGAAATACGGGGAATGCCTACTACTATCTATGTTTATGTTTAATAGGTTGGAGGAGAATTTGCAATAGAAATATATAATATTATTTGTATAGACCCGGGTGGTGGATTCTTTTCCCTTGAGATTTTTTCCACCATTTGATAATTTTATCTAGTTATTTTAGTACTATTAAAAAATTCAAGAGTTGTTTTAAGTGATTTTCTTTTTATCTCGAAAAGTAAAGTTTTGGATCCTTGTCTCAAAGCGAGTTCCAAGTTGAGAGTGGTTCGACCCTACTTATTGCTATACTATTTTAAGTAAAGTATTAGTAGGTATAAAATCTTGTTGATCGGGGTATGGTGAAACAACGACAGAATATCATCAAAATTCAACCCGTCAGAGTTATCATGCCAATGACATTAAACATTGGTCATAGGTTGTGAAAGTTAGTTTCTAGCCTAGGTTTGTAGAATAGGATAATCATTGAATTTATGTAATTTTAATTCTTAGAGACTGTAGTCCTTTAAGGACAAGTCTTTGCAATGCAATTTCAATTCTTAGAGATGGTAGACCCTTAAGGCCACGTCTTTGTCTTTGTTTTTGTTTTTATTTTTCTTTTATTTTTATAGGATTGTAGGCCCTTAAGGCCAAATCATAAAAAAATCAAGAAAAAAAAAATAATTTTTAATTCCTTGAAAAACTTGTGTGAATTTCTGGATATTTTTGAAATTTCTTTTTCCCTTGCTATGATTGTGGGTATTTGTGTTTTGTTGCGTATATCTACAGGTAATACAAATTAAGTTTGGGGGAGGAGATCAAGTGCTTCAATGTTGAATCCAGAATTGAGCTTCAAGGGTAACTATATTCGTTCTCATACATTGTTTTTGACCATGAGGACATGGTCTCATTTAAGTTTGGGGGTGAGGGTATATAGTTGCAAGGAATGAAAATTTTCGAAAAAAATGAAATTTTAAAAAATTTGGAGTAGTTCTTTGTTTTCACGCATGAGTGTTTTGCATTACAATTTGATTAAGTTGTGTTTATAATGCATGAGCAGTATATGTTGTGATATTCCCATTTATGAGAATAATGATTAGATTAAACTAAGTGAAATGATGTGGTTTTACATGGGTGAGTGATTAGTAAAATTGAAACTGAAAAGGATGACATTGACTTATAAGCACAAACACACATTCATTATGAGAAATAAGTTTATCTTGGACTATGTAAGTTGAAAACTAATTTTGCCACAATAAAATGGGAGATGGGGAGTTGATAAAAAAAATGGAATGGAAAAAATTGAAAAAAAATTATGTTGAGAAAATAAAATGCAAAAAGTAGTTCTTCAATCTGAGTAATCGGGCCTTGGTATCACCAATATCATTGTTCGCGTTTAAAGGGGAGAAGACTAATTAACATCAATCCCATGGAAGAAGCTTGGGCCCAGTTGGTCGAGACTAAAAATCCTCGCTCGAAAGTCCAGAGACTTAGAAAGACAAAGGGGAATAAAAATGAAAATATGGAAAGATGAGTTTTTACGAAAAATGGCAAAATTTGATCAATGAAGTAGGAAAAAGAGATATTGAAATATCATGGTAGAATGTTCACAAAAACACGAAAGGTTGTCCGGATTGAGAGTAGAAAGTAGCGAAATCATTCACTTTAGTGAGAACCATTCATGACATGAAGCTTGAAATAATTATTGTTCGATAGTGAGTGGGAATATTTGCATCCATGTTGTCTTTTACATGATATCATGACTTAATTGAACTTGTGTGTGAACTCATGATTGCGTGATTATAGAGAACTGAGATGTTTGTAGGTACCATCACTAAAAACCTTCACGAGACTTCACTCGTCCACTAGGGATAACCTAGGTGTTTAAAAGACTTATTACACGTGTTAAGTGTAATCGTTGACCCTCACGAAAGCAAGGAATTAGGTTAGATTAGTTAGAATAGATAGAAAAGAAATCATCACAAAAAAGTTTCCTGAGTTTATTGCTAAGGGACTATCAATATGTAAGTTTGGGGGTGTGATAGGTGTCAAATATTAGACATTTTTACCCCTTAACTCACTATTGTTACGTCTTTTCATTTCATTATTTGGCATTTTTATGTCGTTTGTGTGTTTAAGCATATTTCAGGAGTTTAATGAAGAAATGGAGGTAACTTTGGTGAATTAACCAAATTCATGTTCGTTTCTATCCAAAATGAGAGTCAAGGAGGTGTTTTCAAGATAAAAATGGCTTCCGGAGGGTAAAAATGTCATTTCCCGAAGCCGTCACTTCAAGCAAAAAGCCTCGTGGAGTCAAGACGATCATTTTGGCATAATTGCGGAGAAAAGTGGTTTTCATGAAGAATCTACACTTAAGCCTACGTTTTCAGTTTCAAAAAGTGGCCAAAAAACACATTTTTACACTTGAACCTACACTTCAAGCGTAGTGAACAGTGTTTTCAGCACAAAATTTCAACCAACTTTGGGAGCTCGTATCTCAGTCAAAACGGGTCCAAATGGGGTTATTCTTGAGCATATTATCAAGATCTTGAAGTCATCTTTCCAACGATATATTACATGTCTCCATCCAATGTGTGTAGCTTCAGATATAATAAATAAAGTGAGAGGTGTCCTGTAGAAAAAACTGGAAATTTCATATTCGGGCCAAAATCCTATTTTGACCCGGATGACTTTAAGTTCGACCCCAACACCTCTATATATGTAATATACACATATTATACATCAGATATTAGGGTTTTGTTTGGTTGGATATGAAATTACGAAAAAAGGTAATCTTATTCTCCAAGTTAGGGTTTCCCTCACCTTTACCTATAAATACAAAGCTTTGCTACAGATCTAAGAGACTTTTCTACTCATAAGTTTTCAGAATATTTTATGGAGATTCATTTATCATTCCAAGGAGGAGTCATTCAAGACCTAGAGATCCGGAGAAGACAACCATGAAGGGCGATTCTACATCAATGATGCAGTCTCTTTTTACCATGAGCAACTAATTCGGTATCTAGGATTTTCTAGCAAAACCCTAGCCAAGTAATGTAGTTCTTTCATTGTTTTCAATTATAACGAGAGGAAACTGTTGACTATATGATGATTGTAGTATTTAAGAGACCGTTCTGATATGCAATATAAAATTATATGTTTGTTCTAAATTCTTATCATAGATGGAATGAATGTATTATTTTGCACAACTATGATTATTCAATCTGAGCAAGAACTCGGATGCTTAATTATGAATTTCTACACAATGGTGGCAATGAAACTTGAAACCCTAGATTGACACAGGTCGTGCCTTGGCGATTTAATATAGACATGCTTTAGTTTATTTTCATGCAGTAGGAGTAGATTAGAGTAGTATAATTGGCATGTACTAGTTAGGTCAGTCATGAGACGGGTTGTCGCAAACCGGTTGATGGTACTCCTTTTTGGGGTCGTATTTAGCTACTTGCGGTACGACCTGATTCACAGTTATGAATCGCCCTCTTACAATTGTTATTTTGATGAAATATATTATGCGGTTAGTGGTGGAGTGATAAAAACCCTAATTTTTCTCTCATCTGAATCACAACCAATTTAATTGGATTTCTAGATAATTTTAGTTAAAATAGATAATTTGGTCTTTGACCACCCAAATAAACCATTCTCAGAAAATATAATTCAGTATTTTTGAATTACTAAAGTGAACAATCTTAGTCTCTGTGGGATCGATATCTCTTACTCAAGTCATTTGTTATTCTACAATTGATATGTGTGCTTGCATAGGGTAAAACCTAGAGTCGTTAAGGTGTTATTTTTAACCATATGTTTTTACACACCTGACGTCGCATCACTAATAAATCATAAATTGTTTTAGCCACTGGATCGTGCTTCTTTTTTTTACTTTTTGGTGCAGGAGTCTCTAGGATATGGTCCACATCATTATCATCACCACCTAAGTTTACAGTACTGTGGGTCGAGGAACCTGGGACGGATTTAGGTACCCTATTGGAAGGTTGGGCATGGGAACCTATAGCTTCTGTAGCAGCGTCTACGACAGTCATTTGGTTATAATAAATGAACGGCCTATCCTTGAAGAGTTTCTTGCAACCCTTATGCACCTACAACATAATTTTTTAAATTATTATCCTAGTATGAATTACATACATGATATTAATCATGAAATATTGATATATATGATTACCTCATCCATCCTATTCCATCGTTCACTCTCCATTATCAACAGACCAGTAGCATGGTCAAAACCAACTCATGTTTCCCGAAAAACCCTATTAAACAAGCGAAAATGTTTTACTACAACATTTTATTTGTTCCTACATCTAGTCTGGGTATAGCCTGATCCAAAAGCATCTTGAAAGGGAGTCGTAATATTAGTCCACCAAGTTGGGCTAAAAGTTCCCCGGATGCAGCCGTAACCAAGCTTTATCTGTTCCTAGTAGTTGTTTCACTCGGAGTCTCTTACGCAACATTGTTGTTAGTGTTATCCATCTAGAAGCATACATCAACACCAATTCAAGAACAAAATCTAAAATATTAATAAGCACTTTTGAATGGGATTTATATAAAAACAACAGAAAACATTATCAAACATTAATATCTTTTTTTAACAGACTCAACACACCTATAGAATTACACTAGCAAATTCACCCCCTATTTTAATATATTTTTAAAAAAGAAAAAAGAATGTAACTCAATTGCAAGCTTACTAGAAAAGCTGGAAAAACAGTGGTCTTGAAAGATGATCAACACATTACCTTCTTGTTGAAATGGCAAATGTAAATACAACACATTGAGCTCTCCAACTAGTTGAAGCCTTTTAAGCACAAATTCACCAAAAAAAACAATATATAAAAAATTTGTTGAAGAAGAGCACAATACCTAAATTCTGTTTCTATGTAGCAAAGTATAAGTACTGATATACACATATGGATACATATATAAAAACATCAATTTAATAGATTATTTGCTCCTCCAGTAGATTTAAATTAGAGTTAACGGCCATATGGTTATGAAAATCAAACACATTTATCAACAGCTCCAACACAATTCATGAATACCCAGATAATGCAAAACAAATTTCATTTGAAACACAAGCTTTATCCTACTATATAAACAACAAATTTTATCCATTTAATAGGGAGGCATCATCATATCATTATTCCCACCACAAGTCTTTAAAACAAAGCCAATTTACCAAAAAAACCTAATACAATTATTCAGGTCAGAGGGAAATTGGATAGGAATTTACCTGAGGTAGAGCACTTGGTTGAAGAAACGCCTAAAATTGTGAAATCCTAGATTCTCTTTCTATGTAGCAAAGTGAAAATATTCAAAAGAAAAGCATGAAATCACACAGACATACACACACACGAAATCACACACCACACACATGCACACACACAATCGCACATACACACACATACAAACAAACCCTAAAATTGAAAGAGGGGAAAAACCTAAACCCTAAAATTCACACACACACACACATACACATACACAATCGCGCGCACATATACACATACGAAATCACACACACACACACACATATATATACATACAGAATCACACACACACACATAGATGGAATTAAAAGAGGGGAAAATCGAAACCCTAAATTCGAAATCACACACACACACACACATACACAAACACAATCACACACATACATACACACACGAAATCTCTTCATTTCAAACCCTAGAAGATCTAACGAAAGAGGGGGGAAATTATGAAACAAAGCCAAGTAAAACCCGAACTTGTGCTTTGAGCTTATCGCCAAAATCGCTTCGATTCAAACCCAATATATGGTCACAAAGGTAGATGTGAAGTTTGGTTGAAAGAATTAGGGTTGAAGGTGGTGATTTCATGCCCAGATCTAACGCATCGCGATGGTCGCCAAGAGCCTCTCTCTTCCACTCTCGATGAGCACAAAAAAAACAAACCCTAGAAAATGTTTTTTTGTTTACAAAAAACGTGTTTTTTTAGTTGGACTGAACAGTGCAATAAACATCAAAAACCACCAAAATGATGTTCTCAAATTGGGCCACTGTTTGGGGTTTGTTTTTTTACTGTTTAGAAAGAAATTGGGCCAAAAATAGGCAGCCAAACGTGTTTTGTTGCAAGAACCCCCAAAAAAACATAAACTAAAACGTAAACATGTCTTACCAAACATACCCTAAGGGTTGTGAATAATAATGATATATATGGAACCCCATGAAAGGAACAAAGTGCAAATAACTTTTTCAGTATTTATAAAGCACAAACACATCGTTTGAGGTGTCGTATTTATTAGGTATGTTTATTATAATGCTCATTCTAATAAACATACCAAATAATGTTCATTCTCATTCTAATAAACATACCAAATAAATGAATGAAATGAAAAAGTATTTCATTCTATTCCATTTCATTCCACCATATCAAACATGACATAAGGGAATGCTAAGTTGGGCCAAGTTCTTAACTAAATAGGTTTGGCCCAGTAAAAATCAACTAATATTCTGTTTAATTGAATCAATAACCTAGAAACTTATAAAAATAAAAAAGAATTAACGGAAAACAAAGAAAGATATTGGAATTTTTTTTGTCAATTCGTATCACTAATTTGAAGATTATGTTATTGCAGCAGCACCAAGGAAATATAAATTAAAAGTTAAGGAAACAGATAAAGAAAAAAGAAAAAAAGTCTTATTTGTAAATTATGGTAAGCCTTAGATCACCGCTTGATATTATGATTTTCGAAAGCTAATTTTGTTCTTTAAGGCTTAGGCCATGTTTGGTAGGCGGTCTTTCTGGTCTGGTTTAGTCTGGTCTGCTCCAGTTCGGTCTGGTCTGGTCTAATCTGATCTGGAAAAGTCAGTTTGGTAAGCGGTATGGTCTTACTATTTATTTATTTATTATTATAATATTTATTTATGTATTATTTCTTTCTTTATTTATTATTTCTTCACTTTATAATATATTTTATTATTTTATTATTTTTATTATTAAATTATTATTTATATTATTATTTATTAATTTATATATTAATTTATAAATATATTCTATTTATTTATTATTATTTCATTATTTAATTCATTTTATTTATAAATTATTTATTCATTTTTAATTATTTAAAAATATATTTTATTAATTTAATATTAATTTATTATTATTATACTCATTTTTTTTATTATGAAGTATTTATTCATTATTATATTTACTTATTATTTATTATTATTTATTTATTATTATATATATTTATTATTTTTTATTATATTTATTTATTATTATTATTTATTTCATTTTGTTTATTATTTATTATTTTTATTATATTTTAAAATATGTTTTAAGTAATTTATTATTTATTTTATTAATTTATTATTATTATTTATTATTTAGTCGATTTTTATTATTATATTTATTTATTATTATTGAATTCATTTTTTATTATTATTATGTTTTATTTAATTTATTATTTATATTATTAATTATTCATTTTTAATTATTTATAAATATATTTTATTATTTATTCATTTATTTATTATTATATTCATTTATTATTATTATATTTATTTTTTTTTTATTATTAGGTATTATTTATTTCATTTTGTTTATTATTTATTATTTATATTTTATTTTTAAAATATGTTTTATTTAATTTATTATTATTATTTATTAATTTTTAATTATTTATAAATATATTTTATTAATAAGACCAGACCGGACCACCAGGAACCACCTTTTTTTTTTGTCTGAAATAAGGTCATTTTGGTCTGATTTAGTCTTACTTGGTTTAACCAAAAATTTGGGACCAATGCTACCAAACATGGTCTGGTCCCATAAAACACAAGACCGGACCAGATCAGCTGGAACCAAACCACCTACCAAACATGGCCTTAGAGTTTAGACATTTTGTTCAATTCAGGCCCAATTGGACCCAGCCTAAAACTGCTTTCTTTCATTTATATGATGTCCCCAAATTTTCTTGTCTTCTAATGAAAAATAATGTTTTCTATACTATCATCCACTTTTGAAAATAATCCCAACATCCATTGTATTCGGAGGATAAATTTGAAATTTTAAGAAGGGAACAATGCTTCAAAATTTTGTCCCTTGAAACGTAAACGTTCATCTTCTAAAGATGGGCTACAATTTTGGAAGGAAAGAAATAACATTTTTTTCCAGTTGTGCTATAGATACATCTAGTAAAGACAACATAAAATTGGTATTATAAACTCGTGAAAACCAGAAAAGTTTGAGGGTATGCTTGCTTTGCGTTTTATGAAAATTAAAAATAAAAAAATTGTACAAAAAATTGTTTGGTTTAGTTTTATGAAAACAATTTTTAAAAAATTCAGTTATAAAGTGCTAAATTTCAAATAATTTATTTTTATTATTCACATAAAAGAATTTCATATAAAACAATTTTCAGAAATACAAACCAAACAATATCTCATAAATCATAATTAGTACTGGCGGATTTTCTCGTGTGAGGTCCTATTTAATGGGCCTATATGTTATGACGGATCAATGGGCCTCGGATTCAAGTTCAGCCCATTCTTTGTTTTCTCTCGCACCAAACACTGAAAACAACTTTTCTTTCTCCCTTCTGGCCAATCATACTGTTTACTGGAGCAAAATTTTCCCACCAAACAAACATCGGCGAATTGTTGTTCTGCTTGATGGCTCCTCCCAAGAAATCGAAGAAAACCAAAAGGGATTCGAAGAAATTGAAGAAGAAGAGAAACGTGAGTGTAGTTCCTGTAGAGAACAAAGGCACCGAGTCTGACTGGTGGGACTGCTTCTGGCAGAAGAACTCTACTACCCCAGGTTTTCCTTTTTTTTCTTCAATTCCTTATATTTGTGCATTTTATTATGAAGGAACTTCAAATTCATGGAAATAAATAAATGGGTACTTGTAAATGCATGTACTTGGGTATGAACTATTCAATGTTGGGGTCATTTTTGCTGTGTATCTCTCTCATAAATTTATTTTATGAAAAAAAAAAAAAAAAAACCCTATTGGGATTTATAGGACAATGTTATATGCTTAAGGTAATTGATAAATTGAATTTATAATCGTGGTGTTTTGCACTGTTTGATTCATCATTTTTTTTTTTTTTTTTTTTTTTTTTTTTTTTTTTTTTGTGTGTGTGTGTGTGTAATTTTCTATGAAAGGAACTGAAATTTCATCGAATTTAGCTCATGCTTTGCTAAGTGTGGGAGCTGAACAGATTTATGAGACAAGACCCCAAATCTTTCCCGATTGAACAAACCCATTCAGGTGAATCACATTCCAATGTTGTGTTAATTGTAACTGGGCATCTGTCACAATTCTTACACGATCTGTTATGGTTCGAAAATTGGTGAGGAGAAGTTATGATCATGGTTTGCTGCACTGGTTTGATTCTTTATTTGGGTTTACATTTGCTTGTTCCGAAATGCAAATGTGCGAAAACATCTGTGTTATCTTTGGTTTTGGTTTGTTTATGGCATTTCATTGCAATTTAACATGATTAAGTTCTGAAGTGAAATCTGTAGTAAGAATTGTTGGGCAACCGTTTTGGTATCAGGATCATGTTTTTCTGAAAAACCTGATTCAACATTAATCATATCATCCCAAGATCTTTGACTAAAGGCATAGTTATTATAGGCTCAAGGCGCACTAAAGCACCAACCACCTTCCGGCGCTTAAGTGCATGGTGCAATAGTTCGAAGTATTGTAAAGGAGAGGGTTGTGAGGCTTTCCAACTGTCTTCATGTGTCTAATAATAGTGTGTATTCAAACATGTAGTATTTTATTTTTTGATTCAAATAAGAAGTAATTATATTTATTTTCAGACTCAAGCACTAATTAGATTTACTGCAAGTAGTAAATCATATATATATATATATATATTAATACTTGTTAAATTAACAATGATATTACTAAATGATTAAAAAAGATGTGAGCCTAAGGGTTTTATGTGAGCCTGGTTAATGGGGCCAGCCCTGATCTAGGTTGAGTCATGACAAGCCTGTGCCTTTTTTGGAGCCTAGGCGCGCCTTGAACAACTATGGCTGAAGGAATTATTCTTTTCTCAATCAAGGACATGGGTGTCTGGTATTAAGCACAAAGGTTAAAAGGGATGGTCTACTGACAAACAACACGATGTTGCTGACTGAGTCAGATGGTAGCTTGACACATTGCAGCACGATTTTGTCTAATTACACCCAATCATGCCTCTCAGCATGTTATCTATATTAACCATACTGAATCAACTAATCTACAGTCAATCAAGGCATCACATGGCCTTCACATTTCTCAGCAATCAGGTGGAGTGTAAATTATATATACCAGTTCCAACAGAGTGTAGAAAGGGTTCCAACACCACTGGGTTATTTGCTTCACTTTTTCTCTTTAGATTACCGGTGATTGTATCCATTAGTCCATAGATGTAGCTCATATAGGTGTAGTTCCAGTAGCCATCGACTTAAACTTGGGCTTCTCTCCTCGTTACAATTGTAATCTTCATAGCCTATTTGTTACCCATAGTTTGCGCATGTACTGCTTTTTTGTTTTTTCTTGGTAATGCTGTTCTTTAAGGCATAACCAACTTAAAGTAGAGGTTTATTCTCTTTTTTTTTTCCTAACAGTTTGTCTAAACCGTGGCACAAACTAAAACCACAATCCATATATGGGAGTAGTTTGGCCCATGCTTCAGCCATTGAGTCCAGTTGTAGACTTTAGAGGCTTGCACAAGCTCAGATAACTGAGAAAAGTACATCCGACTTCCTGGCCTAGCACTTTATACGTGCACTTAGTATTTATAGTTTTTGAGAAAGATTCCATGGTCAAGATATTACTTCTTATATACTGAGATCCTTGTTGGGTATCTCTTTACTTTCCTATTTGCTTGTACGTCACGTCTCATAGATGCTCATTTCCTCGACTTGTGTCTCAGAATTGGAATGATTATTTTCCTTTTATTCGAATCTGCAGGTCTAGCAGTACCCACTGATGAGGAAGAAGGATTCAAATATTTCTTCCGCGTATCAAAGAAAACATTTGATTACATCTGTTCACTTGTGAGAGAGGATCTGATTTCAAGACCACCCTCAGGCCTCATCAACATTGAGGGAAGGCTTTTAAGTGTTGAGAAACAAGTTGCAATTGCCTTAAGAAGATTAGCCTCCGGTGAGTCCCAAGTTTCAGTTGGAGCTTCCTTTGGAGTTGGCCAGTCTACAGTTTCCCAGGTGACTTGGAGATTTATTGAGGCACTGGAAGAGCGAGCGAAGCAGCATCTCAAGTGGCCTGATGCCAGTAGAATGGAAGAAATTAAATCCAAATTCGAAGAATCATTTGGGTTGCCTAATTGCTGTGGCGCCATCGATGCAACACACATTATAATGACCCTTCCAGCCGTTCAAACGTCAGATGATTGGTGTGACCAAGAGAAAAATTACAGCATGTTCTTACAGGGAGTTGTTGACAATGAGATGAGATTTCTAGACATTGTGACAGGTTGGCCTGGGGGCATGACTCTGTCCAGGTTATTGAAGTGCTCGGGATTCTACAAACTCTGTGAGGGTGGTGATCGGTTGAATGGGAATGTAAGAATGTTATCTGAAGGAGTGGAGATTAGAGAATTTATAGTAGGCGGAGTTGGTTACCCTCTTCTGCCATGGCTCATAACTCCTTATGAAAGTCATGGCTTCTCAGCTGCCATTTCAGATTTTAATGCGGTGCATGAGGCTGCAAAGTTTCTTGCAGTAAAGGCTTTCTTGCAGTTGAAAGGCAGTTGGAGAATCCTTAACAAGGTAATGTGGAGACCCGATAAACGGAAACTGCCGAGTATCATCTTGGTATGTTGTTTACTTCACAATATCATTATTGACAGTGGAGACAGTTTGCGCTCGGATGTGGCCTTGTCCGGTCATCATGACTCGGGGTATGTAGAACAGTGCTGTAAGCAAGTTGATCCGCTGGGGAGAACCTTGAGGGAGAACTTAGTTAAACACTTGCAGCTCAGCAAATAGATGGATTGGTCAGATTAATTTGGACTTCCATATTTTCTTAAAGCTAATTCTCCCTATGCTGGTCTAACCTCGTTTCCAGTTAGAGCACCATATATCAGGTGTCACTGAAAGTTGTAATGAGTCATCACATTTTGAGGAGAATGTGTATGCCGATGAACTGGATGTTCTTTGTTCTGATGTCTGTTTCCTGGTAAGCATCATGGACCACCGTCTCTGTTGCTATTTGTCAATTTATCATATCTCATATTCAGGCAGATTTTTGGATCGATAATTATATTGGTGTGGAAATCAATGCATATTTCCAGCTTGAAGATCTTTACATGCATAAGTGGGTTTCGTGAGGGTGCATTTTGAGCAGAATTTACTCATTTGAGTGGGTTATCATGGCTTTGGTCAATTGAAAGTAGTCAGTTTGTTTTTGTGCATGTGGGAGAGAAATGCACGTGCATGCACTGCGGTTAGTTATGGAATGTTTAATGAGGGCCAATACCACCAGTGTTGATTAGAAAAGGCAACAAAAAATGGGGGAAAAAATGTAACTCCCTTTATTTCCCTGCAGCTTATTATTTTCATAAATAGGTTGTTTTTGGTTCTTCTCTCCAACTTTGGTAAACAATAGTGATGCATTTTGCAATTGTAATTTAGACTTAGACTACTATAAAAGGAAATGCATCGTTCCATTTCGCATCAGATGTCTCACTGTGCTCTTAATTCCTGAACAACCTTATTTTTTTCTCTAATATCACACTCGCCTCTTCTATCATATCACTTGCGATATAGCATTGATCATGAAAAATTATCCTTGCCTGTTGTCCATGCTGAATGCAAGGCAAGAGACATCCCTGCTTTTGGAGAGTGTAATTGAGGCCCTATTTGTTAGATTTTCTTTTATTTCTGTTGTTGATGCAGGGGTGATCCTTTTCTAAGGAAACTGTTCTGCTGTTGAGGCATTGCATTCCTCATCCGCATGTGGTGTGCGCTAAACCCCCGACACCTCAACCACATAACCTCTTTATTTACTTTTTTTATTTATCATTCCTTTCATCTTAGATTTTGTTTTCTGTTTTGCACTTATTTCGGCTGATTAAGTTACATTCATTTCACTTTATCAGAATTACATATAAATTTTTCGATGTTATCACTAGAACAATCTCAGTTTTGCTGCAAAGAATGTGGCCCTCTTTTCATTCGGGGATGAGACTTGTATGCACTTGCTTTAAGCCTTTCATCTGCTTGATGACCATTATAGAATCACCATATCATATTTATTCAGAAAAATTATCCTGCTCGAGTGTGGGCTTTCCCCATGGATGTAGTGTTATATGCTGATTGCAAAATACTTCACATTTGCAGTGTCCTGTGAGTGTTCAAGGAAAGCAATTCCTTTCTTCAGTATTGAGATATTTTACTTTCTCTTATGTAAACATCTGTTAATTTGTTCTGGTCTTTTGGGCTACTCTGTCTTTAACAATTGGATTTGCAGTGCTGTTTTTACTGTGTCTTTTCAGCTCAGCAAAAAGATGTAGTAGTAGTTGTTGCAATGAAGATTGATTCATGATTCATAGGCAATGACGATGACTGACATTGATCGATTCCAAAACATTTCTTGGTCGATAGTCATTCTTTAAGAAAAATGAGGATCAGTGGCATACCTTTGAAGAATTCGTCAGCGAGAAAGAAGAAAACTGTTTTACCATGGAGAGATACTATTCTCAGTAACACTTTACTTGTTAAGGTGAAAGCTAAAGAAAAAAGGGAAAGCTCACTGGGAGGAGCATCTTCAGACTAGATAGTACTTGACATGTATAGCAGTTTCTCTACACTAAAGTAGACAACATTCTACTCTTCTTCTAGGTAATCAATCCAAGGGTATACATGCAAGTCCAGAAGTGTCTCTAGAAAGGAAAATTTATACACAAACGGCGAAAATTCTAATAATACCTCAGCTTCCCTTCGTTGGAGGCTGGACACATGCACAGAAGGCTGCTTTCTTTCGCCTGTGGCTCGTTCTAGCGCCCATGTAGAGATAGTCCCGTAGGACAATTCTTCTTTTTATTTCTGGGATTCTTGTTCTTCCTTTGCTTTCTTTTTCATCATCGACTCTCACCAAGACAAACTGTATTTTCTGCAGCTCCAGCTGCAAACGCCCAATTTTCTCTGAAGCTCTTCGTGCCTGTTGCAGAATTGTCTTCCTTCTTACAACGCTCCCACTCAGTTCTGACTCCATTTCAGATTTTCCATCAGAGGATACGCAACCATCTTCAATGGTCTTCATCAACTTGCCGTTGAGGTTCAACAACTTCACGATGGCCTTCTCGGCCTCTTCTAGCTGCCCCTTCACCGCATCACATTCGACAACTTTGCCCTTTTTGCTCCTCTCGGTAACCTCCATGTTCCTCTTCAAATCTTCCACGGTAATTTGGAGGTTTATCAGTTTCTGGAAATCAGACTGAAGCCTTTCCAAGAACTTCCTCTTGTTGCCTTTCTTGTGAGGCTCTCTAGATCTCGGGGATATCGCTAATTTGTCCACACTCAACTCTTCTTCAACCAGCATTTTTGAACTCTTTCTTCGTACCGGTTCAAGCTGATGGTACTTGATATCTTTCTCGTTAGGTGGACTTACTACCTTCTTTGCAAGGCCAACAGTAAGGTCAATGCTGCTGCCAGTATGCGCGGTTTCCCATAATTCAAGCATCTGATTATCGGCCTCAAAAAGTTCTCTCCGGCTCAGCCCATACGACGGATACTCTGATCTTTGATCAAGCACAATGTCTTTCGTCACAAGTCCATTCTGTGCTTCAGAGATTTTGGGTACTGGTTTACCATTTTCTCGTCGTGAGCTGCTTCTGGATTTTCGTCTGTCGTTTACGTTTGAGTTGTCCTGCATTGCCAGCTTCTCCATCTCGATTACTGATGTTTCGATGCCTGTTACTCTATTTTGCAAATCCTGGAAGTCTGTGAATGCATCAGGTACCACAGCATTGTGATCTTCATACAGACGGCTTTCAACATGTAGATACCTCGGGGATTCAGCATCCTGAAAATAAGTATAATTTACAGCAAATTAACTTCCAAAATTTACAATGTGGTACTTTATGGTAACACAACTGATGAAACCAAAAACTGCTTCGATTATAGAAACACTCCGTTAGAATAAAAGAGTGTCTTTATATTTAAAGAAAACGCATTACCTTTGCTTCGTCATTGTCAGTTTTCTGTATCTTTCCACGCAAACAATTCTCCAGGGATAAAATACCACTCCTCAGAGAAGTGACAGCTGGGACATCCGTAGCCAACTGAACTTTGAGTCCTCCATTTTCACCTTCCAAAGCACTAACCCTTTCTTTCAGCAGTTCAATATCTGTATCTTTGGAAATACTTTGCTCGTTAAGGCTCTCATATGCTTCGGTAAGCTCATGAACCTTGTCCTTGAACAAAGCTTGACATAGAGTGGAGTACTGCAGTTCACTAAAGAATCCTACAGACTTCGTCTCCCACAGGTTAGTCTCATTCTTTTGGTTTTGTAGTTCAGAGCACAAATTTTCCTCTCTATGTTTACTTTTCTCATGATCTTGGCGCAATTGGTGCAGTTCAGCCTCCATTGTCCGATATGCTCCATAAAGGTACAAATTCTCCTTGCTCAAATGATTGTTGTCTTCAGATAGTTTGAAAATTTGCTTTCCTTGGTTTTCACTAATCATCTTAACCGCAATATATTCACTCTTCAGATCCTCCACTATTCTGTTCATTTCAGACATTTCATTCTCTATGTCAAGGACCTTCTGTTCTGCTTCTGAAAGTTCTTTTTCCTTCTGATGCAACAGATTTTTCCCAATTGCGACTTCACTAGTCAACTGATCACGGGCAAATGCAACTGATTCATCCTTTAACTTCTGCAATGTCTCCTTCAGATGAAAATTTTCCATTTGCACCTCTTCTAACCTTCCTCCCATGGTTCTCAACTTCTCGAGAGAACCATTGACACCTTGAACTTTGTCTAGAACATTACCGACCTCTTTCAGTTCCACAGATTTCTTATCAACCAAGTTCTCGAAAATCGCATAGAGGTTATTCAGAGATAATGTTTCGTTCAAGATTGAGCAGTTCTCCTCTTCCAAGGTGCGATTCTTTTCCTCCAAGTGTAAGAACTCCTCCATCAAGGATCTTTTTTCTTCAAGCACCTTTGAATTTTCTTTTTTCGAATTTTCGTGAACCTCCTGCATATTCACCAATTCCCTTTGTAGATACTCTATTTGTGTTGTTAGTGCCTGCTCCTTTTGGTCTCTCTCCCTCGATTTTAATTTGAAATCTTCACCTATCTCAAGGAGTTTTCGGTTAAGAATGTTCCTTTCCAACTGAGTATTTTGCGCCTCTTCTCTCAGTTGCCCAAGAAGTGTGACAAGAACTGACATCTCCACAGCAAGCTGTTGATTTTCACCCTGAGTTCTACAAAGAGAATTCTTCAGATCTTCGAGTTTGCATATCATGAAGCTTAGATGTTTTTTATCTTGCTCAACCTTGTCCTCACACCCTCGGTCTAGATCAATGTCGAGAGCCTTCAACATCTGATACATCCCCTTCCTCAATTTGTTGGTTTGACCAAACAACGTTTCTACTTCAATCCGTTTTTCAAGATTCTCACTCTGTAGTTCGGAAATCAGTATTCTTGACATTTCGGACGCCTCCAAGAGTTTCTGACACTCAATCAGCAGAGAGGTTTCTTTTTCTTCCATATCTTGCAGACATCTCTGCAAGACAAAGATTTCAAGTTGAGAAGCTATGGCTTTATCATCTACTTCCTCCAACACAAACTGGTGCTTCTTGTTTAAGCCATTCAGCTCTTCCTTCATACAGTATATTTCTTGCTGAAGAGCGTTTCTTTCGTCAGCCCGGAGTTCAACCTCTTCTTCTAATTTCCCTTTTGTCTTCCTCAAACTAAGGATCTCATCTTGCATGTCTTTTATTGACACGGACGCAGACAAGTTGAGCTCGTTAAGTCTCTTGCTCTCCTCCTTCAACTTTAGGACTTCATTTTGCAAGGTCTGATTACAAGTTTCCATGTCCCTTAAAATTTGCGCCCGGTTCTGAAGCTCCAAAGCGAGAGATGTCAGTTCCTCCTGAGCTTGAGAGTGCAAACGCTGCAAAGTTTGAAAAGCAGTTTCAGCCTCCAGATATCGTAAGCGCTCTTCTTGTACACCGTTCCGTAGTCTTCCCAATTCCTTCTGTTTCTCCGAAAGTTCTTGAGTTTGCGCTCCCACCTTCGTTGTCAGAGATTCCAACTCGCAATTAAGAGATTGATTCGATCTCTCCAGCAGAATACACCGCTCCTCAGCCACCTTTAACTTTGCAGCTCCATCATCTCTCTCAGCATTAAGCCTTTGGGCTTCTTTTTCGGCACAAGAGATTTTTCGCTCTAGCGTAGATATAGTCTCCAAGCACTGCTGATATTGAAGACCAGCAGTTTCCTTCTCCTTGGTCAATACTACAAAAGCTTCCTGCAGTGTTTCAACTTCACTTTCGGCTTCAGCTGTCCGCTCAGTAATCTTCTTGGCATCGTCTTCAGCATGTACTAATTTGTTATTCAGATTCAAAATCATCTCCAGAGACTCTTTATGTTGATTAAGCACAGCATCTTTTTCAACTTCTTTTGCGGCAAGGCCTTGTTTCAAGGCTTCAACTTCCGTTTCAGCTTTCCTAGCTCGCTCACTAAGTTCCCCAAAATGAGAGATAACCTTTTCTAAATTAGATATCCTCTCCAAGCAATGCTGGTATTGATGAAGGTTAGCTTCCTTCTCGGCCTCTAATTTAGTTATGGCTTCCTTCAACTTTCCAACTTCTTCTTCATGTGCACGCGATAGCTCTGACTCTAGCTTTGATAAACCCTCCAAGCTCTGTTGGTAACGAATCAAGTCAGCTTCCTTCTCAGCTTCTAATTGGGCACGGGTTTCATTCAATGTTAGAATTTCCTTCTCACATTCGGAGAAAAGTCGAGGCTGGAGACTAGGATTCTCATATCTTTGCATACTTCCTTCCATCTCCCGGGCATCGTGAAAAGTTAGGCCCTTTCTTACCCTTCTGTCTCCACACTGGAACGAATCATTTAGCTGTTTGAACTCTTTTCTAATTGTTATGGAATCCGACTCATCTGTGAATGCACCGTTCCTCTTGACAGCAGAGAGATGAGACGAGGAGAGTCCAGAAGCATCCTTTTGTAGATCGAAAGGCTCCAAAAATGCATGCATTTGCGGTGGCATTTCGTCATCTCCATGTCCCAAGGGAACTTGAGATGGAAATGCTTCTGCCATAGTACGGTGGGCCTGGTGGAGCACCCCGTTTGCATGATCATACCTTTCAGCCAATGCACGATATGCTCGGTAGAACTCTTCAACGAGTTTCATGAGCTCCGGACGTTTTTTGTAGTACATCTCTGCCCTCTTGGCAAAGGAATCAGCATCTTCTTCGATGAGCTTGATCATTGATTTGACTTTGACATCCATATCTGTTCAATTTGATAAGAATTATCATATGGTGAAGAACACGCGAATATGATACAGAATCAGACCATTGAAATCTAGCAGCAAATATTAAATACAAAACTGCTTCGATCACGCTGGCCAATATGCACCGAGATTGCACCACGCAGACGACATGCTAGCACTCACTGCTTTTGCATGGTGACTGCACGGCTCATGAGGTGAGTTGAATTTTAGAGTATTTCATCTCTGTGGGAAGATTGTGGAGTATCTTAAAAGATAAATGGAGGATTTTAGAATAGTTGGTATGAATTTGTAAGTTGAAGAATATTTCAAAATAGTAAAGAGTTCTGAAGATGTAAATATTTGCCCATTCTTTGAGAGTAGCATGCTAGCCCTCCATCAGGGAGGAGGATTATATATAAAGCTTGGTGGTTTTATTTCTAATCAACTAGTGCGGAGGGTGAGAGCAGAGATAGAATTTAGATTGAGCACGTGAATTAGCTTATTAAATATTTATGGGTTAATGGAGAACAATATCTGTACACAATTTATTTTAGATAAATCGTACCAAGTGATGTTGTTGTATTAATAGGTACATTGTTCATATACACATTGTTCATATACTGGGCGAAAAGGAATAGAATAGACTAAATATTTATACTATAAAACTTTTGGTTTTAAATAAAAAAATTTGTTATTTATTTTTAACTATTATAATATGTTATATTGGAGAATATTTTATATGATACACATCCTTGTCTTAAGAAAGTTACCGAAACCAATTTTACGGTGGAAAGAAATTATTATTTTTTACATCTTTCTCAAAAAAAAAAATTGAAAGTATCTTTCTCAAAATTTCTATTGTTCGTTTATTAGTTTTTAGCCAAGAGAAAATACATTTTTTTTAAATTCATCCAACATTTTCTTCTTAATTTATAGTTAAGATTGCTTTGGTAATTATTTTTATTTGTATTTTTTATTTATTTATTTATGCCGTTGAATCAACCAATTGAAGAAAAGAGAATAATACGAGGGATCCAACATAGTAAGCAGCGGAAATCACAAAGATCTCTACCAAATCAATCAAATAGAAGAAGTCTGAGAACAAATGCTCATGTAAAAACTACGTATCTCATGCAAGTAGTACTTCTAATACTGTCACCTTACATCACATGGTGTTTAATATATTTGCAGAAACAAGGCACTCAATGCAGGTGGGTTCTATCATCAAGCTTAAATGAAAGACCATTCAAGCTGCTTCGTTTAGAATTTCACAGTTAATGCTAGGTCTTCAAAAGCGAACGGATAGAAAAACGAAGCACAGAAAAAACCTATACCTGCAAGATTGTCCTGAAGCCATTTCGAGTTTTTGGGGCTTATGTGGCTGTCCCACCACCACGAGTACATTCGTCTAGAATCTGAATGCGACAGAGTCGCCATGACTTGAACCAATGATGCACACTAGCTGAAGTTATGAACAAACTATATAAGCCAGGTAATTGATTCAAGACAGAATCGAATAAATACAACTTGATACATACACATTAGTCTAATACTAATTGAGAAAACTTATGTCAAAATTAGAGAAATATATTAGAAATGAATCTATAATAAGCACAGTGAAGAAAATGGTTTGCGAATTACCTAGTTAAGAGAATCAAATCCAAAAGATCATTTACATAAAAGTGACCTCTGCCCGCAAATTAGTCTAGAAACTACAAGAAGAAGAAAAAATAAGTTAGATAATTATAGTTCAACCATAATTACTTAAAAAATTAAGCCATATGGATGCTTCAGAGGACTTTACCAAATCAAGTTCAGTACAACTAGACAGAGCTGAAGTGTATATATATATATATATATATATTATATATTAATACTTAAACATGAAGCAGATAAAGGAATGCAATTTAACCCATGTCAAAAAGGAATCAGAACAAATAAGAATAGTTATAGTTCAACCGAAATCACTTAAAATCAAACAGTTCAGATGCCTCATAGAACACCACATTGTATCTATATTTTTATATCAACAATTTCATGGTCATTATTGCAGTATAAACAAAATGCAAAATACCCTTCAGACCCATAAGACAAATTCAATAAAGAAATAAAAATGCAAGCTTTATAGCATCAGAAAACAGCCTGATCAACCTTGAATCCTTAAAAATAGTGAGCACAGACTCATTCAAACCCCAAAAAGAGAGGCTTACACTGAGTGGGTTAACCACCAGAACAAAGAAACATGCTGAGATTATAAGTGTATGTAGTTGTATACAAATACAGATTTATGTATGTAAATATGGGGAAATTCAAAATGACTAATATTGTAACATATTTGAAAAAAAAAAAAAAATTACAAACTCACAAGAAAAGAAAATTAAATGAAGACTGGGTTTGGTTTTGTTTGGCAACTGCTAAATCACCATTGTGCTGGTTTGCTTTTCCTCTCAAGCCATTGGTGAGAGATGTCTGCTCTCTCTCTCTTTCTCTCGAGAATCTATATGCCTTCCATGCGGTGTAGTTCACTTTTACTGTTTGGGACTTTAAAGTTCTGTCAAAAATAGAAAATGTACTAAAATAATAGGGGTAAATTACACTTTCACCCCTTGAGATATAAAGTATTATATTTTCACCCCTATCCTTCGAATAATTACATATTTACCTCTCAAGTTTGAAAGTTATAACAAATACCTCCCTGTGATGAAATTCCGACGTGATCAAACCCGGTCAATACTAGATGAAATGTATAAAATACCTCCATATTTATTGTTATGAATATTTTTGCTTCAGTCTACTCACATTAATTGGACACTGTTATTTTATTTTGCCCTAATTTTAACACATTAATTGGACAATTTAAGATAAATTAGACAAAAATACCCAATTTTTTACATCATAATCGAGAAATATTCAGGGGTATATATGTTATTTCACTTTTTTAATCATCAAAATTGGGCTTTGATGACTTAGAGAGGGTGAAACTGTAATTATGGGTGAAACTATAATAAGTCATATCTCAAGGGGCTGAAAGTGTAATTTACCCAAAATAATATAAGGAAATTTTTTAAAAGCAACGGAATATTTATTTATTGATTAAGTTTTCTAGATTTGATTTTCAAAAATCAATTAAGAAAAATCCAATATTCTTTTTGAAACTAGTAAGAGTTTCCATGTGTAATATTAGAGCATTATTTGCAATTAAATACTAATTTTATGGGAGAAAAATAGACTCATTTGACTATCTAAGTAAATTGACTCTACAATAATACAATTTATTCATAATACCTCTCTAAGTGTATTTTAGATAATCATATCTCTCTGACAATTTATTTAAATAATTATATTTTTCCGTTAAGGGCATCCTTTAACGAAAAGGAAAATTAAAAGCCCGGATCAACTTACTAAATTGAAAAACTGAGTCAATGATTTTGATAAAAGAAAATCTATTCGCCTGCATTGGAATAAAAAAATTAGTTTTTAGGTTTTGTTTGGATTGTCTTTTCAAATGTTATTTTTGACTTTTTGAAAGAAAAAAAATTATTTTGAATGGTGTTCACAATACTTTTAGAAGAGTTTCTGAATTTTAAAAGAGCGTTTTAAAGAAGTTGGGGTACCAGTTTTTCAATACAACTTATGTTTCTCTTTTTCTTCTACGAAATGACAGAAACATAAACTATGTCAAACAAGGCATAATCTTTGAAAATTTCATACCTCTTTTGAAAATGTATATCAGCTATATCATTTAGCAGAGTCAAAAAATTAGAAGGAAAAAAAAATGTTGCCTATTTTTGTTGCAGGATATATTGCTATCATAATAAATATGATTTATATTAAGATACTCAGAATTTACTACCTTAATAATTTTTTCAGCCATTTTTACTCAAGAACACATTATTGTCATTGTAGAAGAAATGGAGGGTGTTTTGGTAATCTTATAAACAATGCAATAGTCATTAGTCACTAGCAGACGCTGTGCTGCTTTAAAAAAGTTGGGTTTCGGTCGGTAACCAACGGTCATCAATCGTAATTTCGTAACAAATACCGCCATGTGGGAATAAATACAGGAAAATGATTTTTGAACCCACCAAGTTTATTGTCAATCTTTCAGAATCACATTTAACGCAATTCATGGCGGTCAAATACTCAATTAGCTTTTGCACAACTCATCTACCAAATATAAACCATTTATTTATTTATTTAAAAAATCAAGTAATTTAAAATACCCTCAAACTGAAAAAAAAAATTTAACAGTGATATATGTATGGCTACAAATATGTATCCATATAACTATATAAGAGACTTACCTATTCAATTTATGGTATATAAATTAATATGATATTATTAAATCTCAATCATACTATGATAGCCAAATATTAATCATGTCAATTATACAAAAAAAGGAGTTCACCATCTTGTCTTAATTTAAGAAAATGTGTAATATATTGTGTATTAGTACAAGTGAAGTTGCCCAGGTGGGCATAGCAGCATGGACAGATCTTCTAAAATTTGGATTAACTGTATCCAAGTTTTAGAATATGAATTCGAATCCTATCTAATGTATACTGTGGAAGAGTTTGTGCAACACCATCAAAGAACTATCTCCTACAATGTGAAGTTGGATAAACTAAATAAATGTATTCAACAACATTCATAATGGGTTTAATTTGTTGATGACATAGTTTTATGGGTAAATAGCTTAAACCCTCCTTAATTTTACTCTTGCTTTCTACTATACCCCCTCAACTATGAAATGAGCTTAGAACCCCCTAAAATTTCATAAAATATTGCACCATGGGTTTTCCCTCAATTGTTTTTACCATTTTACCCTCCAAACTTTTTATATTTCCACCTTACCTATAATTTTATCATTACTATTATATTTCTTAATTCTTTAAATTACAAAAATATTATTTCTTTTAGTTAGAATATTAATTATACCATTTACCTTTAATGTATTAGACTTAATATATTCTCAAATGTTATTTTTTTTTTTGTAAGTTTTAATTATTTTATTTGTAAATCAATTAACTTGTTATTAAATTTTAGTTTGATTTAAATCATAAAACTCAATCCTAATTAATATATTCATAAATAAATCACAATTTATGAAAACAATATATATATTTTGAACAAAATATATAAATTTCGGAAAATATATATATATATATATATTGGAAAATGATATATATTTTGGAATATATATATAATTCGTTAAAAATATATATTTTCCAATATATTCATTGTTTTCATAAATTATGATTTATTTATGAATATATTAATTAGGATTGAGTTTTATGATTTAAATCAAACTAAAATTTAATAACAAGTTAATTGATTTACAAATAAAATAATTAAAACTTACAAAAAAAAAATAACATTTGAGAGTATATTTAGTCTAATACATTAAAGGTAAATGGTATAATTAATATTCTAACTAAAATAAATAATATTTTTGTAATTTAAAAAATTAAGAAATATAATAGTAAGGATAGAATTATAGGTAAGGTGGAAATATAAAAAGTTTGGAGGGTAAAAGGGTAAAAACAATTGAGGGCAAGTCCATGGTGCAAGAAAATGAAAGTTGAGGGGGGTATAATTAATTGAGGGGATATAGTAGAGAAAGAGAATAAAATTGAGGGGGGTCTTAAGCTATTTACCCTAATTTTATTGAAAACTTGGCTTAGTTCGTGAAATAAAACAAGAAATAATCCTTAATTAAAATACATGGCGTGTTCATGATATATATATATATATATATATATCCACAGAGACCAATAAAGTTGAATTATGGCATGTTAGTGGTCCCTAATGATTCCATCTATTAAGAAGTCAAAGAGGTTAATGATGTTTCTTATTGTACTAATGAATTTGATGGCAAGTCATGGCCCATGTTACGCATGCATAAACTCCATTTCGATGTACATTAGAAAGTATCACTACAACCACAGCAAAAAGATAGCATTGCAGGACCTAATCATGTAATTTATCCTCAAAGGGTGCATAAAAGAATAATTTTTTTTTTTTTTAAAAAAAAAAGAATAATTAACCTATACTAATTAGGTTCCGAATTTATTTTACACCGAGTATGAGGAAAAAATATTGAAAATACTTTAATACTCTATAATATAATACAAATTTTAATTCAAAGATTGACCTAGTTGAAAATTTTAATATTTAGAGCCAATTCAAAAAGCATGCATGGTTCGAGTTTTACTCAATTTGTGTAATGCGAATTCTTGAACCAATATCGTGTAAATTAGTCGAAATAAAGCTCCATTGACTTCAATTATCAAGAATCAGAAAGAAAAATATTTGCATGACTAGCTATTATACTAAAACTAGTATTCAAGAAAAACTATAAATGCATCATATTAAGAAGACAATATTTCAAATACATAGGGAAAAAATATATTAGAAGAAATAGTCAAACATCAAACATATTTAATTACACAATAGACAAATTAACCAAAATAATCTTTAAAAATATATTAATGTTAAAGGCAATTTAGTACAACACATAAATAAATTGAGTCGTATTATATTCATAAAAAATAAAAATAAAAAGTTATAAGTCCATTTTGTATATAATAAAACTGAACTTATTATTTTGCCAAAAAGTTTTATGTTTGGCAATTTCTTCTAAATACTTTTTGAATATAAGCTGTATGTGAAATATTGTTTCCTTAATACGAGAAACTCCATAATATAAAAGCGAGAAAAATAATTTATTTTGCTTATATATTCAGTTTTGATCACTACGTAAATGGCTATTATATGTTTTTATAGGCTTCTTAAAAACAAACATGTCCAATTTATTTTTATCTAAAATACTTATCTTCCAACAACAAAAAAATAAAAATAAAAATAAAAAATACACGTTAACCCACTACTAATAAATACCAAATTATTCCATTGCTTCCACTAAATAATCTTCAATAGACATATATAGTTCTAACTACCATGATATTACCAGTGTTCGCTCTCATGCCCCACATTAACAAATAAAGTATCCACCATGTATGTCAAATATTATAAATAATCAACTACTCCTTAAATACTAAAAAAAGTTTATTCCGACACAGAAGACTATTAAAAATCATCAAACTATTAGTTAAGGTGATATAACCTCAGTTGAAGGAATGCCAACTTTTTGACCCCTTGTCCTCAATCTTCATTTGTAAGGGTTTGTATATATTTATAAAACACATTTTTCGGTACTGATATGTCGAATTATCATTTTATCCTTATTTATTTATTTACTTTACAAAAAAAAATTGAAATGTAAAATGATGATTTATGTCTTTTTTTTGGGTTTGTCAGTTTTCAGGTTTGGTATTTAATCACAAATAAAGACAATTTAGTAAGTGATTAAAGGCAGTTTTGGTATTTGAGATAAAGCATTACATGTGAAAGTCACTTGCCTAAATTCAAACAAAGAAAGTGAACAGAATCTTGGTCGAGAGGGTCAATCATGCCCGGTCTTGAGGCTAGGCGACCAAGGCGGTCTCCTAGGGGGGGTCCGAGAGCCCCAATTTTATTTTATTTTTTTTGTATATTTTAAAAATATTAGTATTTTTTTTAGTTTTTTAAAGAATTTAATTAGTTTCTCAGCCCAATTCAAGGGCTTTATTTTTTTGAAAATAAAATTATTTTACTATAGATCCAAAAAAAAGTAATAATTTGTTTAACAATCCATTTGTACTAAATTTATACCCAATTTCATAATTTTGGACCCAAAAATTTTATATTTCAGTACTATAAACTAAACTAAAAAAAAAAAGACAATATCAAAATTTCAACTTAGTGAAACTAAAATCTAATTCAAATCAAATTATTATCCTAATTAGATCTAGAAGATTTTTCTCGTAATTGCACAATGTTTGATTACTACACTTAGGGTTCTTGTAACTGCCGCACTCGCATAACGACAACGATTTTTCACGCGACTACACTTTATACTCTAACGACTGCTACACTCTCCCAACAAAAATAAATTTTCACGACAACACCAAGATGAAAGTTGTTTTTTAGTAATTTTTTTTGCACTGATAATTTTTTAAGCACGTGAAACCTTACGTCTAAAGGGCCTCATATTTACTTTTATCTAGGGCCTCAATTTATTTTTGGAATTTCAAAACCAGCCCTCGGGTCAATGTGCATATTTTTGCAATACTAATGGTATTGGTATACACATTTTCTACTTTGAGAGTATTGTTTGCACAATTTTTATACTGTAGGGAAGTTTTCGGTCATTTATCCATTTATATATATCTGAATAAAGTTTAAAAAGACAAAAATAATTGGGCCTTAAAGACAAAACCAGCGTCCAAACATTCAAAGCTATGACCAATTCCACCCACTACCATGATTTGGGCTATCTTCTCTTGTCTCTGACATATACATAAAAAACAATGAAAGAGAAAGAGGAATGTCTGTGGGCCTCATCAAGCTGAGCAAAAGTTTCTGTTTTCATTTGGAATCGGAATAACCACCACCACTCCACATGTTTCCCCATCAAGGATTCTGTAAACCTTATGTCCAATCACTCCAATATATAATCCATATATAGATATATATATATATATATATATATATATATATATATATGTATAGATTTGGAATGTTTACATGACCATCATGTGCTATTCCAGGAATGTTACTTAGCCATGATGTTGTTAGGTAAAAGTAGGGGTGGACAAAAATTCGGTCAATCCGAAAATTCAATCTAATCCGAATATTTTGGATTAGTTTTATTATGAATTGGATTGGACATGAATCCAAAAATACTGAATCCGGTATTTTACGGATCGGTTATAGATTTCATTTTTAATGATCTGATTGATCTGGTTCAGTCCTGTACTATTCACATATATTTTAATATATTTATATTAATAATATATCACAAAATATATTGTTTTAAACTAAATTATACTTCCTCCGTCCCATATTATAGGTCCATTTTGGGTAATCTAACTTTTTGAGATGGTGACTTTTATTGGTGTGATAGTAAATGAAAAACCAATTTTACCCTTGGTCCTACCAAATGATGTGATGGTTGTAGTTTAGATATTTTATAATTTGAATGATTGAAGGGTAAATTAGTAAATTGACCAAATAAAGTGGTATTGACTTTTCTTATTTTGGAATGGGTTGAATAGTGAATGTGGACACTTAAATTAGGACAGATGGAGTAATATCTTATATCACTAATATATTATTTCAAACTAAATCATAATATCATATTTTACACAAAATAATTATCTATTTATATCTATAATATTCTCATTAAAATGTACTATTAACAATGATTATTTAAAGATTTATATCTTCTTTAAAAATGTGATTTACTATTCACTCAATTTCACTACTTTGAATTAGAATTTACTCAATTTCACTTAGTTAAACTCAATTTAACTACTTTGAATTGGGAAATTACTTAATTGAACTTAAATTTCACTCAATTTAATTAATTTGAATTGATGATTTTATCAATTGAACTCAATTTCACTACTTTGAATTGAGGATTTACTCAATTGAAGTCAATTTCACTACAATTGAATTGGAGGTTTTATCAATTATACTCAATTGAACTCAATTTCACTACTTTGAATTGGGGATTTACTCAATTGAACTTAATTTCACTCAACTTCACCAATTTGAGTATGGGATTTACAATAATTTTTATATTTATATTATATTTGTATATTTAAAATAAATATTTTTAAATAAAAAAATAATTAACAAATTATTTTATAATTTCATTGATCTATCAACTTACAACTATATTATATATATATATATATATATATACATATTTATTTATTTACACACAAAAACCA
Organism: Cornus suecica; assembly: GCA_963922005.1. Taxonomy (NCBI): domain Eukaryota; kingdom Viridiplantae; phylum Streptophyta; class Magnoliopsida; order Cornales; family Cornaceae; genus Cornus; species Cornus suecica. The sequence goes on from OY998239.1 coordinate 77,797,798, forward strand.
AACTAACTTTAAAAATCTTAAATTAACACACAAAAACCTTTATATTATATTTATTTACACACAAAAGCCTTCATATTATATTTCTACATATATATATATATATTAACTTAATATTACAATGTCACGAGACTTTCACGTGAGTCTAAACTAAACTTAAGAAACTCTAAAAGACTTTCACACCCCTCTCTCTCTCACTACGTCTCCCCCTTACGCTCTCGTCACGGTTCTCACCAGCTCGAGCTTAGTCTTTTCTCGTCTTCAACAACGATAATTATTAATGAGTTTCCTTTTATTTTTGTCGAGCGTGAAGGTTTTCACAATTTTCTTAAAGTGTTGCAACCTAGATTTAAACTACATTCACGTAGGATAGTGGTCAGGGATGGTTTGAAACACTTGACTCTTTTGATATTGAATCAAGTATGCTTTATTTTTTCATTATAAATTAAATATGTTTTATTTATTCACTATAATTTATTTATAATTATTTGTTAATAATTAACTAAATTCAATCTTACGTTTGTAGTCATAACTAGTACTTGAGGACTTTTGAAGGTAGTACCGGAGTGCGTGCAATGTTACATTATTGATGGTAATTATTTTTTCACTATTAATTTTTTATGTTTATAAAATATATGTGTTTTGAAATAATTCACTATAAAATATATGTGCCTACTGACTCTATTTTACTTCTTATGCTGCAGCTTGGTGGGTGTACTACTATAGTCTCATTTTCTGAGTCATTTGGGTCATGGTTATCACAAAGAGCATTGTATTACAAGGGGTGGTGCTATTGCAGTTTCATTTGTTATTGAATTTGTAATTTTCTTTATTTTTTTGAGTTGGTGGATTAACATTTCAGTGTGCTACTGCAGTTTCAGTTGTGTTTTTAAGTTATTATGTTACTGCAGTTTCATAATTGTGTTTTTAAGTCCTAATATACTGCAATGTATGAATTTATTCTGGTCATTATATGGTGGGTGTGTCTTTTGTTTTGGTCATCACCTGTTTTAAACTTGTACTTGTGGTTCACATAATATTTTGCAGTGTATGAATTTATTTCATCAATTTAACTAATATAGGTTTATGTTTCAATCCGCGAAACTGATCCGAACCAATTTGGTTCACCGCGCGTCCGGTTTGGATTGATTTCGTTAAACAAATGGATTTGATTGATTTCGAAAATTAAAAATTTGGTAGTAGTGGATCGGATCCAAAATATCCTCAATTTGATCCGTGTTCACCCCCATGTAAAAGTGTTACCATGGAGAAACTATTAGGACAATTAAGCCCTGTTTTGTAAACAGGGTTGGTGCCAAAAATATAGTTTTGGTGCCAAAAAGTGGTATCAAACCATGTTTGGTAAAATGGTGTGGAAATTTGGTACCGTTACTGTAACAAACCATGGTGTGAAAATTGTGAAGGAATTTGGAACCATGTTTGTGGATGGTTTTGTATGGTGCGGACACTGTAGCAAACCACTGTAGCAACCCGAATCACTGTAGCACCGAATATAATATTTATATTTTCATATTATAAATTTTAATATTAATATATATATATATTAATATATAATATTATTTTAATAATAATATTATTATAAATTTTAATATTAAAATTTATAAATTTTAATATTAATATTAAAATATATTTTAATATTATAAATTTTAATATTAATATATTATTATATTAATATTAAAATATATTAATATTATAAATTTTAATATTAATATATTATTATATTAATATTAAAATATATTAATATTAATATATTTTAATATTACAAAATTTTAATATTTATAAATAAAATGTGAAACCATCCCAAGTTACCAAACATGGTTTGGTTTCAGAATTTTAACCCATACCAACTCTACCAAACATGGTTTGATTTTTCAGTATCACTTTTTCTCACACCAAAACCATCTGCACCAAACATGATTTGAAACCAAAATAAAACCACACCAAACCAAATCTAATCCAACCCAACCCAAACCGTTACCAAACGCAACCTTAGGTCCTCACCTTCCAAAATGAAAGGTCATGTGCATGTGCATGCAAGTGTTCAACACACCATCTTGTGTATGTGGCTCTATATATAATGTAATTCATTACAATATATAGTTACAGCTTTTCAGAAGGCTGTAAGGAAAAGTAAACACCTTTGTCATAGACATGTTACATTCTTCTTTTTCTTTGTTTTATTAGTTTTCTTTTAAATTCCTCCAAACACTTCCGTCCGTCTTAATTACCCTAATTTATATATCCTTTTTCGACAATTTAATTTATTTGAATATTGACTTCTAGTGCATGAATTATCAAATTTATTTATAATTGATGCACGTTATTGATGATCACAACATAAAATACATTATTGTTTGAAATGTGGCATTTATTTTATGACGGCAAAAAAAATACTTAAATTGAGACGAATGAATTACATGCAAGTTCATGAATAGGGAAGGCGGATACATATTATTACTACAAAATAGTATTGTATGGCAATACATAGATGGAGTTGTTAAGTAGACCATACAAACACACATGAAGTAACATAAGAGAAAATCTGTAATACATTTTTTTAAAAAACAAAAAAGGAATACACAAGGAATTCAATATTGATTTCATTGCATTATTAAATATCAAGCAAGTCTGTCCTATACTGAGTTCTCTTTAAACTCAATGAATTACGACGGCCCATTATTGCATTATTTCATAATTTCATTGCATTTTCGATTATGATCTTTGGGTGGACAATGCTGATACTAAACTGGCTCATTATTGTAAATTACCCCAACTCCTGGACCACTCATTGAAGCCCATAAACTAATTGTCCAATGGGCTAGAAGCAGCTAATTTTTTTATACAAAAATATTGAATCAATTGGAGTCTTAATCCATTTTATATTTACAATAATTAAGTTCACTTCAATTAATGTCTTTCATGTAAATTTCATATCCTTTTAATGAAAAATTATTTGTTGCAACGGTGGTAACACATGACCATGTTGACGTGGTATTCCAAGAAATTAATATTTTTGACATGTGTAATACATATTACCATATCATTCATGCATATATTTACAATTGGAGTCTTAATCCATTTTATATTTACAATAATTAAGTTCACTTCAATTAATGTCTTTCATGTAAATTTCATATCCTTTTAATGAAAAATTATTTGTTGCAACGGTGGTAACACATGACCATGTTGACGTGGTATTCCAAGAAATTAATATTTTTGACATGTGTAATACATATTACCATATCATTCATGCATATATGAAAATAAAATATTAAAAATATTTATTTTCAGATAGTCTAAATGCTGACCGGGCAATATGTATTATAATTGTCAAAAATATTGATTTCTATTGGGCTGTGATACTTCTCTTTCAACACATTCTCGTAATTTGAATTCGATTTATAACTTATAAGCATACATCGAATTCAATTTACACATGCTTGTACTTGCAACTCATACTAATTATTCATTTTCGTGAAAAAAAGAGTGTGGTTTTAATATGGGTTAATTTTATAAAACCCCCTACACTATCCAATTTAATCAATTAACCTCTCTTGTGTCCACTTTGCCCCATATACTATTCAATTTTATCATTATGCCCCCTCCTCCTCACATTTTAGAGTCAAAATATCTAAACTACTCTCCCTTAATAGTATAGGGGGTTTAGTGAAATCAAACCTTAAAAAAATTATTTTTCAAAAATAAATTATATTTTTCATAAAAACTATAAATTTCAAAATATATATATTTCGTAAAATATGATTTTTTATGAAAAATAAATTTTTTGCGAAAAATATATATTATGTTCCAAAATAATATATTTTTAAAAAAAATATTTTTTTTGTGAAAAATATATATTATGTTCCAAAATATGAATTTTTTCCAAAAAATATATTTTTTTGCGAAAAATATATATTATGTTCCAAAATATGATTTTATTCTAAAAAATATTTTTTTTGTTAAAAAGTATTTATAATATTCCAAAATATGAATTTTTTTCCGAAAAATAAAATATATATTATGTTCCAAAATATGATCTTTTTCGAAAAATATTTTTTTTGCGGAAAATATATACTATTATGTTCCAAAATATGATTTTTTCTGAAAAATAATTTTTTTTGAGAAAAATATATACTATTATGTTCCAAAATATAATTTTTTTTTGAAAAATATTATTTTTTCAAAAAATATATATTATTTTTTCCGAAATAATTCATATTTTGGAAAATAATATACTCCCTCCAAAAAATAATTTTTTTGAAAAAAATATATATTTATTTTTTTGAATTTATAATTTTTGCGAAAAATATAATTGATTTTCGAAAAATAATTTTTTTAAATGGTTGATTTTACTAAACCCCCTTATACTATTGAAGGTAGTTTAGGCATTTTGACTCAAAATGTGAGGTGAGGGGGCATAATGATGAAATTGAATAATATAAGGGGTAAAATGGACACAGTAAAAGTTAGTTGATTAAACTGAATAATATTGGGGAATTTCTTGAAATTAACCCTTTTAATATTTAAATTCCTTTCCCTTTTTCATGCACAAGGTTGGAGTGTAACAAATGTACCACTAGTGTTCTTCACTTCACTATTCTAGAATATTAAAAGGGTTATTAACAAACAAACTCCTATAATTTCAAATTCTTGACAAACAACCCCCGAGGTGTCAAATAATCCCCTGCATTTTTCCCACCATACACACAGCCTCCACTCCGTTAATATTTCGTTAACAAACACTCCCTGCTGTTAAAAATAGATATTTTATGCCCAAAATACCCCTAAAATAAATTGGTAACTAAATTAAGATTTTTGAATAAATTACAAATTATTATTTTTTTAACTAAATTAAGAATTTTGAGTAAATTACAAATTATTATTTTTGTTTTTTGTTTAAGTTTACTTATTTATTTAAATTCAAATCTGAAAAAATATACTACTCCCCCCGTCTCAAATTATAAGTCCCTTTTAGGAAATTCAATTTTTTAAGAGGATGACTTTTTATTGTAATGTTAGTAAATAAAATATCAACTTTACCCGTGATCCACTATAGTGGTGTGATCGTTTATAAAAATATATGTTTTATAATTTTAATGTTTGAAGGTTAAACTGGTAAATTAACCAAATAAAATACTTTGACTTTTTAAAGTGGACACTTATTTTGGGACGGAGGGAGTACAAATTATATATATAAAAAACATTATTGATAATAATACACTTTAAATATATATATATATATATATTAAGAGAATAGATGCATAAAAATTTTAAAAGGACTTTGCACTTATAATTTGTACTTTTTCTGTCCCAAAATAAGTGTCCACTTTTCTTCTTTAGTCGTCCCAAAATAAGTGTCCACTTTGAAAAGTTAAATCACTTAATTTGGTCAATTTACCAGTTTAACCTTCAAGCATTAAAATTATAAAATATATACTTTCTAAACGATCACATCATTATAGTGAGATCACAAGTAAAGTTGGTATTTTATTCACTAACATTTCAATAAAAGTCATCATCTTAAAAAGTTGAATTCCCCAAAAGGAACTTATAATTTGAGACGGAGGGAGTAATATATTTTTTCAAATTTGAATTTAAATAAATAAATAAACTTAAACAAAAAACAAACAAAAAAAATTGTAATTTACTCAAAAATCTTAATTTAGTTAAAAAATAATAATTTGTAATTTACTAAAAAATCTTAATTTAATTACCAATTTATTTTAAGAGTATTTTGGATATAAAATATCAATTTAGGGGTATTTTGGACATAAAATATTAATTTATAATGACAGGGGGTATTTATTAACGGAATACTAACGAAGTGAGAACTGTGTGTAAGATAAAAAAAGTGCAAGAATTATTTGACATCTCGTGTTTATCTCATGAGGGTGTTTATCAAAAATTTAAAACCATACCGATTGTTTGTTAATAGCCCATATTAAAACGATAAACTAATTAATCTGAGTTTCATCATTTTGCACGAGACATGTCAATTTCGTTTAGTACACTTGACTTACTGAAAAAATAATTGATGAAGCGATGTAGTACTTATTAGTTCAATTTTTTTTCTTCGTGTAGATAAGAAAATAATAATATAATAATAACAAAAGGTGTGAAGTTTTGAAACCATAAAATAATAATACAACTTGCATGGTTTGGGTAGTTATATTCAACTAACAATACTAATGATGTTTAATTTGACAAGAAAATTCTTCATCATTGCACCTGTGGCATGTGATTTTGAAACAAAGACATATAGTTAAATTAACTTCAAATTTTTTAAATCTTAAATTTTAAATAGGCTTATCCAATTTATTTGATCATTGTCGCAAAGAATCGTTCAAAATGCACTAACCATGTTGAAAATATTTGTCACCTGGAGGAAGTTCTTTCTACCCGCTGATTTGGTCCAATATATTTTGGATATGTGATCAAAATATTTTTTTAAAAAAATTGAGTATTTTTAAAAATATCGGTCACGTGTTTAAAATATATTAAACCACATGAGCGTGGAGAAAGAACTACCTCATTTCGGGATAGGAGGCAAGTTGGACACGTGGCTGAAATATTTTTAAAAAAGAATTGAGGTAGTTCATTTTTTTTATGAATTTTATACTTATATTCCTATTTTAAAATATTTCGACAACATGTTCAAGTATATTTCACCACATCACAAATATTGTCCATATCATATTACTAAGAAATTTATTGATACTATACTCGAATTTCAGATTGTCGAGGCATATTTTGAAAATTTATCCCAAGAGCCTGTTTGAAAATTGGTCTGGTCTGATCTTGTCTAGGTTTTGCCTGTTTTTTAGACCAGACAATTTATCAAACATAATTTCAATCAGCACTAAAACCAAATCAGATCACACAAGACCAAACAAGACCAGCCCAGACCAATCCTGTTTGAAAAGTGGTCTTGGCCCAACTTGTCTAGGCTTTGTCTGTTTTTGAAAAATCAGTTTATTTTTATGGGCTTTGTTTTTTGTTTTTTTCAAGTCCAAACAAAGTTGTAGCTGTTAAGACCAAGAGACCACCTGGTTTTCCCCTAACTTGTTATCTCCTCTATGCGCCGACAACAATCTCTCTCCCCTCTCTCTCACAAACCCTTCACAGTGTTCACACCCTTCATGCTTCGATTTGTATATTCAGGCAAAAAAAATATATAGCATTTGAAATAATTACTCCAAATTAGAAAAATATCTAAAATTGATGTACATGTATATATAAATTAAATGAAATTAAAAAATTTTAAAATTTTATATAAAAGTTGAAAAAAATATAAAATTAATTTTTATATATAATTTGAAATAATTACTCCAAATTAAAAAAATGTATAAAATTAATAAAATATATAAAATTAAAATAAATTTGAAAATTTGAAAAAAATATGTAAAAGTAGAAAAAAATATAAAATTCAAAAAATATATAACACTTGAAATAATGACCCCAAATTAAAAAAAAATGTATAAAATTTAAAACATAATATAGAAAATTAAAATAAATTATAAATTTTGAAAAATATATATATAAAAGTAGGAAAAAATATAAAATTCCAAAAATATATAACATTTGAAAAATGTATGAAATTCAAAACAAAATATATAAATTAAAAAAATTAAGACAAAATATACATAAAATCATGCAAAGTATCAAAATAATTCTTTTAAGAAGAAAAAAAGAGTACTAAAATTTAAGTTGTCCGCTTGGACTGTTTGTATACTTTTTTAAAAATAATTTACATATTTTTGGAATATATATAATTATTTCAAAATTTATACATATTTGAAATTTTGTAATTTTGAATATTCTTTTTGGTATATTTTATTGTAATTTGTATATTTGAGCCGAATAATTATTTGGTTCTTTTCGAATTCTATATATTATTGAATACAATTTTTTTTTTTTAAAACATTGATATATTTTATTAACATTCTATATATATATATATTTTTTTTTTTTTGAATGTTATATAATTAATTCAAATTTTATACATTTTTGGAATTTTATATTTGATTTTTCAAAGTTGATATCATCATTTGGTATTTTATATTATTTGTAATATTATATATATATATATATTTATCATTTTATATTATTTTTTCTTTTATATATATAATTATATCGAATTTTATACTTCATAAAATATATAGTTGAATGTTTTTTATATATATAATAGTCTTTATTATGATATAAATATTATATCCAATATTTTAATCAATCAGTTTTAGAATAGACCACTTATTGGAAGCAGACAGTTTTCCAAATATGGTTTGGTTTTAGTTTTTTCAGACCAGACCAGAAAGACCAGACTATTTATCAAACAGAATTTCAATTAGCACCAAAACCAAACCAGACCACACAAGACCAAACAAAACCAACCCAGACCAATCCAGCCTAATCCAGCCAGACTAAACCTGATCAAATCAGACCAAACCACTTTTCAAACAAACCCTTGAAGTTGATTGTATAATGCTACCATATAATATGAGATTCAATTAATGACTTGAAGTTATTAGGCAAATTGGTCTGTAGAGAAGGGGTGAGAGTGATTTCTGGCTGATCTTATTTATAGGAGATGATTATTATTATGATATATTCAATTCCCTTCAAATTTATTTTATTTAAGTTAATCTTATTTGGGTAAGAAATTCAACCTCAAAAATATATATTTAAGTGTGAGCAATTGAAACCAATCACAATCAATAGTCAATATGAGGTGAGATTAATGTATTAGTCAACTTCAGAGATTTTAAAACTTGTACGTCAAAACCGAATATGTGTGCATGAAGTGTGCGAATTTATACAAACTTTTGATCTTGGAGAAGGAGAAGGAGAAGGGGAATGCAAATTTTTTTTTTTAAAAAATCAATCAAATTAATGTAGAAATGAAGAATTATGAAGGATGTTGGTTTGTCTTTCTAAAATTGTTATAATTTTTTTGAGAATAATAAATAATTTTTTGAAAATAATAAAAATAGATTCTCTGAAAATAAGTATTTTTATAACTAAATTTTTTGACAATTATTTTTAGATAACTGAACCAAATAAATTTTATGTATAATTTTAATTTTTAATTTTTTTAAAAAAATAAAAAACTTTTAAAAAAATACAAATCAAACAAAACAGAAGTTTTTAAGAAATTCTCAATTCCCGAGGAGAACATAATGCATATACCTAATAACACACAAAACAAATACTACAAGTCTACAAAGGATGGCAATTTTGTTACAACCCTCAAAGCATGCATTCTCTCGTGTAGTATGCAAAAACAAGCATATATCTATATATTTGAACTGCAACACTGGTTGTCTTTATTACACAAGATAATAATATTACAAACTTAGGAACAAATTACAAACTAGAGGCACTCTGAAAGGAAGAGAGAAAACAAGCCCTGAAAACCTGAGAGAAAAAAGAAGAGAGCAAGAAATGACAAACCTCTTGCCTTTTAAAGACTCAGAGAAGAAAAGAGAAAAGAAAAAGTCAGAAAGTCAGAAAGAATCTCTCGGGTGCGCAACATGGGCCCCATCGACAGAGATGTCTCACAACTAAACCCGACCAGATCCACAAATCACGGGGATATGGGACCTACATAACTGACAGACCTCAATTATCTGCTACATTGAAACATAAACATAAAACAACAAAAGAACCAATAATTGCAAGGACGTCATTGCATACGTCTGAGAACACAATCATTGCTTCAAAACGTCATTGATGACGACTGGTGACAAATACTTCGTCATAGCTGAAGTCATGGCTTGGTAATCTTTGAAGGACCCTTGGGGGCAGAGGTGGAGACAGCAGTGATCATGGCATCCCAATAATCACCCATAGTGACTTCACCATCATCATCAAGCTCATCCTCTGGATTTTGAGCTTCACCAGCAAGACAAGAGAAAGCATTAATGTCGTCCTGACTAGCCATAGATTGATCATCAGGAACAGCTTCTGGAACAGCAGAAGTAGAAGGAGCAAAAGAACTCATGAACTAATTCTTCATAAATTCCATACACTTGACCATCAATTCTGATTCTCCCAAATTAGGGAATTGGATTCTGAAAGAGGACTTAATTTCCTCAAATGGATTGGAAACTGGTTTAATTACCAGTTGAGAAGACCTCTGCACATTCTCAACATAGACATTAGTTTTCTCAATAATCTGGGTAGCCAAATCTTCGGAAGAAACAGAAGACCACCAACGATAAGAAAACTCTCTATAAAGAGTAGGAACTTTTAAATGATCAAAATTGCAATTTAATTCCCATTTAGAAATCCAAGGAATACCAAATTCAGCAAAAAAGAGTAATTTTGAAAAGCCTTCAGGAAGATTTTCCTGTCCTCTTAATTGAGGATGATGGACAGCCCAAGAACTAAATTCATCACGAATTATCTTAGGTAATATATCAAGATCAGGGCCATATAAACGCCACCAATAGAAAATCCAATTTGGATACGAGGTCTTTAAAGATTCAGGACAGAATTTAAAAAACCAAGTATGCTTGTATTTGACATTTTGGTATAAAAATGCATGTTTCCATGCTTCCTTATAGTCCCAATAATTAAATGAAAACATTTTTCCAGAACGAGAAAAAGTCCTGGGTCTTGCAGGGTCAAGCCCCCAATCAGTGGGTTTCATTACCCTTTTGATAACAGCTTTGGAATATGAAATTGGGCTTTTGACTTTGTCATCAGACTTTTCATAAGTATGTGTGATGATAACATAATTTGTTTCTTGCAAAATCATTTCATAAACATATCTCTCTTTATTGAGAGGTGCACCATAATTTTGCACATCGCCCAAATAACGGCGTTTAATCTCCCTAGGATCAGGCATCCATTGGACATCCTGAGGTTCCAAGGTTAAGACATACTGGGTTATCCTTGTATTAGGAATAAAAGGAGGAGGCTCCATAAGAAGAGCTTCCTTAGCAGAAGTAGGGACTTTATTTCCCTTTTTAGATAGAAGGTGAGGGAAAATTTCCTCATTTGTAAGATTCACTCTATTTGAATCTTTCTTTTTCTTACCCTTGCCTTTATTGGCTGGGTTACCCTGTGAAGAGCCGCTCATTGAATACCCTGCAAAAATTCACGGGTTAAGAAATCAGGTAGAGAATTTGACTCTCCTTTAATATATTCAATATCAAAATCAAATGTAGAAAGATCTGCTTGCCATCCTGCAAAAATCTGTTTAGAAGCAAGATTTTTAATATCTTTTTTCAAAACTTGTTTTGCTGTACTACAATCAACTCTAACCAGAAAATGCTGATTAAGTAAATCATCATGAAATTTATAGACACATTTTACAATGGCTAAAACTTCCTGTTTAATTGTGGCATAATTAAGCTGTGCATTCTTCCAAGTACCAGAAGTAAATCTAACAAGTTCTTCTTTACTTGTAGAAGGATTCAACTGCTTTAAAATACCCCCATATCCTTTATTGGACGCATCAGTTTCAACAATTTTAGACCATAAAAGATTAGCTAAAAATAAACAAGGTAATTGTTTAGCCTTAAGCTTGATCTTCTTAACAGCCTCAGTATGCAGATTGGACCAAGGAATAGGATTCTTCCCTAATCTTTGGTACAAGATAGCACTATCCTGAGCAAAATCCTGATAATAATCAGAGATATAATTCAGACTACCAAGAAATCTTTGGAGCTGAGTTTTATTAGTAATTTCATCAGGAAATTTAGAAGCAAATTCAATACTTCTATCAATAGGAATAATTTTTCCTTGATTAATATTGTGACCTAAAAAACGAACTTTATCTTGAAAAAGTTTCATTTTAGGAGCAGAAATAACTAAACCACTACGTTTCAAAACATCTTTAAGAATTTTTAAATGTTTGAAATGTTGTTCAATGGATTTAGAAAAAACAAGAATGTCATCAATATAAACAATCACAAAATCAGAATAAGGATTGAAAATATCATTCATGACATGCTGAAATTCAGAAGGAGCATTCTTGAGCCCAAAAGGCATAACGTTCCATTCATAATGACCAAAAGGGACAACAAAAGCAATTTTATATCTGTCTTTAGGATTAACCTGAATTTGCCAAAATCCAGATTTTAAATCAAATTTTGAGAATAAAACAACAGTGTTGAGTCTATCCAACAAATCTTTTTTATTTGGAATTGGATATCTAATCCATTTCAAAACATCATTTAAAGGTTTATAGTTAATAACCAATCTGGGAACACCTCTTTCCTTTTCAGAATGTTTATTGACATAAAAAGCAGTACAACTCCAAGGAGAATTACTTGGAACAATTAATTTCTTATCAAGAAGGTTTTGGATTTCCTTCTTACATAAGTCCATGTAGTCTTTTTTCATTTGACCTGCACGGGCTTTTGTAGGAATAAATCTTTCATCAAAACTTTCTTCATAAGGAAGGGAAACAATATGTTTCTGTCTATCCCAAAAAGCATTAGGGATATCACTGCAAACTTCAGAAAGAAACTGATTCTGAATAGTTTGTATATCATTTTGGATGTCGTAATTTGACAACCTTTGATTGATAGTAAGGGACATAATTTCCCTTTGCAAATAATTAATTTGCTTTTCTTTGAAAAATATATTATCTCGAAGAGAGTTAATATTTTTATTAAGGGGTTGTGTTATAAATTTAAACACAATTGACGTCCCCTGCAAAGTAGTGAAAATACCTGTAGAATCAATCTTGTTAATAGGCATTAACGAAGTGAGAAAAGGAGTACCCAGTATTACTGGTAAACTCATATTTTTGATTAACAAGAAAGTAGTTGGTAAACAAAAACCTTCATTACAAATATAAACTTTATTAAGCTTATAATTGATTTGCATTTTACTACCATTAGCACTTAAAAGTCCTTGGGTAGTTTTCTCAAAATACTGTGTAGGAATTAATCCTTCCTGGATGCAATTTAAATCAGCACCACTGTCAACAAGAGCCATTAAATCAGGTAAAACATACTCTTCATTAATGACAATTTTAACATTAATGTACCATTTCTGAAAAGTAACCTGATCAAGAAGACACAAATAATCATCTTTTACAGTTTCCTTTTTAGTATGTGGTGAAACATTTTCTTCAGACTCAAGTCTAGAAGAATTAAGAGAAGCCTGGGCTAATTGTAATTGGGTTATAATTAACTCAGTCTTAGATTGATTAGCTTTCAACATTTGAACCTCAGTTTTCAAAATATTAACTTCCTGACGAAGGTCATTAATATTAACAGGTCTTTGGGAACTTGATCCTTCTAACCTATTGAAAACCTCTTTCATGGTAAAGGGTTGATTAGGAACCTTAATCGTATCATTTTCCTCCTTAATATGATTTTGGTAACAAAACTCAATCATTTTAAGCTTAATCTGAGGATCATTAATTTGATCTAACAAATCAACAAAAGATTGTTGTTGACTGGTTAAGACATTTAAACTTAAACCATTCATCTCAACAATAGCTTTCCAAAAATTGGAAGAGCCCTCATTTGTACCACAGTTACAAGAACTAGTAGTACAAAGGGGAGCATCTTCAGATGAAGATGTGGAGGTTGACAATAACATAATTTCATTGTCAGATTCAGAATCAGAATAACTCTGTTCAGAATCACTGGAATTAAGAAACAATTTACTCAACTGAAGCTTAAGACCAGGTTCAATCTCCAGACTATCCAATTTAGCCTTAGTTTTACATTTATTAGCATAATGGCCAATACGTCCACATTTATAACATTTAGCATTAATTTTAGAGCTACCCCTACCCTTATGTTTAGAACTTGATCTGGGTTTAGACTCCTTATTAGTGCTTTGACGTTTACTTTTACCTTTAGTATAACGTTTTCTGTGATAAGGTTTTCTATCTTTAGACACCTTATCTTTCCTCTTATTAGGATAATCATTAGTGACATTGTAACCAAATTGGTCACAGAATTCTCCCAACTCCTTTCTACCAGAAAGACGTTGAGCCTTCAATTGGTGTCTTAATTTTAAATCATTACACAAGGAGAGACCTTCTTGTATAACAATACTAATTAAATCACCATAATTGTAATCATTATAAGGGATTGACATTCCATTATGTTTATCCTTTAATTTCTTCCTAACCTTTTCAGCAAAGAAAGTTGGAAGACCATCAATGAATTTAGCTTTCCAATGCTCACTATTAGCATCAGTTCGTTGGGTAACTCTAGCTAAGAAAACATCCTTATACCATCTAAAATGGGTAAGGGAAGGACATTTAAGATTCTGTAACATCTCACGGCCACGCTCATGGTTAATACCCTCACGACCAATGAAATGATGAATGATAGTTAATACCAATGTGTAAACAGCATCAGTGATAAAAATATCTTGATTAACTTCATTCTTAACAATCTTAACAGAATTTTGAATCTCATTATTTTGATGTTGAGAAAGGATATTATCCCACCAACCTTTCAAAATGCCAGTAAAACCACATGTAATAAAACCAACAATTTGTTGTTCATTATTATCAGCAGTTTTACAGACAGTGCTGTACATCATCATTTGATGTACCATCTCATAAATAGAATATTCAGATTTACCATCAATATTCCATTCATAGATAGTTTTTGAATTGAAAGACACCTGTCCAAAAATATATGCTTCTTCAAAAAGAATATCTTGAGGAGTAGGTCGATGATAGTAATTTCTACTACCACCAAGATCTCCAACCTGAGTTTTATTTTTGGAAAAATTGACTTTATTCAAATTCATGCTATTTGAAGAAATCAAGGATTGTTCAAAATCATTTATTTGATTTAGAGAAAGATCTAAACTATCATCTTCTATTTCAGATTCATTCTGAGATAGAACATTTAATTTAAGATCTTTTAATTTATCCAAAAGGACAGAATAAAATTCCTCACTAATTGGAGGAGAAGAAACAGGAGCTTTAAGTTTAAAACCTTTTACCTCCATTGGAGGTTTTACAGAAGGATTAGTTAAAACAACTTTTTCTTCAAGTTTGGTTTTAGACAAAATCATGGAATCAAGATTAGATTCAATTCGAGACAATTGTTTTCCAACAGTTTGAAAACACAAATTAGTGTAATTGTTCTGTTTGAAAATATTATGAAAATCAGCAGTGACAGGATCCTTAGAAGAATTATTACCAAGCCTAATATAAGCAGAAGCTTCAATAGGTTTGGGAACAACTGAATCAGGAGAGGTTTTATTACTTCCAGAAGATTTAATTTTCAAAGATTCTGGAGGTGGATGAACCGAGTAAATCACTTTACCATCAGAAGTAGTCCAAGTTTTAAGAAGTTTATCTAAAACAAGAACTGAAGGATTTTGAATACTATAATAATAACAAAACCATTTGGCAAAAGGCACAATTTCTTTTGTCAAATCAATATAGTTATAAAACTGGATTTTATAAAATTCAAGCTGTTCTGCATTGAACATTCCAAAATACCAACTTCGAAAAGCTTTATATTCTGGTTTCTGAAAATCATCATTAATAGCATTTCTATCGACGATAAAAACCATTAAAAATTCAATTCAGATGCTGTAGGGGTAGAAGATTCCCTACGAGTATAAATACCATGCGGAATTTGCTGGTCAGATAAACGTACACCATCTAAAGACACATTTTCTTCAGAGGAGACTTCAGTATTCAATTCAACATTAGAAATCCAAGGAATACCAAATTCAGCAAAAAAAAGTAATTTTGAAAAGCCTTCAGGAAGATTTTCCTGTCCTCTTAATTGAGGATGATGGACAGCCCAAGAACTAAATTCATCACGAATTATCTTAGGTAATATATCAAGATCAGGGCCATATAAACGCCACCAATAGAAAATCCAATTTGGATACGAGGTCTTTAAAGATTCAGGACAGAATTTAAATTACTATCATCGACCTACTCCTCAAGATATTTCAACATAGAAACTAAACATTGTCAACCTCCACATCTTCATCTGAAGATGCTCCCCTTTGTACTACTAGTTCTTGTAACTGTGGTACAAATGAGGGCTCTTCCAATTTTTGGAAAGCTATTGTTGAGATGAATGGTTTAAGTTTAAATGTCTTAACCAGTCAACAACCAATACGTCCACATTTATAACATTTAGCATTAATTTTAGAGCTACCCCTACCCTTATGTTTAGAACTTGATCTGGGTTTAGACTCCTTATTAGTGCTTTGACGTTTACTTTTACCTTTAGTATAACGTTTTCTGTGATAAGGTTTTCTATCTTTAGACACCTTATCTTTCCTCTTATTAGGATAATCATTAGTGACATTGTAACCAAATTGGTCACAGAATTCTCCCAACTCCTTTCTACCAGAAAGACGTTGAGCCTTCAATTGGTGTCTTAATTTTAAATCATTACACAAGGAGAGACCTTCTTGTATAACAATACTAATTAAATCACCATAATTGTAATCATTATAAGGGATTGACATTCCATTATGTTTATCCTTTAATTTCTTCCTAACCTTTATATTGTTTAATGTTTTTGGTATCAGAGCCATGTTAGAGTAGTTTTATTTGATGATGTATGAATCTGTATAGTATGATTTATATTGTTTAATGTTTCTGGTATCTTTATAATTTTGTTATTCTGTTAAATGTATATTTGAATTATCATCATGATTTTATTCTGCGGTTATGGGTCGTCATAAAGTCGCGTGTGGAATGTTTAGGTATTTTTGCATTTGATTGCTCCTTGTACCATGTTTCCCATAAATCGTTGACAGTCGAGTAACCATAGGTTTAAAACGTATCATGATAATTCCAGTAACCATTTAACATAATAATAAAAAAAAAAAAAAGGAAAATTTGAATTTTATAAATCACTTTATTATTTTTCATATATCATCAAACCTATTCTTCATGAGTAGTTCCAGTTCTTCTACGAAGAACAAAGAATTGATTTCTTTTAATAACCAAAACCAGTTAATGAATGACTGGACAATTCCTCGGGTTAAACCCAAAACCATATATAAATATGGTATTTTCGAAATGATAAGTACCATGGCAATTAAAACCATGGAGCAGACCATAGGTCTAGATGATCAGGACACTACACTTAAGTTGTTGAGTCCAAAGGATTTGGAAAATTATGGTTCAAATTATAAATTTATCCATATAGGGTTAATCCAAGTTGCCTTTCGGCCTTTAACCTTACTTGGTATGAATTCTGCTCTTCAAGCCACCTTGAGAGATGGTAGGTGTCTCGATTTTAGACCCTCCTTAATGGGTGTTGTTGAAACTAGTCTAAGTCATGGACCAGTTTATTTCAATGTTTTCCCCAATTTGTCATTGTCTTTGACAGATCCTAATTTATATGAAGCACTGAATCTTCGTATTCAAACTCATGGGTATAATTACATGCCTGGAACTGAATTAATATGTGTTGACTATAGGATACAGTATAAGGTGTTAAATACCTTATGTCCTAAGGTTCGAACCATGTCTAGTTCAGGTTATTACATGTGATTTTACTGGCATTTTGAAAGGTTGGTGGGATAATATCCTTTCCATATATCCATATATCTATATATATACCCACACATTACATACAAGCGTTGTTACTTTAAGCATCATTTGTTGGGTTGGAGCATAAACCCATTTTTGGCAACACTGTTTTTGTTCTTGTTCACAGGAACAAAAACATGTTTAGTTGACCAAAAATTATTCTTGTTTTTGTTTTTTGAATTGAGGACAAAAAAACATGTTTTTTCCTTAGTTCAAATTTTAATAGTTTCTTATTCTCAAATAAAGAAAAAAAAAAAAACCAACAATCCAAACTCTGCAACCTCTCCTTCGATCACCACAACCGCCACTTCTCCACCCTCCACCACCACCAATTGAAGAGTGCGTTTTTAGGGCGAGGCCTTATCGATGATCGGTTGGATTGATTTGAAGCTAATTTTGGGGATTTCGAGCTTTTTAGGAGGTTTTGGGTGGTGGGTCTCGAAGCAGAGGAGGGCGGTGGGGTCGCCAACACGGCGGAGGAAGAAGACGGCGGCGACGGTGAGGGCAAGGGAAATGGTGAAGATTTTGGAAGAGTTTTCGGAGACCCATGTGGAGAAATCGAGGTTTTTGGGTTCAGAGAAACGATCTGAGAGAAGGGTTGGCTTGGATTTGAATTGGGGTTTTGAGGGTTTGGCGGGTGAGTGATCTTGAACCATCATTGTATATACAAAAAGCTATATAACCCAGAAATCAATGGCTGTTTCTGAAAATGGGCTTGAAATTGGTGTATATCTGAAGCTCAAAAGCTTGAATTGAATGAGAATTGAACACACACACTTCACTGTAAACTGTGTGAGTGACTATGAGATACTTGTTTCGCATGATATAAAATAAAGACAAAAACAAGAATTATTCTTATCATTTCACAAATAAAAATACCCCTTTCCAAACCGGGCAAAGTATCTCTAGATGCACTTTATGGGAGTTTCTTCCCCGGATATGCGAAGACTAGAATGTACATTAATTGATTAATTGCAAGTGGACCTCTTTGCTCAGGAAATAAATTATGTAACAATTGCAAATATGTGGCTGCTATATGTTTTGTATATGCAACAAACTCTTACGAAAATGATATTTTAACAGTAAGTTAAAATTTCTACCTCTTGTTAAATTCTCATAAAAGGCTTTTCTTAAGAGTATTATACTTAGCATTTATGAATTCCACTAATTTGCCAGATAATTTATGGCAACTTCCTGGATGTGAGTATATATATTTTTTTCCAACACTTATATCCTTTGTTTTTTCAAAAATAAGATCTCAAAATAATAGTAACGAAAAAGCTTCCTTTGATGTTGAAAATATACGCGAGGGGAGTAAGAAAACTACAATAAGAAAGCCTAAAGTCGTCATTATTTACCCTTATTATTATGGTATACTCAAGGGTTATTTGCGAAAATCGCTTGTAGTTTGATACTAGGTGCGAAAAATTTCTGATTGTTACAAAATGTGTGTATAAATTTATTATGTTTAAAAAATGTGTAACTTACCCCCAAAATGATATAAAATTCCTAAAATATCCCTTATAACCTAACAAAAATAATAAATATTGAATTAATAATGAATAATTTATAATAAATAATAAATAATAAAAATAATAAAATGATTAATTTTTTTTTAAAAAAAATACTTTTTTGTTAATATTTTTGAAAGTAAAATTGTATTTTTTTATATTTTTATTAAATATATTTTTTATAAACATATTTTCAGTTTTTTATAAACATATTTTTGTAATTTTATTTTGTTTTTGTAATTTTATTATATATATATTTTTAAAAAATAAATTGGATTATTTATATAAATATAAATAAAAAGTTTTTTAAAAAATAGTCTTATTTATTTTTCAAAATAATTTTACTTATTTTGAAAAAAAAAATTAATTAGTTTGTTGATTATTTTTTATAAATATAATTTTTGGCTTTTTTTGTTTTTATAATTTATTATAATTTTTTTAAAAAAATTACTTATTCTAAGGGTATTTATGATAATTCATGTAACAATGGGGGCAAAACACACATATTTTTGAATAATAGAGTGTGAGAGAACCACATAATTTATATGCACTATATGCATATTATATGAATTTTTTCGCACCTGACCCTATAATCAATTCTCTTCAAATTTATTTTATTTTAAGTTAATCTTTTTTCTTACTTCGGTAAGAAATTCAAGCTCAAAAATATATATTTAAGTGTGAGCAATTGAAACCAATCACAATCAATAGTCAATATGAGGTGAGATCAATATATTAGTCAACTTTAGAGATTTTAAAGCTTGTACATGATAACCCAAGCGTGTGCATGAAGCGTGCGAATTTATTCGAACTTTTGAATCTCGGAGAAGGAGAATGCAAATTGATTTTTTTTTAAAAAAATCAATCAAATTAAAGTAGAAATGAAGAATTATGGAGGGCTATTTGGTTTGTTTTTCTAAAAATTATTATAATTTTTTTTGAGAATAATAAATAATTTTTTAAAAATAATAAAAATAAATTCTCTGAAGATAGATATTTTTATAATTGATTTTTTGACAATTATTTTCAAATAACTAAGCCAAATAGAGTTTATTTACAAATTTTTATTTTTTTATTATAAAAAAACAAAAAACTTTTTTAAAAATACAAATCAAATACACGGTAAGTTTTTAAGAAATTCTCAATTGCCGGAGGAGAACATAATGTATATACCCGATAACACACACAACAAATACTACAAAGGATGGCAATTTTGTTACAACCCTCAAAGCAAAACAAAAAACTTTTTTAAAAATACAAATCAAATACACGGTAAGTTTTTAAGAAATTCTCAATTGCCGGAGGAGAACATAATGTATATACCCGATAACACACACAACAAATACTACAAAGGATGGCAATTTTGTTACAACCCTCAAAGCATGCACTCGCTCATGTTGTATGCAAAAACAAGCATATATCTATCTATCTATCTATATATATATATATATATATATAAACACATACAAGCGTTTTATACTTTCTTGAGTGCATAAACAATTAGATGTTACTTTAAGAATCATTTGTGCGTTGGAGCATAAAGTATCTCCTAGATACACTTGATGGGAGTTTCTTCCTAAGGATATGCGAAAACTAGAATGTACAGGATATGCATTCAGTCAGGTCACTCTCTAATTGGAACGGAGCAGTCAGCCTAGTCAGCAGCGGTGGATCTCACAAAATGCAGCTTATTTTGTATAATTTCTACATCCGTATAATTAAACAGTATCCGTATAATGAAATAGTGAAAGTCAATTTAGACCCACAAGTACAAAACCCATTCCCGGTTTGAATTTAAAATTTCAGAAAAATTCAAAAATCCCCCCAATTTGAGATTTAGGTCAACAGTGAGGAGGAGGAAATAAATATATATACATGTCTGAAAAATAAAGAAAAAACTTTCTAAACCAAAATCCACTCCAGGAAGAATCAGATTTCATGAAATCCAAACTTCATGAAAGTTGCAGATGAGATTCATAATGCCCATTTTCGGACTCTTGAGACATTCCAGTGAAATGGTTGCCACTTTCCCCAATTGGTTTATGCTGAAAATTAGTAATGGATATCCATTCAGTCAGGTATGATTCTCTCCACCATACCCATTTGAAAAATTCCCACTTTGTGCAGTTGGGTTTTGCTGTTTTTCTCATCCTCCACCGTAATATTATGTGAGGGGAAATCTGTCCCCCAGAATTCAGCTACACCATACCCACCAGAAAGATTCCCAATTTGTTCAACTAGGTTGAGCTGAAATTAATTTATAGGGTTTTGTCCACCGACCCTGGTAGAGCTTTGCCTCAACCCAGTTGAATTTCGTCCATAAAATCCATCCGGGTGTGGCTGAAAATCTTTATTATTGAATCTAATACCCCAATCTCGAGCATACCCATTTGGTTTTTGATCCAAGTCTATTATAGGGTTCTGGTTGTGAGCATAAAACTGAGTATGGTTTTGCTGATATTGTACATCAGGGTTTTGGAACATATCAGTGGAATCTATACAATATTGGAAAAGAAGGAGTATCGACCTAGCTCATAATGAGAGATGAGATTCGTCGAGTCGCAAGCTAATCTGAGTATGGAGTTTGGTTAGTTTTTATTTGTTTTTGTAATGCAATTAATTCCTTGCAGATTGGGTTGCAATTAATTGATATTGTAGTTTAGGGTTTTCTTGTAGATTAGTTAATTGGTTTGTTCATGAACTCTTCACCCCTAATTAAATTCTTGTTCGTTTCAGATTGATGTTATATATTTTTTATTAAGAGTGTAGAAACTTGAAGGTGAAAAAGAGTAATAGCTCATTATATTACAGAGGGATAAAATTTATTCTGATAACATTGCACGTATAATTTACAGAAGTTGTTCATTTTCTACTACAACTTTACACAATATAATTTTTCAATAGTGAAATCTGTATGTTCTTTGCCTATTGATTTGAATTTGATAAATGTTGTGGGTTATTGCGTTTTTGGGTTAGTTTAGGGTTTGGTTGGTTAGTGTGATCTAAAAATTATTGTCGAAATATTTTAACATATAAAACCATCGATAATTTCACAAATCGGTGAAATTTATCCATTTTGAAGATGAATTTACGCTTATGAGCTTAGTTACTTGTTTATATAGTGTTGGATTCATTCAATTGTAGAACATCATGGAAGTGAAAAAGAGTAATACCTCATTATGTTGTAGATTGATAAAAATTATTATTATAAACAATGTTATTGACGTTGGAATTATGTACAACCTAACCCACGAATGTTATTTAATTTTAGGTATTTTATACCCTTAGTACAGTCTTTGACATTAACAAACATATAGTAACCTGAGTGGCTGATTATTTTTAGTTATATTGTGTTTTATCTTTACCAATTCGAGGCTTTATTTACATGTTTGTTTCATCTTAAAATATATAAAAAACTATTATCCGGTTTGTTTTTAGGAATTTTTTTTTTAACTCATACATATCATATATAATCTGATTATTCACATAGAAAACCCTCAAAAATTTGACTATTTCGTGAAAGTTATCAATTTTGAAGATAAAGTTACGGTTGTGAGCTTAATTACTTGTTTATATAGTCTTGGATTCATTCAATTGTAGAACATCATAAAGGTGAAAAAGACTAATACCTCATTATGTTGTAGAGGGATAATAATTATTCTTATAAACAATGTTATTGACGTTAGAATTATGTACAACCTAACCTACGAATGTTATTTTATTTTAGGTATTTCATATATTTTGTACACTCTTCGACATTAACATTCATATAGTGAATATACATTCAGTGATGTTACTCTCTGACTGGAACTGGCCATTCATCCAAGTCAGCAACCCAGACAGTATTAGTGGCCCCACAAGCAAAGACTTGGTCTGTATAATTTCCTCTTCAGTATAATTGAACAGTTAATGTATATCAGAACCCTAAAAGTCAACCAAGCCCCGCGCGCAAAACCCTTCTCAGTGTCGATTTTAATTTTTGCCAGAAATAAAAAATCCCCCAAATATTAGTTTTAGGTTTAGGGTGATGAGGAGGAAATAAATATATATACATTTGTGAGAATTAAGGAAAAACTTATCCCAACCAAAATCCAATTCCGAACAGTAAAATCCAATCCAATGCAGGCTTCATGAAGGTTGCAAATTCGATTCGTCCATAAATCCAGCACATTGAATGGAATCTATACAATATTGCGGGAAAAGGAGTATCGACCTAGCTCCTGATGAAATTAGGCAAAGGATTAGTGTTTATTTGTTTTTGTAGTGCAAATAATATCTTGGAGATTTGGTTGCAATTAATTCATAATGTGTTTTAGGGTTTTCTTGCAGATTGATTTGTTCCTGAACTTTCACCCCTAATTATATCATTCTTCGTTGTATGAAGACGTTATCTATTTTTGATTGAGAGTGATTGGTGTTATGTAATTTTTATTGACAGTGTAGAGACGTGAAGTTGTGGTATTTAGATTTCTTGCAGGTACTGTTATTTGTTTAGGGTATATATGGTTTTGGTTTTACGTTCTGCCTCATGATTCAAGTGTTTGTCTTAGTTTGATTCATCGGTATGGATTTTCATTTGTTGGAGAGCAGTTGGTGTTGAATATGAATATTAGCGCTGCCTTATAACATTGCACGTATAATTTACAGAAGTTTTTCATTTTCTGTTACAATTTTACACAATCTTATTCTTCAATAGTGAAATCTGTATGTTGTTTGCCTATTGATTTGAATTTGTTAAATGTTGTGTGTTTTTAAGTTGTTTGGTTACTTTAGGGTTTGTTTGGTTACTGTGATGTTAAAAAGTTTGTCAACATTTTTTTACATATAAAACCATCGATAATTTGACCATTCCTTGAAAGTGATCCATTTTTAAGATGAAGTTATGCTTCTGAGCTTAGTTAGTTCTTTATATAGTTTGTGATTCATTCAATTGATAAATTACGTCTCTCTTGATGATTCAAGTGTTTGTCTTACTTTGTTTGATCTGTGTGGATTATTATTTTCTCTGTGTATGGTTGTTGTTGAACATGATTATTATTGGTGAGCGTCGTTCTGCCTATGGTGGGTGTTGAATATGAATATTAGCGATGCATGTATAATTTTGAGAAGTTGTTCATTTTGTATTAAGGGGGAGTTTGGTTAGCGTGATCCCCTAAACGATGTATAAATTTTTTCACATATAAAACCCAAAAAAAATTGACTGTTCCTTGAAAGTTTTCCATTATTTAAGACGAAGTTACGCTTGTGAGCTTAATTACGAATTTATATAGTCTTGAATTCATTCAATTAAAAAAATACGTCATGCCAGATGATTCACGTGTTTCTATGTTGATATGTTCGATCAGTGTGGGTTTTTGTTCCTTGTATCTATGGTTGTTGTTGAATAAGAATATTATTCATGCTGAATATGAATATTGTTGATGAGGATCGTTCTGCCTATGGTTGGTGTTGAATATCAATATTAGTGATGACTTATAACATTGCACGTATAATTTATACAAGTTGTTCATTTTATATTACAACTTTACACAATCTAATTGTTGAAAAGAAATATTTATGTTCTTTTATTTGGATTTCTTAAATGTTGTGGGTTTTTATCTTTTTTGGTTACTTTAGAGTTTGTTTGGTTTGTGTGATCCCCTTCTTACTGTCAATAATATTTTGTCATATAAAACACATGAAATTTTGAGTCTTCCATGAAAGTTATCCATTTTAAAAATGAAATTACGGTTGTGAGCTTAGTTAGTTATTTATATAATCTTAGATTCATTCAATTGTATAACATCATGAAGTTGAAAACGAGTAATATCTCATTAAATTACAGAGGGATAAAATATATTCTTATAACATTGCACGTATAATTTACAGAAGTTGTTCATTTTCTATTAGAACTTTACACAATCTAATTCTTCAATAGTGAAATCTGTATGTTCTTTACCTATTGATTTTAATTTGTTAAATGTTGTGTGTTGTTACATTATTTTGGTTAGTTTAGGGTTTGTTTGGTTAGTGTCATGTAATAAATTCTGTTGAAATTTTTTAACATATAAAACCATCGATAATTTCACCATTCCTTGAAAGTGATCCATTTTGAAGATGAAGTTATGCTTCTGGGCTTAGTTACTTGTTTATATAGTCTTGGATGCATTCAATTGTAGAACATCATGAAGGTGAATAACATGCATACCTCATTATGTTGTAGATGGATAAAATTTATTCTTATAAACAATGTTATTGACGTTAGAATTATGTACAACCTAACCCACAAATGTTATTTGATTTTACGTCTTTTATAGCCTTAGTACAGTCTTCGAGATTAACAAACATATAGTAAATTGAGTGGCTGATTTTTTGTAGTTATATTGTATTTTATCTTTAGCAATTCGAGGGTTTATTTACATGTTTCTTTCATTTAAAAATTTATATAAAGCTGTTATCCGCTTTGTTTTTAGTAAAATATTTTTAACTCATACATATCATATATTATGTGATTAGGGTTTATATGTGGAAAAATTAGTGACTAAAATTAATTAATTGATCATGTATATAAAGCCTTTATCCTGTTATTGTCTTGGTTTTAAGGAAATTATTTATATGAGTTATACATGCTTATGAGATATATCTGATTACAAAATATATGTGAAAAAATTAATCAAGTAAATGTATTTCTTGAGCATTCAATAAAATGCATTTGTACAAAAATTCAGAATAATATAGTGCGTAATTTAAAGGGTTTTTTCATATGTATAATCATTTTGTTTTCTCTTTTATGGTATGGAAGACAAAATTAAATTCTTACTGATTCATTGCATTTGTTTTCATTTAATGTAATGAAATACATGCTGGAAAGTTAGTTTTCGTCTTCTTTTCGTTAAATTTTCCAGTTTTACTTTCCATCATATTTCCGTCTATCAAACGAACCCATAACATTTGAAATTAAGCTTTTTTTTCCTCCAGAGAGTGATGGTTTACCTTTATATAACCTCCCATTTACTTACCTCTTTTTCTTATTATATATATTGCTCCTATATTCCGTATCAAAAGTGTTCAATATATGTTGACATATTGAGAATATACGGATATTGATTTTTGTACTCCAGTTGTAACTAATACGGTTATAATTGATTGTTCCTGGATGAAAAAATGGATGCTCGTGGTCGATAATAATTGGTTCATGGATGAAAAAATAAACATAAGCTTTTCATGCCTTCAGATTAAGAATCTTGTACCTCTAATCTTTTCTTTCGGCCACTCATATTCCCTGTATGCCTCTTTCTTTCGCATTGTTGAATATACTTTGACAATATTTATTACACGTTAAAGTTTATTGCACTTTTAGTTGTAAGTAATATGATTCAGTTATATATTTCATTGTTGCAGCTCCTAATTTAGTTGAGTATTGTTGTGGGAGATAATAGTTGGATAATGGATGAAGAAATCAACAGTCAGGTTAATGTCATTGAACAAGTAAATGGGGCTGATCTTCTGGATGCTAAACCATGCATCGGAATGTGCTTTGATTCCGAGCAGCATGCATATGACTTGTACAATGGTTACGGAGGTAATATAGGATTTAGTATCCGTCGCGAGTGGGGCAATCCTAGTAGGAAGGCCGAAGATCAGGGGCCACAATCTGAAAGGAAACTGACTTCAAGGTTATTTGTATGTTCAAAGGAGGGTGTAAGAAGAAGTTCCAAGGCACGGAAGAAGAAGAGTCTTAGAGCTGATACACGAATGGACTGCCTTGCACGCATGGGTATAAGCTGGGATTCTAGTTTAGGGAAGTATGTGGTCCATAAATTCATTGAAGAGCACAACCACGATCTCATACCGAGCAATTTGACCCACATGTTGCCCTCTCAACGGAAAATCAATAGTGTGCAAGCAAGTCAAGTTGAGATGGCTGCTGATTGTGGTATATCCTTACGACAATCTTTTGAATTATCGTGTAGACAATTGGGTGGGAGAGAATGTGTGGGGTTTTCCAGGGTTGATGTCCAAAATCATTTGAGGACAAGGAGGCAAAATGATCTGGAAAGCGGGGAAGTTGGTTGGCTTATGAACTATTTTGAAAAGTAGCTTGTTGTTGATCCTAGTTTTGTGCACGCTGTCCAGCTCGATGTTGCTGACATGATAACTAATATTTTCTGGGCAGATTCGAAGATGGTATCCGACTATGCTGCTTTTGGAGATGTTTTGTCCTTCGATACCACATACAAGATTGTACAATGTAACAGACCATTTCCTGTGTTCATTGGCTTAAATCAACACCGTCAGACGACGGTTTTTGGTGCTGCATTGATGTACGACGAGACGGCTGATTCCTTTGCGTGGTTGTTCGCTACATTCTTGCGGTTCATGTGCGATAAAGCTCCAAAGACCATTTTTACCGACCAAGACGCAGCAATGGCCAAGGCATTGTCACAGGTCATGCCCCATACCACCCACATTCTCTGTTGTTGGCACCTCATGCAAAATGTACACAAGCACGCGGGTGCGAAACAGGTGGATAAATTTACGGTTAAGGGGACAATTTCTCATTTAATGTTTGGGGTGGAGGATGTAAAGGAGTTTGATGTCAAGTGGGATATGATGGTCAAATTATTTGGATTGTAGAACAATAAATGGATTGCAAATATGTATGATTTGAAGCATGTTTGGGGAAAGGCATATGTAAAGGGTGTATGGACTGCCGCAATGCGTAGTACTCAAGTTAGCGAGAGTTTCAACGGTAGGCTGAAACAGTACCTTGCTCGGCAATATGCGTTACCCAAATTCTTCCAACATTTTGATACATTGTTGTATGACAAGCGTTATAAAGATCTGGAAGCAGAGTATGGGCTGTTGCAAAAGCTTCCCAACATAGCAAATCCATGCATGCTTCTGACTGAAGCCGGAAAGGTGTACACGAGTAAAATTTTTGACAGAGTCGAGGCATAATACATGAAGGCTTGCATGAATGCTCAGATTGACACTGCGTTCCGCGATGACGAAAAGGGGTGTTGTCTTTATGAAGTTGGTCAATCTGATAAACCAACCAAACATGTGGTTACGAGAATTCTGCTGGATGACCACCTCACGTGTTCTTGCATGAAATTTGAATTCGAGGGTATTATGTGCATGCATACCCTCAAAGTGATGAAAGATATTCTGAGAGTGCACAAAATTCCACAACGCTACATTTTGAAAAGGTGGACCAGAACTGCAGAGGAGGGCAACCTACAAGAACTCGTTCGAAATGATGTTTGTACCGATGAAAGACTGGAGAAACAAAGAAGGCATAAAATCCTTTGTCGATCTATGATTGAAGTAGCCAACATTGCCAACGTATCATCCGAAGCTTTCGAAACTGTTATGGCCTTGTTTTTTAAGATGAAAACAGTTGTTGAGCAAAGTCTTCTACGTCGCCACACCCACCCACTGGCCATTCCACCCACTAATGTTGGTGTCAACATATCCGAAAATTTGCCTGAGAATTCCCATGCCAATACTTCCACCGTTGCTAAAGCAAAGGGTATAGCTGTCAAAGACATAACTAAAGGGCAGAGACGGTGGCTAATACCTACCATTGAGAAGGTTATGAAGAAGAAAAAACAGCCCGTAGTAGCAAAGGTATGTATTCGGATCTTATTGCATGAAATTGCAATTAAGTCGAGTATTACTATAGGGAAATTGTCATTGTTGTTTAAATATCTTTTGCAAATGGTAATTTGCGAATGTGGATTTACGGAAATTGGGAATTATATCCAGGGTTTAGTATAACATGCTTAGTTCTTGTAATTACATCCATTATTTGCTAAAATATAATCTTGTTGCATCAGATATCAAGCCCTGGCATCGCTTCCGCCACCTCAGATTTCTTATCCAGCTTCAACTTACCATCATCTAAGTTCACAGAACTTACCAAAGTAATTCTTATATATTCCTTCTATGCATGTCAGACCTCATATTTATTGCTTGCATTATCTCGGTTCATGTATTTTTCTACAAAATATTTACCTCTGTAATTATGTTGAGCTTATCTTCTTCCCCATTTTAGGTTACGGAGAATCCAGAGTATTCATCTGCCCCTTTTTACAATTTCTAGCCTACGGACTTCCCTCTCTTCCACCTACTCCATCGGACGCTCACATCGATGAATCAATTCCTTTAACCACGAGACAAGAGGTGTTTTTCAATAATGTATTGGTTTCAATTTGCATATTATTTCTAGTGCCATCACTTACACAATATTTTACCGTTTGTTTTCTCATATTTGCGTCATTGTTTTCCCTTTAAGGTCAATGATAATCATGTTAGATCACATGAACGTATGGAAACCAACTTCCCTCTTGTTGTTCATGCCCCTTTAGCCCCTCCATCGTGCGTTGTTGTTTTGTTATCAGATCACTCAATTGCCGTACCAGTTGGACTAGAGGTAGTATTTCTTTCTGTCTCTTTCACCATATGCTTTGCTCTACATATATGCAATATTTTCTTCTTCACTAATGTTAGCGATAAAATTTTTATGACCTTAAAATTTTATCGCTCTCTGCTGTGTTACAGGAAACCCAATCTCAGTCCAATTCAAAGTCAATTCAAAGAAATTTATTTGGTCGTGGGTTTCTAAGCCCTGGCTCCAATGGCATAAACATTCCAATTCTTTTTACTGATGAGTCAATAGGTGTTAACAACCTGCATCAGGTATTACCGCCATTACATTTCATGTTTGCTTATTTCTGTTCCTTCACGTTTTTATATGAAGCTTCTCGTTCTGCTCTACTGAAATGATTTATCTTGTATTTTTTAAAAACTAATTCAGGCAAATATTTAATTTTGTGTGTTGTTACAATGAACATCGGTCTACTTTAGGATTGAGCCTTCTAAGCACTCCCTTTTCTTTCGAGGGGTCGACAACCCTAAATCATGTAAGTAATTTCAATCCGATAATTTTCTGTACACAGTCCCCTTCGAAATACTAGTATTTTCTACATCGACTCCCAATCATATCTGTGGATATTTGTTTCGTCCAGGGTCCCCTAATCTGAATAACCTTTGGCGGTAAAACTTCAATTTTCCCGGACACCATTATCATTCACCCAACCCAAAATCATGTGAGTAACGTCAATCCGTTAATTTTCTGCTCAGAATTCCCTCCAGTATACTAACTTCCACATTCACTCCCATATACTATGTGTTCATATTTGTTTTCAGCCAGGGTCATGAAATCTCAACGGCCTCCGGTGGTAAAACTTCAATTTATCGGACACCATTATAATTCACACAGCGGATGACAACCGGTAGCACAAAAATAGCCAGAATAAGTGTTTGATTCACCAAATATATGAATATATAGCAGTTGTAATGTAACAATTTACTATAAACTATCATGTCCCTAGGTAGCCATGAGTTGAATGATTTAATAATTTTCAATCACACATGAAACATGAGCTACGAGGATTGAAGCTTTCATAAAATTTGTACATTCACTTCTCTGTAAGGTTTGAATTAACTATTTATTCAGTACACATTGGGTTTTATTCAGTACACATCTGGTTTGGGCCAGCTACATTCTACGGAAGTGCACTTAGAGCGGTTCCAATGAAAATTTTATGATGGTGAGTATATAACAACGATTGATAGTCTTCAAATAATTGCGTACAAATAACATATCTCATTAAATTTTTTGAAGGAATCTATGACCATATATTATTCTCAACACTCTACCGTTATCAATCACTCAAGTTTGTTTTTGCGACTACATTTGTTCCAACTTGCTTATTCGGGTTTTCATTTTCTCTGCATTACATGTTACACGGGGAATATTTAAATAATGTTACAGTGGACGAAATTTGATTGAAGGATTATTTAGGGTAAATGGCTTCATAATTTACCTTTTCCCCCCCGAATCACCTTATTTCATAAAACTAGCAATAGTTAAGAATATATATACATATATATATATCAAAAATAATGTATACATGGGAACAAATATTAATATTTCGGAAAAATATTAGATTCGGTAAATTAACAGTTACTCATGAGAAATATACATATTTTTCCCACAATATATGTTTCGGAAAAAAATTATATATTTCAACAACTATATGTAATTTGGAAATAATTTATATATTTCAGGAAATATATATATATTTCTCCTAACTATGTGTTCTTTTCCGAAATCTATAGTTTTTCCGAAATGTAGATATTTTTCCTTCCAATATAGATTTCTTAAGACAATATATTTACATATATATATTTATTCGGAATTATCTTCATTTTGTTCGAGATTTTTTTTAATTTCCTGAAAATTATGTTTTTTAAAAAATTATAAAATTGAAGTACGTTGTAGTCAAGTTTTTGGTTTTACACAATATTTACAAAGAATTCTGAATTATTATACAGTTATTTTAATTACAAAAAATATATATATATAATTAATTATGATTAATCTCGATTTACTTAAATACATGAAATGAGATTAAGTTGAAATTACAATTACGAAAATATTCACACTTGATAGATAATTTATAACATTTCTAAAATATGTCATAACAAGTATTGGGTACGTGGGGACAAATATGAGTTACAGACATATGCATGGTGTTCTGAAAGTCTGTTTCGTAAAGGTGTATTTTCATTCTGGTCTTATTCAAGCTGTGTGTCTTATGTTTGGAAAATAATACAAAAAATAAAAATATATATTAAGTATGAAAAATATATAAAATCTGAAAAAAATAAAATTGAAAATAGTATATGAATTTCAAAAATAATATTATTTTCAAACTTTATAAATTATTCCGAATTTTTTTTAATTTTTAATTTTAGGGTTTATTTTTTAATTTTTATATTATTTTCAAATTTTGTATATTTTCTCAAATATATATATATCTAATTTTCTATATTTGTTTCCCATTCTTATTTTTTTCTGTATTGTATACATTATTTCAAATGTTTAATATTATTTTTCAAAACTTATATATTATTTTTTAAATTATATATATATATTTTAAATTTTATATATTAATTTTGATTTTTATATATTTGTTTAAAATTTAATACATTATTATAAAAAAGTTATATTATTTTTAAAATTTTATATATTATTTACAAATTTGATACATTTTATTTTTTTTCCTATTATTATGGAATTTTTTTATGTTCCCACTTTTTAAATTTATATTTTGCATTATATATATTAATTTTTAATTATATATATATATATTTAAAATCTTATACATTATTTCAAATTTTGAATATTAAATTTTTTAACTTTGTATATTATTTTCATATTATATATATTTGTTAGGTTTATATATATTTTTCAAATTTTATGATCTCATGTGTTAAGACAATTGTATATAAGACCACTTGAGACAATCATTTTTTATTGTCTGAAATTACCCATTTTGGTCTCAAGTGGTCCGTGGTTTTTATGAACCAATTTTTCGGAACCGTATTGTGAAACAGATGGTTGGAAGTGGTTGTTACGTCATTTAATTATGAGACCAGATCACATTTGACCGGACCGCGAACCAAATAGGGCCTAATGTATTAATTGTCATGTTATTAGTGTACTGTATTGTAATACTTGTGGGGCTACTATTGGACACGTGTATGCTATTGTACTATTTTAGGGTGCAATCTGGTTTTATTTCCGGAACAATATATCACAATATATCGAGCATTGTACTGGACTAGACTTCTTTTAATCGTTTGATGGTTAATATATATCCATTTCTTTTAATTACACTGTGTAATTAATTTTTACCCTGTGGTCATTTGGTCAGGTCATCAATACCAACGTCATTATGTAGGGCATTAGGTCCTTGGATATGGTGCAATGAAGTATGCAGAGATATGGAAACATCTTATGAGTTATCATCACTACCAATGTATCAGTTGAAAAAGATATGTCATTAGATTATGTTGGCCCAAATCTGGAGAGAAACTTGTGTTGTCATTTTACATGAGTGGATGGCCAAATATAGCTATAATGTGGAATAAATCATTACCTATATATAGTAAGGTAATGATTTTATGAAGATAAAATTTACAAGTATCAGATATTTGATCTTAGTTGCAGATAAGACTACAGTTTTTAAATGCAATAAAATCTATATAAGGATGTATAAAGAGATGATAAGTAGGTGACATCTGCAAACCAACTTCTCCATTACATTATCGTGGGGCAAGAAAATCACACCTTACATTTCATTACATTACATTACTAGCTTCTACATTTCATTACATGACCAAAATATACGGCGAAAAAGACATTATCCAGTAAGAAAACCACAGGAAGAGACTTCAAGGTGCAAGAAAAGGACAACAAAAAGAACTCCACTTGACAATAAGGAAACCCAACCCCAACCTAGTCACCCTTCATCATATGGCCGGATACACTATACGCATCATAAATTGTTCAAAACAAGTGCCAAATAACCGCCCCCCCCTGAACAGCTTCGGGGACTTCATCGAAGTTCGTCCGACCCATCATCATCAGAGCTATCAGTGGAGATGATGACGGTACCGGAGTCCTCGCCATCGGTCTCCTCAACCTTCCTTCGGCTTTGGCCACCCACATTTGGGGGTTCTGTCCTCTAGATGTGCTGGTTGAGACGTGTTCCTATGTCTCTCACTTCCATACTGAGCCACTGGAAATGGATATGGACCTCCGCCATCTGCTGCCGGTTGCGCTCCTCAATTGCCGCGACTTGCCTTCCAAGTACTTGTACCTGTTGTACAAGGTCATTGTAGGAGGGCAAGGCTAGAGGGGGAGACATGGGCGCCTGTGGAGGAATGTTGATGGATATCCCACCACGACTTCTAGGTATTGGGCTTCGTAGCCCGGAGCGTTGTAGGACTTGCTTGCGAACTCTGGAAGAACCTCCGGAATTTGACCCAACTGAACTTTCCATAACTTCGAAACAAAGATTGAAGGGGGCTATAACATAGTAAAACTTCATAACAAGAGCAATGACCTGCGTTTTATATAGGAGTAAATGAAAATGCTTCAGTAATATCATGTGCTTGGAAGTGGTTGTTACGTCATTTAATTGTACTTAAAGTTCATGTGACAAGTAAGTTAGGGTTAACTTCATTTACACCCCCTGAGGTTTGTTTTATCTTCACTTGGACCCCCTCAGGTTTGCATATCTTCATTTACACCCCCTCATAGTGTGAAATGTCTAAAATACCCTTATACCAAACACCCCTTAAATCAATTTAAACCCTAAACCAAACACCCCCTTAGAATCAATCTAACCCTCAAACCAAACACCTCAATTTAATCCCTAAATCAATATTTATTCTCTCTCTCTCTCTCAGACGCACACACCACACACACACACATACACATGCACACACACACACACACACACACACACACACACACACACATATATATATATATATATATATATATCTATATATATATATAGATCTATACACACATATATATATATATATGTATTCGATTGATGACGGTGAAAGGGAACAACCCATCGGTCGAAAATAGGGGGAGGGGGGCGACGCCGACGGGGAGGCGGTGGCGGGAGGGGGCGGCGCCGACGGGGAAGCGGTGGGAGGGGGCCGACGGGGAGCGGGAGGCGGTGGGACTTCTATATATATATATGTGTGTGTATATATATATGTATAGATCTATATATATATGTGTGTGTGTGTGTGTGTGGTGTGTGCGTCTAAGCGACAGAGAGAGAGAACATGTGTGTATATATAATTTTATATTTATTTTCCAATTTAGTTTTTTTTTTTAATTTAATATATATATATTTGAATTTTATATTTATTTTCAAATTTTATAATTTTTTATATTTTTTTTGAATTTTATAATTATTTTCGAAATTTAATATATATTATTAGAATTTTATATGGTTTTTTTTAATTTTATATATTTGTCTTGAATTTAATATGTTTTTCTAAAAAAATCAAAATTTATATATATATTTTCGATTTTATAATTTTTTTTGAAATTTAATATATATTTTTGAATTTTATATGTTTTTTTAAAATTTTATATATTTGCTTCAATTTTTTTATGTTTTTTGTGATTTTTACATTTATTTTCAAATTTTAATATGTTTTTTTGAACAAAAAAAATAATTTCAAAATTTATATATATTTTTTAATTTTATATTTATTTTCGAATTTATAATATTTTTCAAATTTTAATATATATTTTTTCAAATTTTATATATATTTTCAAATTTTAATACAAATTAAATTATTAAATGGTGGGAGGTGGTCTAATTGATTAAAACATTATCCTTGTTTCCAAACAGATTAAGAATAAGACATTGAGGGTAGTTTAGGAATTTAAAAAAAAATTCAGGCTGATGTCATCGTTCAGGTGGTCTAAGTGATGAGAATATTGAAAAGTAGGGGGTGTAAATGAAGTTAACCCAAATAGTTATCATCATGGCAAGTGGAGGTTAGATTGCACTTAATATGCAGTGGAATATTATGTGAAATTGTGCAACTATATAATCGTCTGCTGGTTAAAACAATTTTTTATTCAACATCCTAAATATTTAAAGGACCCCTCATCACTATATTTATATGTGCGATTTAAGTAGAAAAAATTAACTATGTAAGATAAATTTATAGTACAATGTAAGATAAATATGTCAGCCATAAGTATACAAATATGTTGACTCTTCGAGGCATTAAAATGAAGAGATGATTTTTTATTTCCGATTATTGTATAACGTTACGGTCGATATTTCCAGCAAAAATAACAGTGAATGTGGAATTATTCGTCAATGTTTGACTCATCATCATAAATCTTAAAACCTGCAATCATTTAGTACAATTTATGTGTGCAATGTAAGTGTATACGAATAAACAATGTTACATATATTTTATGTGCATTGTCGTTGGGTGTATACTCCACCCTCCCCCACTTACCGAATATACATAGAGGACAAATGTGTGAAGGAGGGTACAGAGGAGCCGCAAGGAGGCTTTAACTCAGAATTCCTATTGAAATATGTTGAAGATTTTGTAACACAAATATTTGAGCCATGAGTATAAATAATTAAGTTCACGCTGGGATGAAATAGAAAGATGAGATAATGTTAGAGGTGCCGATGTTTATGGATGAACTTGTACGTCGATATCTCCGCCAATTCAAAGAGTGAAGATGGAATTAATCAATCGTCAAGGTTTAGTATTTCTTGGAAATATTAAAACCTGCAACCATTTAGTACAATTTATGTGTGCAATGTAAGTGTATACGAATGAGCAATGTTACATATATTTTATGTGCATTGTCGTTGGGTGTATACTCCACCCTCCCCCACGTACCGAATATACATAGAGGACAAATGTGTGAAGGAGGGTACAGAGGAGCCGCAAGGAGGCTTTAACTCAGAATTCCTATTAAAATATGTTGAAGATTTTGTAACACAAATATTTGAGCCATGAGTAGAAATAATTAAGTTCACGCTGTGATGAAATAGAAAGATGAGATAATGTTAGAGGTGCCGATGATTATGGAGGAACTTGTACGTCAATATCTCCGCCAATTCAAAGAGTGAAGATGGAATTAATCAATCGTCAAGGTTTAGTATTCCTTTGAAATATTAAAACCTGCAACCATTTAGTATAATTTCTGTATGCAATGTAAGTGTATACGAATGAGCAATGTTACATATATTTTATGTGCATTGTCGTTGGGTGTATACTCCACCCTCCCCCACGTACCGAATATACATAGAGGACAAATGTGTGAAAGAGGGTACAGAGGAGCGACAAGGAGGCTTTAACTCAGAATTCCTATTGAAATATGTTGAAGATTTTGTAACACAAATATTTGAGCCATGAGTATAAATAATTAAGTTCACGCTGTGATGAAATAGAAAGATGAGATAATGTTAGAGGTGCCGATGATTATGGAGGAACTTGTATGTCGATATCTCCGCCAATTGAAACTGTTCCTTGGAATTAATCGTCAATGTTTACTCCTCATCCGAAATCTCTAAACTTGCAACCCTTTTTCTATTTAGATGTGCAATGTAACTAACTGCCAATTAACAGCTTTACATATATATATTGTGCGTTGTAGTTGGCTCTTTCATCGACCCTTCCCTCACGTACAAAATTTACATATAGGTCAACTGTGTGAAATAGGGTATAGAAGACTGTTAACGGGGCGACAAATAAATTTTTAAGTAAAATATCTTCAAGATTGTTATTCCGTTTTGCCTCCCACATATGTAAACCATCAATATATTGTAATTGTTGGACGAAACCTTTGATAAGAGATAAGTTCTGACTTCTGAACATTGCATTAGGACCATTTACCTATATTTAACCCTAAAAAAAAATTAAAACATAATGTAAAATTATACGTCTGAATTTTTTACAGAAACTTCAAATGTTTAAACTTTGAAGGGTAATTTTTTTGTTTTCTCGCAATTTCTGCTTCAAAGGCATTATCTTTGGAAGAAACAAATATTGTGTATTCTAGTGATCAGCTGATAATTTTTACAATATCAACACTTCAACCGGGTCGATTGTCGCAATTATAACAACTGTGGTAATGCCTCAGATCTTTAAAAAGTAGATCATATCATCATTGTGCTTTCTATACCGGACTTCACATAGTATCTGGTTTGTAATAAATATAGGAAAACCCAAAACCAACATATATGGAATGGGAAAGAACATTACTTGCTAAAGAGTAAAATTACGTTGCCAACCAAAATTCTATTAATACTACACATTACAGTCACAGAACAAGGAACCCCAAAGTTTTACATCCGCTTATGAGCTTAGAAAAAATAATTGTTTGTGGTTACCGTCAATACACTCCCTTTAACTTAGTCCTTAAATATTCCATTTGTTCGTTGCTGGGGTCGCCCATCAATTTAAGCAAAAATTCCGAACGCAAGTAGAGTGAATCGGTCTGTATTCATTAAAAATAAAGATGTTAGGATCGATAAATAGAGGGGTGATGGAAGGGTATAGATTTATGTGGACAATTCTGAAAACTCACCGAGATCAAGTCTCCAGCTAAGCATTGGCCGTTTCAAGCCTCCATATTTTGCATCGCAAAGGTACCACATGAAGAGCTGGTCATAAGAGTGTATTACGTTGTGCCTTTGTATACTTATTTAACCATATAACTCAAAGGGGAATACAATAATCAGTTGCCTCTTACTCGTCCTTTGATATGGGTATGTTTTGGACCTTTGTGTAGACGTAGTTGGTGAAGTCCTTTCCGAATACAAACCCCGCAAACTCACACTAAGAGGTTGTTTTACATGAGACAAGAAATAATAACGGTTGTACCCTATATATAGAATAAACCTTTTAGAATTTGTTCAAAGGTACCGGTGTTTTTATCAACGGATGGTATCTGAATTGCTTTCCCCCCGAGCAAAGGTAATCGACTAATTTGCATCGTTGGTTAAGAACTAATAGAAACCAATGCCCATCTACGCATGCTGGGAAAAAAATCTTAAACAATAGGCAAGGTAAGCAAAGATAAGAAAATGAGATGAATGAGTAATATAAAATATTTAATAGTCATGGCAATTAAGAATCATAATGTACCAGCTCGGCATCCTTCACATTATTTAAGTACGGACATGGTGAGACTCTCTTATAGTAAGTGAACAGCTCTTTAGGAGTCATTGTCGAAGGGCGAGTTTTTTTCTTCCTACCGCAACCGCCCATTGCTTCTATCTTCGCAACGATTTGGGATTTGAAATAGTATTTCCCTCGTCTTTCTCCTTTTTCCCTCTGGTTCAGCTTCTCGGCAAATACATTAAGTACCTGTGTTCAATCCGAGAGTGGTATATTTACAAAAAAATATTTAAAGTAATCATGGCCCATCCCCACAAATATTTGACTTGCATTTAAAGAGTGTAATATCAGTGTCAAAAATGCTATGTGAATTGTTCAAGAAAATAATGAGCGATGACGAGGAAATAATAACCAAATTATTGTAAATTAAATTTAAATTTTTATGATTTACGAATCATTAGTATGGAAACCGTTACATAATTTTTGCATATGAATTTCATGTAAATTAAATTAGTATTCGCATCACTCCATTTTTCAAAGACAAATTTCTTATTAATCAATTGGTATTTCCTTCTATCAAAGTCATTGGGAATGTACGCGTTCACTTACACTGTCAACTAGCCATTGTTTTCCAAAGAGAGTCTGAAGGTGTCGGCGCTCCAAAGTTTGGTTTCCATACTTTACCAAAATCTCCCTGATATAACAAACAAAATAGTACGCTTATTAGTTGGCAACAAAGTAGTATTACAATGTAGATAAAAAAATAAAAAATGTTACCAGTTTCCTCACACACCTTTCATCGCAACCTTCCATCGAGGCATATTCCATGGAGGCATAATGGAGAAGATCCAACTGGTAATCGGAGCGATTGGTTACTTCCTCTACAGTTTGAATCCATGGCGAGTACGCGTAACGTCCAGGCCTCTTGCTCCTTTTTCCCCTACCCGCATTTTCACAATCTCTCATATTCCTTTTTCCACTACCGCCCCCTTCTGAGATTGTCTTCGCTGATGAAAAGGATACCCGTCGCACCTTCCTAGGCGCTAGAGTAACTTCAGATGCCACCATTTGATATTCCTCTTGGATGGAATGTCCAATGTGTTCTTTGGCCAGACTATACACAAGGCCTGCAAGTTGACGATCATCATCAGAGCTATCAGTGGCTTCTGTTGCTACACATTCACCTTATGTATATCGTTCACCTATCCCATCATCAATATTGGCCACAACCCTCGTTGACATTACTGCTTCTCGATTTCCTACAGACTCATCGACTTCTTTGCTGCCTCTTCCTTCTCCTACAGTCATTTGTCCTCCATGTACAGCTGTATCTTCTTGTACAGTTGATTCCAGTACAGCTACTCCAACATTTTCAGACCCTTGGGCCTCATATGAGTCTGCTTGTAGGGGTGTGTGTTCTCCCCTGCTTTGTTCTTCTTCCACTCCTTCTTCATCCACTGATAGAGCTTCTCCTCTTGGCAATTCTTTATCTTCTCTATACTCTTCCTCTTGATCATTTTCTTCCGAATCAGAATCAGATTCAGAGTGGGAATCTCTATACTCTTCCTCTTCTTCTGTTTCTGAATCGTCGGACTTTATTTTTGCTTCTTCCCTTACTTCTTCAACAACACACTTGCCCTTGTCCTTGGACATATCTCTGACCTCGGCACTTACCATGGCTGTTATCCTCCTTCTCAGTCATTCCACAACATTAACCTTAGTTCTTACATCGCCCTTCTTCTTGTTCTTCTTGCTTTTCAGTTTCTCAAGCTTTGAAGCTTTACTTCTCAGTTTTTTGGCGCACTCATCGGCAGTAGCTAGAATCTGTGAAGCTACATACCTCATGCGATGAATTACTTCCTGCAAATATTCACAGAACCGCCCCTAATTTAAGCAATAGCATAGGAAACATAAATACTAAAGAAAATGGAAGATAAATACGTAGGCATTAACTTACATCAGCTTCGACGTCCACCGAGTCCTCCGTGGCCACATTGCGTTCTCTCTCGCTATTTGCAGACGTATAACCAGTGGAAGCAATGGTTGGCAGACTGATATTGGTGCTTGCAGTAGCAGCACCAACCGGGATCAACTATGGACATATTAAACACCATAAATTTATGAAGAAACTGTAAAAATAAAACATAAATATAAATGTCATGTCTTACCTTGTGTGTGCCATATGCGCCCATACCCTCATCCCATTTAATTCTACGGCATACAAGGTCTGACGTCCAATAGGCAAGGGTTTGAATGTTGCCTTGCAGGTAATGAAATTGGACAGACTCAAAACGCATATAGTATAAAAGTTGTTGTAAAGGTAAAAAAAGTTATTAAAAATTCTTACATTCAGTGGATAACATACATTATCAAACATGACACACAATACCTGCAAGAACAACAAGCATCCACGATAGGCAGTCTTTAAC
This sequence comes from Cornus suecica, assembly GCA_963922005.1. Taxonomy (NCBI): domain Eukaryota; kingdom Viridiplantae; phylum Streptophyta; class Magnoliopsida; order Cornales; family Cornaceae; genus Cornus; species Cornus suecica. Next base: position 77,838,795 of record OY998239.1, read on the forward strand.
GGCCCCCCTGATCCAGGCCTTATAGCTTTCACAAGCGCATCTGCAACATATTTTGCCCAGTTGTATGTGGCAATGGCCTCGACATCGGTAACAACTGGCAACACGGACAAGTGACAATCATCACGGCATGTTGGTGTTAGCACAACTGCACAAGCCAATACAACAAACAGTCGCTTGAATTGTTCGTTGTTTTCTTCCTTTATGACTTTTTTAGCAACCTTCGATATCTTGAAACCACCAGCCTCGTAAAGACCGGCTGCCACCATCCACTTTGCCCTTTCAAAATGTTGTTTCGTAGGAACTTTGTGTAAACCAGTGGGTACTCCAAATACATTGGCCACTTCACAGCCATTGACATGAAGCTCTCCGACATGAGGAACTAAAACTCGGTTGGTTCTACAATCGAAGTTCGAAATCAAGTACATGGTTAATTCTTTGCCAATCACATTGCAATTGAGCTCCAACAACTTTCCAAAGCCAATATTGTCGACCATTTTCCGCTGCTCAACGGAGAGCTGGGAAACGGTATTGATAAAGAGTTTCAGGTGTGACCGTTGGAACCCGGTTCGCTTCTCTTCTTTACCTTCATCCCTGTTTCACAATGAACTGTTAATTTTCAAATATTCAAAGCTCTCTAAAAATTCATTCCAACTCCTCTTATATACAAGGTTAATAGACAAGATAAAATATAATGAAAGGCATCCCCGACCCAAGATATAAGGCCGGGCCTAGAGGACATGAACACTTTCAATCAAGGGTACTCTGACCTCATACTTTATAGCAGAGAATTAGTTAATTTTGAATTGAATGCGGATGTGTGTCACTGAAGACTGTTTTAGCATTGAAGAGTGCTTCATCTCACCCATGGATTCTCACTAATAGCGTAAATAAACAGATTGGCCAGTGGATTTTAGCATTGAAAACTGTTTTCGAATCGAATGCGGATGTGTGTAACATGTTGAAGTCATCTGGGTGGTTTTTGAAGACTGATTTGGAGAAAACTATGATACCCAATGTAGAATTTTTGAAGACCTGTGGTGTTAGTTTGTTGCAAATAAAGAAACAAGTCTACAATTTCACAAGTTTTTTCTTTAATAAACCTACAAAACTTGAAAACTTTGTCAAAAGGGTTGATGAGATGGGATTTGACAGGAAATCTAAGATGTTTTTTTACGCCATTCGGGTTATTAGTTCGATGACAATAGAGACTTGTGAGGTGAAATTGGAGCTTTTTTAGAGTTTGTGGTTTTCGGAACATGACATTTCGTTGGTTTTTAGGAGGGTGCCGATAGCATTTGCCGTATCATAGAGGAAAATTAAGGCCATAGCACAACTTTTGCTTGACAACCCTAAATTTCATATTTCATTTTTCCTTCATTACCCGGAAATTCTTCTTCTTACTGTTCAAAATAGGCTTAAACCACGGCTAATAGTTTTGAATTTTTTGGAAAGGAAGAATTATCTTCTAAAAGAGTCTAATTTGGCAACTTTATTCAAGATGACTGTATTAGAGAAATATGTAATCCCTTATAAATATGAAGACGATGACTTATTCCTTGAGGGGCTTCTTACGAAGGGCTCATTCGCACCAGAAGTATGTGCATAAGATGACAATGTCATGTGTGACTGATTTAGTACCTAGAGGCAGGCTTACTCCCTCTAAATTTTTTTCCTTAAACAAAATGTCTGCCAGCATAACATGGTAGAGAAGTGGTTAATCATTTGCATTAGATCCGCTTTTTTTTTTAGGAAATTCATATTTTGTACAGTACAACTCTCCAAAATTTTTGTTGGTTTGTAGACAACTTTTTCATTTTAAGGCCTTGAGATATATTCTCTTAATATAACATTTATTTGTGCTTCCACTGTTTGATTGAAGAATCATGTTGCATAACTTTTATTATTATTATACTTTGGTGAAGTATAATTAATTATTTGTACAAATTAGCCATGATTTTTTTCTTCACATCTCATTACCTCATTATGCATCGTTTATGCTCTTTCAAGTGTGCTTATCATTCATAAGATTACTCATGCATATTTGTAGGAATCTACTGATATAAACATGATTTGCATAACATCACCACCAATGAGACACTATACACACTATTTTTAACACTCTTCTATAATTGCTTTGGCACATTTCACTAGATGTATATTTCTTATGAGTTGCAAGGTTGGAGTATATATTCGACTACAATGCACAAAATTTGTTCCTTACAAAGTTAATTTATGCCCACTGAAATTGCACATACAAAATTTACAACAGTTGATAATTTGAAGATTAAGGATGAAATAAATAATTTGCCGAATAATTTCACTTTCACTTTTTGTTTTTCTTTGTTTAGAAATATCGATCTAAACGTTCCTATACAATCTTTGGAACAAAACAATTATCTTTTATTTTGATTTAGGGCAACAGTTAACATATAGATATTTGTACAGATGTTTAAATATGTGGAAAAATATGATACCAACCCTAAATTAAAACCCTCTAAAATGCAACCCTAAATTGAAAACTCTAACATATTAACTATTCATGATTTCAACTACAGGAGTATAGTAACATACGTATCAATCATGGAATAAAACACCTAAATTAGCACATATAATTGCAAATATAGACCCTAAAATCACCATAAATCCCTAAATAAAACCACTATAAACTGAAACCCCAAATTCAAAATCCTTTTTAAATTGCAAAGCTAAAATGAACCCTAAATTAAATTCCTCTAATATGCAACCCTAAATTGAAAACTCTAAAATCAACCCTAAATTGACAACTCTAAACTCTAAATAGAGACTTTGAATTACATTTCACTTGACAATAACCCAGAGTAAAAAATGACATAACTAAGTTTATGCAAATTTTCCACCGGAATATTGATGGACAATGGAAGAGGAGGGACGGTCTTTCGAAAAGAAGATGATGGTCTTTCTTTTGCCGGTTTTAATCGTTTTTCGTGGCTCTTTTCCGCTTCATCTTCGACGAAGATTTTCCTTCGCGTACGCCAACATCCTTGCCTTTACCCTTATCGACCATTTGGAGTAATAAATTGGGAATTATTTGTGGGTTTCGCTCGCGTGCTTTTTAGGGTTAGGTTTTGATGGTTGATGCATCAGTTTGGTCTCAAAGGTAAGAAACAACACTTAGACGGAGTTCTCAAGGGGAAGAAGGCACAAGTGATTGCTACACTGTTCAATTTCAGTTTGGAGATCTCAAGGAACAAGCAACACTTAGACGGAGTCTTCGAGAGAAAGAAGGCACAAGTGATTGCTACAGTGTTCACTTTCAATTGAAAAACCTAAACTTTGGACCCTATTACAAATTCAGCACGTGTTGGAGCCAAATTTTTTATAACTCAAATTTTCTACAGTTCCGTATATAAAAACAGTTCCGTTTAAAGTATATGGTATACACAGTGAATTATATATATAATGATATATGCTGATGTGTAGACTTGATTGATAAGGAGGAAATTTGAGCCAATAAAAAGCCGCCATGTGTGAATGGAAGTAGGTCCAGTCTGAGAAGGACTGGACTTGATTTTTTACCCTCGTGTACATCTCAAATGGGTGTTTCGATAGTTTACTTACGAATATTCAGATTAGTCTTTTAAGTCTCAAATTTCTGAGTTAAAGTTTGTTATTACTGGATTTTTGTTTCTTTAATTTGGACTATTTGTTTTATATCTTACAACTTATCACAAGTTTCATAAATAATAGAACTTTGTTAGTTTTTCATGCTTAAACCTCAAATGGGTCTTCAGATAGTTTATATAAGGTTTTTTCTGGATGTTTCTTTTATATATGCAAATACTAAGTTGAAGTTCGATTCTCGGTACGTCATTCAGGTTAATTTATTGTTATGTTCTGTCTTGGGACTATGTGTTTATGAATATTTATATTAGTTTCTTTCGCTTAAATTCAAATTAGTCTTGTGAGATTTTGGATAGGAATGTTTAGATGAATTATTTGTACACTTCTCTATCCTTTATTTATTTACTAAATTATTTATTTTTGGCCGATAAGAGACACAGCATAATCAAGGATAAATTAACAAGTTTCATGCCACCCTAAATTGAAAACTCCAAACATATTAACTATTGATGCCTTATGATATCCGAACATGAGTGTTCATTTATGATAATTTCACCATTCTACTTCTCCTGGCCACCAACTAATGAGAACAAAAATCTCCTGTGTGTTTCGGTAAGTGTTTCATGTTATACATCTACTAAACATAATACAATAATGGATGGGAAGATGGTTTCTGCAATTTTGCTGCCTCAACGGATCCCAAAACTACCGGAGACTTTCCGAGCTCATAGGTCTATGGACTGCAACGGCTATGCCCATTGAAAACTCTAAACTCAACTAAGAAACCCTAATTTAAACACCTCTACAATGTAACCCTCAATTGAAAACTCTAAACTCAACTGCTTGAACAATCGACATTCAAACATATCACATACCAAATTAACAAACATGGATTTTAGGATGACATACCTAAGTCTATGCAAAATTTCCACCGGAATATTTATGGACGATGGAGGAGGGATGGCCCCAGAAGAAGATGATGGCTTGTTTATCGCCGATTGCTTCACTCCTTTTTTGCCGCCTCTCTTCAACTTCGTCTTCGACCCAGCTTTTCCCGTGGGTGATTTCTTCGACGCACCGGCAACATCCTTGCTCTTATCCACCATTTCGACTGATGAATTGACCTTTAAATTGGGGGTTTTTACGGATTCCCTCTAGTGAATTTTAGGGTGAGGGGTTAGGTTATAAATTGGGGATTTCTAGGGTTAGGGCTAGAATAGAAAGGAGCTTTCAAGGGGAAGAAGAAAGACAGAGTTCTCAAGATGAAGATTGCTACAGTGGTTCGCAAAATGGAGCTCTCAAAGGGAAGAAGAAATACAGTTCGCAATGGAGGTCTCAAGGGGAAAAAGAAATACAGTTCTCAAATGGAAGCTTGCTACAGTTGTTCGGTCAATTAGGACATGTTTTAATTCCAATTTTAGGATGTGTTTGATTTGGAGCGAAAATGGTGTGATTTGGAGCCAAAATGGTGTACTTTTCAGAAGTCAAAGTAGTATTTCCAAACAGTTCCGTATATATGTATATAAGTATGTCATATATACAGATATATGTATATAAGTATGTCATATATACTGAGATATGTATATGAGCTGATGTGGATAATTGAATATTGTGCAACCAACCACAATCTGTCACATGTGAATGAAAGGAAGTCCAGTCAGAGAAAGAATGGACCTGATTCTTTTCCGTACATTAATTACTAGGAGTCCTCTTTACTCATGAAATAAATTATGTAACAATTGCAATTGCAAATCTGTGGCTGCTATATATTTTGTATATTCAACAAAATGCTATAAATTATATATATATTTTGACCAATATGATGTGATGCTCTTAGGAAAATGATATTTTAACACTAAGTTAAAATTTCTATTGAATAATTCAATCAATCTATTACGAAATTTGAAAAAAAATAAATCTCATTCTAATGATTAAATAAAGAGAATTTATACCTTTAGTTAAATTCTCATAAAAGGTTTTTCTTAAAAGTAATATACTTGAATTTATGAATTCCACTAATTTGCCAGATAATTTATGACAACTTCCTGGATGTGAGTATATAAATTTTTTTCCAAAATTTATATCCTTTGTTTTTTCAAGAATAAGATCTCAAAATAATAGTAACGAGAAAGCTTCCCTTGATGTTGAAAATATATGCAAGGGAGTAAGAAAACTACAACAAGAAAGTCTAAAGTCGTCATTTCCAAAATTTATATCCTTTGTTTTTTAAAGAATAAGATCTCAAAATAATAGTAACGAGAAAGCTTCCTTTGATGTTGAAAATATATGCAAGGGAGTAAGAAAACTACAACAAGGAAGCCTAAAGTCGTCATTATTAATAAAACAGGTGTTATAAGCTGACTTTTACTCTGAAACTTTGAAGTGTTAATTAAAAATGTAAAAGTTATTATATTTCGTCGATGAAAATAACAGATTAAATGATCATTAAGTTTTTTTTTTTTTTCAAAAAGTGAGTAGTCATCAAATTTGAAAAGCAGATAGTTATGGTACTATACCTGACTACTGAAGGGTTAATTTGTCAAAGAGTTCTATATGCTGGTTAAATATAATTACAAATATGCTCGATGTTTTAGGTAAAAAATAAAAGAGTAAGACTTGTTTCCTTTGCCAAAATGTCAAAGAGCGTATAAATGAAAATATAATACAATAATTTATGTGAAAAACTTCAAATTGGAGAAAAATTATAATCGTTGTCAAAGACAATCATATAAATTTTATTATGTGAAAAATTGTTATAACCACACTTGCTGTAATTTTTCTCTCACCACAATAACCCAAAATACAAACCCAAAGAGAATTTTCCCACAAAATTCTTTCTCTCACAAAGCTTATCTCTAATTTTGGGATATTGAATTGTTTCTTCAAGTGTAACTTTAGAATAGGGTTAACACCTATATATAGATGAGAAGATGTGGAGAACAATAACTTGTAATGGAGAACAAGTCAATACAAATTATGGTAAGTACAAGGTGGGCTGGGCCTAGCTATCAAATTTTGGCCAAACCCAACAATCTTCACATTTGGCAAAATTTCTCCACTTCACTCGAACTTATTCACAGTTTTAAAAAGCTCCACATTGATTCAAACATATACCTGTCAATGGATCAGATTTTGATCCGAATCTGATCCGATTAATTGGATATGGATTTAAAATAAAATTCAATAACCCGATTAGAATCCGAATCTGATTTCTTAATAAATTGAATTTATGCTAATCCGATCTGAATCATATAATACATATATATATATATATATATCAATATATATTTAATATTTTTATGTGTATATATATTTAGTATTATACCTATATAAATATTAATTGTTAATTATTTTGTTACTTATTAATAATGATTGATCAACTATATTACTATTTATTAATAGATAAATGTTGAGTAGTAAATGTTGTATACTTAATATATATATATATATATATATATATATATATATATATATATAATTATGTTATTAGTTGTATATGTAGTTAGTATCTCTAATTATGATCTAAATTTTTATTTGTTATTTGACTTTCATATTTGTCAAGGACATACATTACAAGTATAAATACATAATTTTATTTTTAGTGTTCATAAAATAATAATAAAAAATAAATATTCTTTATTAATTTCATTTTTAAAAAAAACTTATAGTCAGATCGGGTTATCGGATCAGAGATCCAAATATCAAAGAAATCGAATTCGGATTAAGGAAACAAAAATCCGTCGAATTATCGGATCGGATTCAGATTCGGATCAGGACATATCCAATCCAAATCCGTTCCATCTACAGGTTTATTCAAACATCATAACTCCTACTACAAACATTGTCTTCACCAACGGTTATAATTCTCAACACAGAATTATCATACTTCATCATAAAGAGTACACACTTAGAATAAACCATTCTAAAAATTTTACCTCGACACATGTCGAACTAATCCACTAAAACATTATGGTGCAACTTCCACGTTGACTTTTCTAAAAGTTCATCAGTCATCGACATCAACTCCACCACACACCTTGAATCAATGACAACTAATGTCCGTGTGCAAACTTGTGGACCCGCTAGCAGTAACACATCCTCTTTTCATGACATTTTTTTGGAGACTAGCGGCATGCCATGAGGATGTACATGCTCTTTCAGAGAACATCAACAAAGTCCACCTCACCCAAAGCAAACACATTATTAGCTTTACCGGCGGTATTTGACCTTGAGTTTGCTTGTCGAACCAGCTCCACCTTTCTGATAATTTCTCTTGAGGTGCCCAACCATTTCTATTTCAAGGAACCAAGCTCTGATACCAATTGTTGGGAATTTAGGACTTGTTTCCAAATTTCCTCCCAGGATCCTCATTTGCCAAAATGTCAAAGAGTAGAGAAATTAAAATACAATACAAGAATTTAAGTGAAAAATTTCAAACCGGAGAAAAATCATAGTCGTTGTCAAAGACATTCAGATAAATTTCACTATGTGAAAAATTGTTACAACCGCACTCTCAATAATTTTTCTCTCACCACAATAACCCAAAATACAAACCAAAGAGAATTTTCCAAAAAAATTATCTCTCTCACAAATCTTATCTCTTAAGCTTTTATCTAATTTTGGGATATTGAATTGTATATTCAAGTGTAACTTTACAATAGGGCTAACACATATATATAGAGGAGAAAGTGTGGAGAACAAGTTAAATTGTAATAGGGAACAAGTCAATACAAATTATGATAAGTATAAGGTGGGTTGTGCCTAGCTATCAAATTGTGGTCAAACCCAACACTTCAATCATGGACATTAAGCATTAATTTGAAAATGGGGAAATGATTTAGATAAGATCTGTGTACAATAATGAATTAATTTTGTTTGTGCATTATTAATCGCGTTTTGTGTATTGTAAAGAAAAATGTTTTGTTTTCACTCGTTAGATAATTGTATAATACGAGTGGAATTCAGGTAGACCAACATAACTTTGTCATTTGTCACTTATATAGATTTTGACTGAAATAAATTCCTTTATAAACAAAGATATAGGACTTTATGGTTTAATTATCATTGTTATTAAGGGTGTCTTTGCTTTAAATAATCAAACATATTAAAAACTATCAATTACAATTGTAATCCTATGTACAAAAGAGTAAAGTAAGGTGTTGTTTGATAAAATTAAAAATTAAGTACTGAAAATTTTAAGATATGAATTTGATGTAACGAAGGTTTTAAGTAGTGCTTAAAAAAATTATTTTTTTATTTTTTTAAAAATTTTTGAGTCTTCAGACTTCAGTGTTAAGTGTTCATTCTATAACTTAAAATTTTACGTCATTTTAAATGTTGAACAAGTGTTGTTTTGTACCAAAGACCTTATAGCCTGATGGTATCATCTTTTCTCCTCAAAGGGGGGTTAGGGGTTTGAGCCCCATGGGGGCCATGTGGATGTGTGGGTGTGTGCGTTTCTTACCATTAAAAAAAATAAATTATTGGTTTGTTTAGATTTAAATGTTAAATAAGTATTATCAAACAGATCCTAAGTCTGCTATGTTTGTTATTTTTTACAAGATACATGGAAGGAAGGAAAATGTTTCCATACATCTAACAGTATTTTGTTTTTGATCTTTTTGTTCTGGTTGAAAAAAATTAGACTTTTTTTGTGGTAAGATATTTTTAGTTAAAATTATAATCATGTTTCGTATGTTAAATTTAAATACATTGTAAGATTGACTCAAAATTGAAATAAAACTTGAACAATAAGTAAATTGGTGTTTCTATTTTATTTTATTTTATTTTTTTGATAATTGTGATGTCCAGGTCAGCTTATGCGCATCTCGACTAATTCACGGGACCCGTACAAGGCAACCCCCCACACGAATCGGGTAAGTCTCGGGCTATGTCCGAGGTCGTGGCCCTACTAAATTGTTTGCACCCAATAAAAATCGAATATGAGACTTCATGTTCACCATACATGTATTTTTTTTTATGTTACTTGGCAAAACAAAACAGACCACATCAAAGATTCAAAGATACTTCTAGCAAAAAAAATGTATCAATTTTCAACCCAAAATAAAAGCATCGAAAACAAATTGGAGGCCAAACGAAACATTTGCTAAAGTCATGAAGCATGGACAAGGACAAGATACGACGAGACCCAAATTTTAAAAAAAATTGGATTATGACATGAGATATAGCTATTAAAATTATATATATAGTCGGATCTAAAAAATAATATGAGCGGGGGCATAATGCTATTTTTCTGTAAAATTAATGGAGACCATATATAATTTTAGTGGGTTTTTTCTTACAAATATAGAATTTTATAGTTAAAAAATTGCAATTTTTTAATCGAGGCCGAGACACTGGTCCGCCCAGTACATAGGAAATAATAGTGGGACCTTATATAATTTTAGTGGGGTTTATCTTACACCATAAAATTTTGGGATAATTACACTAACCTTTTCGGCTTGTTTGGTTGATGGGTTTTGAGCTTGTTGGTCTAGTCTTTGATTTGAAGATCAGACCATGTTTGGCCTGCTTGGTTTTGATTTTTAAAAACCAGCCCATCTAAAACCAAGTTAGTCATCTCTCACTCAAAATTAAAAAAACAAAAATAAAAAATTCATAATAAATATATAAAATTCAATATATATATATATAATTCAAAAATATATATAAAATTTGGAACAAATATATAAAATTCGTAAAAAATATATAAAATTCAATAAATATATATATAATTCAAAAAACATGTAAAATTCAAAAAAATATTTAAAATTTGTAAAAAATATATAAAATTTGAAAAAACATATAAAATTCATAAAAAATATATAAAATTCATAAAAAATATATAAAATTAAAAAACATATAAAATTTGAATAATATATAAAATTCTAAAAAAACATATAAAATTCGTAAAAAATATATATAAAATTAAAAAAAAAACATATAAAATTCGAAACAAATATATAAAATTAGAAAAAACAAATAAAATTAGTAAAAAATATATAATTTTTTTAAAAAACATATAAAATTCGAAACAAATATATAAAATTCATAAAAAAATATATTAAATTTAAAAAATATATGAATATATATAATCCTTTGGCACACCACAATAGTATATTCATACAAGATTATCCAAATTAAAAAAAGGGGTAGGAAAATCATAATCAAATCATAATCAAGAGAACCAATGAGAGTTGAGCAATACAATTCAAGAAAGTGCTTTTCCACTATATTTCATTTATGCTTTATACTATTTTATTTGATTGGTAATATGGTTTTTTCGAATTTTATATATTATTTTATGAATTTCATATATATATATATATATATATATATATATTACGAATTTTATATGTTTTTTTAAATTTTATATCATTTTTACAAGTTTTAAATATTTTTTAGAATTTTATATGTTTTTTGAATTATATATATATTTTTTGAATTTTATATATTTTTTACAAATTTTATATATTTTTTCAAATTTTTTATGTTTGTTTTTAATTTTATATATTGTTTTTCGAATTATATATATATTTTTATGAATTTTATATACTATTTTGAATTTTATATATTTTTTATGAATTTTATATATTTTTTTTCAAATTTTATATATTTTTTACAAATTTTATATATTTTTTTGAATTTTATATGTTTGTTTTTAATTTATATATATTTTTTCAAATTGTATATATATTTTTAATGAATTTTATATATTGTTTCAATTTTTATATATATTTTTTGAATTCTATATATTTTTTACAAATTATATATATATATATTGAATTTTCTATATTTTTTTCGAATTTAATTAAACTCTAGGGGTATTTTGGTCCAAAATTATAGAAAAATGAAACCATAGGGGGGTTTATTGATAATAGCCCTTTCTTGTATTTCTGGATAATTTTTCTATTTTTTCCATATCTTTTATTAATTTTCCTGATCGAATAATTTTTGGAGCAATTGATTTTGTTTAAGTGTATATATATATATATATATATATATATATATATATAATAAATTTTGAAACCAGACCGAATCATTACCAAACAGAGTTTAGATCTAGGACAAGACCAAAATAACAAGACCAGACAAGACTCCAAACAGACCTTTCCTGAGCTATGGTGTAAATTGCATGCGGCTCCTCTAACGTTTTGATAATATTAGAAACCTTCCTTAATATCATCAGAATATTGGTTCGATAAGAAATAATAATGAAATGACATATATACCCTCTTATATTTAGAGATATTTGTTAGGTGCCGAATATAATGTATTCAAGACCCCTAACTTGTCATTGTTAGTCTAATTATTCCATTACTTGGGTACTTTTATACTTGTTTAGTATGTTTTAGGTGCATTATGAGAAAAATGAGTTAATTTCGGTGAATTAACTGGATTAATACTTCGAGATAATTCAAGAGATGAAACCGCTAAAGAACGGAGTAAATATGAGCAATAAAATGTAATGAAAAGTCCAAAAGTGGAGCAGAACTGAAGAAATTGACTGAATAAGTAGAAGATCGCATGCAGACAAACCGAGTCTGCAGTTTCGCGTAAACTGTCAGAACGTCCGAATTTAGCATGAAAGGAAAACTTTTCGAGTGGAAACGGGCCAATAAACAAACTGTATATAGTGAGCCCAGATGATTTTGGGTCAAAATGTGTCGTTTAAAGCTTCAAATCCATGATTTTATGACTTTTAGGAAGCTTGACAAATATTTCGTGATTTTTATTGATGACCAGGATAAACTCCGATTTGGATGATATTTTAGGATTAATTTTATTTATTAATTAGTATTCGTCTATAATTATTTCGGAATGTTTAGAGAAACTTTATTTTTTAGGTTAATTTTAGTAATTAGGTTTATTTTAAGTAGATCTCCCAAATTATTTAGGAGTGTGATGTCCTTCTTTATAAAAGGCCACACACATCATAATTAAAGGGGGGTTTTCTCTTGGCAAAATAATTAGTATGTAAAGAAATATATCTCGAGAGCAGCGAAAGGGGAGAAGACAAAGGAAAACACTAAGGGGTCCATGGAATCGAGTTCACCATCAATGATACAACCTTCGGTGGACATGTGAAACTAAACGGTATCTAGGATTTCTATCAAAACCCTAGCCCAAGTAATGTATACTATACTTTATTTAGTTTTTTTGTAAGAGGGGAAACTAAAGAGCAATTCTATAATGATTTTGTAGATGAGAGACCAAAATATCATTCTTATATAAGATTTTACTTTGACTCTATTCTAGATCGTTGTATTGTTTAATCTTGCACAATTATGTTTAATCACTACTAGCTAGAACTGCGAAGGTTAAATCGTTAATTTTCTAGATAATAGTTCTTAAAACAGGAAACCTGGTTTGGACAATTCATGCTAAGGGAATGTGAGATGGATGTGTTTTAATTTAATGCAATATAGGAGTAGAGTATAGTAATTGCATGTCCTAATAATATTTGTTCCAAAGATGGATTGTGGCTGAGCCTAGTTGAACTTAATATTTGTTGGGGACTAGAAGCTCATTTGTAGCAGCACTAGTTTGATTCATAGAAGTTGTGTCTCCCTTTTATAAAAGAATAAATAGAACGTTTATATTACGAAACTAGTGGCGACGTTAGATACACCTAGACTTTCTCTCTATTAAATTTTCTCAATTTATCTTTACTTGTTTTATTTAGTTTAGTTATTTATTTAATTAGTTTAATATAAAAATCCAAATTAAAATATCTTTACAGTTCAAGAATATTATTTTATTAGAATTTAGAGTACAACTTAGTCCTTTGGGTTCGATTACGTGTCTCAAGCCTTACTATTAGGTCAACATAGTCTTATTCTTAATCATTATTTTAATCGACCTAAGATACCGATCAATATTTAGAGAATTTTCTAGAGGATGGTGAATTTCTTACCTTGCTCCAAACATATCTATATATAAGTGTATATATTTATGTATATGGTGATAAAGAGTTCCAACCCTTGAAAGAGAGTTTCAATCCTTGTTACAACAAGTTTGTAGAGAGAATGTGTGATTTTTAGAGAGAGAGAGAAAGAGTAAATATAAATAACCACGTAAAATATGCCTTTATTGACCAATAAAGTAACTTTCTGGCGTTGACTTTGAACAAAAAGGGTCAAATGATACAACGGAAGTGCAATTAAGGGAAATTTATGATATTATTGAAACGTTAAGAAAATCGCGTGTAATTATACCATAGTTCAGGAAAGGGTTGTATAATTATTTCTAAAATTTTATAATTAAAAAATTGCATTTTTTTTTAAGTGGCCCACTGATCCTACACTAGGTCTGTCCCTTACATAGGAAATAAGTTTCTCTCAACATGTGATGTATCCTAAAATTTAACAAACATTTGCGCTATTCTTCCCATATCATCTTTGCAGATTATAAAGAGTCCAACATTGAACATTAGTATCCATGCATTTATGGTGCAATGGTATATTACCTTTCCTTCTCATCGGGAGGTAAGGAGTTTGAGCATCTTAAAAAATATTGTAGGTGTGTGGTGTGTGAGTTTTTTATTATTCAAAAAAAAAAATTATAGAATATTAGTAGTATTTCTTTATCTTTTGAGTAGGGGTGCATACGGTCCGGTTCGGTTTCGGCCGAAATCAAACATTTATTTTTGATTTCTTAAAAATGAGAACTTAAACCGAACCATTAATGTAAGGAACCAAACCAAACCAATTTTTTTTCTTGGTTCGGTTCGGTTCCAATTCCTACTATGGTCTTTTAAAAAAATAAAAAGATCAAAACATAATATAAACTAAATAACATATAATATTTCATTTTTTACAAATTTAAAATCAAATGTATAATTAATGGAATGGAATCAAACCTAGTAGTGAGCCCGATCTGCTTTGATAGGCGATGAACCAAGAGTGAGAGAGGGTATGGTGCTGCGTGTGATAAACTAGATTAAGATAAAGTAGGGTTGTTTGAATCTTTGATATACATATAACTTGATCTAAGTTATCAATTTTAAATTATATATGTATAAATATTATTCTAAATAAATATATATATAAAAAAAAAATCGGTTCGGTTCCTGTCCAGTTTTAGGTGATTAAAAACCGAAACAAAATAATTAATTCTTTAATTTTTAGAAGCGGAACTGAACCGAATTACCTTGGAACCGAACCTCTCTAGTTCGGTTCTTTTTTTGGATTGTTTGTGCAGCCCAACTTTTTAGGCAGCAAGTGAGGTTAATGTTTGTTTGGTAGGAGGTTTTGGTACCATATTTTTGGTTGTGGTACGAAATGGTGGTACCAACTCATGTTTGGTAACTGGTTTAGGATTGATGTTGGTACAACAATACCCAAACCAATGGTACCAAATTAGTTGATTTTGGAACCATCTAATGAGATGGTTTTGGTGGTACGGGTACTGTAGCAACCCAAAGGAAAATCATGGAGCAACATTATTTTATATTATAAAATAATAAATTAATAGTAAATTAATAAAATAATAAATAATCAATAATATATTAATAAATATCGAGTAATAAATATTATTTTATATTATAAAATAATAAAATAATAGTAAATTAATAAATTAAATCAATATAATATTAATAAATATTATTTTATAATATAAAATAATAAAATAATAGTAAATTAATAAATTAGTTTATTATTAATAATAAATAATCAATACAATATTAATAAATATTGAGTAATAAACATTATTTTATATTATAAAATAATAAATTAATAGTAAATTAATAAATGATTTATTATTAATAATAAATAATCAATAATATATTAATAAATATTGAGTAATAAATATTATTTTATATTATAAAATAATAAAATAATAAATTATTTATTATTAATAATAAATAATCAATAATATATTAATAAATATTGAAAATATTTAAAAATAATAAATAATAAACAAAATAAAACCACACCAAATCAAATCTACGAAATATGGTTTGGTTTTTCAGCTTTACCTTTTCTCACACCAAAATCATTTGCACCAAACATGATTTCAGTTCAGAATAAAATTACACCAAATTTAACCAAAACCAAAACCAAAACCAAAACCAAAAACAAAAACAAAAACAAACCCAAACCCAAACCCAAACCCAAACACCGTACCGATTGCCAAACCAGCCCTTAAAGTCACAGTAAAAACAACAGGGACAGAGGATGAGTTTCTCTCCTGTAAATACATACATACGTCTATATATACAATACACAGAATAATACTTCATAACGTATCAGAATAATCTTTAACCCAATCTCAACCGCCAAATGTGGTAATCCTTTATTCGAAGGGATAATGCATTTACCTGTACATGTGTATATCTATATAGTAATCTATTGGTAATTCAATTGGGAGGGAGTGTTCATCCATTCATATCTAGAAAGATTTACAACAACCGGTAAATCCGTAGAAGCTGAAGATTAGAGATTCACATATTTATTGTACATATCGATTGTAAGTTTGTAACTCTTAAAAGTCGGAGGCGCCCTACTCCTATATACTCACACAGTATATATGTGGAGCCACCAAAATTTAGGTTCCCGTTCTCTTTCTCTCTAAACTTCCTGTTAATTCTTTCAATCTCCTCCACAAGAGCTTTCACTTTTTTCCACTAATCAATCAATTCTAGGACTTTTTTTGTTCTTCCCTTTCTGGGTATTCCTACATAGGTTCTTTCTTATATTGGGTTATATATATATATATTTTTTAATCTGATATAAGTTTTCATTTGATAATTTTGATTGTCTATTCTATATTGTTTCTGGGTCGTTTTTAGTATATCTGAAGGGATTATAATGGTGAATTCTAGGATGGGTGTTGAAGCTTTCATGAGAAAAGTGAGAATAATGAAAATCCCAATCTGGAATTGAAATAATTTTTGCTGGTTTCAAGAGATTATTGGGTTTTTATTTGTTCATCTGATTTGCTGTTTGTGTTTGAGTGTGGAAAAATGGATTTGGAGAGTGATGATGTTGGGGTCAGAAAGTTAGAGGACCATGAAGGGGACACTGTTCTTGACAAGTCTGATGTTGGAGGTGGGGGTTTGGGGATGAATGGGAAAGATATTGGGAGTATTAGTAGCAAAGATATGTTTGTGAGGGCAGATATGATTGATTTCAAGAGTTGGGATTTGCAGTTTGAGAAGCACTTGTCCCGGGCTTGGTCCAAGGATATGGAAGCTCATGCAAACAAGGAAGAGTGGGAAATTGATTTGGCTAAATTGGACATAAGACATGTCATAGCTCATGGCACGTATGGCACGGTGTATCGAGGTGTTTATGATGGCCAAGCTGTTGCAGGTATATGATTTTACATTGCTCTTGAGTTGGAAACACCTTGCATAGGTTTTCATACTACATATTTTAGTGTGGCTATTGGTTTGTAAAAGTTTGGTTGTGTAGTGACTAATGGTTGCAATATGCTTATTCTACTGAGCTATCTGTTTAATTGTTAATTGTTCTTAGTTTCTTGAGCATCCTATTGATGGTGATAGTTTGTTATTTGTTTGACTGAATTCCTAGGTAATTTGATATGGACTTGATATTTTCACATCCCACTCATTGCACTATTTATATGTGATTCATATGCTCATTTGAAAATTTATTTTTTTGGTGGTAGTGCTCAGTTGAATTTATCTGATTTTGTTTCTTTCTGTTTTTCCTTTCCTTATTCTATTTTAATTTTGAATGATAATTTTTTTAAAAAAATTCATTGGAACTGTATTTGGTGTACCAATGAAGTAAGCCTCTCCCACATTTTAATAAATTTTAAATACGTAAATAAGAGATTACCTTCATTTGTTTGCTGGAAAATATGTCTTAGAATGGTTCAATACAATGGTTAGAGGATTGTGTTGTTTAGCCATGTTGTTATAGTGTTTACTTTCCATTAGTTTGAAGTGGACCTTATAGTGAGGTTTAAATTTAACAAGTAAAGATTTGGATTCGTTATGGTTTCTTCTTGACAATTCTTTTATATTGGGTTTGATATAATTTAGCAGGGGATGATACTATTCTTCACTGTACTTTTCACATACTATTATGACTTTAGTACGAGTGACCATACATAGAGCATATGATGCATATTTTGAGTGCATTCTGGCATGGGTGTTAGGATCAAGATCCTAGGGAGTACATGGGTTCTGATCATAGGATTGAATAAGACTTTTAAGATCCTAGAAAATATCCTAGAAAATGACAAAGGTAAAAAAGAGAGACTAAAATTATGTGTGTAAATACACTTGTCAAAAAGATTATATGTGTATATAAGATATAGTAGTAAGATACGTAGAAAACAAGCCTAAACTACATTAAACTTATATCGATGGGACATGTATGTATATTTTTGCACAAGGGCACCCATTGAAGTTCATCAACATAGCAGAGAAGGTAGAATCTCAATACTAGGTTTTTTTCAAGTTGTCAAGGTTGTGTATGGGGTAGAATCTTAGTACTAGGCAATTTACAAGTTGTCAAGTGGTAGTACCAAATACCAATTTGCGCATAAAAACTAATACTTTTGATTAATGGTATGAAATCGGTCCATTTAAGAAATAGTTTCAAATACCATGACTGACCAACAAATTGCCACTTTTAAGTTTATATCTCAAGGATCTTGATCAATTCCTTGACGCATTCATAATTTGATCCCATGCTGATCCTCCATTTTAAATGCTTTCATGATGATCTCATTATCTCAGTACAATCCTATGCTAGTGTGATTTTATGAGATCCAAACTTATGTGAGGCGAATTTGGTAACTATGATGCATTCTTACAAGTAAATGAATAATTTATCAAAGAGCATAACTACTGTATTCATTAATGATTTTGGGCAAATACGAAACAGTGGGTTTCATTCAGTTATTGTTAGGTAAACTCCAAAACCTTCAAAGGTTTTGATAGTAACATTTAATCACTTTTGACTTTCAGCAATGTACTTACTTGTGCGACTTTTCTTCATATTATAGTGAAGGTATTGGATTGGGGAGAGGAGGGAATTTCCACAGTTGCTGAAACTGCTACTAACCGGGCAGCATTTCAGCAAGAAGTTGCTGTTTGGCATAAACTTGACCATCCAAATGTTACAAAGGTAAAGGCTTTCTTTACCTCCACGTGTCAAAGCTCCTTCTAGTATTGTATTATCTCAACGCAGTTCATCAACTCTAATTCAATAATCTGAATTTTTGTACCTATTTTTACTGGTCATATGTAATTGCAATAATCTCTACATTATAAAAAAATAGTATATTGGGCACTTGCTTATGATAATACGTCGACTTGGTAAGCACTTCGCACCGATTACAATTGTCCCACCACAAATATCAACATATACCATAGTTCAGGGTGATTAACCATCATACTAGGTTTTTTTGACATGGAGTATAAGATCCAGTCCCATGTCAACTAGACTAAAATACACTAAATATGGAGTATGATATTCATAAAAGTTATGGAGTGTGGGGTATTTAAGTAAAAATAGGAACACAACTAGGATAAACATGGATATGGCATGCGAATGTGGTATCAGGTGTAAATATTTTTTTATGGCATTTTTCATGAAGTGAAAATTTATTTCATTATCTTTGTAGTCTCTTCTTATTTTTAATATATACAAATAATAGTGAAAAATAATACATCCCTGTTTGTACTGAAATTTCAGTTGAAGGACATTATATCCACATATATCTATCCTCTTATTTTAGCGTCTTCGTTCTTTTTTGCCAAGTTTTTCAGCATAATTTAATCATATCCACAAGTCTCCGACACTACTTTTTTCTTACGACATTTTACTAACTTCGCCAGAGATATGTGAGTAATAAATTCATTACATCACATTGAGTATCATGGCATTCTTTCATTTGTAACTTGCAAATAATCACACTACCACTAAACTTTAATTGATTCAGCTCATTCCTTGTTCTCGTTATCCTGCTAATCGGAAAAAATTGTTGGAGGGGCAAGCTCTGTTTTGAGTTTGTAGAAGAAAGTAGGTTCTTGTACTTTTTTCATATAAAACAGTACATATGCGAATAGATGATGAAATCAACTACATCCTTATGAATATCACAATATTGAATCAAAATTATTATTGATTTTTAAATAACACTCTTGAATATGTCATGCGACTCTGGAAGGCATCCTTTCTGCATTAGGCATCCTTCTTGTGAAACTCATGTGGTTGTTGCACTTTGCATACAACAGACACTCGGCCTTTCAGCTCTCGACTATAATCAGGTATCTGCCATCACAGACCCCATAACACACGCTTCTTTCTTTTATCTCAAAACAACTAAAACATGTCCTTCAACAGATCACATCCTTAATAATTATGAAGGTGAGCCTGCTTGCCGTTCTTTTGGGTTTCACGCAAAATCTTCACAATCTGGGTTGGAGCGAGCTTCACATACAAGATGCCGTTGTGTAGCTGGTTTGTGACTCTCCACTGATCAAATCAGTCATCATAGAAAATCAGCGAATGCAATAATTAATTCTAGTAGTTAAAATTTTCTTATTCCTTTTGTTCGTAATCCGAGTTGGTTACATAGAAAGTTATTTTGACCTCGTGCTAATCCCTTCCAACCGCTCATGCAATATGATAATTTTATCCTGTTATCCTCTAACTTATCGATAGACAGGTGATCTTCTTCTCGAGTCAATCAAAAATTCAAAATGGATATCTCACTTATCTAGGTTAGTCAACTATTGGTCAAACTATTATTTATCCACAGTCTGAGATGGGCACAGGAAGAAATGGGCACAGGAAGAAGTATTATGAAACAACTTTTCTTTTGATTTTTGTTTTGTGTAATTCCCAAGGGAGTCGCCGTTATTCCCCAAGACATTGGGAACTTTTCTGAGGCATTTTCTGCTTATAATCACATATATACAGACTTGGAAAATGGCATGTGTTCGCCACCTATTTTTTTTCTTATACGACTGTCTGATCTATGAAGGAAATGACATGTGCTGGCCTGTTTATAATTTTATAAAATTGTCTGATCTGCAAAGTTTTCAAGCAAGCTAATAAACCAAGATTGAGTATTATTCTCTTATGAAAGAAGGGAGGGCTTATTAGATACTTCTTTTAAGGTATTAAAATCTCTGGATCGTGGTTTTTCACGTCAGGAACATTGGGTTCCCTAGATTTTGTGCAATCTTTAGTTCTGTATAAGGATTTCAGCTATGCCCTAATTTAAGATGATAGACTTTACAGAGAAGCCTTAGAGTAGCATTAGAAAGACTCAACAAATGTCACTATAATTTTGTGCAATGACTAGGGTTGCAGCAATGCTCAATTACATTCAGCACACTGGTTCCCAGCTCATCAAAGAGGTCTCTTTTGGCTGAGGTCCTTTTACCGACCTCATCTCCTCCTCAACCGATGGAATAAGGGTAGTAGTTGTAATTAGCTCACCTTGTAGCAGAGTAGGTATTTTAAGCTTCATAAGTTTGCCCTTTAATGAGAAATTTTTTTCGTCTCTTCCCTATAGTTTGGAAGTAGTCTTATTTCTTCCTTTAATAAAGAGCATAGATTATGAGCATATTTCTTCACGCCCTTCATCAAAGGAGTAAGAGGCTTTGCGAGCTTCATTCAGCTAGTTCCTTTGACAAGAAAATAATTTTTACGAGCTTCACTCAGCTCGTCCCTTTGATAAGGAATAAGTTTAGAAGTACTCTTATTTCTTCCTTTAATAAGGAGCATAGATTATTAACATATTTCTTCATTCCCTTCGTTAAGGAGTAATACGTTTTGCGAGCTCCACTGAGCCCATTCCTTTGGCAAGAAAAGAGGTTTTATGAGCTTCACTCAACTCGGCCTTTTGGTAAAGGAATAGGTTTTATAAGAATCAGCTTGTCCCTTTAGTAAGGGAATATGTCTTATTAGCTTCACTCACCCCTTTTATTTTCCCAGCAACACCCAATTTTTCTTTCTCATCCGTTTAAAGGACTTCAGATATTGGACAGGTAATGATAATATATATATATATATATACACACGCACACATATATGAACTATACATAAAATTGTTGCACACATATATGAACTATAGATAAAATTGTTGATTTAGTGGATAAAATCTAATCTCCCTTCTTACTTGAACACCAGTTAGCTATATCAATTTTAAACGTTACCTTTGCCTTTATTTTTCCCTTCCAACATGGACCACATACATTTAACTATACATTTATGTATCCTACACTAATGGGTCTGTTCTCTTGATTAAAACAACCACTACTTCATTATAAAGTCTAATGGTATTAAACTATTTCAGGTAACATATCTTAGCGATAAACTTACTATTTAATATCTTAGACGGGTCATTCAACAAAATTCACCATAGCCCGGCTATATTTATTTCCTTAAAATATTTCTTGCCTTAGAGATTATTTGCATTCCTTGTTATTTGTCCAGTTTGTGTGATGTAATTACTTTTCCCGTCATGTCTTCAGATGGTTATTTTCAGATAGTAACTCATATGTCTCATGTAGTTTGTTGGAGGTTCAATGGGAACATCAAACCTTAAGATCCCTTCTGATAGCACTTCAAATGATGGTCATAATCCCCTTCCTTCCAGAGCTTGTTGTGTTGTTGTTGAGTATCTTCCAGGAGGGACATTAAAGAAACACTTAATCAGGAACTTCAGAAAAAAACTCCCCTTTAAGATTGTGATTCAACTTGCCTTGGACCTCTCTAGAGGGTGAGATTAGTTTTTCCTTGCTCTTTTTTTTTTTTTTTTTTGGAGCCAGAATGCTTCTTAAATGACATCTTTCACTTCTGGTGTATGTTATGTCTGCTTTGTTTTGCAGTTTGAGCTATCTTCATTCTAAGAAAATTGTACATCGAGACGTTAAGTCAGAAAATATGTTGTTAGATTCTCATCGAACACTGAAAATTGCTGATTTTGGTGTTGCTCGAGTTGAAGCTCAAAACCCAAGGGACATGACAGGGGAAACTGGTACACTTGGATACATGGCCCCAGAGGTACTCACGCTTTGATACTCATAGTGCCAATTACTTATGATGTAATGTCTATAGCTAATGGTTAAATAGGCCCTTCAATTTTGTTGCAATCAAAACGTTATTTTTACACTTCCAACATGGATTCACTAGGGAATTACAAGTGAGTCATCGTATTACTCATTTTTTCTTGATATCAGTTTCCCTCTTTTGATAAAAGTTAACGGGATGATTTTGTAGGTACTTGATGGTAAGCCCTACAATAGGAAATGTGATGTTTATAGTTTTGGCATATGTTTATGGGAAATCTACTGCTGTGACATGCCTTATCCCGATCTTAGTTTTGCCGAAGTGTCTTCTGCAGTTGTTCGACAGGTTTGTTAGATACATGTTCAAAATTTTCTCAGGCAACTTTTATTGTGTTTTTCTGTATCTGTATCCGCGCTTGTATGTAAAATAGCAAGCCTAGCTTGATTAAATTACCCCCACTGAATTTTCCAAAATCCCGTTCTTTTTTTAAAATGAAAAAAAACAAAAATGCATTTACATGCTTATCCCTGTTTCTTTTTCATATACTGATACTAAAGGATACCGAAACCTTCCTATTTCCTTGCGGGATATTCTAGAAGCCCGTCCTGATACCAATTTTTTTCACATATACAATACTCCAGTCTTATTAATAAAAGTGTTAGATTAGACTGTCATGCAGACACACCATGCGGCGTTGTTGCTATCCAAGTAAGTAGTTGTGTGGTGCTAAGAGCTCTAAATTGGTTCCACTTGTTTAGATGTTCTATTCTTGGTTAGGTTGGATGTTCAATTGTTTATTAGTTTGCTGAAGCTGTAGAGGACCTGTTAAACCCTTACTGGTGGTGCTGCCTTTTTTACACGATGTTGTAATTTTTTTTGAATTGCTTTGGACAGAATTTGCGACCAGAGATCCCAAGATGTTGCCCAAGTTCATTGGCGAGCATCATGCGAAAATGTTGGGATGCAAAGCCCGAAAAACGGCCAGAGATGGATGAAGTCGTGAGGTTGTTGGAAGCACTTGACACGAGCAAGGGAGGCGGCATGATACCTGCAGACCAGGCCCAGGGCTGTTTCTGCTTCAAACCTGCTCGTGGCCCATGATTTCTCTTTTTATTCCAAACAAGTTTGTGACAAATGATGTCACGAAACAGTTCATTGCAAGACTGCAAAAAAAAATTGTATGAATGATGGGGAATTCATGGAAGAAGAGTCTCTTATAGCTATGTTGTCCTTTTTGCATGAAATGTCATGCTGCATGGAGCTGTTGAAACATCATGGCTGCAAGAGTGTTATGAATTAGCATCCCAACAAACGATGCGTTTCTATTTAGTTTCCAGAGAAATGCATTCTGTTTTGCTTTCCCTAATCTTCTTCTTCTCGATTTTATTTTATCTTTTGTGTATGTATACATGGATATATACATATACTGATATACATGGATTCGTGAGTGTGGATAAAGATAAAAATATATGTTATGGTTTTTGGGGCATGAAAGCCACTGTGCTTGTCCAGGTTGAAGCAGAACACTAATGGCTGAGATGTAATCAAATAGATTTAACTGTTTTTGGTCATCTAGTTCTTAAAGAATCCCCATTTAATCACTGAAGTCCCCTTCATTTCTCTATCTAAATAAAGCACTTGGAATCTAAATTAAAGCTGCTATTGGATACTTGGATTGCCTCTATTGGGTACTAATGATAAATGGTTGTAATTTACAAGTAACTGTGGGAGAGGGACTTTTTTGTTTTTTGTTTTTTTATCTTCTTATTTTTGATAACCGGGATTCTCGCCCCGACTAATCCACATAACCCGTGTAAAGCGATCCCTTCACATGAATTGGGTAAAACTCAGACAATGTCCGCAGTTGTGACCCCAACGAATTATTTGTATCCGGACACTAAGTCCCAAACCTTTTTCAACTGAGTCAACCCATTCAGGTTATGGATTCTTAATCGTCTTCAAATTAGGTCATTTTATGAAAAACCAAATTTCGGATTTTATTCCTCAACTTGGATCATGTTGCATCAATGTGGTATTTTTCATCGGCAAAAAGAAGAAAAATATAAAAGATAAAACAAATGAAAGAAAGAAAGATGATGTAATTTTTCAGCATGTATGAGTTTAGTCTTATGCTAGGGTTGCAACTTGTATTACCCAACTGAAGTCTTATAAGAATAATAATAATAAAAAACCTCATTGGAACCTAATTAGGATTGATATTAGGCTCAGCAAATTTGGCCTAATCAGAACCTGAATTTTAATTCAAAATTAAAATTTTCAACATGTACTTCATGTTTTTAACCTTTTCTATTCTACTTCTCTCTAAATTTAAATTAATTAAATACTAAAGTTTTGCACTATTTTTTAAATATGCTAATTATTTCTAAAATTTATTCCTTAAGAGTTTGTTTGTCACTTACTAGAAATTTAATTCAGATTTTAAAGTCTATTGAATTGAAGCTCTAATATATGATTTCAGTATGGGTTTGAGTTAATTCGTCCAGGAAAAGAAAAACAAAAAAAGAAAAAGTGTCTTAAAATGTGATATCCAATACCCAAAATTCATTAAAGTCACCTATTTCTGGGTGCTCTCTGTTCCTTCTGGTTCTTACACCGCCGCAAAAGTTCATAGAGCAAAGGTACCACTTTTCCCACGTATATCTTCTTGGCTCTTCACTTCACTCACTCACTCAATACACACACAGATATATATATATATATATATATATATATTGTTGTTTTGAATTTTTCTTCAGAACTTCACAGAGTAGTGTTATGATCTTATTTATGCCCCATACCCACATGACTTCAAGTAGTTTTCTGGTGTTTACTTTGGTTTTTGGAGTATTTTACATATGCAATTCGACTCTTCATGCATAGAAAACCACACAGGTAAATGAAAGACAAGTTTGAAGGAAATAACGTTGTAATTTTGGGTAAATTGAAGTTATGTATGTGGTTGCATTCAGAAATCATCAATTCTATAGAGCCCATTTCACAGATAATCAACTGTTTATGACAAAGTTACCCCCTTTACCAATATGAACTAGGGTTTCAAAAATGTCAATGTTCAGTGACTACTTGTATAATTGTATTGGGTGGGAATTATTCAAATCCACAACTTTAGAGTAGAGTATGTATTGGAGTTTTATATAGTATATAGTGATTCTTGAAGGCAATATATATATATATATATATATTGAGCTTGTCATTGCAGTTGGGAGGTCGTTCTCTTTCCTTAAAGAAGCACCAGCCTTGATTTTATAACTTTTACCCTGGACATTCTGGTGGTGAATGAGTTTTCTAGATGGTCTAGCACAGCAATACCGGAATGACTATCGGAGATTTCAACATCGAACTCATCTTTCTATTTGAATATGACGTTTTAAGTTTTAGTAGTCATCTGTGGATTGCTATTCATATTACCATGTTCACTTTTAAAAGATGCTTTGTTCAGAGAAACATTTGCATCAATGTAGCTGTTTGTATCTCATACCCATTAGCTAATCACATTTTTTTTCTTTTCTTATTTCACTCGAACCATTGCACAAAAATGCTTGTGAATGCCGAGCGTCCTGTTATTTGTCTTCTTTCTTCAGCTCTACCAGTCTGTCCACTAAAAGTAGTTAGTGGGGGTTTTGCTTACAGATGAAATCAAGGAGCCTCCAAATTTGTTGGTTGGTTCAAGTATTCCATGATTGTTCGAATTGATATGTAAACTAGCCAAAGAAAGGGAATACACAATTGTAGAATTTTTGTGGGCCAGATATTAATCCTTCATTTGCGACTAACAAGGAAAATTGTGATATTTTGTTGAATAATTCCTTCGTATATTTTTTGTTTTTCACCAATGATGTTTTGAAAGGAGAATAACACTTATTGTGTTGCGTACTCCGGCATCATGCATATCTGTGGCAATAAGGGAGAGACATTGAAGAAATTACCTGCTCAAGGATTGAATTATCACATTTTTATCAATGCATCTGAAAAGGAAACAGTTCGAAGGGCCTTTCAAAATATAATTCTACCTCATATTTTTGGCCAATATTAGCACCTATAGTATCTCGGATATTCTACTGTAATTGATAATACTGTTCCATCTATATCTTGCATAGTTTATTATTTTGTGCAATTCGTATATAATTAATAGGAAAGTGTATAAATTGTACTCATCTTTAGTTTAAGATTAATACTTTCTCTTGCATGGTAAATCCACCAACATATTTGAAGTGAAGACAAAAAGGCAAGGTCAACACCAAACTTCCACAATCATTATGGGGAGCATTTCAGACAGAAAATTGGGATCCTTAGTTTTGCTGAAGCAAGGCGCTGAAGCTGTAAGTTACAATTGTTCTTGTAATGATGTATATAGTAGAAAACTCAAGATGTTGCCAGTTCTTTTAAACTCATTTTGATGGCCTGTGCATTCCTCTGAAGTCTATTACGGTGTTATAAATATTTTGAGGATGATTGGATATGAAAATTATATCATAGTGTAATAAAGGTTTCATACAGGATAAGTATACGGAGAAATTATAGTTGGTTGCCTGGTTTTGGAGTTTACTATGTTGCTATGAATACAAATTGGCCGACTCATCTCATTTATCTTATAATTTTGTATATCTTTCCTTTTTTCTCTTAAGAGAATTTTGGAGTCGACCTTTGGGGGAAGGAGATCAGTTGTTAAGGAACGTTTCTCAAAAAAGTACAGGCATCCATCATTAGATTCAATGCTTACTCTCAAACGCTTAAACGCGGTAAATGAACTTTCTTGTCAACCTTATTTATTTCGACGGAGTAATGATCCTTATTGAACTTGCTTGACTTTTCATTATTCACATGGAACAGGAGGCTAGATGCATGACAAAAGCTAGAAAACTTGGAGTTTTAACTCCAATTATATATGCTGTTGACCATGTCTTGAATACCTTGACATTTGAATATGTGGAGGGTCCTTCTGTCAAAGACATATTCCTCAGCTCTGGAACACAAGGTACTGCAAATGAACAAATAGAGGATATTGCAGTGAAGATTGGTGGTGCAATCGGCAGACTACATGATGGTGGCCTAATACATGGTGATTTGACCACATCAAACATGTTAATCCGGAATAACAGCAATCAGTTGGTGTGTCTTGTTATTAATTATACTATTTACTTTGTTTTACTTTTAATTGTAATTTTTTTATTTCCGTATATTTCAGGGACTTTTTGTTTTTTTTTCCCCTCCTCTTTTGTAATCCGGTTTGCGGATGTCCCATCTTTCTGATTCTCTATGATTACTAGTTTTTATCTTTTTGTTATTCCATCTTCTCTCAGGTACTCATCGACTTTGGTTTGAGCTTCACATCAACTCTTGCAGAAGATAAAGCAGTCGATTTGTATGTACTTGAAAGAGCTTTACTCTCTATGCATTCTTCATGTGGGAATGTGGTAAGTCAACTATTCCTTTTTTTTATTATTGTATCTTCTATCCTCTACCTTTTGAGATAGCTTAGGAAAGGGTTTTATTTTTTTTAGTTTTTATTATGTTTTTTTTCCCCGACGAATTCCTGGCAATCAAATAGAGCATTAGGCTCCGTATCTGTCTTTTTAATGTCCTTCTGTGTTATGTTCTTGCATAGATGGACAGAATACTTGACGCATACAGGAAGTCCTCAAAACAATGGTCATCAACATTGAACAAGCTAGCTCAAGGTGCCACTCTTTTATCTTATAAATTATTGTCCGTGTTTATCTTTTTATCCTATTTTCACATTGAAGCCTTCTCTGGTATTATATCAAATGCTTGTATTCATCTTTTTTTTGTTCCAACTTATTACAGTGAGACAAAGAGGGAGAAAGCGTGCCATGATAGGTTGAGCTTCTTCCACCTAGTTGTTCCATATTAAGGTAGGAGAAAATGATGCTTTCATAGACTAACTTATGTTATGTACTATTTAAACTTTAATGTTATCTCTCTCGATACTCTCCACATGTATTTCACAAACCTAAGATATATTATATATGCATTTGCTCCAAAGTATTGATACATAATTGAGAGTCAAACGTCTATTTTTATTTGCATTTCAAGGGCCAAAGATCACTAAGTAATCCAGTATAACTATCTCTAATATTTTGCCTTACCTCATGTCAAGGAATAAGGCATTGTTGATGTGAAATTGGCTAGCTATGCGTAGTTTCTTATGTGTGGATCACATTTTTAGCTTTTATTTTTTATTTTTTATTTGTATAGAACCAAAGTGCATGTGAGGCCTTGACAATCAATCTCAATATGTTTGGTACGCTCATGAAAAATACTGTTGTGAGCAATCTGAATAGTGCTCTTGTTATCACAATACATAGGGGTAGGAACAAAACAAATCACACCCATATCCGCAGGAAACCATTTGAGCCACACTATTTCTGCCGTAGTAACAACCATAGTACGATACTCAGCCTCAGCTGAAGAACGAGAAACAATTGTTTGTTTCTTACTTTTTTAGGAGATGAGGGAATCGCCCAAAAAGATATAAAAGTCAGTAGTGAACTTATGATCCATGGGGTCTCCGGCCCAGTCAGCATCAGAGAAAGCTCGAAGTTCTAAAGCAGAAATAAATGAAAATAATAAACTCTGATGTAGAGTACCCTGCAAATATCTAAAAATGCGAAGAACAACAACCCAATGAACAGTAGTAGGAGAAGACACAAATTGACTAACAATATGTACGGAGTCATGTCAGGTCGTGTCACAGTGAGATATACTAAACTGCCAACCACAACATGATACAAAGTAGGATCATCAAAGGGAATACCATCTGAGGAAGTATAACGAACATTGAGCTCCAAGGGAGTTTCAACTACTCATGAATCTGTCAGACGAGCTTTGCGAATAACTTCCGTTGCATACTTGGATTGTGAAAGAAGATAGCCTTTGGGAGAATAAATAACTTCTATGCCAAGGAAATTACGAAGAGGCCCAAGATCCTTTATTTCAAATTATTGTTGCAACTATGACTTTAAGAGGCTCATGATATGATTGTGACTGGTGCAATATCATCGCCAGTCACAATCATATCATCAACGTATAATAACAGAAGAATACGTCCAGCAAAAGTAGAATGAATAAATAGAGCTAAATCATAATCACTGGAACAAAAGCCTAAGCCGCAGATGACTGTTGAAAATTTCTCAAACCAAGCTCTAGGAGCTTGCTTGAGACCATACAATGCCTTTTTAAGTTTATAGACTTCTCCAGAATTATGAGAAACACCAGGGGGTGAAACCATATAAACTTCCTCTGCCAAAGTCTCATGTAATAAGGCATTTTTGACATCCATTTGTGAAAGACCCCACTGACGAACAACGGCTATAGCAATTAATGCACGAACAGTTGTCATTTTAGCAACATGCGCAAATGTTTCTTCATAATCAATATTGTACTCTTGTCTGAATCCCTTTGTAACCAAGCGTGCCTTATACCGCTCAATAGAGCCATCAGCCTTGGTTTTTATTTTAATACCCATTTGCAACTAATTGCAGATTTATTCTGAGGTAATGTCACCAACTCCCACGTGTCATTCTTATACAAAGCAGAGAACTCTTCATCTATCGCCTGCTACCAATGAGAATCAAGAACAACCTCTTTGTAGGAATTAGGTTCAGAAAGGGAATGAACAGATGCCAAAAAGGAACAAAAATCCAAAGAATAACAAGAATTGGAAAAACCAAAACGATCAGGACACTTACGCACTCTTTGATGATAGCGAGAAGGTGCTGGATCCACATTGTCACAACCTAAGAGAGAGTCGGCCGAGAGAGACTGAGATTTACCTGCTGAATGGACAATGATATTCTTGCGAGTATAAGTGTGAATAATAGGAGGACGGCTAACAGGAGTGGGTGCATGGATAGGATTAGACGAAGTATTGGACAAGGTACTAGAATTATCCTCTAGAAAGGGATCAATATAAACGAGATCATTCTTATTCAATGTTCTAGGACTAGCAGGAATGGAGAAAAAAGGAACAATGTAGTCAAATCAGTTGCTACTTCAACATCAGTTTTCACAAACAGCTTATTATCCTCCACAAATCTGAATCCATTCCTAATTGGATTATCAACAAACAAGAGATCTTCCTTTTTGCAGCCAAGTCGAATTCCGAGGCTTCAAAGTAGTGTCCAATGGCCCTCTTATTAGGGGAAAAAAAAAACTTCGCTATGCAATACAACACTCCCAAACAAGAGCACCTGCCCAGTTTACCTCCCTGACATGGAATTTTTTTGCCCAATTGAGACAAAATTTGGAAAGTACGTATAGAACAATAACCAGACAACAAACTCATTTGCAAGGGCACTACATTGTAACCTGCCGAATTCTTAAGTGTCATCACGAGCCAAGAGCCTGAACTCTCAAGTTCAACAAATTTTCTTACTTTCACCGTTGATAGCGCCACCATTTAATGTCCCTGTATCCTCTACCTCAACCTACTTATCCTGCAGAAATTGTGTCGTTGTTAGAGTCCATAGCAGACCCATCGTTTATGGATTACAACTTGTTTAGAATAAACCGTAGTCTTTCAAGGTAGAGAGACTTTTAATTTATAATGATAAATTAGGTTACACAAGAGAAAAGATCTTATTGAGCCTACTACACACATGTGACCCAAAGGGCCACATGCCTCTACTAATACTCCCTCTTAAGTTCGAGCATAAATATTAATCATGCCCAACTTGTTACAAATATTTTCAACTCTAGTTCCTGGAAGAGATTTAGTAAATACATCAGCAAGCTGATCCCCAGTTTTCACATGCTTCAATAAGATTTCGCCACGTTGTAGTTTTTCTCTGATAAAGTGATAGTCCACCTCAATAAGTTTAGTGCGCTCATGAAATACGGGATTAGTTGCAATATGTATTGCTCACACCACAACTGAGAAGACTCTAAAGAAGGATAACCAAGTTCGTGTAATAGTTGACGCAAATAAGTCACGTGCACCTGTGCTCGATAATCTGATTTAGCACTTGAACGGACCACTACATTTTGCTTCTTACTTTTTTATGACATCAGATTACCACCTACAAATACACAGTATCTAGTGGTGGATTTGTTATCATAAGGAGATTCTGAAATTCACAAGAAGCGCCAGAGAGAACAACACGACAGTTCAGTTGTCTAGTATGGGCACTAACAGATAGTAAATTGAATGGAAGTGCAGGTAAATGTAACACAAATGATAAAGTTATATTGGAGGTGGGTGATGCCGTCCCAATCCCCCAAACTGGTATATAAGAGCCATCAACGACATGCACATTTGGGCGAGAGGATGTGGGAGAATAATCCCACAAAATACTTGTTGTTCCAGTCATATGGTCAGTAGCACCAGAATCAACAATCCATGTTTGAGAAGAGGCTGAAACATATGTTGTAGAAGGATCTGACTGAACTAGAGAAGTAGATGCAGGGGCCTAATTTGTTAGCAGGCGAGAATATTCTGCAGCAGAAAGGTGAACAGTCGTATCATCTGATAGAGCAGATCCAGGTTTCTGCACTGTTGATTCTTCACTACAACAGGCATTGGCAGACCGCGGTTTCCCCTGTAACTTCCAGCACCTATCACGGGTATGACCAACACCACCACAATGAAAGCAAGTAAACTTGTTGTCAAAATTGCGACCACCACGACCATTACCACGGCCTCCACCACGACATTCAGTCTGCGTATTGCTTGCCAAAGCAGTACTTTCACCAGTATCGCCTAATCCAAAAGTCAAACGAATAGAATGAAGTGCTCGAGAATATGCCTCCGTAAGAGAAGTCTCCCGACTAGCTAAGATCTAAGAACGAGCTGACTCATATTTCGGTCGGAGGCCACTGAGAAATGCTAATATAGCTAACTGCTCCCGCTGCTGACGCATTTATGAATTCTTCATAAATCTTCTTGAATGAGGCAAAATAGTCATTGATATGAGTCGTCTGCTGCTCCGACCGAAAGAATGACTGAGATATTTCATAAATACGATTCATATTATCCTTGCCTGAGTATAAGACATTGAGATACTCCCATATCTCCTTGACCGTATCACCAGATTTTGATGCATGTAGGATCACTTTGAGGATTAGGGGAATCATCGGTGAGATGTTCCTCTTTATCCATACCCCGAATAGCGAATAAAATCAGCTTACACCAATTCTGTAAGTTTATACCATCCAAACAATGCTCAGTAAGTTTGGAAGTAGATGATTTAATCTCTGAGGTCGTGGGTTTGCTCAACAAGCCCACTCGATATCGAAAAGTCAGCCATAATCACAATCAATTATATAAGAAGTATCCGACAAAACAATAACGAAGAGGGTAACATAACTACCCCAAGAATCACAACAAAGAGGGGGATACACACCCCTATATATATCAAGACAACGTTTCAGTCAAGGACCCATCAAGACATGAACCGAATTGTAGGGAATTGAAACCCTAAACACACAATAGCAGAAAGAATTACGAAAATACTAGAATTATGGTTTTGTTTGGATTAGGGTTAGGGATGAAGGATGGTGATTAGGGTTAGGGTTGTGTGAGGAGAGAGTTTCTCAAATTTCGGTATCCGGCTCTGATAACATGTTGTTTAGAATAAACCGTATATAATGATAAATTAGGTTATACAAGAAAAGAGACCTATTGGGCCTACTACACACATGTGGCCCAAGAGACCACACGCCTCTACTAACACAACTCAAATTTTGCTTTTTGTTGTTTTTGTCTGGAGAAAATGAATTTGAAAGATTGAACTGTTCTTTTTTTTTTGGGTAAATAATTGACTCTTCTTTTTCAAGAGTGTGTTTTATTTTTGGGTGGCGGTGTTGGGGGGTGGGGATGAAATGTCTTTTCATTGCCATTTCGTTTTTCAGATTTCCTCTTTTGAAGTCTAAAATATTTGTTCCTTCCACTTTCACTGTATAATTCAGATAATTAATTCTGAGATGCAGAAAGATTTTTTTTTTAGCTTTTGTATTCCTTGGATATTTTATTACGGAGTCGACAACAGAATAAGACGTGTTGACTCTTTCCATTGGATTCCAAGATTTGGAATTGTCCTTGTGGTTCTTCCTCCGTGCTCTAAATTTCATGCTTATGAGGCGTAACAAAATTTGAAATTAGCCAGCCACCTATCACAACCATCCTTTCTGTTGATGATTTCTTTTTCCATTGATAAGATGTAAAACATGATATGATGGTTCTTAGAATCTCTTAGAATCAGAAATATGCAATGAAATATGAAATGTAGGTAATTAAAGTGATAATGCAGTTCAGTAATTATTGAGGCATGGAATGCTATGAGAATATCCAGTAATTGCAGGCATCTTGAAGATGAGGGGTTTACATGATAGCTGGTATCTATTGGAAGTTGAAGAACTGCAAATGCTTCAGAAATAATTCATTAGAAATTAGTTTATGATGTGACCTGCATGATGGAGACTCAATTCTTCATGTTGAGCCCTCTATAGTGGAACTGTCTTTTCCCTCATTACCGATACAGAATCGATACAGTTGTAGCTAAACATGTAGCAAAATACCATATACGCTTTTGGTATAGCAACCACTATCTTGATTGAGCTCGATTCATTTTCTGTGGTAACGGCTTTGTGCTGCACTAGGAGATCTTCAAATTTATAATTGATGGGGGGATAAGAAGATTCTCACTTTATATGGTGCTTACAGATTTTGGAAATAGATAGCTAGCGAGTAGAATCAATCCCATTTTTTTACCTTTTGTCAAGTAAACATGAACTAGAAACAGTTTCAATTAGCTTTGCCATGCCATAGTAGATGATTGGAACATATTTTGACTATGCTTATTGTTGCTCTTGCATAAGGTTCTGATTGCGTTTACTTATGTTGTTCGCTTCTCACTTTCATCAAGTTAAATTTGATCTGAAGTTGCTGAAGCATTTCTTGCGACTTCCTTGAGAATGCAAAATGTATCCACTGCTTGTATTTATCATGCTGTTAATGACTTCTTTTGTCATTTATTTTTGAAGTTATGCCATCAAATTGTGTCATTTAAAAGTAGATTTACTCTGTCTTATAGGATTAAAGATAAAAAACTGCCGAGAAGTGGTTTTTGTCACGAAGGAAACAATGCTTTGGACCTCCTCAGGATCGCGTTAAATGCGGAAGAAATTTCGCCCATGTAAGTGATTGTGAAAAACTTTAAATTTGTAAGAAAAATCCACTTGAAGGCAGGAATATGGGTTATTATTATTACTATTATTTCATTGTAGTATGTTGATACAATTGGAAGTTGTTGTGTCACTTTTGATGTAGTTGTGGATATTTTCAATGAATATCAACATTCTGCCCTGGTCCATTACATTCAACTCAATGTGCAGGCCAGTCTTGTCCTTCAATATCTTTATCTCAGTTTGTTTGTGTGTATTGACATGAATAATATAAACTTACGTGGCTCCTAAATACTGTCTTAAAGGAAATTACTATGATATTTATTTTTCGGGTTATACCCGAGTGTCATAAAGGGTAAGTTTGGATGATAGGAACAAGAGAAATAAACCAATGTGTGATAAAATTAGAGAAAGTATGAGTATATGACTCATATTCAATGTAGGTCCAGTGACTCTCCTAAAAAAAATAGAGTTATTTGTGTAGAAGGTAAGAGAGAGAATCAACCCTCTCCAGTTCTGATGAATAAGTAAAAAAAATGACGGAGGACATGGACAAATTAAAAAAATTAACCGAGGACACGGTGTATAATCATAGTTCGCCGTCGCGGTTGCGGTATCAGTGTAATGGACTCGGACAATATCGGTCTTAAAAATAGTATCGGTGTTAAATAACGGTATCGATATTTTTCAAAAGCGTTACGAACCGGATGATACGTAACGGTATCGGACGATACGGCGAACCATGTGTATAATACGCGTGACCGACCTATCTCTTTGGGATGATTAAACATTAATCATTACACAAGGTTTTTTGGTAGGTAAAATTAATTTAACAAGCTAGCAATTTAGTCATGCTATATACAAGGTTAACCCCCTTTCTTATACTCATTCATTAGATGCCATTTGCTTCTCTATGCTCCATTGATAAAGAAATTTAATGAGAGTAAAAATAAAAAAGAGAAAAGAAATCACTGAGACCACTACATGTATGATTTGGAAGGTGCAGGGTTCATATATAGATAGAGGACATGGAGGAGAGTGTCATGCATGCATTGGCAAAGAACTACATTTTCTTATGAAACTCATGATACACACACATAAACACACACAAACTACAAAATAAAAAAGCCCACATGAAGGTGGTAGTTATGGCTTGAAGTGATATTAATTATAATGAAACAGACAGGGCTTATGAAGTGATGGGCAACATGTAGGGTGATGAAGGCTCTGAGAATGGAAGGCATTAAAGACACTGGTCAATTAAGTTAGGAAATGGCTCAGAAATTGGTTGGTGAAATAGAAAATTAAAAATAATCATAAAAAACAAAATAAAAATTCAGACCTCAGTTCCTTCCAACTTGAAAAACTGAAAAGCTTCAGCTTCCCATCAGGTTGAATTAGTCCATTTTCTTTATTTATTTTTCCTGTCCTACTGGACAAATATTCCTTGCACCTCTAACAGGAAATAGGTCCCCTATCAAGTTGAACAGAATGGTCCTATGATTCAATAAGAAAATCCAAACTTTACATACATGTGTATATTTATATTTATATATATATATAAATGTATAAATGGATGGCAAGTAGCATTTTGGCCTCAACATTGAAGTTATAGTTGGAGACAAGAATAATTATGACAAAAACAAGAAGAGAATGAGTGACCATAGGAAGTGGTACAGTGAAATCAAGTAAACCTGCTTTAAACTTCTGATTGGTATCATATAGAATATACTTATAGTCTCAAACTATATTCATTGATTCCTTGACTAGTGGGAATCTGAAGCCAATAGGGCATCCTGAAATTATCTTCAAGCATGCAGAAGACTTCTGTTCCTTCTATGATTTCCTCTAAATCCAAAAAATTACAAGAAACCTTCATTCATTTCTCATACATATTAATTTTGTCCCTCCAAAAATCTCATTCAAATAACTATTGAATAAGACTATATATTTATTATAGGAAATCGCAACTCTTACTTTATTGGTGTTGTGGAGCGTAGTTCGCCGTATCGTCCGATACATTACGTATTGTTTGGTTCGTAATGCTTTTGGAAGGTGTTAATACTGTTATGCAGTACAAATACTCACCTGTTATTCTTTTTAAGATTGATAATATCCGAATCTGTTATACTGTTTCTACGACTGCGACAGAAACACATAATAATTTTTGGAATCCTTCAAACAATTGATCCTTCCATTGGCTATGTCCATTTTCTCTCACTTGTACTATAGGAATCAATATGCATGCCTACTATACATATATGTAGATACACATACTTGAACATTTGTATATACATATATATATATATGTGTGTGTGTGTGCGCGCGCATATACAAAAACAATGTTGCAGAACATTAGAAAAGGGACTGTGTCTACATCAGAAGCAGTATGATGAGGTACAGAGGAAGCAGAGGGTGCTTTGAAACTACATATTTCTTTGGCAGATGATGCCATGGAAAATGAATAAGAACAAAGCCCATTCCAAAGACAAAAGGCTTGAAAATGTTTCAAGTGACAAGAGGAGAGAGTTGGCTTATGAAGGTGGATTTAAAGCTGAAAAAGCAAAAGAAAACACACAGAAAATAGTATTCCCTCTTGGAGGAGGTGATACTTTGCCCAAAGTAAAAATTAGATCATCTTTTGACTGCCTTGTTTGTCTGTTTTGATTTCTCATCTCATTGGTACAAGGGCAATTTTGGAATCACACAAAAACATTACTCAAGTACTTCAAACTAGTTCTTTTTGGGTCAGTTTCAATTTACCATACTTCAAATTATAATCATATATAGCATCATTTTAATTGGCTTTATATGCCTGGTAAGTTTCAGATTTCTGGAGGTTATGCAACTTTTTAAAATTCTTTTTTCCTGACGAGTCTTATGTTTTCTGGGATTATTTCCATTGCATTGACTGCTTCCAGGCATGGGCCAGCATTGCGGTGATAACGGTATAACGAATTTGGATAATATCATTCTTAAAAATGAATATCGAATTCTCGATAAAGGTGATGGTCCCGGACCACCTGAATCCCAATATCGACACCTTTCTTACGAACCAGACCATACCATACGGGAACCATGCTTCTTGATGGTTTGCATCTATGGATTCACTATTAAATCATCACTCTGAGCTTGTTTATAAAACAAAAAGATAGAAAGGAAATTAGGCCACGGGCGTTCTAACATGATTTACACTTCTATTGTTTGATCACTATACATACATATATATATATATATATATATATATATATATATATAACATAGGAAAATGTAGTCTATGTTGAGAACCACACAGAATAATGAAAATGAAAAGAAAAAAAGATGATTTGCAAGTTGCAGCAACGTGGCATATAGTCCGAGGATAAGGTTAAAGTCATGTCAGGGAAGATTGGGGCATCATAAATTGTATCATTTCATTATTGAATCCAAGTTTACCGTTCCCCCTTCGGATCCCATTTTCATGATAACTATACGTTGTACCAAACAGTCCCTTACTAACAAAATTCAAAGACCTCCAATTGTACATCAATACCTCTTAATAAGCACTGATCAATGTTATAGGAAATGAATGCATTTTCATAATATTGATTCTTAAATTATGATCTACCTATTCAGGCTATTCCACTTATTTTATTGAATTTTATGGTGTCTATTTATGTATTACATGATTCAGAAATAAAAAATTCTCCTCAAGCAAATTAATCCATGCTCTGAGGCTTAACTGGTGATTGGGATAAGGAGAGGTTCGGCTATAAATCTTGAAGTTGCAATATCTAATTAGTTTTTAAGAGAATTGGAATAGTGAATACATATCAAATTATTGAATGAATTATTATGAGACCCAAATATCTTTATATTCAACACCGAAATGATATGTATTCATTGTCCCAATTCTACTTAACGTGCAAGAAACATTTTCCATATTACAGGGTTGTTTCTTTGTTTTGTTCTAAAGCGATTCACTAGACACAACAAATCAGTAAGGACATCTAATAATGACTTCATACAGAAAAAAACACAATAAAAAAAAAAAAGACAATTTCATAATCAAGCTTTTTCATTGATATGGTATTTTGAATAGATGGCTTAATGAACGAAAAAAAAAAAAAAAAAAACCCACAAAATCTCTCTCTCTCTCTCTCTCTCTCTCTCTATATATATATATATATATGCTCCATGCATATGTTTCCAAGCAAATAAAAAGATGACATAATGAAGGGGCTTTTGGTGGGACAAGTAGGGATGAATTGGACAAGTCTTGTGGGACATTAGAGGCTCCATATGGTTATAATGCTAGTGGAAGCTTCACTGGGCTAATAATATGTTATTTGTTGTGTTTTAGATATTCTCCATTTGGGAGATGGAAATATAGCTGTCTCGGAGTGTCCTGCCGTCAAGTTCATTAGTTTAATCCTTCAACACACGAAACCAGCTCAACACTTGATAGCAAAGGCCTTCAAATATCATATATTAGGACAAAGCTTGGAACCAAACACAGTCTCCAACATTTGGCATGTTATTAAGATTATTCAAATTAACATTCCCAATGTTGTGAGATTAGTCCAATAAATTACTTTGAGTTATTATAGGTTAAATATTGAGATAAAAGATGGCTCCTCAAAACTCTAGGAGGTCACGTGAGTTTAGGGATGACAAATTTTTTTGTTCAGTCCTGATTTAAGTAAATTTAGAGATCCGATTAAATAAATGGGGACGAGTATGAAAAATATGAGACGGAATTCGGAGGCGAGTATGGTGGAGGGTTGCCCCGCCCTGTTCATAGTAAATTACATACTTACATTTGTTGATTTATATATATTACACTTATATACCTACATAAATAGATATCCACAAGTAAATCTTAATATTCTATTTATTTATTTTTAA
The DNA here is from genome assembly GCA_963922005.1 of Cornus suecica. NCBI lineage: Eukaryota > Viridiplantae > Streptophyta > Magnoliopsida > Cornales > Cornaceae > Cornus > Cornus suecica. The sequence goes on from OY998239.1 coordinate 77,878,445, forward strand.
TTTTCATCTCATATAAATCTTAATTTCCTTACATCTTTACTCTTCTCGTCTTAATCTCATCTCAACTATATAAAAAAATTACATATTTTACTTTGATATTTGTACAACAATATTATATTAAAAAATTTAATTAAGAAATTAAACATTATTTTCATTTGCATAAATTTTTTTCTTTTTAAAGTGAAAAATCGTCTTGTCCCTCTCCACCCCGTTTAATAATCGGTTATGGGACGGGTATGAGGATGATAAAGTTAAACGGGGATGGAGATGGGAAGTGTGATTCCCGTTCCACCCCATTGTCATCCCTATGGAGTTGAGTTAGAGCAACCCTAAATTGCTTAACATGATCCTATAATGATGAATCAAATTAGGCCTTAAATTGATTAACATGATCCTATAATGATGAGTCGAGTTAGGGCTAGCACTGTAAATAGCCTAACAAAATCTAATATTGATGCGAATGAGTCGATTTAGGGTTAGGGACTGTAAATAACCTTACAAGATCTAATATTAATGGGGGTAATGGACAAAATGAACACACATCAAGATTTATACAGTGCATATGACATTCCAATAATTAAAAATAAAATTTGGCCCGTAGCTCTGATAAACTATTGAATATTAATCGATTTCGTAACAATAAAAACACTCAGGTATTAAATATTTTCTCCATGAGGTTACATATAACCACCAACTTGACATTATAACATGAATTAATAGACATCATGTTTATCACAAAAAAAATAAATATATATATATATATATTATATATGTGTGTGTGTATTGGCAATATAGTAGAAGACCCTAGAATTTGGGACTATTGTCATGGCTTGTATGGACACAAAGTACAACTTGAGGCAACACCACCACGAATTTGCTCAACAGTGAGGGCATTGTTCATGCAAGCATAAACAAATGAAGGGTTTCAGAGATGGACAATAGGGTCACAACCAATTGTTGAACCCCAAAAATTGTGCAAATCTTCCAAAACCCAAAATCTACATCGGAGAAACCACCTCTTGCAGCGAATTCAGATTTTTAAACCCTAGAATAGTTGTAGTTGTCTCGTATGGTCTTTACAATACAAAATTGCCTATGAACATTCCTTGCAAATTGCAAACATTCCCACAACTCCCCCAAAAAATTACTATATCAAAATTGGCTCATTGGCATTAGTTTTTGTTTCTTAATATATATATATATATATATATATGTATAATGTAATTTTATTACTAGAAAGAAAACTAACAAAAATAAAGCAAACAAGTTGAGAGATAATTTCCTCTCTGAAAGAGAAGTTAACAGTTGGAGCGATTCTTACTACATGGTGCAATTAGTGGGTTTTGCTATTATAATGATGAAATTACACTTTTACATTTACTAGGCAAAAGTAGAGCTTTGCACATGTTGAAAGACTTATGGTGATGAATGAAGTACACGAATTTTTTTTTAATTATTTAAATTAAATTTAAATAAAAAATAAATAAATAAATCATTCATCACAAAGAGGGAGATATGTGAACCTGTTAATTGAATAGAGGAAAAGAAGTGAGGGTGAGAATAAAGCACGTGCATGGAGAATATATAGAGAGTGAAACGGTGCGAGAGAAATGATGAAAAGTATGTTTAAAAAGATTGAAGATACGTGACTTTTGGTGAAGAGATTTTGTATTTTATTTTTTATTTAAAATATGTTAAAAAAATATTTGGAAATAATATAAAGGTTTAGTACATTTATAAATAGTATAGATATAGATATAGATTTATTTTTTAATCCACATTATACTGCTCAAAATTAACACAGAGCAGTGATAATTTCACAAATCACAAAAAAAAAAAAAAAAAAAAAAAAAAAAAAATCTTTATTAGATTGTACTTTGACTTCTCGAAAAACCAAAAAATAATAATGTAAAATATCAAATAAAATAAAAAGGGGAGGAAACAAACTCTATGCATTTCTTTATCTTTTTTCTCTTTTTTTAAGTAGAATTGCTTTTTTTCCCCTCTTAGAAGACCAAATGGGTGGAAGATGGGTGGTGCTTGGATTTTAGATCAACCTTTTGCTGACCACAAGCATAAATTTTAGGGAAAAATAAAGCCAGATGGATACATAAATAGATTTATATACACACATATATTTAGTGTGTGTGTGTGTGTGTGTCAGCCTTGGAGAGAGAAATAAGGAGAGGGGTCTTGCAGGTTGTGCTGATTTTATTTTTTTTTAACCTGTAGGTTGTGCTGTTGGGTGACAAATAAAAACCCATTTGCCCCCTTTGAAGGTGGGCCGGCCTTGGATTTGGGAGTGGTTACTATTAACAAGCCGAGAAATATATATATATACACACACATCTATATAGATATACTTAGAGAGAGAGAGAGACCACTTTATTCTCTTCAAATTCTCTTCAAATTCGATACTTTGCTGTACCCTTGACGAGGTTTTGAGGAGATCAGGAGATAATACCCTCTCTCTCTTATCTCTCCCACATTGTCTGATTCTAAACTTCGAAACATAGTTCAACTTTCACACATCAGTGTTGTGCTCTCTGTTCCTTTCCTTCTGATTTTCTCTCTTTCCTCTGTTTTCTCTCCACTTATCACAGAGAAAGAAAAAAAACCAAGTGGGTTCTTTCGATTCCACCTCCAGTTTGGACCTGAAACACAATTTTATTAACTGTGATCTCTGTTTGTTTCCTGAGAAAACAGAGGACTCTGTTCTACACTCATTCAAACTAGAGTGGAAAACTCTGTTTTCGTTCTCTTTTCCTTTCAATTGTTACATTGGTTCATCTTTCTTCTTCTGTACTACATTCTGAGCAAAACCCATAATTTCTAATTGATACAAGAACAGAAAGATTCAATCTTTTCTTGTGTAAATCAGAGATATCTATGTGTGAAACAATGAGAGATGGGGGTTCCAAGAAAAGCAAGGTTTGTTTCAGAAATGCAAAAACTTCAATGACCCTTTTTACTGATTTGTTTGTCTGCATTGATTGTAGTGTTTGAGACAACTGAGCTTTTGTGTTGTTTTGTGAAGCTTTCGTGGCCTAAGACTCTGGTCAAGAAATGGTTTAGTGTCAAGAGCAAAGGGGAAGAATTTCATGCAGACGGCGCCGTTTATGGAGGTTCATCTTCTATACCCCCAATCTAATTAGGGTTTCTTAAATTGGGAATCTGGGTTTTTATTATTATTATTATTAGTGAAGCAGAAAATGGGGTTTTTCTTAGAATCTTCTACACACTTGCTTTTGTTTATTCAACATCAATCACTGTTTCTTTTTGTGTAAAAGTCATAATAATTGGATTTAATTGGTTCTATCATTTGTAATTTACAATAAAGATATGTTCTTTGTTTTCCTTCTCCATCTATTCAAGACCTTCTTTTTATTATTATTATTATTATTGTTGTGTTTGTGTGCAATCACAGTGTAAAGACCACAGCTTTAACAACTTGATGTTTTCTTATTCTTCAGGTGGTGATGAAGAATGGAGGAATGATTTTGTAGAGAGGGAGGCATGCAGTATCAAGAAAAGCAAGACAGGTCCAGTATCAAATAACCAGTATGCCTTTGGACCACATCACTCCTCAACCCCCCATTCAATTATACATGAGCCTAATCAAGAAGAAAACTATGATCTTTGTTGTTTTGCCCACCCTCAAAATGTGTCTTATTTTTCCTTTTTCCCTTTGATGAATAGAGAGATCAAGTAGGAGGAACTCCGATCGTCTCCGGCGGAGTAAATATGACCTGCAGGCCTCTCAAGTTACAGATGTGCATAATTATGGGTATGTTCTATTTTTTTATTTTTTTTAAAAATTTTTGTTTTTTTTTATGTTTTTAACTGAGTCTATGGCCTTGCATAGAATGAAATGGAAATATAAGATTCATGTAGCTGACTTCAAGTAATTGGAAATATTGTGTCTTATTTGTTCTTCTTGTTGCTGTTCTATTCCTTGTGGGCACAGGATTTTTGTAGCTACATGGAATGTAGCTGGAAAATCTCCTCCCAGCTATTTGAACCTTGAAGATTGGCTTCATGCCTCACCTCCTGCTGACATTTATGTTCTTGGGTAAGATTGATATCTGTAGTTGTTTTTCTTATTGTTTTTGTGATTGTGCAACTTTTTCGATTGAAGCCTGTTTGATATTTTCCCACATTCAGGTTTCAAGAAATTGTTCCTCTGAATGCTGGTAATGTTCTCGGCACAGAAGACAATGGCCCTGCGAGAAAATGGCTGACACTTATCCGAAAGACTCTAAACAGTCTTCCTGGAGCAAGTGGAGGTTGCCATACACCTTCACCAATCCCTGGTCCAGTCGTGGAACAAGATGATGATTTCGAGGGATCAACAAGACAAAAGGCCTCATTTTTCTTCGAACGCCGCTCATTCCAGTCCTTGAGTCATAGTATGAGAATGGCGGACAATGACATGTACATGCCACAACCTCGACTTGATCGTCGATTCAGTGTCTGTGATCGAGTTACCTTTGGGCACAGGTCAAGTGATTATGACCCAAATTCCAGATGGGGTTCCTTCGACGATGAGTACGGGCTTGGGGACTCGCCAGGCACAATGCACTACTCGCCAACGTCGTACAATGGGTCTATTTCCATGGAGGACAGAGATAGACAGCCGGGGCAGTCAAGGTATTGTTTGGTGACAAGTAAGCAAATGGTTGGAGTCTTTCTCACAGTATGGGTGAAGAGAGAACTTAGGGACGACATTCGCAATATAAAAGTGTCTTGTGTGGGCAGAGGATTGATGGGTTATCTCGGAAACAAGGTAAAATTGCTTTTTGAATTTTTTTATAGAAAATTTTGGGGTGAACCCTAAATAAATTAAGCAAAATCAGTAATCTTGTCTTCTCGAATTTTCCAGGGTTCAATTTCAATTAGCATGTCTCTGCACCAAACAAGCTTCTGCTTTGTTTGTAGTCATTTAACCTCTGGGCAGAAGGAGGGTGATGAGCTGCGAAGAAACTCCGACGTCATGGAAATACTTAGGAAGACGAGGTTTCCAAGGGTTCATGGCAGTGGGGATGAGAACTCCCCTCAAACAATCCTTGAGCATGAGTAAGGACCTAAAGCATTATGTTTTCTTCTTCTGTGCCTTACATACCTATTCTGTGTTTATCTGAGGTTGTCAATTCAGTAGAAACTTACTGTTAGATTGTTTTGCTCAAAGTTCCAAGCTTTGTTTGTGTCCTTGTAGTCGAGTACTTTGGCTTGGGGATTTGAATTACCGGATTGCCCTATCCTACCGTTCTGCAAAGACTCTTGTTGAAATGCGCAATTGGAGAGCGTTGTTAGAAAATGATCAGGTATGTCAGACAAACTCTTGCTAGATATTTTTCTTCTCGGCCCACTTAGAGAAGGGCTTGATATAAAATATTTGATGTCTGTTCTAAACAGCTTCAGCGAGAGCGGAGAGGGGGTCGTGTCTTTGAAGGATGGAATGAAGGGAATATATATTTCCCTCCCACTTACAAGTATTCAAATAATTCCGACAGATATACTGGGGATGACATGCACACAAAGCAGAAGCGAAGGACCCCTGCATGGTAAGCCTTTTTCTTCACAAAAGGAAAACACAAATCTCTGTGTATATATATAATTATGTACACACATAGGCATATATTATACATATGGAATATCTCTTCTGGCTTTGAGTGAGAGATCAGACAATATAAATTGACTGAAGTGGCTATAATTGGCATCATTGATCATTTATTAAGTATAAAAATACATACTAAAGACTGATCATCTTTATAACATTCCTTAACAGTGACACTTAATCTAGCTATTATGTATGTGAAGGTGTGACCGTATATTATGGTATGGAAGAGGCCTCCATCAAATATCTTACGTTCGTGGGGAGTCTAAATTCTCAGATCACAGACCAGTCTATAGCATATTTCAAGCAGAGGTTGAATCCCTTAATCATAATCGAATTAAGAAAAGCACGAGTTGTTCCCGGTCTAGGGTTGAGGTAGAAGAGTTGTTGCCGCACTCGCGTAGATACTCTGGACTAAATTTCTTCTGAGGAATGCATTCTTGTTCAAGTATGCTCTCACTCTCTCTCTCTCTCTCTCTCATTATTTACCGAAGTTTTCATTCTAAGATTTATTCTTAATTGATGTTTAGGAATGATTTTCTTACACCGAGATAACGAGCAGTCACAAGCTTTGCGGATGCTTTGAGAGTATGGAATGTAAGATCCTTAAAATGAATCAAGTTCTTTCTTTGTCATCATTTCCTTGTATATATATATATATATATATTGGTGAGTGAAGCATATTCATGGACTATGAACATGTTATCAGGTTGATTCCAAATAATCATGTGAGAATTTACTGGTCTCAGTTCAACCTGAGGTTGCCTTCTTACTCACTGAGGTGATCATTCACCCTATCTTCATTATCACCCTTCAGGGAGAAGAAAAGCTACTTTCAAATTGGGATTTGATAGATATAATCTGCGGTCCACTCTAGCTTGCCTTGAAGCTGAATAAATTGGATCATCAAACTATGTATTGTGGACTATTTAGATTCAATCCTCACTTTAGGACATAGTATATGCAGTTTTTTACACGGAATATGCATTGTTGTTTTCTTTTCCATGAAAGATCAGTTGTGAAGATTTCATGACTCTTGTTATTCTCTTTGTAATATGGTCCCCCATTTGTGCAGATCGTTCTGCTTCGATAGTGAAAGAGACCGCTTACCAGCAACCCTAAAAGAAGGTTGGCTTCTGCTTGTTTTTTCGTGTTTTTGTTTTTGTTTTTTTTCGCCTTTTCACCTCATCTTACTTAGTTTGGCTCACAATTGAATGCACAATTCTCAGGCTCACATTCTTTTATCACCAAGTCCAGCAAATTTTGTTTTTTCTGGTTGATGGATAGAAGCATTCACTGTCACGCATAGCTATTAGGTAAGCAAAGTTAGTTAAATAATTACCATTCAGATATTAAATTATATAATGATTACTTTTATAAAGTTAATTCGATATAATGTACTTGCATTCGTAACTTTTTTTCTTTTTTCTTTTTTCTTTTAATTATTTTGCAGCACGAGTTTGATCAATCCGAGGTGCCCAGGTGGTTTAGTGATAGAATTTGTTCATAACATCTGTATAAGTGAATAGAATGGAAAATTCTTTAAATTTTGATTGATACTGCAGTCAAAAGATAAAAGATTCATCAATACATATATATGTTTATATATACTGATTTATCATACTTGAGAGAGAAATGAGATGTGGATATTCATTACATTGTAAATTTGAAAAATGGAAAGTTGAAGTTATGATGGATATGAAGCTTTCTTTTTCTTGTTGCTGTTGATGATTCTTACACAGAAGATAAAGGGTACACATTTGAGTGTCTTCACTGTTATATCACTTTCTTTTCTCTGTTGTGGTGTTTGGTTCGAAGGAAAATTACAATAGTTTGCAGTTCCTTGCATGTGTCAGGGAGCTAATGGGAATCTCATAATTTGGACTTTGGAGAGACTTCAAAATTTCTTCTTATTAGGAAAAAGGAAAAAAAAGTGACTTGTTGACTCATTGTGACCCATACCATTTGCAAATACTTTTACTTTTTTGCCTTCATGTATTGTGACACATACTATTTTATTTCTTTCTCTATTCATGCATGAAATTTTAACTGTTAGCAGGGACTAAAAATTATATATATGTACACATGTTTGTAAAATTAATTGAATTTTGTATTGTACAGGGCCCTGGTTGTCTAAGAAAGAATAGCACAAAAAATTATTTATTTTTTTTTTGGTTAAAATACAAAAAGTATCAGAACTTTAAGAGTTTAATTTAAATTTAGCCAAATTCAACCAAAGAAATAGAAAGTCTTTATACTCTATCCTGGCAAGAATCTCATTTATATTTTTCATTGTTTGAGATAACATTCGAATTGATTTTAGGGATAACTTTATAATAATTTCGAGGCAATTTGGAGAAAAACAATTAAGAAGGAAAAAAGAAAGAAAAGGAAAACGAGTCTAAAGACACTATTTTAGAGTGTATCACATATATATATATATATATATATATATATATTAATTGTCACATTAGTCAAAACAAAGCACAGCATAGAGTTGAGAGTGGAGAGACCATCCAAAAATATAAGAATTTTTGTGAAATAATGAGGCCACCAATTATGAGGTTTAGTCTAAACAAAGTCAAATGTGCACGCAAACTTGGAACATTCATTGGTAATAAGGAGGGTCTTGTGATGCAGTCCTAGAGTGATCTTTAGTGGATCAGACGGTGGAAATTTTATAGGACATGTTTGGATGTTTCCATATTTAGCAGAGAGAATCCCACCAAGCAAAAGCAAGCACTTTGTTCAGATTTCCAGACAGACGTGACATATCTCTACTCTCTTTTTCTTGCATGGCATTTGTTGGAATTCCAAATTTCTACTATTACTCAAGCTTCTGCACAATTTAAAATTAGGGTTAATTACATACACCTTATATTTGTGGGTATTACAGCTAAATGGAACGTTTGAATTTTGTGTACACTTTGTTCCTGTCAATAAAGTTAGTTTTTAAAAGAGTATAAAATATTAACAATACTCTTGAATAAAATTCATAATTATTAGAATCGCGATCCTATATAGTAGAAACGATCCGGATCACACTAGGATCGCACATGGGAATAGGATTGCACTAGGATCGTACAATCCTATTACAATTCTTCTATTTCGGGCTTTTTAGGTGAAAAATTAGGTTGGGCTATTCATATAAAAGGACCAAAACTTTTTAAAAGAAACAAATAAATATTTTTGTCTTTTAAGCCCGTACACAATCGATTCCATATAAAAGGGCAAAAGTTTTTTAAAAGATAAACAAGAAAATATCTTTAAGGCCCAAACCCAACCAAATCAATATATATATATTATTCTAAAAGTGTGAGGGTTAGGAATATTTTCAAATAAAAAAATTAAAATTAATATGCATTAATTGAAGTGTAACTCCAATTGGTATTTCAAAAAATATAAACTAATAAAATATAGAGTAATACTACTGGATAGACCAAACTTATGTAATCATTAATAAATAAAAAAATGGGACTTAATTACATTAGGAAAATTCCTTCCCACTCTTACTTTTGCATACAAAAGTCAAATCAATCGTAAAAATAATCTAGTAAGAAGTAAGTCTACCTTTTGAGGTGTATATCCAAATAAGTTCAAATTTAAAATTTTGTAAACTCTTTTCTCCCATATTATTCTTGAATAAAAACATATCAATAACTAAATTCATTAACTACTTATATGTTACCCATTTCTTCAGATTTCACACTTAATCATAGGCTTAATAACTTATCTAAAATTTTACTTTTTGAACCATTTTTCTTTAAAAAAAAATGCCATTAAATATATAATATTAAATTTGTAATGTTTCCGAAAAATTTAAAAATCTAAGCCCTTATATTAATTATGTAATAGTATACAAAATCTATTTAAAAAATAATACTGCAATAGGAAATTTAAGCTTATATATTTTTTGTGTAATGCTTCATAAAATCTACTTTAAAAGTTGTAACTCGTATTATCTTGATTATTTTTATATATTAATTAATACTTTTAATATTAATAAAAGAACCTAATCAATACCATATGTATATATTCTTTGTAATATTTCTAAAATTGACTTTAGGGTGATCGTGATTTTCTTTATATTTGATATTTTTGAGTATATTTTTATTGTATTATAGAGATATCATTAGTTAAGGAATTAATTTGAACTATTTTTATAACATTATAGTACCATCTTACGATCCTACTTACGATTATACTGTCTTAATGAATTTTGACCCGATTAAATTTGATATTTTGATTTTTTTTGTTTAATTGTAACAAATTCTTGAAATTTTACACAAATAGATATTATTAAATTGAGGAGTTTTATTTAGTTATATGTAACTGATGTAATTTAACATTGTGTGTTGTTTTTATATTCGTATTCATATATATACCATTTTTCTAAGTCTTGTCAAATGAATGAATTTTCAAAGCTTATATACCATTTTTCTAAGTGTTGTAAATTTGTGATAGATTTTCCTCTTTCAAAGTAAAATACAGGGAATCCTTACAGAGGAAAAAAATTTGAATTTGGTAGTTTCTTGGGAAGACAAAAAGAAACTATAAAATTGAGATTCAAATTTGACTACAATTCAACAAATTAAAAGAATCTTGGTATAGGAATTTTTTATTTTTTGGATAAATTTGTTATAGGATTTTTTTTTGCACTCTTAAGTAAATTATTAACTCCTCCTTGCACAATTATTAAGTGGGAGTGATATAAAATCTCCAAACGGATTGATCCCTAATCTCACATTAGTGATCTACAGTAACTTTTAGTATGATAATAGAAATTAGATGATTTTTTCGACCAAGAACATTAAGGTCATGTTTGGTACCATTTTTTTGGTTTTAGTGTGAAAAATTGGTACCAACCCATGTTTGGTAAGATTAGTGTTGGTACAACTGTAGCAAACCAATGGTATCAAATTGAGTCATTTTTGGAACCATCAACTTTGATGGTTTTGGGTGGTGCGGGCACTATAGCACCCCATACCAACTCTACATGTTGCACCATCTCACCCACACCAAACCAAATCCCATTTTTCTAATATTAATATATATTAATATTAAAATTAATATATATATTTTAATATTAATATTAAAATATATTAATATTAATATTAAAATTTATAATATTAATATTACATTAAAATATATTAATATATTTTACAGTGCTCAACAGTACCGACAGACTACTATTAATAGTACTACAACACAGAGTTCTGCTTCCGTTTAACTCTGAATAGTGACTTTTTGCTACAGTAACCGTCGGCACAAAAAACAAATACAGTGTTCAACAGTACCGACATACTACTATTGCAACACAGTAAAAGGACGCATAGAATATTAATATATTAATATATTTTAATATTATATTAATATTAAAATATTAATATATCTTAATATTATAATATTAATATATTTTAATATTATTAATATTATAATATTAATAAATTTTAATATTAATATATTAGTATATTAATATATTTTAATATTATAAAATTATAAAATTTTAATATTTATAAATAAAATGTGAAACCATCCCAAGTTACCAAACATGATTTGGTTTCAGAATTTCAACCCATACCAACTTTACCAAACATGGTTTGGTTTTTCAGCATCACTTTTTCTCACACCAAAACCATATGCACCAAACATGATTTGGAACCAAAATAAAACCACACCAAACCAAATCCAACCCAAACCAAAAACTAACACCGCACCACACCGTTACCAAACGCACCCTAAGGGCCTATTTGGGAAACGGTCTGGTCTGGTTTGGTTTGTCTGATTTGGTCTGTTTGGGAATACGATAAGTTATATTTTTTTTAAATTATATATATATGAATTTTATATATTATTTTCGAAATTTATATATTTTTTCAAAATTTATATTATTTTCGAATTTTATATATTATTTTTGAATTATAAATATATTTTGGAATTTTATATATTATTTTTGAAATTTATTTATTTATTCAAATTTTATATTTTTTTTCGAATTTTATATATTTTTTTCAAATTTTATTTATTTATTTCAAATTTTATATATTTTTTCATGATTATATCAAAAATCACTTTTTGACAAAAATGTCTTCAGTTCATGTATAGTGTTTCAAAGTCAGGTAAAAAATGGCAGCTACCCAATATAAAAAATCACATAAAGTCTTGAGTTCATGGATGGTAAAAAATGGCGGATAAAACCATCAAAAATCGTACAAAACCATCATTTTGATGGTATTGTAAAAGTAGAATTTGGGTTTGTCGGTTTTGTTTCAATATTTAGAAACCAAGCCCAATAAATATAGACTAGTCTGAAAAACAAAGACAAACCCAAACCAAATCAGCCCAAAACCAATAAACAAACAGGCTAAGAGTTAAAGAGTGAAGTGTACTTGGTTACTATGGGCCTGTTTGGTAGCAGTGTTTTTGTGTTATGTGTTTTGTGTTTATAAACTTGTTTGGTTAGTGTTTTTGGGATATGTGTGTTAAAAAATACTTTTTCACTTAGACAAATTTTAGGCATATTCCAATAAACATGAATTTGGTGTTTATTGGGGTGTTTCTCACTTACACTTTCTTCACTTTATAATATATTTTATTATTTTATTATTTATATTATTAAATTATTATTTATTAATTTATATATTAATTTATAAATATATTATATTTATTTATTTATTATTATTTCATTATTTAATTCATTTTATTTATAAATTAATTCTTCATTTTTAATTATTTAAAAATATATTTTATTAATTTAATATTAATTTATTATTATTATACTCATTTTTTATTATTATTATGAAGAATTTATTTGTTATTATATTTACTTATTATTTATTATTATATTTATTTTTTATTTTTTATTTTTTATTATTATTTATTTCATTTTGTTTATTATTTATTATTTTTATTATATGTTTAAATATGTTTTATGTAATTTATTATTTATTTTATTAATTTATTATTTAGTCCATTTTTTACTATTATATTTATTCATTATTATTGTATTCATTTATTATTATTATTATATTATATTTTATTTATTATTATATATTAATTTATAAATATATTTTATTTATTTATTTATTATTATTTCATTATTTAATTCATTTTATTTATAAATTATTTATTCATTTTTAATTATTTAAAAATATATTTTATTAATTTAATATAAATTTAATATTATTATACTCATTTATTATTATTATTATGAAGTATTTATTTGTTATTATATTTACTTATTATTTATTATTATATTTATTTATTATTATTTTTTATTATTTATTTCATTTTGTTTATTATTTATTATTTTTATTATATTTTTAAATATGTTTTATGTAATTTATTATTTATTTTATTAATTTATTATTATTATTGTGTTCATTTTTTATTATTATTATATTATATTTTATTTATTACTTATATTATTAATTTTTAATTATTGATTTTTAATTTTTCAATTTCAACCCAAAAAACATCCCTACCAAAACATACTTATGTTTTTGGATGAATAAACCAAAAAAAAACTGTGTTTTTTGTTTATTTCAACACAAACACAACTCTATCAAACATTCCCTATGAGTTCTCAAACACAAATTTATAATATTTCTAAGGCTTCATTTGGTATGAGTGATTTTGATAAGTGCACAAAATAGAGTAATTTACCTAACATAATGTCCTCATATGTATATATTTTTATTTCATGCAGGGGTTGATTTGCAAAAGAAAAGAAAAAGAAAGCAAGAAGGATGAAAATGAAGAAAAAGAAATAATTGGTGGGGGAGAATGTAATAAATGCATATATATATATATATATATGTGTGTGTGTGTGTGTAAGTGTAAGTGTACGTGTGTATGTGTGTAAAAGAAAGAAAGAAAAAAAAAAAATAAATAAATGAGAGAGTTGGTGAGTTGGTGGGCCAATGGAATATTAAATATGAGAGAGAGAGAGAGAGGGGGTTGGTGAGAAGGTGGTTGAAGAGGAATTGATTGTGAAGTGGGTGGATGTGTATTAATGACACAATGGTCTATATATTCACAATTCAGATGCGAACCAGAGGCTGGAGAATGGAGAGTTGAGGAGTGAAAGCTTAGAATATTTTTGTACCATTTTCATATTTTGTGTAATTTTTGCTCTATCAATGAAATTTTATTCTATTACCTTGTTTCATTTTTTTATCAACATGCTAGCTTAAAACTCTTCTCAAGGGGGTGATGAAGTCACCATGGGTAAGATATAAATAGTTTTTATTTTATTTCGTATTGTTTAATTCTCGTCCCGAGAGTATTCATTTTATGAATCTCAATGAACAAAAACCTTACAATAGAGGTTGGACACTAAAAAATAGAAGGAGGATTTTCCGTGATTACCAATTAATGGAAATACGGGGAATGCCTACTACTATTTACATTTTATTTAAACCAAAACATTAGAGGGAGGATTCTTCGTGATTACCAATTAATGGAAATACGGGGAATGCCTACCAATATCTATGTTTATGTTTATGTTTAATAGGTTGGAGGAGAATTTGCAATAGAAATATATAATATTATTTATATAGACCCGGGTGGTGGATTCTTTTCCCTTGAGATTTTTTCCACCATTTGATAATTTTATCTAGTTATTTTAGTTTACTATTAAAAAAATTCAAGAGTTGTTTTAAGTGATTTCTTTTTATCTCGAAAAGTAAAGTTTTGGACCCTTGTCTCAAAACGAGTTCCAAGTTGAGAGTGGTTCGACCCTACTTATTGCTATACTATTTTAAGTAAAGTATTAGTAGGTATAAATTCTTGTTGATCGGGGTGTGGTGAAACAACGACACAATATCATCAAATCTCAACCCGTCAAATGGCGCCGTTGCCGCTTCAACATTGAATTCGGAGTCAACGATCCTCAACTTAAATTTTTCGGGAACCCACCCGAACTTTCTATCCCTCCGTTTATTTTAATTTTATCTATTGTGTGATTTTTGTTAATTTTCGAAAAAAAAAAAAAAAAAATACAAAACTGCAGTATTCCAGCACAGTAAGGTTTCATTAAAAAAAAAAAAAAAAAAAAAAAAAAAATTATATGAATCTGCAGTAGACTCCAGTACAGATTTGTACCTTTCCATTAACATTAGAAATTTAAATTAAATAAAAAAAAAAAAAAAAAAAAGTGCCCAACTTATACATTGAATACTGCTGTAACAGTAGGTTTTATATATAAAAAGAAAAAACAAAATTGATAGTTGTTGTGCCCAGGCTACATATAGGGACTTCCATTTATTTTTAAATTTGTACCCCTGTTGCACTTTGTGTAGCAGTGTGGAGTTTGATTTTTGTAACAGTAGTGTGGCGTTTGGTTTAGTTTTTGGTTTGGACTTTCTGTGAGCAGTATTATTCTAAGCTAATTGCAATAGTTCACTTAGCCCATATCAATCCATACAAACCTTTTCATTTGTTTTAAAACCATTGCCTAACCAAATTTTTTTTCTCTGACATTCAAAGACTAAAAAAAATAAAAAATAAAAAAAAAAAATAAAATAAAAAAATGCAGTTTCGAAATTGCAGTTTCATTTTCTTTCCATATTTCCAAATCTGCATTTGACAAGTCAACTTTCAAGATTAAAAATAATAATAATAATAATAATAAAAATAAAAAATAAAAATTAGATTAGTTTAATTCTTATTATTTTTATTATTCACTCAATTTTATTTTCATTTTTTTTACTTACTTGTTTATTTTTGTTGTTTTCTATTTGCAGGAGTTACCGTACCGGGTCGTCATCCAGGTTCCATATTTCTATACTCTTGTTATTATTATTTTCCCCTAGAATAGGTAAAAATTTTGCATGCGACCTCTAGGGTAGAATAACATTAGACGTTACCCTAGGCTCCCGTTATTTGTATTTAGTTTTTTTTCATATAAATATTATCTTACAAAAAAAAAAAAAAAAAAAAAAAAAAAAAATTTGCATATTTCTTTCGTATTTTATTTTATTCTTGTCTTGCTTGTGCATATTTTAAATTAGCATTTTGCATAAGATACTTAAGGGCAAAAATTCCCACAAGATACGGTCGGGATTTCATCACCCGTCTCCGTGGCCCACAAATCACAAAAATTCCTTGCATTTGTTAAACCATGAGCCGGATTTGATTAAAATTCATTAGCAATCAACCACTTTAGGGTTACGAGCTCATAGGCCCTCTAGGAAGGAAGCGGTTGGTAGTCACTCCAGTGAGTCATTATCAAATTGATAAACGGTAGGACAGTTCTGTCTAGGAAAGTGAGGTTGACTCGGCATTAAGCAGGCCACGTGCCTCGCCACACTTTCCTGGGAACTACTCCGTTGTTAGTTTGATGATCCTTAACTGGTAATCTATCGACTTAATCTGGAATAGAGTAGGAGCTGTCTAATTAGGAGAGAATTAATTTGGACATCATCCTATTAATTCTCTACAATATTAGATTTAAAAATTCACCACCTTTGAATTTAAGCTCAAGATAAAAAAAAGCCAAAACTTTTGTGTGATTTGTCCCTCATCTAGCCCTTTTAGGTTTCTTTTTGTTTATGCCCCAGTGGTTGCGAGTTAACAAGCGTCTAGTTAGGTTTCCTAGTGATCTGTCACTCATTGATTTAGAAGAAAAATCAATTCCCTTGTTATATCTGTCAACCACCAATAATTCACCAATGGCTGCACCAAGAACTCTTAATGACTATTTTGCCCCAATCACAGCCAACCCACCCAATTGCATAGTTCTACCTGAGAATGATGCACCCCAGTTTGAGATTAGACCTGCCACAATCAATATGTTGCCAAAATTCCATGGACTCGAAAGTGAACAACCCTATATCCATTTAGGGAAGTTTTTGACAATATGCAACACATTCAAAAATCAAAATTTGAATGAAGAGGGTGTCAAACTGCGTCTTTTTCCCCTATCCTTAGAAGATAAAGCTGCTTCATGGCTAAACTCCATTCCACCCAACTCCATTAGATCATGGGATGAACTTGCACGAAAATTCATGAGTAAGTTTTATCCCATGCAAAAGACCGAATCAATGAGAGATGCCATTAGTACTTTTAGAGGGAAAATTGAAGAACAATTCCACCAAACTTGGGACCGATTTCATGACTTGCTCCTCAAATGCCCACATCATGGCTTTGATAAAGCACAATTAGTCCATTTCTTTTATAAGGGACTTTCCCCTATGAACCGAACCATGATTGAGTCAATGCACCAAGGAAAGTTCAATGCCCAAACCCCTGACCAAGCCTATATATTTTTGGAGGAACTAGCTGAAAATGCCCAAAATTGGAATTGGAACCAAAGTGATAATGATTTTTCTAGGAATGATCAAATGAATAGAAAACCTGGTTTTTATGAGATCAAACCTGAACATGAGTTAAAATCTGTGATGCAAAGTCTTGCTGATGGAGTGAAAGACTTAAGCAAAAAGTTTGATGCATTTGCCCTAATATCCACACCTGCACAATGCAATGTTTGTTCTGGTTTATCTCATCCCACAGAGGAATGTCCGGTTTATTGTACATCTGAACCTTCGGATGCGCAAGTTTGTGCCTTCACTACCTTTAGGAGACCATTGCCTAACACATTTAGCCAAAGTTACCATCCTGATACTAGAAACCACCCTAATTTTTCATGGAGGCAAAATTTACCTCCACAAAACTTAGGTGGTCCATCCGGTTTTCAAGGTAACTCCAATAGGCCACCTCCACCTCAAGGACAAATCATTCCTCAAACTCAATTCCCCAGGAATAACCAGTTCAATCCAAGCCGAGATTTAGCAGTTGATCCCATGAACAACTATGTTGCTCCTGTCCCACCGGTCCATAATACTTCCAATTATGAGGACACTTTGAAAATGCTTGCCCTTAATCTTGATCAATCCAATAAGCATTCCAATCAGAGATTCCAAAAGTTAGAAAATAACTTTGATCTCTTGACTCAAAATCAACTGCAATTTCAGCAGTCTCTCCAAAATCAGTTGAGTCAACTCACTGCAGCTTTGTCTGAAAGACAAAGGGGTACATTACCGAGCCAACCCGAAATCAATCCAAAAGGAAAAGGAGTTAATCACATAGGGACCACTTCTAATTCTGACCACTCAAATGACCATGTCAATTCTATCACTACCTTGAGGTCAGGAAAGAAAATTGATAATAAGGTTGAGCCACCCATCAGTCATGAAAATGAACAATCCAAATCTCTTCGACCCAATTCCCCAAAATCCAAAAAGGATCAAGATCCTGAGCTTGATGAGGTTATTCCTAAGTCGGTTGTTCCACGTGCACCCTTTCCCTCTAGACTAGTCAACAATAAGAAGGATTCTCAATACAGTGAAATCTTAGAGATTTTTCAAAATCTCCAGATTAACATTCCATTTCTCACTGCTATTAAGCAAATTCCTTCTTATGCAAAATTCATCAAAGACTTAGTTAAGAGGAAAACCAATATTCCTAAGGAGGCCTTCATGGCCCAACATTGTTCCTCCTTCCTACAAAACCAAGCTGTGGTTAAACACAAAGACCCTGGTAGTCCCACTATCACTTGTAGGATAGGAGAAAATTTTGAAGGTCAGGCTTTATTGGATCTTGGTGCCAGTGTCAATGTGCTACCGTATTCAGTCTACTTGGATTTAGGATTGACTGATTTGAAGAAAACTGACGTTAGAATTCAGTTAGCTGACCGATCCATAAAAATTCCAAGGGGTATCATTGAGGATGTGATAGTCAAAGTTAATGATTTTTATTACCCCGTAGACTTCATTGTGCTAGACACTAAGCCAACTCAAGGGAAGCAAATTCCAATCATTTTAGGTCGACCATTTTTAGCCACAGCCAATGCCTTGATCAACTGTAGAAATGGTAGCATGACCTTGACCTTTGGGAACATGAAAGTGGAAGTCAATGTGTTTAATTTGATGAAACAACCCATTGAATCAGAATCTGTTGAGGAAGTTTGTCTTATTGATTCATTGACCACCCACACCTTTAATCACTCTTATCCTGAGGATCCACTTCAGCAGTGTTTAGCCCATTTTGGTGATAGTTTTGATGAGGCTAATTATATTAGCCAAATCAATGATTTGCTAAACTCTGCCCCACCTTTTGAAGCCCCCAAGTATAAATCCAAATTTGAATCATTGTCCTTACCGGTTACCACTGAATTTGAACATGCAAAGAAACCACCTAAGATAGAATTAAAGCCTTTACCCGAGACTTTAAAATATTCGTATCTTGGTGAATTTGAGACTTTTCCAGTGGTAATATCTTCTGAGTTAACTGAGCACCAAGAGTCCCAATTACTTGAGGTTCTTAAGACAAATAGGGAAGCCATAGCATGGTCCATTGATGATATCAAAGGCATTAGTCCTCTAGTGGTGCAACATCGCATTCACTTAGAAGATAATGCGAAAACCTGTAGGCAACCTCAAAGGAGACTTAACCCCAATATGAAGGAAGTTGTCCGCGGAGAAGTTATCAAACTTCTTGACGCTGATATCATCTACCCGATTTCTGATAGTCAGTGGGTGAGCCCAATCCAGGTCGTTCCAAAAAAGTCTGGCATCACTGTTGTGTCCAATGCCCACAATGAGCTAGTTCCTACTCGCATTCAAACTGGATGGCGAGTTTGCATAGACTACAGGAAACTGAATAGTGTGACTCGGAAAGACCATTTTCCACTTCCCTTCATCGACCAAATGTTAGAGAGATTAGCTGGTCAGGCCTTCTATTGCTTTTTAGATGGCTATTCTGGTTACAATCAAATTCCTGTCCACCCAGATGACCAAGACAAGACAACTTTCACCTGTCCATTCGGTACATTCGCTTATCGTCGTATGCCATTCGGCTTGTGTAATGCCCCAGCTACATTTCAGCGGTGTATGATGAGTATATTTAGTGACATGGTTGAAAAGTTTTTAGAAATCTTCATGGATGACTTCTCTGTCTTTGGATCATCATTTGAGCAATGTCTGGACCATCTTTCTCTCGTACTTCAACGTTGTCGTGACACTAACTTGGTACTTAACTGGGAAAAGTGTCATTTCATGGTTACAAAGGGAATTGTCCTAGGTCATAATATCTCTAGTACAGGAATTGAGGTCGACAAAGCCAAAATTGATCTAATCTCCAATCTACCTATCCCTAAATCTGTTCGAGATATTCGAGCATTCCTAGGTCATGCCGGTTTCTACAGGCGCTTCATCAAAGATTTCAGTAAGATAGCTAGACCTTTGACCCATCTTCTCGCTAAAGATGCCCAATTTGAGTTTACTGATGCCTGTAAGTCTGCCTTTGAGCACTTAAAGTCCACACTCACTACTGCACCTATCATTCGCTCACCTGATTGGACCTTACCTTTTGAAATTATGTGTGATGCGTCTGATTATGCAGTAGGTGCGGTTTTAGGCCAGAAAGTGGATAGAGCACGACATGTCATATACTATGCTAGCAAAACCTTAAATGATGCCCAAATCAACTACTCAACCACTGAGAAAGAGTTGCTAGCCGTCGTGTTCTCCTTTGAGAAGTTTCGATCTTATTTGATTGGTTCTAAGGTCATCATCTATACAGATCATGCAGCGTTAAGACATCTTTTGTCCAAATCTGATGCAAAATCTCGGTTGATACGCTGGATCTTACTCCTTCAAGAGTTTGACCTTGAGATTCGAGATAAGAAAGGTTCTGAGAATGTAGTCGCTGATCATTTGTCCCGTCTTGTTATTGAATCCACTAGTGACTCCATTCCAATTTCTGATTATTTTCCTGATGAGCAATTATTTGAGATATCTCATGCACCATGGTATGCTGATATTGTCAATTATATTGTGATTGGTCAAATTCCTTCCAACTGGTCCAAGCAAGAGAAAGATAAGTTTTTGGCCAAGGCTAAGGAATATTTTTGGGATGACCCCTACTTGTTTAAATATTGTCCAGATCAGATCATTCGTAGGTGTGTTCCTGAGGTAGACCAAGAGTCTGTCATTTCCTTCTGTCATGACCAGGCCTGTGGTGGCCATTTCAGTTCCAAACGAACTGCTGCAAAAATCTTGCAGTCAGGATTCTATTGGCCAACCCTTTTCAAAGACACACACACATACTGTCTAGCTTGTCATAGATGTCAATTGCTCGGTAAGATAACCAAAAGAAATGAATGGCCTCAACAATCAATTCTCGTTGTTGAAATCTTTGATGTTTGGGGTATTGATTTCATGTGACCATTTCCATCCTCGTTTGGCAATCTCTACATCCTTCTAGCAGTTGATTATGTGTCCAAATGGGTAGAAGCTTTAGCCACCAAAACAGCTGACCATAGAGTTGTGGTACAATTTTTCAAAGACCAGGTTTTGCCTCGATTTGGAACACCTCGAGCCATAATCAGTGACAATGGTTCACATTTTTGCAATAAAGTCTTTGGCAACCTGTTGTCCAAATATGGAATCAACCATAAAGTGGCCCTATCATATCATCCTCAAACCAATGGTCAAGCTGAGGTATCCAATAGGGAGATTAAGCAGATTTTAGAGAAAACTGTTAACCCCACAAGGAAGGACTGGAGTCTTCGACTCCAGGATGCGTTATGGGCATACCGAACTGCTTACAAGACCCCTATAGGAATGTCCCCATATCGATTGGTCTATGGCAAAGCCTGTCACTTGCCTGTTGAACTCGAACACCGTGCTTATTGGGCTATCAAGGCCATGAACTTTGACTATGATAAAGCCGGTCAACGTAGGACCCTTCAACTTGATGAGTTAGAAGAAATTAGAAATGATGCCTATGAGAGTTCAAGACTTTATAAAGCTAAGACTAAAATGGAACATGACAAACACATTCTCAAAAAGGAGTTTTTCATAGGCCAAAAGGTTCTTTTGTATAACTCCCGTCTTCAATTGTTTCCTGGGAAGTTAAAGTCACGTTGGTCAGGCCCGTACTATGTCCATCACATTTCTAGTCATGGTGCCATTGAGTTACAGGACCCTAAGACTGGACAGTTGTTTAAAGTCAATGCTCATCGCCTCAAGCCTTTCCTAGAACTTGAAGCTTCTGAAACTGAGGAAATTCTCCTCATTGATCCGATTTATTCGGACTGATCCATTTAGGAGTAGCACCTCCCTTACGTCTGGCTGATGACGTTAAACTTAGCGCTCCTGGGAGGCAACCCAGTCTGTTGTGTAAATATTTTCTAAAAAATTTTATTTCTCACTCTATTTGGGTATGTTTCGATTTTGTTTGGGGGTAAAGTCTGTCATAATATTTCCAATCACTTGACTTTTCTTTTGCCCAGAATCTTTGCAGGGACTATACTCCATCACCTCCACCTCAATTGTGGTAATTTGTTCCAATTTGTCTCTTAGATGTATTTTTACACACTAGGGACAGTGTTATTTTTGTTTGGGGGTGGATATCTATTTAATCAAATAGAGTTTCAAAAAAAAAAAAATAATAAATAAAAAAAAAAAAAAAAAAGTTTTGAAAAATTGAAATTTTTTTTGAAAAAAAAAAAAAAAAATTCTTCATTTTTATGCATAAGTGTTTTACATTATAAGTTGATTAAGTTTGTGTTTATGATGTATCAGTAGTATGTGATGCGATATTCCCGCTCATGAGAGTAATGATTAGATTGAGTTAGTGAAGTGATGTGGTTTTACATAGGTAAATGAATTAGTGAAATTGAAACCGAAAAGGACAACTTTGACCTATAAGCACATGCACACATTCACTATGGGAAAAACAGTTGATCTTTGACTATGCAGTTGAAAAAAATAGCTTTGCCGCTATAAAAGGGGAGATAGAATGGAGAAAATTTAAAAATTTATTTTGAAAGAAATGCAAAAAGTAGTTCTTCGATCTGAGTAACCGGGCCTTGGTATCACCAATATCACTGCTCGCGTAAAAAGGGGAGAAAACTAATGAGCATAAATCCTATGGAAGAAGCTCGGGCCCAGTTGGTCGGGACTAAAAATCCTCGCTGGAAAGTCCGGAGCTTAGAAAGATAAAAAAGGGATAGAAGTGGAATGATGGAAAAATAAATTTTTATGAAAATGGCAAAGTTTGATCAATGAAGTAGAAGAAGAGAAATTGACATACCATAGTAGAATGTTCACAAAAACACGGAAGGTTGTCTAGATTGGGAGTAGAGAGTAACGAAGTTATTTACTTTAGTGGGGACTGTTCATATCATTAACTTGAGATAATTATTGTTCGGTAGTGAGTAGGAGTATTTGCATTCATATTATCTTATATATTGTATCATGACTTAATTAATGAGTGTGTGAATGCATGTATGCGTGAAAATGAAGAATAAAGAAGTTTGTGGGTGTCTTCACTGTAAACCCTCACGAGGCTATTGCTCGTCCACTAGGGTAACCTAGGGGTTTAAGGCCTTATTGCATACGGTAAATGCAATCGAATGCAGCCTACGAAAGTGGCACATCTTTAGTTAAACTTCAATAATATATCATTTTTGTGAACTTATCTATTTTTTCCCTTATTTGCTAGAGGACTAGCAAAAGCTTGTTTGGGGGTAATTTGATAAGTGCACAAAATAGAGTAATTTACCTAACATAATGTCCTCATATGTATATATTTTTATTTCATGCAGGGGTTGATTTGCAAAAGAAAAGAAAAAGAAAGCAAGAAGGATGAAAATGAAGAAAAAGAAATAATTGGTGGGGGAGAATGTAATAAATGCATATATATATATATATATATATATATGTGTGTGTGTGTGTGTAAGTGTAAGTGTACGTGTGTATGTGTGTAAAAGAAAGAAAGAAAAAAAAAATAAATAAATGAGAGAGTTGGTGAATTGGTGGGCCAATGGAATATTAAATATGAGAGAGAGAGAGAGAGGGGGTTGGTGAGAAGGTGGTTGAAGAGGAATTGATTGTGAAGTGGGTGGATGTGTATTAATGACACAATGGTCTATATATTCACAATTCAGATGCGAACCAGAAGCTGGAGAGTGGAGAGTTGAGGAGTGAAAGCTTAGAATATTTTTGTACCATTTTCATATTTTGTGTAATTTTTGCTCTATCAATGAAATTTTATTCTATTACCTTGTTTCATTTTTTTATCAACATGCTAGCTTAAAACTCTTCTCAAGGGGGTGATGAAGCCACCATGGGTAAGATATAAATAGTTTTTATTTTATTTCGTATTGTTTAATTCTCGTCCCGAGAGTATTCATTTTATGAATCTCAATGAACAAAAACCTTACAATAGAGGTTGGACACTAAAAAATAGAAGGAGGATTTTCCGTGATTACCAATTAATGGAAATACGGGGAATGCCTACTACTATTTACATTTTATTTAAACCAAAACATTAGAGGGAGGATTCTTCGTGATTACCAATTAATGGAAATACGGGGAATGCCTACCAATATCTATGTTTATGTTTATGTTTAATAGGTTGGAGGAGAATTTGCAATAGAAATATATAATATTATTTATATAGACCCGGGTGGTGGATTCTTTTCCCTTGAGATTTTTTCCACCATTTGATAATTTTATCTAGTTATTTTAGTTTACTATTAAAAAAATTCAAGAGTTGTTTTAAGTGATTTCTTTTTATCTCGAAAAGTAAAGTTTTGGACCCTTGTCTCAAAACGAGTTCCAAGTTGAGAGTGGTTCGACCCTACTTATTGCTATACTATTTTAAGTAAAGTATTAGTAGGTATAAATTCTTGTTGATCGGGGTGTGGTGAAACAACGACACAATATCATCAAATCTCAACCCGTCAGATTTGAAATGATTTAGGAAGAAAAGAAAAGAAAGGATAGTAAAATTCGTGTTTGGGTTGATATTTTGAAGAAGAAAAAAAACAGATTTGGAGTGATTTAGTGGGATAGTTTATGCCTCCAAAAATCCTTGGTTGTTATCCTTCAAAAAATAAGAAGATTTGGATAGATATAAGAATAACACTTAGGTCCTACCCCCATGAAAACCAAATTCGTCCTCCCCATTGGTCCAATATAAGTTGGACACGTGGCCGAATCTTTTTAAATGAAATTGATATTGATTTGTATATTTATTGATTTTATTTCAAACTTCCTTTTTAAAAAGATTTTAGTCACATGTTCAAATTGTATTGGACCATACCAATGGGGATGACGAACTTGGTCCTCATGGGGGAATATATCAGTGATTTAGTTATTATCGTTTTTTTTTTGGACAATACTTAAGTCCTGTCCCATGAGGACCAACTTCTTCCTTCCCGATGATGTGGTCCAATACAAGTTGGTCATGTGCCAAAATTTTTTTTAAAATGAATTGACCTTAATTTGTCTATTTATGAATTTTATGTCTAACTTTCTTTTTAAAAAGATTTTGGTCACTTGTCCAACTTGTATTAGACCACATCATTAAGGAGGACAAAGTTGGTCCTCATGTGACAGGACCTAAGTAGTGTCTTTTTTTTTTGGACAATACTTAGGTTCTGCCCCATGAGGACCAAGTTTGTCCTCCTCGCTGATGTAGTCCAATATAAATTCGATACGTGGTCAAAATCTTTTTCAAAAGGAATTGACATTGATTTGTGTATTTATGAATTTTATGTTCACATTCCTTTTGAAAAAGATTTTGGCTACTTGTCTAATTTATATTGGATCACATCGTTAGGGAAAACGAAGTTGGTTCTCATGGGGCAGGACCTAAGTATTGTCCAATGCAAGTTGGATACATGGCCAAAATTTTTTTCAAAAGAAATTGATCTTGATTTGTGGATTTTATGTCGGATTTCCTCTTTAAAAATATTTTAGCCACGTGTCTAACTTGTATTGGATCACATCATTGAGGATGACGAAATTAATTTTCATGGGGCAAGACCTGAGTATTATCCTTTTTTATTTATTTATTTATCTCATTTTCCTTCTCAACAAGAAATCAATCATTTCTTTTCTTTTCTTCATATCCAATATAAATATAAATATAAAAAATTACTATCATTTCTTTTTTATCGTAACTAATACTATTTATTCCAAGCCTAAATTTTAATTTGAAAAAAGAAGAAGCAATTGAAGCTAAAACCCAAGAATCATTATACACAGAGTGTAGATTCATTGTTGTGTAGTTGAAAAATGGCAACAAAATTTAATCCAATAATGCAAGCAACATCATAAAATTGGCAAGACACAACCACAAGTGAAGTGAGTGATGTTCTGAAAACCTTGCAATATTCCACGTGTCCCTCCCTCGTTGGATCGTTCTCTAACCATCTGATATATCATCAGATGACCCGAAACTCGGAGCACTTACCTTCAACCTGACCCGAAAAACCATACAGGTTGCTTACGCCATTTGAGGTGACCAAAGTGTGTACAGAAACTCACGTGTTGATCACGTGACGTCTGTGGTGGAAACTCATCACCCTTAATTAACTGTGTGTTCCTTCCAGTATGACCTCATGATTACCATAAATGGTGCTGTATTTTTAGCCATTTTTGGCAAAAAGTAAATAGTACATGGATGCACGTGATATTATCGTTCTATCTCAGATTCTCATGCATGTGACAAACCGACCCGTCTCTCTCACTTTGGCTGTCTATTATTTTCAATAGCCCCGGTTATGTATGTCACACACACACATACATATATATATATATATGGTTGTATTCATAATCACTTCAACTACATATCCACATTTCAGGTGTAGAAAGAAATTTAGCTCATGAACAGAGGTTCTTTGTGCCCACATAAGATTATGTAAAGGGTTAAGTCCTCAAAGCAATAATCTAGTATATATATTGTGCGTATAAAATCTATTAATTTTAATGTGTGTATTAATATTATTTTTTTTTGGACAAGTTCTTAAAACACCTATGTAATATGAATATAATACGTATAACACCCATTAATTTTAAAACATTCGTTTTGACACCTACATTTTTTGGATAAATGCTTAAAACACTCATGTAATATAGATATTGTGTTTATAACACCTATTAGTTTAAAAATGTGCATATTTTTTTTTAAGTAAGTTTTATATATAATATCAAAGAAAATGATTAAGCCATACAAATAAAATTGTGTGTATTGACACCTAAGTTATTATGAATCAATCAAATTGTATATATATTTTTAGTTTCATGAGTTTCTAAATTAAAATTAATTATCTATTTTTGTATTCATATGTTTTTATAAGGGACAATCCTTGATTTTTAACATTAAAAATCCAAAAATGCGATGTCAACAATTATTTTGGTATTAATTAAACAAACCTTTTTTGTTTTTGTTTTTTGGATATAAAGCCACCTAGTTTCTCAAATAAGTTGGTAAAAATTATTTATATCATTTTTTTTTGTTTCAACAATTTAAGAATATATATAAAAAATGGGGTTCAATCTACGGTGGAGATCATGAAAAAACACAACCAAAACTAACTTCAATAAATATTTTATTTTTACTTTTTTTTCTAAAATGAAAAAATAAATATGTGAATTGCCCCCAGAATTGTTTAAGCTTTGAACCCCTATACTATTCATACAGTGTGTTTAATCCCGTATGGTTCTACTTCCCCCCTAAACCTTTGAATATAGTGCGAATTGGCCTCACCCCCAATATGGGGGCAATTCACACTATATTCAAAAGTTTGGGGGATGAAGAACCATAAGGGTGTTATACGCACTATATGCATATCATAGGGGTTAAAAGTTTGCTACCCTTATGTAAATACATTGGAAAAATAAAGAAAGGAAGAAAATGCACTGTCATGCTCTTTGTTATTCCATTTTCAAATGGTTGTTTTAATTTTTAGGGTAAGAAATTATTTTAAATAGTGCTTGATTAATTTTATTTTTCTTAGAATAAAGGACATCTTGAAAGAGTGTTTTGAAATGAATATTAAAAACCAACTTCTCTAAAATATTTTTGCTCTTTTTTTTCCCTTTCTTTTGATACTAACCTCTCCCAAACAAATTCTCTCTGTGGGTTGTTTGTTATTGGGCTTCTTCTCGACTTAATTGTTTAGTTACCATCTGTAGTTGAGTTTGGTTGGCCCATGAGCCACTGTACATTTACATAAATTCATTCATACTATTAGTATAATTAAAGAGGGAAAAATAGTGTTCTCAGTTCTGGAAGCCCATAATAAAGTCTTAATATGCAAGTTGTCATAAGTGTTGGATAACACTTATTTGTCATTGAAGTCTGAAAATATTAAACACTTATTGAGTTAAGTGTGTTTGATAAGAAATTTGAACATTACTTAAAACATTAAGTATCAGTTAAATGAGATAAATTTTTAAGTAACAGGGTCATCACTTAACACTTAAGTCTGAAGACTGAAAATTAACCAAAATATAAAAAAAATATAATTTTTTTAAGTACCGCTTAAAACATTCAGTACTTAAATTTCAGATCTTAAAATTTTCAGTACTTAATTTTCAATTTTATCAAACAACCCCTAATATAGTCTTTAATTCTTTTTCATGAAGCAAATCCATCGCTTTATAATGCATGTTTTAGGCCATGTTTGGAATAGCTTATACTTCTGTCTTTTTTAGAAGAAAAAGAGAAGCAGAAGTTGTTTTGAGAAATTGATACCTCATAGATTTTTCTAAATGCTCTTCCAAGGCCCATAAACACTTTTAAAATTTTTGCCACATACCATTCAAAATAGATTTTTTCTCTAGAAAATAAAAAACAGCTTCTGAAAAGCCGATTCAAACATGACCTTACTGTTGATATTTGAGTAGAGGACAGGTTTTCCAAGATGAAAAAACCAATGGCAAGAAAAAGCCCAATGGCAAGAAAAAGCAAAACAAAAGTTGAGATTTTATTGTAGTCTTTATCTACGTGGGTAATAGGAAATATTCTTCTTTCCGAAAAAACAAAATAATAATAATAGTGAGGGCCTCTTGAGGTGTTATATTTACCCCTCTACTATGAAAATCTTTCACATACTCCTCTTTTGTCTCAAAATGTCGTAGTTTCAAGGCAAAATAAATATTAAAACGATGTTGTTTGGAGTCGGAAATGAGGGTATGTGAAAGATTTTTATAATAAAAGGGGCAATATATCACCTCGGAGGTATTTGATAAAAAACTAAAACTATGATAAGAATAATTTATCAAAAACCGATTATCTATTGGGCTCCATTGTGTTACGAATCTAGTACAACTTACTTGGGTTGAGGCTCTATCCAACCTGAGCAACCCATGATTGGTAATGGGCTTTTTTGTTCATGCATGGCCCAACTTGACATGGCATAGATCACATTCTACTATAATAATCTGGTGCTCAAGAGTCAAGACAATATGAATTATAGTGTCAAAAGGTGAGGTTTTTCCTCACACTTATCGGAGCAGCGACAACCCGTTTTTCGGAAAATTTGGGTCGAGACTTGTTGATAACCTGAGTTCTGATACTAGTATTGGGTGGTCTTGGGTTTCTTTCACCCCAAAAGCTAGCTCATAGGGTGAGACTTTCCCTCATGTCCATTCTACAACCGATGTGGGACAACCCCAACATTTTCAAATTACGTAATACTTTTTCTTAAAAAAAGGAATAAAAATAAAAATTAGAGTACTATGGGTATAATAGGTGAAAATTAAATAAAATTCAATCTTATAAATTTAAAAGTCAAACATGAAATATTAGTAAGGGATTCCCATAAATAACAATAGTAGTTTAGCCAACAAAAATAAATTTGAAGGAAAAACAGAGGGCAACATAGAAGATAAAACTGGGAAACATTTTTATTTATATATGTTAAAGTCAATGTGTGCATTGTCACGCCCCGTTATTCCCGAGACTCCAATTTGGAGAATCAGCGAATCCCGATGTATGACGTCACCGAAAACAACAATCAAGATTAACAATGACATTGAAATACATGGAATATGAATGAAAATAAAGTATTCCATGTCACCTGAGTGATATAAACTCAGTAGAGAATTCTAACGAAAATCCGGCAGAGTTCCGTTTGAAAATGGAACATCCGGACAACTCAAAAGCAACACAACAGAATAACCTGCCCATATCAACAGAAATAGAATCAATGGCACGTAGCCCAACATTCTAGAAACCTACTAGGGCCGAGGTAGTGGAAAAGAACACCAATACCTCTACACAACCCCTCTAAAATCAATAGAGCCCCAAATGCTCAAATGAAATTATAAAGAAAGCCACATGGCGATGCCGAAAAGGTATAAAGGCACCCCAAAACAACAAATACCGACTGAGCCGCCAAGCTCAACTAAGAATACATAAAACTCAATGGTAGTGCCGAACAGATACAATGACACCCCAAAATAATAAATACATGGACTAAAGATACAACACAAGGGAATCTGCCAACAACCTGGCTCCTAAGAGAATAAAAGAATACACAAGTGTGACTACAGAAGGAGGGATAAAATTACCATCCCAAACCACCCGTATCGTCGCCGCCGAGCATAAGCCGTGCTGTATCCACTTCCAACCTGTGTGGGGGTGAGCAAAACCACGCGCTCACCATAATATCAAAACATCACACTCATAGCCGTCTAGAAAACGCTAACCATCCCGTGTGCATGCATCTATCCTAGGTCGGTCAGTTGCATCATGTGGCACCCACGCCAAACAAAGACCCCAAAATAATCTCATCACTAACCTCAAGTACACTACGGATATCGTAAGTACCATAGATCAACGAAAATATAAACAATACATGTATACATGTATATATATAACGTCTTGTAAATAACTAAGCCTGTCACCTAGGCCTATAGACAACCAATCTGAACTTCACTCTCATATAGAGATACAACAAGGACTAACTATCCACCATTCCGTACACCTAGCACGTTACTCAAGGTTCCTAGGAGGTAAATATATCACTCACTAGGACTACCGAAAATGAATCATCATAACCATGCCCACAACTCAATCATCGCTCATAACTAGCATCGCTATCAAATCATTCATAGAAAGAAAGTCGCTCTCACATTTTCTATCTTCAATTCAGTTTCTCTACTTACAATAACCAGTGAACCAACTCGTTCACTCGAAGAGACATAAAAAGGGAAGATACTATCCCCACACTGGATTCGGTAACCAACCAAACTATCTCTAACTCATAGTGCCTAGCTAGGCACTAGACAGGGTTATTGGAGTCATTTAGTCCCAAACAGATGTCATGGTCCTCGTGTTTTTAAAGAAAAACGTTGAATCCCAAAGGATTCAACCGGCTTTAAGAAAAAGTTAGGACCCGGTCAAATCTGTTTAGTTCCAATGCCTCCGAACCCACCCAAGGTACTACGAATCGCACTACGTGTGCATAAATCAGTATCATGTCTCTTACCCGAGACTAAGACAAGGAAACTATAAAAACAAAGTGTGCCTTATGTATACACTCTAAAAGGTAATAAATTCCATACCCACCAGTATCACCATAAGAACTCCATAATACTCTAAGATCTCAATATCACTATACCAAAAACAAAGGGTCAATACCATCCTCAAATATTGTCAATCTGTCTCAAAATTACTATCAAACATCCACTTGGGAGTATGACAACTCAAACCATTATGGGTACCTCAAGTTACATTCAATGGATTCTTAAGACACATGATAGTTCAACCTTTAACTACGGATGTGGTGCTCAATAATATGTAGAGTTAAAACAACTCCAGTCCAGAGAAAAGGAAGAATGCTAACCTATCATACCCGGTTAGACCTTAAATCAACCATTCTTATATATCAACTAGAGTAGTGTACCGACCACTCCATAACCTCATATACAGACCAATGCTCAAGGGAATAGGGTCAAACTAATAAGCTCTATCCGACCCTTGCTCAAACAATACTCCACACTACCGGAGAAGTCTATCAATCATCCTGTGATGATACTAATCACCAATCACAAAGACCTATGTGGCCAAGATCACAATTTCAACTAAGTCTCAACATATTGCTACCCAGCTCAACTAGAGCCTAACATATGGGGAACCATAACTACCAAAGATAATCGTCAACCGTGGCTTCTTAATAATTCCCTTTTCACTTTTAACCTTTTAAATTATAAGTTTTCACGGTTTCCTTTACACTAGGAAGCTCACAATTTTCCTTGTAATTTAACAACGGTTAAAATATCAATCACAATTACTGCGCCCTAGCACCCAAGAGACTAATACAAATCTCTAAATAAAATTCAGACATAACATGCTTAATATCAATAAGCAATAATAATAGATAATCTTAACAAATAAGCACATGTCCAATAAATGCTCAATATGAATGTCAATGCGACTCCAATGCAACCCTAACCATAAGAGGGTGAAACAAATATCCAGGAATCCTAAATCGTTCACTGCTGGGGCAACAAACCCACAACAGGATGGGTGGGCGTCGCCAAATAGAGTGCGGAGACCATAAGTCTGCCCGGGAACCGGCGAGTGAAGCCCAATTGTCACCCCTGACGTCTAGAGAATTGAGAGTTACTAGCTCTCTGGGTGCTAGACCACCCCCTGGCCAGTTGTTGCGACATTCCAAACGATCCAGACATGCATGTGATATAACTGAGGCATGCAACGTACACCGAAACAATATATATACCATGGTGCTGAATGAATGCAAAATGCCTCCATATGAATTTAATATTCTCAATAAAACGGCATAAAAGCCAAACAATCTCATACAAAACATGTTTCACAATTTAAATTATACAGTAAATCAATTCCATTTATCACAGAATTATCCGGGTTCTCGATTACCCAATCTTTATAGATTTTATATGCCGGCATGCTTTTAATTTAATTCTCAAAAATTATTTTCAATTTAGTCCATCTTAGGGACAATTAGCCAATTTAATTTCTTTATAATTTACGAGAAAATCAACAACAAGGGAACTAAAATCAAGTCTAAGGTATAACGTCCCTCATTCTCGTGAATCCCCTAATTTATTTTTAATTTTTATAAAATATAAATAATAGGAGAAAATTTATTTACCGGATATATGTCCACATACACTTTCTATAGACCTATTTCGAGCTCAAGAGGGTACTAAACCGCCTATCTCGATTTAATTTAAGTAGGTTTATAATTATTTTAAATCCGAGAAATAATTTATTTAATTTCTCCAAAGGAATTTTCAACTCCGACATGCTTTAATCCATTTATGGGTAGTCTGTAAATTTTATAAAATTCCTAAATTTTCGTCTATCACTAGAAATTTAAATTAAACATTTTTATTTATCCATAAACATACAACGGAGATTAATTTACGTTTTCTACGAACTATTAGTGAGTGTCAGATATGCATATATATAAAAATATATATATATATATAAATTTCCACCTATTTTAAAGCTTACAGAGCAGCCACGAACTCTCCCGACGTGAACAGTGTCGGCTGTGAACAGTGCTCGCCGCCCAAAGTTGTCCGAAAATTATATCAAATATACCGAAACGTCCCCCTCGATGACCTATACGAGATATACGAAACCCATTAGCAATTGGTTAATAATTTTGAATAAATCTAATAAAACCCAAACGGAAATTCGAACCTATAAATCAAATTTTCGGACAAATTGCTTAACGAAAAATTATGAAATTTTATTATGTCGTACCTAGCGTCGATATGAAGTTTTCCTCAAAATTTCAGCCCAAACCGACATCGGGAAGCTGACTAAATCGCCGGTCAAAGTTCCGGCCGAAACAGTCCCTACACGAACTGCTGCTACACGAACTCCAGCTGCACCTGTGCCACCACTAGCCGTCACCTGTAGCTCGCGACCACCACCTGCGACTCTAGTCGCCATCGTTGCTCCTCTCTCCGGCCGAACCCAAATCTGCTCCTAATCGAAACCTTAGGTTGAAGACGACCCTCACAAAATCACGCTACCACCTGTGGTCGTGTTGGGCACCACGTCGCCACCACCTACGCGGCGCGCCACCGCCGCACCCTCCATCGCCGCCGCTTCTCTCTCTAGCCGACGACGCACCTCACCAGGCCATACTACCACCAGCGTGACCCTCTTTCCCTCTCTACATTTTCCTCCCCCCCCCGCTCTCTCTCTCATCAAACCAGTGAAGAAGGAGATCGTCGCAAGTTAGAGATGAAGGAGAGAGAAGATAACTACTTGTGTGTGTGTCGTGAAAGAGAGGAAATGATGGTTCCTGATGATGAAGAAGAAATAGAAGCTTCGGGAAACTTTATTTCCAATATACCAATAATACATATACCTATAAATCTTTTCCATTAATTATATATATAAATACCCACATATATATATATTCTCCCAATTAATAATATGTATAGTAAATCCCAAAAATGTATCGGGAATCCCCAATTAAAATCACACGAGCCTGTAAATATAAACGGAACGCCCAATAAATAATATAACTGAAATAAATAATTTGGGGTATGAAACCCATATATATATATAATCTAAAATAAATAACTGATCGACCCGCAATTATTATCACGCTAACTCAAAAATTCTACGAATAACTAATAAATAATATAAGTCGAAATAAACACTCCGGTTACAAAACATAACCGTCGGAACACAGAACAATTCTGAACTCGACTCCACTAAAAGATTAGTTGCAGTCCATCAATCCAAATTCTCGGTCCGCTAAATTAATAATCGAAAATCCCTGCTAATGACAACTCAGAACCCGCCGCCTCAAGTGCAGAAAGCGAAAATAAATCATTTAGCCTAAATTAATAATAAAGGGAAATCATAAAAAATCCTTAAACGATGACACGCGTAACCGAAAAATCTACGTGTCGTTCAATAAATAATACCAGCGAGGATAAATAATCCAAGGTATAAAATTCAACTACCGAAACACCGGGCACGTATAAGACCCATCGAATAACTACAAATAACTAGGGCACAAAAAAAAGTCAAAACAATAATCAAGTACAACTACATCAACACACAGGAGCATTTAGAAACACGAAGAAATAAACACATCAAATAAACAAAATACGTACATACAACACTAAGTACGTTAGTCAGACAAGGCACAGACTAAACCAAATACGAAAGAAAACTATAGCTCCTCATGTCACCTAGCACCTCCTAAGCCTGACAAGATACTAAGTGATAACGTCCCAACTATATCGCGTAAATACAAACACAGAAGACGAGAAAGAAGAATACAAATACTCCTAAGCACGCCAGCTAAACAAGGCATGTCAATCACATGAAACACATACTAATCCCATTACAAGGGAAAACAAAACATCGAACCCCTAACGCACTAAATGCCGAACTCGCACAACAACGTCGGAGCCTTAAACGTCGGGCATACTAAGCATGTCGCCACCCAGTCGAAACACCAAACGTCGAACGTCTAAACGAATTTACGTAATCGGCACTAAAGCCCACGTAAACCTCTAACCACATCCGAAACACAAAACATCAGTTCAAGTAACGTAATCAAGAAAGAAACCCCCCGAAGTCACCAAAGAAACTTAACAAAGTCATCAAAAAGACAATTGCAGAGTCGTGCTATCGAATTCAAAACTCACGTTAACGTTTCGCCTATTTTGAAACACTACCGTCATATCAAGTCATGTAATAGCCATAGAAGTCCACAAAGTCATCAAGGAGAAATAACAATGTGGTCCAGTCGAGTGTAGACGTAAACGCGAAAAATTTACACGTGAAACATTAAGAATAACTATGACGTCATGAACAAGTGACGTTACAACCGAAATTAAATCAAAAAATAATTCCAGAAAATTGGAAAAATAATATGGGGTGCTACATGCATATATATACATACAGGGGCGAAGCAATGCCTTGCACAGTAGGGGCCATGACGCCTCCCACAATTTTTAAAAAATTACTTTCTTAGCCTATAAAAATATATATATTTTACATATAAGTTCATAAAATTTACCTATGGCCCCTCCTAAAAAATTTCAAAAATTCTTAGACTATCCCACAAAAAATGGTATTTTATATATAAACTCATAAAAAAATCATATGGCCCCTCCTAACAATAATTCCTGGCTCCGCCATGGATACATACACAACTTAAACCTCCGCTACTAATTAAAGCCTGACTAGCTACCTCACAGAAGCGCAATAATTCCCACACACTCACTCACGCATCAACAACACCACCCCCATCTTCTTGCCGTTGTCTCAGTCCCCTTAAAAAGATTTCTTCATGTTGGTTCCTGAAGATGTCTTCCACCTCTATTGCCGGTACATTAAATGCCAACTCCTTGGCCTCCCTCTCCATCTGATTTACTATGTTTCTCATCCCTGTTAAACAAACCAAATCTCATATTCATACATAATAAAGAATAAGAAATAGAATGAGAAAATATGGCATTGCATTTTCATTGATGGTGAGTGTATATATATACAATTTTCCTAATCTATAGAATCCATTAATTTAGGAAACTTTGCAAATCAAATCAATTCAAATTATATTATAAACTAGGAGACTAATCTAAATAATTACAGATTATTTATTCAAATTCAAATTCTATTATAAACTAGGAGATTAATCTAAATAATTACAGATTATTTATTTCCTTCTATATGCCCCCGCAAGATGGAGTTCTATGAGGAGATTCTAATCTTAGCTGTGAGATTGAGATGACGCTACCGTGGAAGAGGCTTGGTAAGAGCATCCGCTAATTGATACTCGGAGGAAACATGGGCAACACGGAAAGCACCATTTTGTACTTGGTCGCGAATGAAGTGATAATCCAGAGCAGCATGTTTCATGCGAGAGTGAAATACTGGATTGGAGCAAAGATGATTTGCTCCAACATTATCACAATAGAGCACTGAAATTTGAGGTATACTAACACCAAGTTCAGTAAGAAGAAAGCATACCCAACTCAACTCAGCAGCAGTGGTTGCTATAGAACAATACTCTGTCTCGGTAGATGAACAAATTACTGTTCGATGCTTCTTGGAGCTCCATGAGATAGGATTGTGTCCAAGATACACGATATAGACACTGGTGGAAGTATAGTCATCCTTGTTCCTAGCCCAATCTGCGTAAGAGAAAGCATGAAGAGACAGAAGAGATTGGCGATGGAGAACTAGACCATGATCTGAAGTTCCATAGAGATAGCGTATTAGTCGTTTGACAACATTCCAATGTTCATTGGTAGGGCGGTGCCTGAATTGTGAAAGCTCGCTCACCACGAAGGCAATGTCAGGCCATGTAAGTGAGAGATACTGGAGGCTTCCAACGATTGACCTATACTCAGATAGATCAGATAGTGTTGTACCTATAAGAAGATCGAACGTTGGAGTAGTGGCAAGTGGAATGCTAACTGGTTTGGCATCTGTCATGCGAGTGCGAGCAAGAATATCATGAATATATTATTGTTGAGACATAAGCAAACCACGCTTATGTGGAAGGACCTCAACACCTAGAAAAAAGGACAGAGAGCCTAGGTCCTTGAGGGAGAACCGGTGAGCTAGTGAATCAATAAAATTTTGAACAGTGATCGCATTATCACCGGTGATAATAATGTCATCAACATAAACAAGTAGATATACCGTGTTTCCACTAGTGTTGATGACAAAGATAGACGTGTTTGCATGAGAGTTGGTGAAGCCAGAGGTGATAAGAAACTGGCGCAACTCATGGTACCAGGCTCGCGGGGTTTGCTTAAGCCCGTAGATTGCCTTTCGGAGTTTGCAGACATGGTAGGGATGGTCGCTGTCAATGACCCCTTGTGGTTGTGCTATGTAGACCTCATCAGATAAGTTTCCTTGAAGGAAAACGTTGTTAACATCAAGTTGACGCAAAGACCATCCATGACTAACCGCGAGATTGAGAACTAGACGGACCGTGGTGGGTTTAACCACGGGGTTGAAAGTGTCGTGGTAGTCCACCCTTAGGCGTTGATGAAAACCTTTAGCAACCAGACGAGCATTGTACCTATCAACAGAACCATCAGGCAAACGTTTAGTGCAAAAAATCCACTTGCACCCAACAAGATTCTGAGTTGATTTCGAGGGAACAAGTTCCCATGTATCATTCCGAACAAGGGCATCATACTCCTCCGACATAGCTTGACGCCATTTAGAATCTTTGTGGGCATGGGTGGCTGTGGTAGGTTCAAGATCCAGTGATGTGGATAGTTGGGCTGTGAGGTTAAGCTTGTGGACGGGTTTGTGAATGTTGTTTTTGGCTTTAGTGACAATAACTCGTGGTGGTTCTGTTGTGGTTGGTTTTGCAGTGGAGGATTGGGTGGAGATGGTTTCAGGATCTGGATTGGATGGTGGTGTTGGTTTCTGGTATGGTCCAGTCAACTGGTGGTAGAGCGGGGTCTGAGACCGGTTGACTGATTAGGAGAATTTATGGAGTTGTGTTTGGAGGTTTCGGATCTGTGTGCGGCGACGTCGTTGATGGCAGTGTTGTGGATGGCATATTGAGTGACAAGACTGTAAGGGAGGTGATGGGAATACTAAACACTGGGGGAAGCCAGTCAGAGATAGTGTCAGACTGGGTACGAGGAAGACTACTTTGAAGTGACAAGAAGAGAAATATAGTTTCAACAAACTTTACGTGATGCGACACATAGAGTTTGTAGGTGGAGGGATCGAGACAGAGATATGCACTTTGAGTATGGGAGTAACCTAGGAAGATACACGGCTTTGAGTGGGATTCAAGTTTGTGTTGAGAGTACGGTCGAAGCCAATGATAGTAGAGGCAACCAAAGACACGTAGTTTGGAATAGTTGAGTGTGGAGCCTAGGAGTTTTTCGTAAGGAGAAAACATGTGGAGTGTGGGGGTGGACATGTGATTGATAAGGTAGACAGCGGTGGCAAATGCATGATTCCAATATGAGATAGGAATATACACATAAGATAGGAGAGACAACCCAATTTTAACTATGTGACGGTGACGACGCTTAGAATAACCATTGTGTTCTGGAGTATGTGGAGGCGTGGTAAGGTGAGAAATACCATTTGATGCCAGGAATTTATCAAGTGTTTGGTATTCCCCACCATTGATAGTGTAGAGTGTGATTATGTTTTTGTTGAAGAATTTTTCCACAAGAGCCTTAACCAGATAAAGACATCATACAGATGGGCTTTGCGTTTGAGAGGGTAGTACCAGATGTATTTAGTGAAGTGATCGACAAATATAATGTAGTATTTAAACACATCAACCGAATGGACCGGAGATATCCAAACATCGAAGAACAACACTTCAAGAGGTTGAGATGAAATAATAAATGAAGTAGCGAAATGTAGTTTATGACTTTTATTAATCTGACAATCATTATAATTTGTAGATAAAACCATAGGATTCAAGACTTCTAACTTAGAAGTGGACGCAATATGCTTAAATATAGAAATGAATGGGTGACCTAGTCTATGATGCCACTTGGATGAAGTGTTTTTGACACTTGAAAAAATGACTAAAAGAGATGACTTAGCTGAGGAGACCGACCACTCGTACACACCATCCTTAGTCCTGCCCTACAAAAGGATTGCCCCCATACGTAGATTCTTCACATGAAACACATCGGGTAAGAATTCAACCGAAACATTATTTGATATGCAAAATTGGGAAATGGAAATAAGATTTTTTTGCCTGGTAGGAACACAAAGAACATTATTTAAAGAAAATGAACAAGAGGAAGTGATGAGAGATGTGGAACTGGTGTGAGTAATGGGGAGGCCCGTACCGTCGCTAATCATAATATCATTGGAGCCATCATATGGAGTATGTAGAGAGAGATTTCCCAAGTCGGAGGTGACATGGTGAGATGCTCCACTATCCAGAAGCCAACCCGGAGTGTCGGGGGTGTTGGTGGCAGCAAAGTGGGCTTGAGATTGCCATGGAGCGCCTGGGGGCGTGGAACTTGTGTAGAGTGTGAGACTGGTGGTGTCATAGCCGTCAATTAGAAGGTAGGACAACGCTTGGCGGTGTGGCCCTAAACACCACAAGTTTGACAGTAGCCGAGGTAAGGTCTAGATGGTGGGTGATCATACTGAGGAGACATGGACTGTGGCCCGACATTGCGAAACTGAGGGCGCCTGTTGTCGGAGGGAGAGGGAGAACGCCAATTACCTTGGGATGATTGTAGGCGCCAGTTGTTGTTGCGAGGATGGGCATGATTGGTCGTGGTCGGAATTGGTGTCGATACAACTTGAGAGTGGTTCAGTGAAAGTTCTTTGTTGATTAATTTCTCATGGAGTTCTTCGAAGGAGATTAGTGTTTCACGACCACTGACAACATCAACAATCAATTTGTAGTCATCATCAAGACCATCTAGGATTTTCTCAATTAGGTCCTTGTTGTCAATTGATTTGCCGAAAATAACAAGTTCATCAGCGCGACCTTTGATAAATTGCATATACTCCGATATGGTTTGGGACCCTTTTGTAGCCGTTCGGAGTTGCTCTTTGATTTGTTTTATGTGGCCTCGGGTAGGTTTCGTATATGAGTTGGTAAGAATGGTCCATGCTTGATGTGATGTGGTGGCTCTGGTGATGAGTGGAATGATTGTTACAGTCAATGAACCGACAAGAACACTAAAAATTAGTTTGTTTTGGCAAATCCATGCCTGATATTCTAGATTTGGAGAGGCGACACTATTCGTTGTGATGGTAGCCAGAGGGCAGGGATGAGAGCCGTCAACGTAACCTTCAAGGTTGTAGCAGACAAAAGTGGCATGGAATTGGAGTTGCCAAGAGAGATAGTTTGTGGTGTTTAATTTGATTATGTTTTGGGTGGAAATGTTGATTGCTGTAAGAGGTTTGGTGGGTTCATTGGTGTTTGGGATGGTGATTATGGTGTTCTGTCCGACCATTATTTTTCACATAGAGAGAGAGGCCTAATATCAGAGATCTGATACCATAAAGAATAAAAAATATAATGAGAAAATATGGCATTATATTTTTATTGATGGTGGGTGTATATAAATACAATTTTCATAATCTATAGAATCCCTTAATTTATGGAACTTTACAAATCAAATCAATTTAAATTAAAATTAAAATTAAAATTCTATTCTAAACTACGAGACTAATCTAAATAATTACAGATTATTTATTTCCTTCTATACATAATAGCTTAATCCAGTAAGAGTAAGATGGAAACCCAAAGACTGGTTGGTTTGTACTAGAGGTGGCAAACGGGCGGGTTTGGCTGGGTAATTAATAGGCGGGTCGTAAATGGGTTGGGTCAACCCGTGGGTTAACCCGATTCCATATATATATATATATATATATATATCTTTTAGAATAATTTTATGTATATATTTATTGAATTTTTTTTTTCAGAATGTAGGAATTTGTGAAATGGGGTTGATGCAGGAATCAATTTTAGGAGTTTGTGACATGGGGTTGGGGTTTTGGAAACTTGGATGATTGGGTGGTCATTATAGAGAGATATACGTGGGGGGAGGTCTCATTATTAATTGTTTGCATGCTTTGCAGCCCCCAAAGTGATGGACTATTGACTTTCTTTTAATTCCACATTTCATTTTCCCACCTCACAAATACAAGGAATTTGGAGTTTTGCTTCACGTTTTATTAGTATACTCAATACTTCATAGACTTCACGCTTCTCTTTTGGTCAATTGGAATGGTGGCTTTAGCCGTCCTGTAACTCTCCTTAAAGGGATGTGGCTTATCGGGTTGATACGGGTATTCTCACTTAACCCGTTAACAACTCGCATATGTTAAATCACTTACTCATTATTTAATTTTAGCGGGCAGGTTAATGAGTTTAAATAATTTTTGCCACCCCTAGTTTGTACATATGAAAAAGTGTGATAAAAAATTCTAAAAATAGAAAATTATTTTGTGAGAATAATAAAAGACATTTTTCTGATTTGTTATTTATTTATAATTGAGTGTTCCGAAAATAATTTTCAGAATATTTAAACTAACAACCTTTTTATTCTAAATTCTCAGAAAACTGAAAATTATTTTAAAAATGCAAACCAAGTAAAGCCCATACTTTCTTATGTATACCTGCTAGAGGGAATTTTGTATTGCCACTCGCATTGATCTCGAAGCAGAAAAGCTCTAGATTTTGGTTGCTGGAAGCCAATGCTACTACTGGATGGCCTGGAGGAATTATGAAGATGGAGCCACGCCTCAGACGAGCACGGACCCTCTTGTAAGAAGTTGTAGCCACTTGTACCCTTTTACTACAAGTCTCGCCTTGTACCTTTTAGAACCATCATGTTCTTCTTTGACTCTGTAGACCCATTTAATATGGAGAGCTTTCTTTCCTACCGGCAGCTCGGTTAACTTCCATGTCTTGTTGGAAATAAGGGACTTCATCTCATCTTCCATCGCAAGCTCCCATTGGTTCGCATCTACTGCATTGCATGCTTCATCAAAATACTATGGTTCACCTCCATCTGTGAACAACAAATAATTCATGTATCTCCAATTCGACACATGCTGCCGTGAAGACCTCCTAGGTACAAGAATAGGAGTCGGAGACTGCGGTGTATCAACTTGTTGAGTATTTCCATCTGCAATATGTTCGTCTGACTGAGTACTCTTACTGTCTTGAACATCATCTAACTCAACACACACAGGATCACTCTGTGCTGTAGGCTCTGAGGTTGTTGTGTGTCTGTCCTTGTACATAACCTTTTCATTGAACACTACATCTCTGCTTTGGATCAGTTTTTCAGTTCTTATCATCCCACATGCGGTAACTATACTCGTCACCGCCATAGCCAATGAAAGTACACTTTTGTAACTTGGG
The DNA here is from genome assembly GCA_963922005.1 of Cornus suecica. Classification (NCBI taxonomy): domain Eukaryota; kingdom Viridiplantae; phylum Streptophyta; class Magnoliopsida; order Cornales; family Cornaceae; genus Cornus; species Cornus suecica. The sequence goes on from OY998239.1 coordinate 77,920,738, forward strand.
ATCAAGCTTACCCCTTATAGTGTCACTAACATGTACATATGCAACACAACCAAAAAATTTTAAATGTAAAAGTGTTACCTCTCTACCACTCTAGACCTCTTCTGGTATTCTGTGCTCCAATGGTATTGATGGACCACGATTGATTAAGTACACTGCTGTACTGACTGCTTCTGCCCAGAACTGTTTCGGCAACCCTACTTGAATGTGCATGCTTCTAGCTCTCTCAGTCAAACCTGTCTCATTCTCTATCATAGTCTTCCAACTCTTGAACACACCGTACACTTTAGATTTATGTTTCAAGAAATAAACCCATACATTTCTGGAATGGTCATCGATGAAGGTGACGAAATAGGACTTTCTGCTAATTGATGAGACATTTTTTGCCCCCCAGACTTCAGTGTGAACTAGCTCAAGCTTCTCCTTTCTGAGTTCTCTGCCGCTTTTTTGAAAACTAAACCTCTTCTACTTACTGAATACGCAATCCTCACAGAAGTCGATATCAATCGAATTTAGACCTGGTAGCTTTCCCTTTGCGAGCATAACCTTGAGTCCCTTTTCACTCATGTGACATAGTCTCTGGTGCCACAAATTATGATCCTCCTTACTTTCTACAATTGATATAAATGTGCTAGCCTTGGTGGTAGTGTACAGCGTACCTGTTTTCTTTCCTCGTGCTATAGTCATAGCCCTCTTGGAAACTTTTCACTTATCTTCACTGAAAGTATTCACTCGCCAACTGGCCGACTGAGATCAGGTTCTTCCTCAAGTTTGGAATGTGTCTGACATCCCTCACCTTCCATATCGATCCGTTGAGTCTGATATATACTTCACCCTTGCCAACAACACTGCAGGGTTGATCGTCACCTAGATAAACCTTGCCGAGGTTTCCAGGTGCATATATCTCAAAGAGCTCTCGACTTGAGGTGGCATGGAATAATGCTCTAGAGTCCAAAACCCAAGACTCTGCTTTGCTCACCAAAGAGCATATCAGTGCATCATCTGCTTCTTCTAAGATAATATTTGCCTTTGTCTTGTCATTCGCTACCTTCTGTGGGGATCTACACTGGTTCCTTAAATGACCAGTCTTGCCGCAATTCCAACATTCGATTGCTTTGGAATTTTTGGGACCTCGAGACTGTGATCTTCCCTGTCTCAACTTGGAACGGCCACGCCTTTGGTTTCTGCCTTTCTGTCTGTTCGAACCTCTGCCTCTGATGTCGACATTCAATGTTGTGCCACTGCTTGAAGAGTCTGACGACTGTCTTCTGATCTCTTCTGTGAGTACCATACTCACAACGGTATTATACTTCAGCGGGTCTATCCCTGAAGAATTACTGATTGTAGTCACTGTGGCGTTCTAGCTCTCTGGCAATTTATTAAGGAGAAAAATTGATTTCACCTTGTCTTGAAACACTACTTCAATTGATTCCAACTGCCCATAAATGTCATTAAGCTTACTGAGATGTTCACCAGCATTCCCATTCTCGGACATCTTCAGATTCGTCAATCTGCTGATAAGATGTAATGTATTTGCTCCAGATGGCTGTTCGTACATCTTCGAAAGAGCTTCTATGAGAGACTTTGCAGTCTTGTCTTTCCTGATATTGAAGGTAATAGATTTTTCCAACGTCAATCTGATCGTGCCAAGAGCGTTTTGATCTAGGATATTCCACTCCTCTTCTTTCATTGAATCTGGCTTCGTCCCTTCTAGAGGTAAAGACAATTTTTTCTGGAATAATACATCCTCAATTTGCATCTTCCAATAGGTAAAGTTTGTACCATCAAACTTGTCGATCATTACTGCATTTTCTTCTCCCATACCTCCCACTGAGCCTAATAGAGATATTCAGAGTCTAATTACGCAAAACCGAGTATATGGTTGCGTCGGGGGCGGTTCAAAACCTTAAGAATGCCACTGGCCGCGTCCAAAACGGGTCAAAAACGACTCCAAACGGGCCAAAACAAATTCACACAAAAGACAGAAATTTAATCACAAAGTCAGTAGCTTCTCGGGGTGCGTTTGGGCGCATCCCTGCTCTGATTGGGCTGATTCTTACGCCAAAACATTGGGCTTCAAATTCTCTTTCCGTAGATATATTATAAGCCTCGTTCCGATAAACGATGCTCCGGAAAATCACGCCGAACCGAAACTGCTGCTGGACGGAGCCAAAAAAACTGGCTGGAACTTCAGGCGGCGCGTGGGGGCGCTTGCGGAACTTTCCAGCAACACGCTTGACACTGCTGGTTTTGTCTCGTCGAGCCAAAGCTTTTGGTGTGGTCGGTTTCTGATTTAGGGCACTTCGAAAAAATCAGATCTGGACCAGATCGTAGGGCTTCATGATTTGCTCCAACCTGGGGCTTTGATACCACTTGTTAGGGTTCGTACACCCTATGTACGAAGTCGTGCACACCTGCAAATCAGAAAACGCACACAAACACACCAAACATTCGACACAAGAATATATACGTGGTTCAGCCAAATAAGCCTACGTCCACGGAGAACACTGTTTCACTAAAAATCACTGAGAGGATTACAAGGGGTGATTCGTAGATCATACACGCACACACACTGTGTATACTCATGCCTGTATCACCGAAATAATATAAACATATATTATTCCTAACTCTCTCTCTATTTCTGTGTACACAATTCAATATGAGAAACACTATATTTATAGGTGATGATATAGATGTGGGTTTCCCAATCTTTCGATGCGGGACAAGTTAATATAACAAAATAGTCATATTATATATATATATGCCAATATATAACAGACATGCATAGCAGCAATAAAACACCGCTTACTAAGACTGCTATAGAGACTTTTTTATTTGAGGGAAGAGCATTACATGATAAAATCCTCCCAATGAGAGGACAAACATTACATGAAGCCTTTAGAATTGATAAAAACCCATCCTTTAGCGATAAGAGGGCACTTAAAGAACAGATGGTTCCTAGAGTCTGACCAGAGCAGAAGACACAGTTGTTCTGGTTAGTGAGGCCCATCAATACGAGTCGCGTCTATCTTGAGAGCTAGTAGAGTTTGTTGTGACTGGTAGTCCAAAGGATGAAATCATGCCTTGGTATTGCACCTCTAAAGCATACACCAGCAGGCCATGAAACCTCATCCTTCCATACTCTTAGTTTGTCCCAAGCAGAAGCTATGCCTAAAATTTGGAGATGGGAACCAGGCAAGCTTATCATACTGAAATGGAAGATGTAAGAATATTTTAATATTTTGTGGCACATGTGATTATTTGAACATATATTATATTGCTTAGTGACCAAGTAAATACATATTAGAGTTGGAGTGTATGAGATTTGGTCAAACTTATGATTTAAATCATATATTAATGATTGAGAAAAGTTTCCTTTGTTTGGAAAGTGTCTCAAATACCTATTGTAATTAAGTTTTCTATTTAGAGTATATTTCATATGGTAATTTTTTGTTAGAGGAAAATATTATTCTCTAAGGAATTATAAACCTTGTCCAACAAGAAATTAGGTTTGTAACTCTATAAATAGATACCTAGGGTTGATGGTTGAGACTTATGAAAAGGTGAAGATGTAGCCCCAAGGGGATCGATGTGCTTTGAAGGGTAGAGAAAGTTTACTGAGTTGGGTAGAGTAGACACCGATGGCGAGAAGGAGTTTTCGAGTGAAGAAGTCGCGACAAGAAAGAGTTGTGTGTGCATAAGGAGTTTGTGTTTGTTTACCGGTGTTGGTAATTCTCTATTGTTGTAATATATTTACATGATTATAATGAAATCCCTTCTCATCCATGGACGTAGGTCAAAGTTGGAGCTGAACCACGTTAAATATTATGTGTTATGTGTGTGCTTATTTGTGTGTGAGTAAAACATGTGTGGATGATCTTGGGCAGGATTAATTTCTAAGTGTGAGATGATAATTAATTCCTAACAAGTGGTATTAAAGCAAGGTTGAAGTAGATGAGTCAAATTGAAGCAGATTCGTATCAGAGTCTTCAGCAGAAGCAGATCGGTGTCAAAAGGTTCGAGGTTGAAGTAAAGAAAAGCCCGTATGTGTAGATCGGTATCATAAAGTTCCAGGTTGAAGCAAAGAAGAAGCTCATACATTTTGGCCCAGATTCGAAGATCAGAGTTGTCTGAAATCAGAAACAAACCATACCGGGAGTTTCGTCTTGACGATACAAAGCCGGTACAGTCAAACACTTCACCGGAAACAGCTGCACACTCCCCCACACACCACCTAAAGTTTCGCCCAAATATTTTGGCATCACGCGCAATAATTTCGTTTCGGACCTATTTTATAAAGCATCATTGATCGAGACAAGACGTATAATATATCAACGAAAATATATTTTGAAGATGAACATTTTGGCACAAAATAAGCCCCATCGGAGGTGGAATGCACCTGCATGTGCCACTAAAAGTTTGCGACATCGTCAGTAATTTTTGTCTTTTGTGCTAATTTATTTTTTGCCCCGTTTGGAGACATTTTTGACCCATTTTTTACACGGTTAGAGGTGTTCTGTAGGTTTTGGACCATTCCAAATGCAACCGTGCAGTTGGTTTTATATGATTCAACTCCAAAAATATCAGAGCTTGGTTGCGATTATTCTTTACTCACCGGTGAAGATGGAGAAGATAAATATGATGAAGTATATGAAGTGATCTTGGATAAGGCGCAGTCATAAAAATGGTGATGAAGATGATATAGATGATGAAGGATGAAGAAACTCACATAGTCGTAGTGGAGGTGGAGCATGATGCGCGTAGCAGAATGAGAAAAATAATAAAAAGAAGAGTGATGAAGCTTGAAACAAGGTGGAGCCTTAAAGAGATGATGTACATGATGGACTTTGAGTCAAGGTGGAGAGTGTTAGGAAAGTGTCTCAAATTCCTATTGTAATTAAGTTTTCTATTTAGAGTATATTTCATATGGTAATTTCTTGTTAGAGGAAAATATTATTCTTCAAGGAATTGTAATCTTTGTCCAATAAGAAATTAGGTTTGTAACTCTATAAATAGATACCTAGGGTTGATGGTTGAGACTTATGAGAAGGTGAAGATATTGCCCCAAGGGGATCGATGTGCTTTGAAGGGTAGAGAGAGTTTACGGAGTTGGGTAGAGTAGACACCGATGGCGAGAAGGAGTTCTCGAGTGAAGAAGTCGCGAAGGCAAGAAGGATTTGTGTGTGCACAAAGAGTTTGTGTTTGTTTACCGGCATTGGTAATTCTCTATTGTTGTAATATATCTACATAATTATAATGAAATCCTTTCTCATCCGTGGACGTAAGCCAAAGTTGGGGTTGAACCATATTAAGTATTGTGTTATGTGTGTGCTTATCTATGTGTGTGTAACACCCCATGTTATTTTCTGAATTTCCTAGAATTATTTATGATTTATTTTCGGTTGTGACGTCACTTCTTCATGACGTCATGGTATTTCTTTGTGTTTTACGTGTAAATTTTTTGTGTTTATGTCTTGATACGACAGGATGACGTAGCCATTATCTTGTTGACTACTTCGTGGATTGTTGTTGGCGATTACATGACTTGACGTGAAGGTAGTGTTTCAGACTTAGTGAAACATTGACGTGAATTGTTATTGACTAAGTGGATTCGTTTAGACGCTCGACTTTTAGTGCTTCGATTGGGTGGCGCAACGTTTTGTTGACCGACGTTAAAGGTTTCGACTCAGCTGTGCGAGTTCGGCATTTAGTGCGTTAGGGTTCGACGTTTTATTTTTCCCTTGAAATGGGATTAGTATGTGTTTCATTTGATTGACGTACTGTGTTTAGCTGGCGTGCTTAGGAGTATTTGTATTCTCCTTTCTCATTTTCTGTGTTTGTATTTACATGATATAGTTGAGACGTTATCACTTAGCATTTTGTCAGGATTATGATGTGCTAGGTGACGTGAGGAGTTATAATTTTCTTTCGTATTTGGTTTAGTACGTGCATTGTCTGACTGACGTACTTTGTGTTTGTATATGGGTGCCCCTATTTATTATTTGACTTGTGTGCTTAGGGATATTTATGTTAGTTTGTTTGTTTTCCCGTATTTATACTTATGTGACATGTATTTTTAGACTTATTGGATTTTTACCTCGAGCTAGTTATACCAGTTATAGTGATTATTGGGCGTTCCGTTTATTTTTCATGCTCGTATGATTTTATTTGGGGGTTCCCGATATTTTTCGGGATTTATTGTGTATATCTATATTTTGGAGTTATTATGTAATTTATGGATAGTATGAGGGTTACTTCTGAAATTAGGATATATATGTATATACACGTGTATGGCTGTGGAGAGTCAGAGATAAGGATTCATGAAGCTTCTCCATTTCTCTAACCCCTCACGCGCAGACCACACCCTATTTCTTCAGCTTCTCTCTCACCCGACCAAACCCTTGTTCTGTCTTCTCAAATTTATCTTCAACAGGCTACCGATTTCTCCTTCTTCAACCTCATCTGTCATCCTTTGTTGAGAGGAAGGGAGTCGCACAAGACGAAGGAGAGAGAGAAAGTGAGTGGTAGATCGCTGCCGGAAAGAGGAGAGAAGTTCGCGTAGACATGGAGGTGCGACCTGGTCTGGTTAAGGTTGCCGGTGAAGCAGCTACGGCTGGGGGAATCCCACGACAGCGCGAGGGAGATACGTTCGACCTAGGGTTTCAGTCATGGGGTCTGGTGGTTTGCGACCTAGGGTTCAGCTAGGGCTTGCGACGGCGGCGACGTGGAGGTCGCTGGTGGCGGCGACACCGCGAGGAGGAGTTCACGCAGAGGTAATGCACAACAGGGGCGTTTCAGCCGGAACTTCGACTGGCAATTTGGACGGCTTTCCAATGTCGATTTGGGCTGGAATTTTGAGAAAAGCTTCGTATCGACGTTAGGTACGACATACTAAAATTTCATAATTTTTCGTTAAGCGGTTTGTCCGAAAATTTGAATTATAGGTTCGAATTTTTGTTTGGGTTATATTAGATTTATTTAAAATTATTTATCAATTGCTAATGGGCTTCATATATATCGTATAGGTCGTCGAGACGGACGTTTTGATATATTCGAAATATTTTTTTGGTGACTTTGGTCGGTGGGCTCTATATTTGGGCGCCGACACTGTTCACAACGGGACAGTTCATGACTATTTGCAAGCAATTAAAATAGGTGGGAATTTACATATATATATTCTTATATATATGTATATCTGACACTCACTAATAGTGCGTAGAAAACGTTAATACATCTTCGTTGCATGTTTATGGGTAAATAAAAATGTTTAATTAAATTCCTAGTGATAGACGAAAATCTAAAAATTTTAAAAAAATTATAAAATACCCATAGTTGGATTAGATGATGTCGGAAATAGAAATACTTTGGAGAAATTAAATTAGAGGTGTATGTGGACATAGATCCGGTTAATTGATTTTCCCTTATTATTTATATTTTATTGAAATTAAAAATAAGTTGGGGGATAGCTTTTAAGAATTTATTAGTATCGGAAAATTGAGAACTCGGATGATCTTGAGATAAATTGACGTGATTTGCTGCTATAATTGAATTATAAAGCATGCTTTTAAAAATGAAAATGATTATATATTGTGGATTGGTTGTATAAAAATGGATTGTGAGACATATATTTGTCAATTGATAATGTTATATTTCGATTATTGATTCACTGTTGAGGCATGATATACATATTTCATACACCATGAGCATTGATATTTCATTGGGTGTGGTTTCATGTCTCATTCATATACCATTGTTGAGGCATGATATACATATTGCATTGAGTCTTTCAGGTCGTCGCGACAACTGGCCAGACGGTGTGCTCGCTACCGGCGGACTAGTAATCCGGGAACAAGGAGGCGTGGGAGGATGTGATCCGAACACGGTATGTTTTTCACGAGTTGATATAATCCTCGTGGTTGTGTTACTTTGGCGATATTATACCCGGTTGTTCTATGTTAGATAGGGTGTTGTTGCCATTGGCATTGACATTGCATAACATTCACATTGAGCTTTCATTTATTTATATGTTCATTTATTGATCTTTTATATTGTTGATATTTGTTGTTATTGAGCATATGATATATGTATTGTAGTAAAATTTATGTTTTTCCTTAGAAGCTACAGCTGAGTGGCTGTGATCGGAATGGTATTTGTAAATTCATTAAAAATGATGGAGATTAACTAAATGTGAATAAAAGTTAATGATTTTAAAATTTAAAACAAAGGAAATGTAATAATGTTAAAACCTGGATTAGTGGAGCCACGATTGACATGTGTTCCAGGTGGTTACGTGAACATTAGTGGAAATAGGTTTTGGGGTGAAACTATTCCCTTTGAGTTGGGCTCTAGTTGAGATGGTTAACGAGGTACTGAAACTTAATTGAGTTAAGTGTGAATATAAATGAAGAGAGGTTTTGGTAATTAACTGCCCTTTCCCTGAGTTGGGTGTCTAGTTGCGTTGATTAACGCTTTACAGGGACTTAGTTGAGTTTATGATGTTCGGCCATATAGGCCTTCGTAGTTGTTTTCGTGACTCGGCTTGTCCCCTTTGTGAGCCTTCAAAGGAAGAGGACAAGGGTGGACATGCTAACTCAATATAGCCTTGACCTCCCACCACAATTGTTATATTGGTTGCTCTTGACATGTACATTGGAGCCGTCATTGACCCCTGCACAAGTAATTAAACCTCGACAAGTATAAAAACATATATATATTGTAGGCCCATATTTCTTATCAGGTCCATCAGTCAAGTCCATCAGTCAATACAGTGCTTGTCCAGAACTCAAAATAAAGGTCAGTTAGCCCAATAAGAGAATAAGGCCCAAGAAATAAAGCCCATTTCAGATCAATAGTTCATAACGGTCCAGCAGTTACAAAAGGCACAATAAAGTCCAATTGAAAATATTAGATTTGCCTTCATTACAGTGATATTATTTTTAATGTACTTTAATTCCCATTTATGGGAAAAAATGAAACTGATGTATAAAGAAGAGAAAAAGAGACCAATAAGTGGATCCAATTTTTTCCCATTCAAATTATTTCTTCAAGTTCTACTGTTTTTCTATCATTTTTCTATATATTGCTTCTGATTAAATTATAAAAGTATTAATTCGTTCGGTGTCTACGAACGGGTTTACACTTTTTGGCGCCGTCTGTGGGAACCGAAAGTTCTTGTCAGAAGCTATTGGATCAATGGCGGGAGAATCCACAACACAACAAAGAGACATAGACGATATTCTTCAGCGTCTAGAGGCCCTTGAAAAAGAAAATCAAGAATTAAGACAAAGGCTGGATTAGTCAGAGCGTCAAGAGCCACCAGCAGTAGGACGGCGGAATGAACCCGATGCCGAAGAGGAAGACAACCATCAAGAGGCAAGCTCAGCAAATCGTACTCGTACCCATCAAATGAGAGGAGAGATAAACGCCAATAACCGAGCAGTTTCACTCGACATGGTGACTAGGCTTCAGAATATCGTAAACGAGCAAGTAAAAGATCTCAGAACGTAATCACCAGCAGATCTAGCCATCGAGATGATGACAAAAATGATTAAATTTCCGTTCAGTGTTGAGATACAACAAGCAAGAAGGCCAAACAAATTCCGGATGCCAAAATTCATTATGTTTAATGGGACACAAGACCCAATCGAACACCTTTTTCATGTGGAGCAGATGATGACTCTCGACATAGCGGATGACGCGTTAATGTGCAAAGCATTTTCTACAAGTTTAATGGGCCCAACCCTGTTATGGTTCAGATAGTTACCCGGGGGTTCAATTGATTCATTCCAAACTTTAATGGAAAAGTTTTTAGCCCAGTATTTTGGAAATCGGAAGCAGAAGAGGACCATTTCTAACCTATTTACAATGAGGCAAGCGAAAGGTGAAACTTTAAAGAACTTCCTATCCAGATTCAATTTGGAAATGGGAATGATACCGAGTTGCGATCAACTAGCGGCGGTGGAAGGTTTCAAAGTAGTTATCGAACAAGGAACCAATTTTCATAGATCTTTGGTGAAATCAACACCCCTCAATATGGGTTAGTTGAATTCTCGAGCACATGGATATTTAAGATTGGAAGAATATGAACAAGAAATGGGTCATCGTTCGGTGTTGGTTAGTGTGGAGAACAAATCTAAAGAAAGGATAACCAAGAAAGTTGAAAGTACGAACAACCCACGATCAACTCCGTACAGACAACAGGAGAAGAGGCCAAGGTATGACGGGCCAGAAACTTCGCTTCGAACGACCTTAGCAAAATTGTACAACAAGAATAAGTCAAAAGGCATCTTTCGTTCACCATTCCTGTTGAGAACGCCACCGAACAACAGGATCGTTCGAAACACTGTGCGTTCCACAATGATTTCGGTCATTTGACCAATGAATGCAGGCATTTGAGGAAACAAGTTGAGACCTTAATATCCAAAGAAGATTTGAAGGAGTACGTGGACAACGAAACGAGAAATTTTGATCGCCCTAAGACCAATAAAATTATGGGCAGACAGCCGGTAAAAAATATTGACACGATCCATGGAAGACCAGAGGAGGACGAGGAAATCCGTTCCGTTCAACGTTCACGAATGCGTAATGCGAACAAGATACGAAGAGTTGGGGAGGTGAACGTAATTCATAATTACCTAATGCCGACCATATCATTTACCTAGGAGGATTTGAGACACATGCAAATACCACATGAGGATCCACTGGTAATTTCAATCATAATTTCAAATTGTTTAGTTAAAAGGGTATTGGTTGATCCAGGTAGCAGTACGAACGTCCTGACTAAGTCAGCCTTCGAAAAAATCTGCATCAGCACGGAGCTGATCAGACCGACCGCCAGCCCACTGGCAAGATTTGATGGGAAGAGAATCTGCCCAATTATAGTACTGAGTTTACCTGTAACAGCGGTAAAACAAACTATGACAGAAAATTTCATACTGGTGGACGTATAGCCCTCCTACAATTTGATCATGGGAAGAGGGTGGATTCACCGAATACAGGGAGTTCCTTCAATTCTGCATCAGGTGATGCGATGTGTTGATCCTTCAGGGAAGGGATTTGTTGACATCCAAGGAGATCAAATGGTGGAAAAAGAATGCTACACCATTGTCACAAAACGTTTGAAGGGCGAAAGCACCGAACGATTCTTATAGCAATTACCAAACCTTCCTGATCAGACTGATGATAGCGAAAAGACGGAGGAGGATACTATTACAGTAGATCTGATCGTCGGGAGCAAGGGAAAGACCACCTGAATTGGAAGAAGCCTCAGTTTAGATGAAAGAAGTAATTTGATTTCTATGCTAAGATCCAATGCCGATGTTTTCGCTTGGGAACACAGCGACATGCCTGGGATTGACCCAAGAACCATGATGCACACTTTAAGCGTTCATCCTGGCGCACAACCTGTGCGGAAACGACCCAGAAGGATCGGAACCAAACGAGGAAAGTTTGTAACTAAAGAAGTTGACCGGTTGTTAGAAGCTGGCTTTGTCAGAGAGGTTCATTATCTTGATTGGCTGTCCAATGTTGTCATCATACAAAATAAGAATGGGAAGTTCCGAATGTGTGTGGACTTCACCAACTTAAATAAAGCTTGCCCGAATGACAGTTTTCCTTTACCAAAGATAGACCGCATAATCGACGCAACTACCGGGTTCGAATGGCTCACTTTCCTCGATGCTTATTCAGGATACAATCAAATCCCAATAAACCAAAAAGATGAAGACAAAACGGAATTTATAACCGAAAGAGGGACCTACTGTTACAAGGTCATGCCGTTCGGTCTAAAAAATGCAGGTGCAACTTATCAGCGGCTAATCGATAAGATTTTCAAGAATCAGATTGGAGATACAATTGAGGCTTATATAGACGACATGGTTGTTAAGAGCCAACGTAAGGATGACCACCTAAAACACTTGAAGGATGTGTTCGCATCCCTGCGGTCACACAAAATGAAGCTGAACCTGAAAAAATGCAGCTTTGGTGTTTCTTCGGGACAATTCTTGGGGTACATAGTTAACAAAGATGACATCAAAGCTAGTCCTACACAAGTCCAGGCATTGATCGAGATGAAGGCACCAGAATCCCCAAAAGAAATTTAAGTGCTTACAGAAAGATTGGTAGCTCTAAGCCAGTTCATTTCCAAGTTGTTAGATAGATGCAAGTCGTTCTTTGATGTATTGAAGTCTAAGAAGACGATGGCCTGGGGAGAGAGGCAGCAAGAAGCATTCGAGCAACTAAAGCTTTATATGGCAAAACCATCGATCCTGACGGCACCCAGAGATCATGAGTCTTTAACTCTATATCTAGCAGTTTCGCCTAACGCTATCAGTTTAGCATTGGTGAGAGATGATGGAAACATCCAATACCCAATTTATTATGCAAGTAAGACGTTTCTTGATGCCGAGATAAGGTATTCGAAGACGGAGAAAATAATTTTGGCTTTGGTCTAGGCTAAACGAAAGCTACGACATTATTTCGAATCACATCTGATCAGGATCCCTACCATATTTCTGATCAAGGCTATTTTATCAAAACCTGACTTCTCTAGACGAATGACTAAGTGGTCAATAGAGTTGGGTATATTCGATATCACCTATGAACCACGAACGTCCATAAAGGGTCAAGCGGTGGCGGACTTTCTCATTGAGTATGAAGCAACCGAAGATGAGATCAACGGTGAAAATTCAAGGTGGGCGCTTTTGTGGATGGATCTGTGAATAGCCTGGGGCAGGTGTGGGGATCGAATTAATATCCCCAGAAGGCACCAAGTTGAAACAATCAATCAAATTATGCTTTGAAAGTTCGAACAATGAGGCTGAGTACGAGGCAGTTCTGGAAGGTTTAAGGTTGGCGAAGGAGCTCCAGATCCAAGAATTAAACGTGTTCAGCGACTCGCAATTAGTCGTAAATCAGATCACAGGAAGTAACAACACAAATGAGAAAAGGATGCTGGAGTACAAAAAAGTTGTTCAGGAAGAAACACAAAACTTTAAGGTAGTAACTTTCAAACAAATTCCAAGGGCGGAAAATCATGGGGCTGATCATATAGCCAATCAAGCATCTTCGGCTGGGGATGATATGATCAGGATAATTCCCGTGGACGAACTATTCGTTCCATTGATCAGAAAAAAGAAGAGGTGTACGTGATTCCGTACGAGCCGAGTTGGATAGACCCAATCCTTCAATATTTATTGATTGGGGTTTTACCTGAAGATCGATAGGAAGCAAAAAAAGTAAGATCAACTTCTACCAAGTATTCAGTGATCGATGGCTTTTTATACTATCGATCGATGTCCGGTCCTTACCTGCGGTGTTTGACCCCGCCTGAAGCACAAGAAATTCTCAAGCAGTTGCACTATGGAACTTGTGGAGGTCATATTGAGGGTAGATCATTATCCCACAGAGCAATAACACAAGGTTATTTTTTGCCATACATGATCTGAGATGCGGAAGAGTACGTGAAAAGATGCGACAAGTGTCAAAGACACTCACATATAATCCATCAACTAACAGAGCTCCTCACAACAATGGTTTCCCCTATTTCGTTCGCATGATGGGGAATGGATGCGGTCGGACCACTAACAAGGGCATCATCAAATCAAAAGCATGTGCTTCTGGCCACAGATTATTTCACTAAATGGGTGGAGGTGAAGGCTTATGTAAGAATCACGCACACTCAAGTGATTAATTTTATTTTAAATCATATAATCTACAGGTTCGGAGTGCCAAAGTACATAATGATGGACAACGGCAAAAACCTGGACAATTAATACGTTCGGGAATTGCTGGATGAGTATGACATCAATTAAAACTTATCATTGGTCAGTTACCCACAAGCAAACGGACAAGCCGAGATAACGAACAAAACGATTTTTGCCGGAATAAAAATAAAATTAGAAGGGATTGAAGAAAAATGACTATGATTAGAGGAATTGCCAAGAGTCCTCTAGAGCTATCGAACGACTCCCCAAAATCCAACTGGGTTGACTCCATTCGCTATGGCGTACGACGTTGAAACAGTAATTCCAATTGAATTGGAAGTTCCCACAACAAGAATACAACTCTTCGATCTTGAACATAACGAAGAGATTCTTAAAATTGAAGGCAATTTCATAGATGAGAAAAGGGAAATGGCCTTGATGAGGTTAGCAGAATATCAACAAAGATTGATGATGAGCTACAACAGAAATGTGAAGCCAAGATCTTTCCAAGTGGGGGATCAAGTACTGAGAGTGTTGGCTAAAAGATCAAATAAGTTAGATCCTACTTGGGATAGGCCATACACAATAACAGAGGTGATCGGCAAAGGAGCCTATAGGCTGGCCGATCAGCATGGGAAACAGATCGAGCGGACATGGAATGCAATCCATCTGAAGAGGTATTTTCAGTAGAAGAATTAAAAATTTGAAAAATATTATTTATATAAATGGCACTAAATTTTGTTCAAACATTTGTTTATAAGATTGTATGCTATTTATATAAGATCCGTTTCAAATCAATAAAGGTATTGCATTCATATTTTCCAATAGTTGTGCCCAACAATCACAAAAAGAAAAGTTCATAAAAAGTCCAAGTGAAAAACTTGGCCAAAGTATATAAGCCATCTAGGCGAAAATAAAAGACCATCTAAAAAGATGGCACCAAGTTCTTGTTTCATAAAGACGCACGAAGATGCGCCTAAAAAAAAAATTGTGTTCTAAAAACACATTAACCTGTTCAAAATACTTAGCACATCAGTGCCATCATAAAATCTGTTAAAAAATGCTCACTATAAAAGCAACCAAAAAATATATTGTTTACAGACCAGAAATATTGTTTAAAATAAAACTTCTAATTAAGAAGTCGAAGGTAAAACTTCTTCGGTGATTGACTATTGATTCTCTGGAGAAGGAAATGAGGGTTCAGTTGACACTTCATCAATGATATTTGCAGCAGAAGGGACTGCAGAAATAGGATCTGGTCGTTCAACCGGTATGATTCCATGCAAAAAAGCGAAGTTCTTCTCATCTTTACAAGGCTCAGGCTCAACATACGGGTGAACGAAACCACAAACAGTGTCATGAGCCTCCGGATCTTCATATGAACGAACAGATGGGTCCATCGACATTTGATCGTGGAAAAATCTGAACCCGTCACAGAATTTATATAAAAAATGTTCACATACCTCCAGTGCATTTCCATACCCCCTCTTCGAAAAATCTCCAGGCCGGATTTCAGAACGGCATCCGAAGTCTCGAGGTTGTGGACCTGCTTCTTCAGCTCAGTAATCTAATCAGCTTCACTTCTATGGATCTTCCTTAAGCTTTCTAGCTCAGCCTCCACGATCTTCTTCTACTTTTTAGCTAAAGAGGCACACTTGTCAGCCCTCAGATACGCTTTTTTCTCTTATATTCCCCCGCCTCAACAGCCTTGCAGAGAGCTAGGACATCAAAAACAGACTGAAGGGAGTAGAAATGTTAACATTACGTTCAAAAAAAAAAAAAGTACCTCCAAAATTAAAACAAGAGCCCTAGCCAAAAGCTCGTTCTGATTGACATGATGTTGGGAAATATCATCTTTTGGTGGCCACATACCATGAGCGAGCGCCATTAGAGAATCCGGATTTGACATAGCCAGTGAACGGCGATTCAGAACGCTTCCATCACTTTTTTCGAAATTAGGGGTCCAACTGCCTTCAGGGTCAAATTTTAGAGGGAAGCAACAGTCAGGAATGGTGTAGCCATTCACAGATCTGACTTTCCTCAGTATTTTTTTATGCTTCTCAGAGTCATTCTTCTTTACATGCTCTGAAGGGGGGCCATGCTGCAATTTTTTCTAAACGGGAGCACCCTCATCGGTATTTTTCCTCTTCCGAAGCCCCTTTGTTTTCTTCGGATCTTCAGTCAGATCAATCAATTTACTTTTTCCTTTATCAGCAGACGAGCTGATGGGGGCAGGAGATTTTTGTGTTACAACTCGTTTAGAGGCCGTTACTGGAATTTCTATTATGGTGGCTTCCGAGGCACTCACAACAATGGACTTTAAATTCTGAGAAGTTAAAAGAGTCTTACTAGAGGGGAGAGTTGCGAAGACCTTCTCGTTCAAATATTCCAGACGTTCGGCTGTAAACAACATACAAACATGTGATCAAAAGCAAATTAGTGCGCAGTTCAAGAAAAATAGGTAAAATTCGAGGAATACAAAGGGGCACTTGGCAGGATTCTTAAATCCACATTTGTAGTTTTTACAAATACCTAAGGTCCTTGGTAGAGGGTACGGGCCGGACGCATCCACACTCCAATTTTCCCCAATTTTCACCACTTTATCTTTCCATTCCTTCTCGGAAGAAGGATTCCCATCACAAAGTTTCAGAGATGAATGAGGGTGCAGATGGTACCGACCAGGGTTTTTTCTGATCTGATCAACTTTGTAACAGAGCAAGAAGTCACCCAAACCTAAATTCAAATCTGGTTCACGGTTTAGAACAAGCATTACAGACAGAACCCTAAAAAAATTAGGGTTCACTTGCAAGGGTGTAAGCCCTAAAGAAAAAAGAACGTAGTGATAGAAGGGATGAAGAGGATATCTGAGTACGGCCAGATGGTGCGTAGAAAATAGAGCTTCATCCGGTCCAACTTCTTCATATGATTTGAAGTTCAAATTGGAGGAATACTCAGAAATCAAAACGTCATTGGGAATTTCGAATTCTACCTTACACCTATCGGCTAGGGAAAGCTTATGCAATTGTTTTCGGGAGAGTTTCTGTGGTTTCAATCTAATTGACTTGGGGGCAACTTCAGAAGTAAAAACGACAGGAATTTCATTCGCATCCACCTCCAGAGAAGGGGTTCGACTACTGTCGCTACTCATGGTGATAAATTAAAGAAAGAAATTACGACAAGGAAATAGACTAACCTTAAAAAGCTTTTTGGCCGAAATCCTCAGAGTTCCAGATAGTGAGATCTTTGGTTGCCTTTGTAAGCGAGGGGTCAAGGTTGAATAAGAGAAGGCAAAATAGCAGTTACACAACCCTTCGAATTCCCACCCTATTTCAAAAGATGAAACGGGCTTGGAAATTGGGGGCAAAGTGTAGGCCCATATTTCATATCAGGCCCATCAGTCAATATAGTACTTGTCTAGAACTCAAAATAAAGGTCAGTTAGCCCAATAAGAGAATAAAGCCCAAGAAATAAAGTCCATTTCAGATCAAGAGTTCGTAACGGTCTGGCAATTACAAAAGGCACAATAAAGTCCAATTGAAAACATTAGATTTGCCTTCATTTCAGTGATATTATTTTTAATGTACTTTAATTCCCATTTATGGGGAAAAATAAAGTTCATGTATAAAGGATAGAAAAAGCGACCAAGAAGTGGATCCAATTTTTTCCCATTCAAATTATTTCTTCAAGTTCTACTATTTTTTCTATCATTTTTCTATATATTGCTTCTGATTAAATTATAAAAGTATTAATTCGTTCGGTGTCTACTAACGGATTTACATATAAATATATATATATTTGTTACATCAATCGTAACAAAAACTGATATATGGTATATACAGTACTTGGGTGATATTGACAAAGGAAACCGCGATGCCGACAATCTCTGGCACTCATTTCATGGAGTTGGCCATGTTGGTTGGATTTGGATGGACGCTTGTTGAAGAGATTGAATGGGCGTCTAGATTCCCCTCCAAACAACCACATTCCACTTTCTCCATGGCGGCTCAATGCTCTGATTTGCTCCTCATTGGCCTTCACAATACCACCTTGTCTCTGTCGTCCAAACAGTCTCTGCAACCTCTCCCTCCTCGTCTATTATTTCAAACAAACACACTTATCAACACAACTATATATGTATACTAGTAAATGTACTAGTATATATAGCGATGCGAGTTCATAAAATATTCTTTTAATTTTAAGCGGAAAAATGAATAGGAAGATATGAAATGAATAAAATTATTCAGTTAAGTATCTATTTTTATAAAATTAAGATAATAAAGTTATTAAATAAACTAAACAAATCAACTATACTGATATATATGCATGGATATGTGTCATGTTGGAAGCTCTTGTAAATTCTTCCAAAAATATAAATATATAATATTGATATTAAAGTAACAAAATTTCCAAAAAATAAAAAGTACTCGAATTACAACTAATAAAGTTAAAACAAAAAATAAAATCAAGAATTAAACATATTACAACCAAAAAAAGAACACCGAATATGTTCATAAGAGTTTAAAAACTATAATCACAACCCATAATCCAATACCAATATCAGTATTAATATGAATTCAAGTCCTCAACTCAAATTAATAAATACTTACAAAAAATAATATAAATAATTACATCGGGGTTCAGATGGGAGGAAATTAAACAAAATAAAACTAAAGTTAAAGAAAGAGAAGATTATGTAACAAAAAGAGTAAGACATCTGAATAATAATAAAAAAGAATTGTTTACTAAAAGAATGTAAATATGTTCTAAATGCAATTTCCACAAACTAAAGTAATATATATCGTTATAAACGATAAAATATATTGTTGCACCTTGTGATCTTTGAGAAGATCATTACCAACCAAAAAGCAAACTAATACATAAAAAAAACCCCAACAAAATAAAATAAAAAAATTCCTAAAACTCAAACTAATATAGAGTTAGGAAAAGTAAAATGAATAAACAAAAACTCAAACTAAAATCTATCTCAAATAAGGAAAGTTAAAGAACAAAATAAATTATCATAAAGAAAAAATGAGCATACTAAAAAGTGATAAAGAATATATATTATATTTATGGTGTATAATTCAATTTCTCAAACTCAAACTACTACACAAGTACTATATATAGATACAAAACATAAAATCAGTAAGTAAAATTCAAATTAGTATATCAAAAACTAAAATAGAAAAACTACTAAAACTAAAATTAATATAGTTAAAAAAGTAAAATAAATAAAGAAAAATCCAATATAGTATATCAAAAAACGAGAAAAGAAATATAATCAAAAGGATAAACCAATACATATTATGTGATGAATCAATTTCTCAAACTCAAAACTACTACAATAAATATATAGCATAAAAAAATACATATTAATAAATTAAACACACAAAAAATAACAATAAAAAAGTCCTCTAACTCAAACTCATTTACTTAACAACTTAATATTAATAAACAAACAAGAAAACATAGTATAATCATAAAAAAGGTGTGTAGAATGCATACATATAACAGTCCCTCAAATCCTATAAAACTATTCGATCAGATTAGATTTAGTTCGTAATTACACTACCATGTTATATATGATGTTTAAGATGTAGAAAAGTATAATAGTTTTTTTTTTTTTTCTGTTGAAAAATTAGCATATATTAGAAAACTATAAAGGCCAATAGCCTACAAAGTGGGGAGGTATCCCTTAATAGAGATACCCCAAGTCCACCAAACAAAGATGAACCAGAAAGGAAATGAGACATCATCCCACCACACAGAATAAACTAAGACATTTTCCCTACTATTAAACATGGGAAGACATGTAGACAGTCCTGGAGAGATGCATGGCTAGGATATGACTGTAGAAGGAACATGCTCAAAAATTGAGCTAGGCAAACACCAAGTCTGAGCAAGCCTTAAGTTGAAGTTAGAAGCCTTCACTCTTTAGAGAGAAAGGGCTTTGAATTTGACAGTGAATAGCACTTCGTTGAAAAGCTGGTTGTCAATTCTCACCTCCCATTTGTAAAATCTTCTATTCCTCTCAGACCAAAAAACATATACAACAGCTCCAAAACACCATTTCCTCAAACTAGTGAGAAGAGAACTGTCTATAAGACTTGAGAACCATGGTAATAAATCATCTCATTTGTGAAAAGGGCATTGGAGGGAATCTCTTGATTTAATGATGTTCCAACCTCTCAAGGTTAGAGGACAGTCAAAGAAAAGGTGAGGGATGGATTCATTACCTGAACAAAAAACACAAGTGTTGGTTAGTGATATACCCATATGATGAAGCCTATCTTGAGTGAGCATTCTCTTGTGCAAAGCTGTCCAAAAAATGTAGGAATGCCTTGGAACAGCTCCCTTAAATCAAATGATGTCTTTCCAAGGAACCACATCTTTCTTTTTTCTGATAGCGTTCCATGCATAATCAATTCGAAACTTATCTTTGTCTATCCAAAAAGCCTATCGATTCTAAATAGTTAATCTTTCTCTAAGATTCTAAATACTACATTATATAAAATGTAGTGGAAGACAAATTTAATTTTACTAATTTAAAAGGAAAAAATAACAAGATATAACCATAAAAGTTTTAAATGTATACTTGAAATCCATTATCCATTACAAATATCTGTTTTGATACTCACATACAAAATTCTTATTTAATTGAATTTTAACCATGTGATGACAATGCAGGAAATCAACTAACAGCTTTGCGACAGGGAAATCATATTTTTCATAAATTGATTTGGATTTTCTCACCTCCATCCGGGAAAGAATAAAAAAAAAAGCGTATATGAAGAAAAAGAGGAATAGAGAACAAAAAGGAAGACATACCTACAGAATAACTCTCATGAATCTTTTAAAATTGGTCGGTCACATCATATTCAATTCATAACCAGCATATAGTATTGTAATATGATGTATAAATAATAAAAACATTCATACAAACTGTTTGGAGGAAAGAGTTATATATAAGAAATAAATTGCTTGTGAATTTTAATTGGGGGAGAAAAGTTCTAATAATAAGAAAACTCTAACCAAAAGAGAAAGACGTGAGAAAGGTAAACAATTTTACTTTTTACTGAAATTCAAATATTGTTACCCAAATCACTTGGACGTGGGATGAGAAATTGTTCAATTAAGAATGTGTAATGGAGATGGGTTTTGTTGTTTTATAAAAAGAATTTGCTTTTAAATTTGACTGTTACTTTTACTAATGGACTTAAAATCTTCTTAACAAAATAATTATAGTTCCTTAAAGAATATATTAAAAGATAAAAATATACTAATAAATAAAAAAAATTGTCAATTGTTATTTAGCTAAGAGTTGTACCGGGAACATTAGATTATGATTATAATTATAATTATGTTAGGTTTATGTGTCTAATGTTATCCCCTATACCACTAGGATTAAGATTATTAATTATATAAATAATTGTAGATAATTATTTTTTTAATCCAATTAGGATTAGGGTTATTAATTTAAATTAAATTATAAGAAAAGAATGAAATAAAATATAAAAATATTTAAACTTTATCACAATCAGATTTTTAATGTAACTATGAAATTATATTTGAATTAAAATTACTTTTAAATTAAAAATTAAGGTTGAAAACTCTTTACACTTTTAATTGTTAGTCTTTTATTATAATTAGGATCTTATTAGGGATTGCTAGTCTTTTATTACAATTAGGATCTTATAGGGGATTACTAGTCTTTTAATATAATTAAGATTTTAATTTTTTTAGTTAAAAATCTAATTTTAAATTAAAAATAGGGTTGGAAAATCTTTGAACTTTTAATAGTAGTGTATATATATGTATATTAGGCAAAAGTGCATAATACTCCCTTGTGCTTTGATTCAGTTGTAAAATACCCCTTGTGCTATTTTTTACCCCAAATCATTATCCTGTGTTTTTCAAAAGTTTCAAAATACCCCCTTGTGCTTTGCTTAGCTCCAAATCACTACCCTGGGCTTTTCAAAAGTTGCAAAATACCCTCATTGGTTATGTTTTACACAAAAATATTGACCATTGTACCCCCTTGTCTTGTAATAACTCATTTAGTATTTTGTTTACTTTTTTTCTCTTTTTCAATAATACAATTAATAATTAAAAACTTCACACACATATATTTATTTATAGGGGTGTTCAAAACCGGTCCGGTTCTTTAAAAATAGGAATTGGAACCGAACCCGAACTAAAATTTTGGTTCCGGTTCCGATTCGTACTATCATTTTTTTATATAAAAAAGTAAAAAACACGAAATATAAAAAGATAATATAATTTTATATATATCAATAATTTGGTTTGTAGATATAATGATAAAAAAGGGAGATTTATAGAACTAAGATTTAGTGAAATCCGTAGTTCAATATAATGTTACTTATAATTTAACAAATTTATATATATATATATATATATATATATATATATTTATATATATATATATTTGGTAGCTATTCACAAAATATTTTTGGTAGCTCTTTTACTTATAATTTTGGTAGGTTTAAATAACTTTTCACGAATTATATATTTTTTTCACGAATTAAATATAGAAACATATATAAAATTATATTATATTTTGATATTTGGTATTTTTTATTTTATTTTATTTAAAAAATGATAGTACGAATCGGAACCGGAATCAAAATTTTGGTTTCGATTCAGTTCGGTTCTGTTTCCTATTTTTAAGGAACCTAACCGGTTTTGAACACCCCTATAAATAAATATGTGTGTGAAGTTTTGAATTATTAATTATAGGGTTAATAGCAAAACACCCCCCTGAACTATACCCTCTCTTTTACTAAACCCCCCGAACTATTTTTTGTGCTGAAACCCCCCCCCCCCCCCCAAACTATAGTTTTTCCTGCACAGTTATAACACCGTTAAGTGAAATTGCACTGGGATCCCTTGAAGTTTCTGTTAATTTCGCTCGCGCCCTGAAATTTTATTTTCCTTGCAATGACACCCCCTTGAAGGGGTGAAATGACCGAAATGCCCTTATTTTGTCTCCCTTATTTCATGAGATAAATATCTAGGTGGTGAAATTACATCCATGCCCCAAGATTAGAACCCTATAATATTTGGGGATATTTCCAAATATTTTTCTCAAAATAAAAGTTAAAGAAAAGATGTTGAAAATATTTCAAAACTTTTAAATAATAATAATAACTAATTAATATGCATTACTTGAAGTGGAAATCTAATGAATATTTCAAAAGATATAGAGTAAGAGGTTATAAATATTTTCATATTTTTAAAAAAATATTAATTAATTAATATACATTAATTAAAATGTAACTCTAATGGATATTTCATAAAATATGGAGTAAATATATAAGACAAATATATTTCGGCAAGCAACAAGTGTTAATCGTTAAGAACAAATTTTGTGACTTCCTATTCCAAATCTTCAACCTAATAATTACTCACTTTCTAAGAACTAATTTTTTACGACCGCATATATACATTGAAACTTTAAGGTAACAATTTTGCCACTCACTTGAATTTCTATGTCACACGTTTCTTCTATTAAGGCTCCAACTTCATTTAAGGAAAATATTTTGAACAAAATTTGGCCATATGAGATTCTCTATAATGATTGTGGCTTGTTGTTTGATGAAAGACAACTATGTAACTAATAATAATAATACTTACAAGAAAAAAACTCATTCAAAAATAAAAATTTGAATGAAAACTAAGAAATAAATGATCAACCTGCAATTTCTATCTTGATAAATATTCGAAAAACTAGACCATTCAATTTTAAATGAATTCAGGGATTACAAGTTCTTGACAATCTTATTTTAAAGGGCTAACACTTGTTGCTTGCCGAAATATATTTGTCTTATATCTTTACTCCATATTTTATGAAATATCCATTAGAGTTACATTTTAATTAATATATATTAATTAATTATTATTTTTAAAAAAATATGAAAATATTTATAACTCCTTACTCTATATCTTTTGAAATATTCATTAGAGTTACATTTCAAGTAATGCATATTAATTAGTTATTATTATTATTTAAAAGTTTTGAAATATTTCCAACATCTTTTCTTTAACTTTTATTTTGAAAAAAATATTTGGAAATATCCCCAAATATTATAAAGTTCTAATCTTGGGGCATGGAGGTAATTTCACTACCTAGATATATATTTCATGAAATAGGGGAGACAAAACAAGGGCATTCCGGTCATTTCACCCCTTCAAGGGGGTATCATTGCAAGGAAAATATAATCTCAGGGGGCGAGCAAAATTAAGAAGAACTTCAGGGGATCCCAATGCAATTTCACTTAATGGTGTTATAACCGTGCAGGAAAAATTATAGTTTGGTGGGATTTTCAGCACGAAAAGTATAGTTCAGGGGGGCTTAGTGCACACCAGGGGGTTTAGTTAGAGATAGGGTATAGTTGAGGGGTTTTTTTTTGCTATTAACCCTTAATTATATTATTTAAAAATAGGAGGAAAAAGTTAAAAAATACTAAAAATGGGTTATTACATGGAAAGGGGGGCAAAATTATCAATATTTTTGTGAAAAACATAATCAATGGGGGTATTTTGCAACTTTTAAAAAGCACAAGGTAGTGATTTGGAGCAAAGCAAAGCACATGAGGGTATTTTGCAACTTTTGAAAAGCACAGGATAGTAATTTGGAACATAAAATAACACAAGGGGGTATTTTGCAATGGAACCAAAGCACATGGGAGAATTATGAACTTTTGCCAATATATTATTGGGTTAATAGCAAAACACCCCCTTGAACTATACCCTATCTCTTACTAAACCCCCCTGAACTATTTTTTGTGCTGAAAACCCCCCCAAACTATAGTTTTTCATGCAAAGTTATAACATCGTTAAGTGAAATTGCACTGGGATCCCCTGAAGTTCCTGTTAATTTCGCTCGCGCCCTGAAATTTTATTTTCCTTGCAATGACACCCCTTTGAAGGGGTGAAATGACCGGAATGGCCTTGTTTTGTCTCCCCTATTTCATGAGATAAATATCTAGGTGGTGAAATTACCTTCATGCCCCAAGATTAGAACCCTATAATATTTAGGGATATTTCCAAATATTTATTTCAAAATAAAAGTTAAAGAAAAGAGGTTGGAAATATTTCAAAAATTTTAAATAATAATAATAACTAATTAATATGAATTACTTGAATTGGAAATCTAATGAATATTTCAAAAGATATAGAGTAAGGGGTTATAAATATTTTCATATTTTTAAAAAAATATTAATTAATTAATATACATTAATTAAAATGTAACTCTAATGGATATTTCATAAAATATGGAGTAAAGATATAAGACAAATATATTTCGGCAAGCAACAAGTGTTAATCGTTAAGAAATAATTTTGTGACTTCCTATTCCAAATCTTCAACATAATAATTACTCACTTTCTAAGAACTAATTTTTTACGACCGCATATATACATTGAAACTTTAAGGTAACAATTTTGTCACTCACTTGAATTTCTATATCACACACTGCTTCTATTAAGGCTCCAACTTCATTGAAGGAAAATATTTTGAACAAAATTTGGTCATATGAGATTCTCTATAATGATTGTGGCTTGTTGTTTGATGAAAGACAACTATGTAACTAATAATAATAATACTTACAAGAAAAAAACCCATTCAAAAATAAAAATTTGAATGAAAACTAAGAAATAAATGATCAACCTGCAATTTCTATCTTGATAAATATTCGAAAAACTAGACCATTCAATTTTAAATGAATCCAGGGGTTACAAGTTATTGACAATCTTATTTTAAAGGGTTAACACTTGTTGGTTGCCGAAATATATTTGTCTTATATCTTTACTTCATATTTTATGAAATATCCATTAGAGTTACATTTTAATTAATATATATTAATTAATTATTATTTTTAAAAAAATATGAAAATATTTATAACTCCTTACTCTATATCTTTTGAAATATTCATTAGAGTTACACTTCAAGTAATGCATATTAATTAGTTATTATTATTATTTAAAAGTTTTGAAATATTTTCAACATCTTTTCTTTAACTTTTATTTTGAAAAAAATATTTGGAAATATCCCCAAATATTATAAAGTTCTAATCTTGGGGAATGGAGGTAATTTCACCACCTAGATATTTATTTCATGAAATAGGGGAGACAAAACAAGGGCATTCCGGTCATTTTACCCCTTCAAAGGGGGTGTCATTTCAAGGAAAATAAAATCTCAGGGGGCGAGCGAAATTAACAAAAACTTCAGGGGATCCCAGTGCAATTTCACTTAACGGTGTTATAACCGTGCAAGAAAAACTATAGTTTGGGGGGGTTTTCAGCACGAAAAGTATAGTTCAGGGGGGTTAGTGCACACCAGGGGGTTTAGTTAGAGAGAGGATATAGTTTAGGGGTTTGTTTTGCTATTAACCCTATATTATTTGACTTACATCCAAAGCGGCCTCTAGATGTCGTTGCCGAATGCCTTGTAGAAGGACTCTGGGTTTTCCCCTGCTGCCCCATAAAAGGCCTACATGTAATACAAAATTTAGTCTAATAATAGCAATGTATAACATGCCTATATATACACATAGTTGATATATAGAGTATTAATCAATGAACAAACCTCAAATTGTTCAGGATTAGAAACAGGCTGGAGGAGGTTGAATACAATGAGTTTCTCATTGTTGTTTCTGATGATCATAGAATGAGTAGTCCCAGAAGGAACCCCCCAACACATCCCCACATCTAATATTAAAGCTATCTCTCTTATATTGCATCAACAAACTAATGGTTCCTCTCCCTACAATAAATCAACTCACAAACATCACATATATAAAGAAAAAAATAAGAAATGTTAAATATCATAAAAATAATTTTGTGATATAATCATGAATGATGTGATGAATATATCACTTGGCATGTGTCAAAAATAATTTTTATAAAATAAAATAGAAAACTAAAAAAGTATTAAGTATATTTCGGTAACTAAAATTTAATTAATATTGAACCTTATTATCTGTTTCACCCAAGATATATAGTGGAATTATTATCATGACGTACGTATAGAAAAGTAGTATATATAGCAACCTCTCTCTCTATATATATATGGACAATACTTGGGTCATCTCCGGGGAGGATGAAGTTGGTCATCCCCTCTTACTTGACCCAATAAAATTAAGACACGTGTTTAAAATTAATTAAAGAATATGGATGGGTATTACCCATTGAGAAATGCTAAACATCATGAAAATAAATGGATGCATCCATGAAGGGACACATGTCCATTATAAAAATTAAAATTAAATAGTAAGAAGGAAAGTATAAAAGAATGAGTGTTGTTTTGATAAGTAAATATTGAATCGATCTTAAAATTGAAATTCAAAGAATAAAATTGAAACTAATAAATATCAAATTTACCATTTTGTCGGTTTTAACTTGGATCTAATATAATGGGTAATATCCATCCATATTCTTTAATTAATTTTTAACACATGTCTTAATTTTATCGAATTAAGTAAGTGGGGATGACCAACTTCAGTCTCCCGGGAGGACCCAAGTATTGTCCGATATATATTGGAAAGGAAAAGGGGTGCAACACTATTGACTTCCCAAGGAAATCTATGTGCTTGGGGACAATGAAGGTGTGAGGATCAGCTTCAAGAACGGCCACCCTGTAATTCTCGATGCCACGGAGGAGCTCTGATCTCTCTGTGAATTTGGGAAGAGGTCTAACTTGGCCATGTTGAGTCCTTCCTTCCGAAACGAAATGTTGCTCCTCGAACAGACAAGG
The DNA here is from genome assembly GCA_963922005.1 of Cornus suecica. NCBI lineage: Eukaryota > Viridiplantae > Streptophyta > Magnoliopsida > Cornales > Cornaceae > Cornus > Cornus suecica. The sequence continues at coordinate 77,948,211 of OY998239.1, forward strand.
ATTACCACTTTGTCCTCCTCCTACTTCTCTCTCACTACTCTCGTACCCTCCTTCACCATAATAATTACCCTCTCCTATCTCCTTCTCTTTCTGGTGCTCTTCACATCTACGCTTGCATTCCTCTCTCTGTCCCTCCTCAACCTCCCTTATGTACTTGCACTGCCGCTTGCAAATCTTCATCTCCGGCGCTTCTTTCGCTAAAGCTTCGCCGGCAGCCAGAAGAATGAGAGAGTATAGAAAGAAAGCAAAAGAGAGTTTCATTTTTGAAAGAAATTTTCAAAGTGACTATATATGTATGAGTATGTGTGTGAGTTGTGGGGATGGAGAAAGTGAGATACAGTGTTTGTCTATATCCATGGCGGATAGAAAAGATAGTGATGAGAAGGGACCGTGAAGGCATGCATGAGTGGTGTATAATTGATGTGTAGGAAGCCAAAGGGTTAGGTGACAAGCCATGCAGGTCATTTAATTTTTGGTTGATGAAGAGAACTAAAAAGCACACCAAAAAAAGTAAAATTATATTATCTAAGGATAAAATTGAAAATATAAAATACTTAATAAAATATTGAAAAGTCAAATTTGAAAAATTTTTATGGGACAAACGGGTATCTTTTAGGAGAGTATATTTTATTATATTATTTTTAAATAACTTTTGATATTTACCTATTGTACAATTAAAAAGTACAAAAGTTAGTTGTTTGTTTAAAAGTTAGTAGAAGAAAGATAATTGAAAAAATTGAAAAGTTATATTCCATTAAAAGTAAAATTCAAAACTGTACTAGTATTTTGGAATAACTAAAATTGAGAAAGTGCACTTTTACTATAGGACGAATGAAGTATATAAGAAGAACGGTGATCGTATATAACAATAATAGTCGTGTTATATTGGTTCATACAATATCTACATTTGACTAAATGATAAAATCTCTAAACATTATGTCTGATTGGAGGGATGGATGAAAAGAATTATAAGGTTAAATGTTCGTGTTTGGTACCTTCACTGTCACGCCCCGTTATTCCTGAGACTCTAATCTGGAGAATCAGCGAATCCCGATATATGACGTCACGGAAAACGACAACTAAGATTAACAATAACATCGAAATACATGGAATATGAATGAAAATGAAGTATTCCATGTCACCTGAGTGATAGAAACTCAGTAAAGAAATTCTAACGAAAATCTAGCAGAGTTCCGTTTGTAAATGGAACATCCGGACAACCCAAAATCAACACAATAGAACAACATGGCCATAATAACAGAAATAGAATCAATGGCACGCAACCCAATATTTCAGAAACCTACTAAGGCCGAGGTAGTGGAAAAGAACACCAATACCTCTACACAACCCCTCTAAAATCAATAGAGTCTCAAATGCTCAAATGAAATTATAAAGGAAATCAGATGGCGATGCCGAAAAGGTATAAAGGCACCCCGAAACAACAAATACCGACTGAGCCACCAAGCTCAAATAAGAATACATAAAACTCAATGGTAATGCCGAACAAATACAATGGCACCCCAAAATAATAAATACATGGGTTGAAGATACAACACAAGGGAATATGCCAACAGCCTGGCTCCCAAGAGAATAAAAGAATACACAAGTATGACTACGAAAGGAGGAACAAAACTACCGTCCCAAATCACCCGTATCGTCGCTGCTGAATAAGCTGTGCTGCAATCCACCTGCAAACCTGCAACCTGTTGTGGGGGTGAGCACAACCTCGGGGGCTCACCATAATATCAAAACATCACACTCATAGTCGTCTAGAAAACGCTAACCATCCCGTGTGCATGCATCTATCCTAGGTCAGTCAATCGTCTCACATGGCCCCCACCAATCCGAGACCCCATCAATAACCTCATCACTAACCTCAAGTACACTACGGATATCATAAGAACTACGAATCAACGAAGATATAAACAACACATGTATATGTATATATATATATATCGTCCTGTAAATAACTAAGCATGTCGCCTAGGCCTATAGACAACCAGTCCGAACACCACTCTCATCTAAAGATACAACAAGGACTAACTATCTACCATACCGTGCACCTAGCACGCTGTTCAAGGTTCCTAGGAGGTAAATAGATCACTCACTAGGACTACCGAAAGGAAATCATCATAACCATGCCCACAACTCGATCATCGTTATCAAATAATTCCTAGAGAGGAAGTCACTCTCACATTTCTATCTTCAATTCATTTCCTTTACTTACAATAACCAGTGAACCAACCCGTTTACACGAAGAGACATAGAAAAGGAAGATACTATCCCCACACTGGATTCGGTAACCAACCGAACTACCTCTAACTCACACTGCCTATCTAGGCACTAGAAAGGGTTATTGGAGTCAATTAGTCCCAAACAGATGCCATGGTCCTCGGATTTTTAAAGAAAAACATTGAACCCCGAAGGATTCAACCGGTTTTTAAGAAAAAGTTAGGACCCGGTCAAATCTTATTTGGTTCCAACGTCTCCGAACCCAACTGAAATAATAGGAACCGCACTATGTGTGCGTAACTCTACATCACAAGTCTTGGCTCAAACCCAAGGGATAACTATACGAGAATGAAGAACTATTGGAGTTCAAACTAACAACCATTTTAAAATCACTTTTAAATTTCTTTCAAATCTGGTCCTAAGACCTTTAACATTTATTTAAAAATTTATAAAAATAATCCTGAAAGAATGCTCAAACAAAACCGGGCACATGAAGGAATCCCAGACAACAAGTTAGGAGGAACTTGGATTTTCAACCTTTAACGATACCGAGATCTCGGAAATAAAATTGAGATCTCTAGAATAGGGGGCAACCCGTGCCCTAATTCACCGATTTTACAAACCAATTTCAAATGGAATTTTCTGAAATTTCTTTCAAAAACGGATTTCTACCGATACTCTCGGTACTGAGAATTCAAAACATATTTTATAAAACAGGTATTCAAACTTCTGTCTTTCCAAAAGTAGTTAACAAGTTTCGGGGTAAATGAAGAACATGTTTTATAAAAATCCCCAAGCTTTAAGTTTTCAAAACTTCGAATATTTGACTCCAAAGATCCGAACCAAAACCGAACTTTCAAGAACGAGGTAAACCATGCCGAGAATTTACTAACTTCAGAAGAGTATTTACGGAAAGAGATTTTCAATAGACACGGCAAAGAACCGTCTATAACTCATACACTATCAAAGTGGAAGAATGAGCGATAAACTCGAAATTACAAAAGCCAAGGGAATAGGGTCAAACTAATGAGCTCTATCCGACCCTTACCCGGACAATACTCCACGCTACCGGAGAGGTCTATCAATCATCATGTGATGATACTAATCACCAATCACAAAGGCCTATGTGGCCAAGATCACAGTTTCAACTAAGTCTCTATATATTGCTACCCAGCTCAACTAGAGCCTAACATACGGGGAACCCTTAACCCCCAAGATCACTTTCATTTTTCATCTTTTAACTATAAGTTTTCACGGTTTCCTTTACACTAGGAAATTCACAATTTTCATTGTAATTTAACCACGGTTAAAATATCAATCACAAAACACCGCGCCCTCGTGCCCAAGAGAATAATACAAATTTCTTATTAAAATTCAAACATAACATGTTCAATATCAATAAACAATAATAACAGATAAACACATGTCAAATAAATGCTCAATATGAATGTCAATCCGACCCTAACTGGATGATGGTAAAACAAATATCCAGGAATCCCAAATCGTTCACTACTGGGGCAACAAACCCACAACAGGAAGGGTGAGTGTCACCAAATGGAGTACGGAGACCACAAGTTCGTCCGGAACCGGCAAATGAGGCCCAAGCTCTCACCCCCAAATGTCTAGAAAATTGAGAGTTACTAGCTCCCTGGGTGCTAGACCACCCCCTGGACAGTTGTTGCGACTTTCCAAACGATCCATACATGTACGTGATATAACTGAGGCATACAACTCGCACCGAAACAATATATATACCATGGTGCTATATGTATGCAAAATGCCTCCACATGAATGCAATATACTCACTAAAGCAGCATAAAAGCCAAGCAATCTCATACAAAGCATGCTTTACAATTTAAATTATACAGTAAATCACTTCCATTTATCTCCAAAATATATCCATTCGCAATTTAATTTATTTATAATTTACGAGAAAATCAACAACAAGGGAACTAAAATGAGGTCTAAGTTTTAATGTCTTTCGTTCTCGTGAATTCCCTAACTTATTTTTAATTTCAATAAAATATAAATAACTGGGGAAAACTTATTAACCGGATCTACGTCCACATACACTTTCTATAAACCTATTTCCAGCTTAAGGGGGTACTAAACCGCCTATATCGATTTAATTTAAATAGGTTCATAATTATTTTAAATCCGAGAAATAATTTATTTCATTTATCCAAAGGAATTTCCAACTCCGACATCATTTAATCCATTTATGGGTATTTTATAAATTTTATAAAATTCCTAGATTTCCGTCTACCACTAGGAATTTAATTAAATATTTGGGATAACTTCATTTATTAGAATTTTATATGGTTTTTTTTTAATTTTATATATTTGTCTTGAATTTAATATGTTTTTTAAAAAAATTCTAAATTTATATATATTTATTTTCGATTTTATAATTGTTTTTGAAATTTAATATATTTTTTGAATTTTATATGTTTTTTTGAATTTTTTATATTTTTTTTCAAATTTTTTATGTTTTTTGTGATTTTTATATTTATTTTCGAAATTTAATATGTTTTTTTGAAAAAAATAATAATTTCCAAATTTATATATTTTTTAATTTTATATTTATTTTCGAATTTATAATATTTTTCAAATTTTATTATATATATTTTTGAATTTTATATATATTTTGAAAATTTAATACAAATTAAATTATTAAATGATGGGAGGGGGTCTAATTGATAAAAACACTATCCTTGTTTCCAAACAGAACAAGGATAACACATTGAGGGTAGTTTAGGGATTTTAAAAAAAATTCAGGCTGATGTCATCGTTCAGGGAGTCTAAGTAATGAGAATATTGAACAGTAGGGGGTGTAAATGAAGATATACAAACCTGAGGGGTCAAAATGAAGATAGAACAAACCTCAGGGGTGTAAATGAAGTTATCCCTAAATATTTTTATTTACTCATAAACATGCAACGATGATTTATTAACATTTTCTACGCACTATTAGTGAGTGTCAGATATGCATATATATATAAATTCCCACATATTTTAAAGCTTACAGAACATCCCCGAACTGTCCCGCCGTGAACAGTGCTCGCCGTCCAAAGTCGCTCAAAAATTATTTTGAATATACCGAAATGTCCGTCTCGACGACCTATACGAAGCCCATTAGCAATAGGTTAATCAATTTGGGTAAATCTAAAATAACTCAAACGAAAATTCTAACCTATAAACGCGTTTCCGGACAAATCGCTCAACGGAAAATTACGAAATTTTAGTATGACGTATCTAGCACCGAAGCGAAGCTACCCTCCGAAAATCATCCCAAACCGAAGTCGGGAAGATGCCGAAACATCAGGCCAAAGTTTCAGCCAGAAACAACTCTGCGCTTGTCGCGCGAACTGCTGCAACGCACCACCTCCTGCGTCATCGCGCACCACCAGCGACCACCACCTGACTCAGCCATCGCCCCTCTCAACCACAACCACCGGCGACCATTGCAAATCACGCTGCCATCAGTGCTCTCTCCTCAGTCGACCGCGATGCCAACTTCTCTCATCTCCCTCTTGATCAAGTGGAGATGGAAGAATAAAGGAAGGGAAGTAGTTGCTGCTATCATTTGAAGAGAAGAAAAGGAAGTCCCAGATTGTGGTTGCGTGAATGAGAGATGGAAAAGAAGAGAGTGGTCTGTGCATGAGGGGTTAGAATAGGTGGAGAAAGGTAGAGAAGCTTCGTGAATAATCTCCAACTCTCCACAACCATACACGTGTATATACATATATATATATATATATTTTTCATTAATCTTATATATACATATAAATACCCACACATATATATATATTCTTCCAATTAATAATATAGGTATAATAAATCCCGAAAGTGTATCGGGAACCCCCAATTAAAATCACACGAGCCTGTAAATATAAACGGGACGCCCAATAAATAATATAATTGAAATAAATAATCTGGGGTATGAAACCCATATATATATAATCTGAAATAAATAACCGATTGACCCGCAATTAATATCACGCGAACTCAAAAATTCTACTGATAGCTAATAAATAATATAAGTCGAAATAAACACTCCAGGTACGAAACATAACAATCAAAACACCAAACAATCCCGAACTCGACTCCGACAAAAGATTGGTCTTAGCCCATCCATCCAAATTTTCGGTCCGCTAAATTAATAATCGAAAATCCTTGCTAATGACAAACTCAGAACCCGCAGCCTCAAGAGCGAAAAGCGAAAAGAAATCATTTAGCCTCAATTAACAATAAATAATAATAAAGGGAAAATCATAAGAAAATCCCTAAACGACGACACGCGTACTCGAAAAATCTACGAGTCGCCCGATAAATAATACCAGCGAGGATAAATAATTCGAGATACAAAATTCAACTACCGGAACATCGGGTACGTATAAGACCTACCGAATAACTACAAATAACTAGGGCACAAAAAATAATCCAAAACAATAACCAAGTATATCCACATCAACACCTAGGAGCACTTAGAAACACAAAGAAATAAGCACACCAAACAAACAAAACACGTACGTACAAATACAGAGCACGTAAATCAAATCAGGCACATAATAATCCCATCACAAGGGGAAAACAAAACGTCGAACCCCTAACGCACTAAATGCCGAACTCGCACAACAGCGTCGGAGCCTTAGATGTCGGACATACTAAGCATGTCGCCACCCAGTCGAAACACCAAAGGTCGAGCGTCTAAACGAATCCACGTAATCGGCACTAAAGCCCACGTAAACCTCTAGCCATGTCTGAAATACAAAACATCACGTCAAATAGCGTAATCACTAAAGAAACTCCACGAAGTCATCAAAGAGACAATTACAGAGTCGTGCTATCGAATCTCAAGTCAACGTTTCACCAAGTCAGAAACAATACTGTCACGTCACGTCATGCAATCGCCAAGGACAATCCACGAAGTAGTCAATAAGACAATGGCCGCGTCATCCCGTCGTATCAAGACATAAACGCGAAAAATTTATACGTGAAACATAAAAAATAACCATGACGTCATGAACAAGTGACGTCACAACTGAAAATAAATCGAAAATAATTCCAGAAAATAGGAAAAATAATATGGGTGTTACATTCACATTTTTATATGGGTCCAACTTTGAGCGGATTAGGAGAAAAAATAAATTAATTACTAATAACGAGTATTATATTAGTAAAATTATCATAAAAAATATCCTTTCTTTTAACCAACCGGAACATAAAACAACGTAATTTATGATTATATCATAAAATAAATTTTATAATGTTTAGCATTAATTCTCAAAAAATAATGTATGGTAGCAATTTTTTTCCCTAAATATTTGTCACTGCATCTCTTTTGTTAGACTCGCTTACAGGCATCCACTCGTACATGTACCATTATAAACTTATATACATGCATACGCATACCTAAATCCACACAATTATACATACATACTTGTACCATATCAATATATATATATATATATATATATATATATATATATATATATATATATATATATATCTTTTTAATTAATTAAATATTGGATTAAAATATTTAATCTAATTCCCAATTTATAACTAATAAAATTTAACTCAATTTGAATTGGATAGTTTGGTGTTGCAATTTCAAACATCAACCATGTACTCTTCAAAGTCAGCAGTAAGTGTCGCACAGAAAATTTTGAAGAAAAACAGAGAACCAAAAATAAGTTAAAACTGGGAAACACTTTATTTATGTTAACTCTTGGGCTTACAGATACACACACAAGGTATGTAAGCGCACACTTCGACCACTCATATACATATATATATACATATTTTATAGCTAGCTTAGCTCACAGAGGCTCAACCACACACACACTCACGCATCAGCACGACCTCCCTCCTCTTCTTGCTGCTGTCTCGGCCCCCTCAAAAAGTACTCCTCATTCTGGTTCCTGAAGATCTCATCCACCTCTCTCGCCGGCACATTAAACGCCAACTCCTTCGCCTCCCGCTCCATCTGATTTATTATATTCCTCCTTCCTGTTAAACAAACAAAATGTCATATATATTGATGGTTAATATATAGTTCAATCAAATATAAATGTGTGTGGACACTGAATTTCTTATATATATATATATATATATATATATATATATATATATATATATACCTGCTAGAAGGACTTTCTGATTGTCACTTGCATTTATCTCGAAGCAGAAAAGTTGCAGATTCTGGTTGTTGGAAGCCACGTATGCAAATGGATGGCCGGGAGGGATTATGAAGATGGAGCCACTCCTCAGGCGAGCCCGGACCTTCTGGTAAGAAGTAGGGCTGCCCTCGCCCTGTCGCCTTCGCTGTGACTCCGACTGTCGCCGTGGTGACCCTTCTCTCTCCGAGGAGGAGGACAAGTGTGGACACGCCATTTCAAGATAGCCTTCGCCTCCCACCACCGTGGTTATCTTGGTTGCTTTTGACAGGTACATTAGAGCTGTCATTGACCCCTACACACAAAATTAATCGTCGATTATAATTAATACATGTAATCTTACATCAGTCAGTAACAAAAACCGATAAAGCGGAGAGTATATATATATATATATATATACTTGGGTGATGTTAGCGAAGGAAACGGAGACGTCGAGCTCTTCAAGCTGCCTACAGTCTTCGGTATCGATTTCATGGAGTTGGCCGTGTTGGTTGGATTGGCTTGGACGCTTGTTGAAGAGGTTAAACAGGCCTCTTGATTCACCTCTGAACGGCCATATTCCACCTTCCTCATGGCGGCTCAAGGCTCTGATCTGCTCCTCGCTGGCCTTCACAATCACACCTTGTCTCTGCTGTCCAAATAGCTTCTCCAACCTATCCCTTTTCGTCTATTATTTCAAAACAAACACATTTATCAACACCAATAAACACAACTACATATATATATATATATATATATATATATATATATACATGATCTGTATATAAAATATATGACTTACATTCAAAGCGGCCTCTAACACGTCGTTGCTGAATACCCTGTAGAAGGACTCTGGATTTTCCCCGCCTGCCCCGATAAATACCTACATATTCACCAAAATTAGTTTAACAATCACCGGACATAACCTATATATACATTCACAACTACAATATTCATCAATCAACAAACCTCAAATTCTCCGGGATTAGAGACAGGCTTGAGAAGCTCGAGTATGACGAGTTTCTCGTTGCTATCTCTATTGATCATATACTTAGTAGTCCCGGCAGGAACCCTCATCACATCCCCACTTCGAATATTAAAGCTTTCCCTCTTTTCTTTCCTCACCAAACTAATTGTTCCTTTTCCTGGAATAAATCAACTCACAAACATTAGAATACCAATCAATAAATAAAAACAAACTTGAATATATACATATATATATATATATATATATATATATATATATATATATTATATATACCTCTTGCAACAAAGAAAAGGCATTCGGCGTCTTTGTGATGGGGGACTATGAAGGTGTGTGGATCAGCTTCAAGAATTCCCACCCTATAGTTTTCGATGCCCCGGAAGAGCTCGGATCGCTCTGTGAATTTGGGAAGCACTCTACATCGGCCATGTTCGGTCTTGGCTTCTGTCATGAAATGCTCATCCTCGAACAAATAAGGATTACCACTTTGACCTCTTTGCCCTCCTTCTCTTTCTCGTTCTCTCTCCTCTTCCTCTCTCTCCCTACTATCCTCATACCCTCCTTCCCCATAATAATTCCCTCTCCCTCCCCCCTTCTCCCGCCTATACTCCTCCTCGCACTTCTGGCGGCACTGCGATTTCTCCCGCCCCTCACGCCTCCGATCACACTGCCTCTCGCACTCCCTCTGCCTCTCCTCCGGCCTCTTCGGGTTCACCTCATCATCCCTCTCGTTGGCAAAAGCAACACCTGCAAGCAAAAGAAATAGAGAGAACAGAAAGAAAGCTAAAGGCAGCTTCATTTTGAAAGAGAGCATGTATATATGAGTTATATATGTGAGTTGTGATGAAATTTGAGTGATACAGTGTGTGTTTATATATAGATATAGATAGCGTTTGAGGGTGGAGAAGATAGGGATGAGAATGGACACGTGAAGCCATGCATGGAGAGTGAAGACGAGTGTCCACCTTACGTGTCGGTTCAGTGAGGTGAGCCATCGACGCGTATGAAAGACGACAGAAGTGTCATTACTGTTTGTGCGGTTTTTGGGTTTCATGTGCACATTGACATGCAGGACGACGCGTCGCGGTTTAGGGACGCGGTGTCAAGTGAGGGTATGGATTTTAAGGATGTGCATAGAAATATTGCTTGGTGACAAAAAGAATTGCATGTGACTCATTTAATTTCTTACCTAGGATATAGTTTGTCTTTTATTACTCCCTTATCTATATGGATAAATATGGATAAATATGAGTAAAACTCTGGGGATGGTTCTCGGATGTAATTAGGGATGCCAACGGTGCGATATTCATAAAATTCTAGGGATGGTTTTCAGATGTAATTAGGGATGATAATGGGTGTGATTGTGGGCGAGTGTATCCTCTCTTGTCATGTAATTATTAAGAAACTCTTACCTCATCTTCGTTTAACCTCCCGTCCTAGTTCCATTGGATTTTTAAAAATTCACAGGTGCCCACAGGATCCGTTAACAGTTAAATTTTTTAAATATGTCATTTTACATTTAAATAACTCAACAAAATCTTATACTTAAAATACGAAGTTCAACATCATAAAAATAAATAAACTACCAAATCATCCAACAATTCAAATTATAATACATTATACCGAAAATAACAAAAAAAAAAATTGTCCATTATTAGGTTCACTTCAATCTAGACAAAAAAAATAGAGAGTTTAGGATTAGTGGGTTATACTTTTTTTATTTTATTTTCTATATATATATATATATATATATATATATATATATTATAATATGTCTAAACGGGATGGGGCGGGGCGGGGACGGCGGGGACACCTAAAACCGTCCCCGCCCCGTATATGTGCGGGTTTTTTTCCCAACCCCAACACCGCCCATATATATAGTATAAATGGGGCACCCAAAACCGCTATAAATGGGGCGGGTACCCGGCGGGGTGGGGTAAATTGTCATCCCTATATGTAATATACAGTGTCTAAATAAAATATAATTTTTTTAAAAAAATTTGTCATAATTAAAGTGACTCCTCTTTGTCTTTTTTAAGTATTATTGTTATTTTTTTTTGTTAAAAATCAAAAGTTGCAAGTTATTCATGATTTAAATTTGCTTGCGACAATATTCAATGATTGTTAGAATTCAGCTTTGATTATTCAAGATTTAATTTTTTTTGTTGAAAATATTGTAATAAGACATATTTACCAGTCGTGATGAAATAATTTTGTTTGGAGCCATTTTAATTATTATTGCAAATATTTTAATTTAATGTCATGATGATTGGGAGTTTTAAATTTATTTACTATAAATTATGTTCCGAATTTTTTAACAAGATAAATTTATTATTTTGTATTAAAGATTAAGGACCTGACGACTATGGACTAATATCCCACCAAATTTCATTTTCTGAATCACTTAAGGGTGCGTTTGGTAACGGTGTGGTGCGGTGTTAGTTTTTAGTTTTGGGTTGGGTTGGGTTGAATTTGGTTTGGTGTGGTTTTATTTTAAATTGGAACCATGTTTGGTGCAGATGGTTTTGGTGTAAGAAAAAGTGATGCTGAAAAATCAAACCATGTTTGGTAACTTGGAATGGTTTCACATTTTATTTATAAATATTAAAGTTTATTAATATATTAATATTAATATATTAATTTTTAGGAAAGATAATAAAACTATAATATTAAAATATATTAAATTTCCAAATATATATTTTAATATTAATATATTAAAATATATTAATATTAATATATTTTAATATATTAATTTTTAGGAAAGATAATAAAAATATAATATTAAAATATATTAAATTTCCAAAAATATATTTTATTATTAATATATTAAAATATATTTTATTATTAATATATTAAAATATATTTTATTATTAATATATTAAAATATATTTATATTAATATATTAAATTGCCAAAATTATATTTTAATATTAATATATTAATATTAAATATGGTGCAACTATTTGGTTTTGGTTTGGGGTGAGATGATGCAACCATTTGGTTTTGGTTGCTATAGTACCGCACCACCAAAAACCATCAATTCAGATGGTTCCAAATTTTGGCCATTTGGTGCCAATGGTGTCAATACTGTTGACCCAAAACCATTTTACCAAACACGAGTTGATACCATCTTTTCACATCAAAACAAAAAAAATGGTACCAACCCATGTTACCAAACAGGGCCTTATAGACCATATGGTTAAATATATATAAATGAAAATTTTGATTCCATTGTCAGACTATATGGTCAAATCTTGATTTCGCTTCCCACGCTTTCAGTTCATGGGCGGAATGGTGGGCTGATCTCTTAGAGATATGGAAGCATGAGAAAAATTACATCATTTTGTTGGGTATTGTAGTTTCAACGATGTGGTATATTTGGCAAACATAGAAAGATTTATTTTTTAAAGAAACGGGGTGGTCGGAAACGAGTATTGTACACCAAGCTGTCATCCAATTCTATGAGTTCAGCGAAGCACAAACAAAAATTCAGAATGACCCACACCTTGTTCGAAGAGTTTGCAGTGGGTGTGAGTGGCATCCTCTAGGTACAAATGTGATTAAAATCAATTTTGATGCATCATTCCTTACTAGTTCGGGAGAGGCGGGTGGAGGTGCAATGTTTGTTAGCAATAATGTTTCATTTCCTCAAGGATTGAGAAGTGAATTGGAGTAAAAGAAGTCAAAAGAAAAATTTTGGTGGAAGAACCACCGAGTACTCGGTGGAGTCCTCACCAAGTACTCGATAAGTGCAAACTTGCGCACTTGAGAGAAAAGTGGCAGAAAGTTGGCGAACTTGCATGACCATTGCGCAACCACCGAGTACTCGGTGGGAGTTTCACCGAGTACTCGGTAACCCAGTTTCGGGTTTTTATGGTATGACCTAAATTGACTCCAATTCTAATTGGGATGTGATTCCAATTGACTTGTCCCCAACCACAATCCCTCCTATATATATACATGGATTATTCATATTGTATTGTGTGACACAGAAGGGTGAGAAAAACATAAGATCGTGTACAAGATAGAGAAAAAAAAAAGATACAGATTTGAGATTCTTCTTGGTGAGAGTTAGAAATGATATATGCTTATATTATTTTCGGTGATACAGGCGTGAGTATACACTGTGTGTGTACGTGTGTATGATATGCGGATCATCCCTGTCACGCCCCAAATTTCCTAGGACTCCAAAACCCGAGCCTAAGAGCTAAGGAGTGAATGCGGAATTAAAAAGAAACGAGAACAAATGACCTTTAGTCATCAAATACTCAAAAAAAGGTAAAAATGTAATTTCACTCCTACAACATGACAAGAAGACCTCTCGGGATCGAAGTAGAAGCAAAATGAAACAAACGGTACCTTAAACGGACCGTTTAAGCATCCGTGCCCACCTAAGGGTAAAATAGTCATCACAAGGATAAAGTAATGATTTCAAGGTATAAATACAAGGTTTGGACCTAAAAGAAGTTATCGGAACAAACGGAACCGAATTTGAAGGTACGAAACGGAAACTACAACATTTTGAAGAAATAGGTCGTCTTGAGGTGCCGAGGCTCAAAACGTACTGTCAGTTTCAAATGACCATTACGCCCTCAAAAGGGACTCAAATTAAGCGATTAAAAAGCCTAACATCAAGAGCCTTAAGTCATCTTTCTAAAAAGCTAAAGATCACCTCAATCCGACATCTGTAGCTCCAGAAAGATCACCTCAATCCGACATCTGTAGCTCCAGATAAGACCGAAGGAGTGAAGGGGTGTCGAAACATGATCGAACTAGAACATCCTGGGGAAAAATCAGTCGACTGACCTGGACAGAAAATTTTTGACGATTTACCAGTCGACCGACAAGGGTCGTCAGTCAACTGAAGAGGATCGTTAGTTGACTGACCCATACCCATCAGTCGACCCACGGACCCGAAAATACTCAAATTGGTCCGAAAGCACCGTAACAACTATGTATACATGCCTATGTTTGCGTATACTCTTATTTAGCCCCATACTCCAAATTATATTCATAACTCCAAGGAAAAGGATTTAATAATGACATTAAAGCACTTTAAGGCGAAACATGTTATAATTTATTCAAAATACACATGTATACAATCCGGCACCGAAGTGCACCAAAAGAATAAAATTCCCGCACATAACGCTCCAAGGGATATACATAGGCAATAACACATCGGCTAACATGCTAGCCAGATTAAAATAACATGGTTTTACAAGTGTGGCTTACATGTGAAAAATGAATATATTTATCGACCTAATGCCCAACAAAATACGTATGGTCCACCTCCCACGCATAAGAGGGCGGACATGTAGCCACACGTCCATGGAGAAACTACGGGACCCTCCCAACGGGATCATCACCTGAAAAATATATAAGGCATGGGGTGAGCTCACTAGCCCAGTAGATGAAGCGTCATTGCCTCCATCTCAGTAGTCCGAGTGGTACAACCCACCCATGGTACATGCAACTACTCCTAGGTTAGTCTTTTGTTCCACATGGCTCTCACGCCAATCCGGAACCCCTTCGAACCCCACAAATAAGTTTCTCCAACATGCTCACAACACAATTTTCCACAATTTATAGCATGTTTCAACATCAATAACATAATCATACATATGGGATAGTTCAAGTGTAATATAACTCAACACACCCCATAATATGCGCTTGCCCCAATTCGGGGTTAACGAATACGCACTCACTCATACTATGAGTAACGAGTACCGCACCGATTCTCCCCAAGTGATTTTGAAACTTCTCACTTCAACAAGGAAAACGGTCGCATGAGAGCCCCACTGGCACCTCCCATACTACGAAGATTCGAGAGTGACGCATACCACCACGATGGGGCAGCAACCAACCCTATATCCCCAATTCCCAGATTACTAGTCCGGAGGTGGGAGACACCTATACCTGGCCAGTTGTTGCGAAGATTCGACACAAGACTACGTATATAGGTTTACACACCTCGTATAACCCAACACCCACGTTTTGACACTAAATAGTGTAACCAAAATGCATAAAGGTTTTCGATCTCAACCCTATGCCATCACAATACGTGCTTACAATTCATATTTATAAGCCATAAAACACAACATGCATATATATCACAATATCATGTTCTCAAAGGCCTAAATCATAGGCTGAGCTATCAAGATCAACTCGCATATATATATACGGCATATATATACATAGACGCACACACCCTCGTACAAAAACAAAGACAAATCGTTTTTCCCCTACCTCAATTCCAAGTAAGAACACCAAGAACAAGTAAAAGCCTCCAAGGTGAATCGAATCAACCCAACCTCCTCCAAATCCAACAATAAGTTCAATTCAACCGATAGCTAAGCTTTAATGGAGTCTTAAGCAAGAGCTATAGATAGACAACTCCATAAATAAAAAATTGAAGACAAAAATCCAATAATAGAAGCTAGGGTTTGAAACTAGAAATCCCAAAGGAGTAGAAATTACTTACCAAGATTTGGCTCAAAAGAAAGCTTGGAGCACCAACATCCACTTTCATGCACAAACCTTCTTCAAATTCTCATCATAAGGAAGAGAGAATTTGACAACTTGAAGAAGAATGAGTGAAATGAGGGAGAGCAAGACAGAAAGAACCGTGTGAGAGATAGAGAGATATTTGTGGTGAATGAGAGAAGTCTTGCACTTTAGAAGACAATAATCAATACATAATGGTGTATATGTATAACCCTAAATGAGTGTTCTAATCCAAGGGTTCATAACAAAGATGGGGAAAAGGAAATGAATCCAATGGCTAGAAATGAGTCTTGCCAAGTGGAAGACTTATGACACAACTCACAAAACTCATTATTTTGCCAGCCTTATCATCCAAGAGCTTAGAATAAAGATGTGAATCAACAAACCATCCAATAGTTGAGAAAAAGTCTTGTCAAGTGGAAGACCAAGAATAATGGATTATTCCATTTAAGTGTCAACCAAACAAGGCCTTATGATCCAAGGGTCTAAAACAAATATGGGAGAATGAGATCAAGGGCTAGGAATGAGACAACACATGAAAGGTGTAAATGACCAAATTCATCCAAAGTTGGGGTTAATTACAAGAGTGTCATCAAGACTCTTAAATACCCTTTTACCCTTTGTCATCCTCCTTAAGTACCAAAACGCCACTCATGCCCTAATTCTCACCCAAAATCTCTACACTTTCCACTAAGTGCTCCAAATGTGAAATTACTCATTTACCCCTCGGTCATTTCTTTCCCGAAATCGTTTCCAATAATTTCATTAATTTCAAAATGAAAATACAACATGCTACGTACAATTTTTATAACACGTACAACATGTAAGGCATGCTAAAACAATTAAAAATATTAAGCACATAAGCACATAATTGTTTAAATAATTTTTTAAAAT
The DNA here is from genome assembly GCA_963922005.1 of Cornus suecica. NCBI lineage: Eukaryota > Viridiplantae > Streptophyta > Magnoliopsida > Cornales > Cornaceae > Cornus > Cornus suecica. The sequence continues at coordinate 77,964,986 of OY998239.1, forward strand.
TAACCTGTAAAAATACCGAACGTTACAATCCCCTTGTAATCCTCTCATTGATTATATACAAACGGTGCTCTCCGTGGACGTAGGCCGATTTTGCTGAACCACGTATATATCTTTGTGTTGAGTGTGTTTGGTGTGTGTTTATGTGCGATTTCTGATTTGCAGGTCTTCGTAGCTTAGCGAATAAGGTTAGCCAACCTTAGTTTTGCTCTTGGATAGACGTAAAAACCCTAACAATGTTTATGGACTATTTGGGGTGTGTTTTAATGGTGTTTATGTTCTACTTCCTCAATGTTCTTAATGCATCCATGGCAGAAGCCTTGGCTTTAAGATAAACCATGATTCATGTTTCGTGTTTGGGTTGCACAAGAACAATTTTTGAAGGCTTTGCAAGTCGTGAGGGTTGCATGCGGCCAAGGTGTAACATATTATAATTGGAGCATTATTGCATATGACATCCGCAGCCTCCTCGAAAAATTTGAAGGCTCCTTTATCACTCTCACTCCAAGAAAGTGCAATGGAGTTCCCGACAAGTTGGCTAGAGAGACTTTAAAACTAAAGAGAAATGTGGAGATTACTGACTGTATTCCATTTTGACTGGGGGATGTTATTCGCCCAGAGTTTATTTCTGCTTAATCACATTTCAATGTATTCTTCTTTGCTAGGAAAAAATAAATAAATAAAAATATATAGGTTTTATTTTTTATAGTAATAAAGTGCCATTATCGTATAATAAGCTACATCCATATTGTTTGATGCGTTCCTTCTCCCATTTGTTACGTACTTTCCAGTGTCCTCGTATTTCCCAAATTTCTGTGTGACTTCAGGTCCATTTTGGACTGAAAAGATTAAGAAGAGAAATTGTTTATACGTGTCTTGTGAATTAGTCGAGGTGCGCGTAAGTTAGTCCGGACATCACGATTATAAAAAAAATACACATTCTTTATATATTCTTAATTAGTTGTTGTGATTTTGGTCCACGCATGATACATAATTGTAATTATAATAATTCTATATTATTCATATTTTGAGTATTTTTTTGCTTATTTTAGAAGATATTTTCTTATAATAAAAAAATGTCTATTAAATTGGAGTCTATCAAATACTTCATATCTAAAGTCCCATTACTGTATAATAAGCTACATCTATATTGTTTTATGCGTTCCTTCTCCCGTTTGTTACGTACTTTCCAGTGTCCTCGTATTTTTCAAATTTTTGTGTGACTTCAGGTCCATTTTGGACAGAAAACATTAAGAAGAGAAATTATTTATACATGTTCCGTGGATTAGTCGATGTGCGTGTAAGTTGGTCCGAACATCACGGTTATAAAAAAAATACACATTCTTTATATATTCTAAATTAGTTGCTGTGATTTTGATCCATGCATGATACATGATTGTAATTATAACAACTCTATATAATTCATATTTTGAGTATTTTTTTGCTTATTTTAGAAGATATTTTCTTCTAATAAAAAATGTCTATTAAATTGGAGTCTATCAAATACTTCATATAGAAATGAAAAAGAATGTACAAAATAAATATCACTTATTGTCTCATGCTCACTTTTATTATGCTATTATAAGAGAGATCATTTTGCATGTACATTTTAATGAACTTTGGTTAATTTGTTTTTGAAGTAATTACTTAACATTAAATTGTAAGTTAATAATATCTCTAAGTTAATAATATCTCTAGTGATTGTAGTTGAATTAATATTATATAAAGAGATATTTATTATGAGTGCTGACACATATGTGAATTTTATTTCAAGATGTATGTAATACCCCCAATAACAAAATTGTTATTTGTATATATTAAAATTTTAAGTAATTTAAAATATTTATTTTACTAATTTGGTAGAATCTTACGACTCTCTTCGATTTATAATTTCAATTTTACAAAGTGTTCAACAATCATATGTAGAATCCCGATTTTGAATATCCTTAATTACAATTAAGAATCACGTATCTTGCATTATGTAAATTTTATTTTTCCAATTTATTATTATTTTGTCTGATAGAAAGTAATATGAGAGTATGCAAGGATTAAACCTTAAATTAACTTAATAGAGTTTTTTTTGGTGTTTTAAAATTATTTTTGTTATATTATAATTAGGGATGGCAACGGGTGCGGTTTTGGGCGGGTGTACCCTCCCCGCCCCCACAATTGTTAAGAAACCCCCACCCCATCCCCGCCTAAAATAGACTAAACGGGGTGGAAGGTTACCCTGTCCTCGTCCTCAGTGGGTTTTTTAAAACCGTTAGGTGCCCACGGGTACCCGTTAACAGTTGAAAATTTCAAATATATCATTTTAAAATTAAACAACTCCACAAAATCAGATTCTTAAAACATGAAATTCAACATTATAAAAACTAAATAAACCACCAAATTGTCCAATAATCCACATTACAATACATTCTACCGAATTGAATAACAAAAAAGAAGATTGTCCAATAATCCACATTACAATACATTCTACCGAATTGAATAACAAAAAAGAAGATTGTCCAATATTAGGTTCACTTCAATCTAGATAACAAAAAAAATAGAGTTTAGAATTGGTGGGTTACATTTATTTTTTATTTTTATATATATATTATAATATGTCTAAACGGGGCGGTGCGGGGCGGGAACACCTAAAACCGTCCCCGCCCCATTTATGTGCATTTGTTTTTACTAACCCCATCTCCACCCATATAGTATAAATAGGGCACCCAAAACCGTTATAAACGGGATGTGGCGGGGCAGGGCAAATTGTCATCCCTAATTATAACAATATTATTGTTTAAGGAATTTTTTTTAAAATAATCTACTTTAGTAGAGTCTTACTATTCTAGTTACTGTTCTTCTACATTCTGATTCTACTTAAATTCCTAATTTAATGTATTACAAGAGATGTAGAAAGCCCATTTAATTAGTCCGTGACCTATTTAATACTAACTAAATGCTACATCAATTACCAAGTATATATATACTGCTTTTGCAGCTTTCATTGATCTAATAAAATCATACAACATTGTATTTGAAAGAAAAAAAAAGTAATAAATTGGCAGTGGAAGAAATATAAATCTTCTTCACAACATTATTGTAACTAAGTATTGTGCTCGTTCCTCTCGTCTCTTGATGGGGAGCAAGTGGTGGATCTTCTGTCTAATCCTTCATTTCATTAATTTTATCTGCACCGCATACAAAAAATAAGTTTTGAAGGTGAAACAAATTAAATATTTTTAGTTTGATCAAAAGCAATTTAACCATATGCGAACTTAAAATGAGAATGAGGAAGTCAAAATTTAATTCACACGACGGATACCAATTAAGACAGGAAAAGAGATAAAAAAAAAAAAAAAAAAAAATCTATCATACAGTATAGAGTGAGATGTTAGAAATTAGAAATCAGAATATCGGGAAAACATGATGATAGTAATAGTGACACCCATCTAAAAAAAATTGTATGACTTTGGTCAAATATTTTGTCTATATTTATTTATATATGTAAATAGTAAGTAAAATACAGGGTAGCCCTAAAAAGCATTTGTTTGGTTTGTATTTCTAAGAATAGTTTTCTATTTTCTGAAAACTGAAAATTAGAAAATTGTAAAAAAATTTATTTGGTTCAGTTTTCTGAAAATTCAATTCCAAAATGATTGTTTTTAGAGAACTCAATTTTATTATTCTTAAAAAACTGTTTTTTATTATCAAAATTTTTAAAAATAATTTTTAAATATACATACCAAACAGGCTCTAACGCCCAGTTGAATTTGTCACAAGTTTCACAATTAAGTTGAAGAGGCCAGCATCAACCTCTCAAAATAAATTAAATAATGCCACCCATTGGAAATGCTACAATATATAATATATATTAAGTGCTAACACAAATAAATCTAATATATATATTTGCTGGGAGGAAAACATATGAAATAAATCTAATATATATGAAGTGCTAATACAAATCATGTATCTCCTCAATGGCTCAAACTCAATGGTGTGAATGTTAGCATTGGACTATAAATTTGGTTTTACATAATTATATACTTGACGATGATGATTCTCGAAATTCCGACTCGATTATCAAAAATAAAATAAAATATATTATTAATTACTTTTGGTTTCGAAAAGCATTTTAAAGTAAATTAATATACCTTTAAACTCCTTTGCTCCGCACTCAGTGTCACACTTCATTTCACAGTAGGTGCTGCCACTGCCACTGTCACGGCATTTTTGCTTGCAAGGGGTGAAGCATTCCTTGAAGTCGTTAGCCAGGTCCTCGCCCCACGCTTCCGCCTCTGATACGTGAAATGCTGCAACAACAACGATGCAAATCGCTAACAATGCAACAAACTTTCTCGCCATTTTTGGTTTTTTATTGATCTAACTTTTAATTTTCTTTTTTTTTTTTTCTTTTTTTCTTTCTTGTAATGTTTCTTCAGGGCACAATTTGATGGAAGAGGACAACAAAGACAAGGGAATTTATAAGGTATAGATTGGTATGTTGTGGGTGATTAAGCAAAAAGAATGGGACAACTAGTGGTCTGAATTTGTAAAGCTTTTTGTAAAACGGTCGGTTTGGCTAAAAATATGGGATAGTGTATGAACAAGCTTAGTCCACATTCCGAAACTACAAAACCAAGTGAGACATGGTCATTTTTACCATCAGATTACCAATATTTGGAATGAGAATTTTATTTCAATTTTTTCAGTGTGGTTTTCATAAGTGAACAAGTCTTTTATATCAGAGAGGTCACAGTCCTTCCACACAACAATAATAACAATAACCCTAGCAACAACAATAATAATTATTATCATTTCAAATAGGTTAGGGTTGACCATAAAAATATTCAAAGGTCATATTATTAGATCGTGTCAAATTCAATTTAATATTTATGATAAATAGGGGTGTTCAATAATCGAACCGGAATAAGATCCGGCAGTTCGGTTCCGGTTCCAAAATTTCAAGAACCGAAAAACCTGGTTCCGGTTGTTAATCCCGCATAACCGAACCGAACTAGAACTGAACCATTTTTTTTTTTTGAATAATTAGATCATTGATTAAGTGTTGAACCGGGTTCATTACATACACTGATTAATTCGGATGGTTCAAACTTTCAGTGGTTCACTCACTAGCTAGCGTACACCACTAGTTTTGGGTCTGGCCTTGTGTTCTGTGGTTGGGACCCAATTCAGTGATGTACTGAATATTTTAATTTTAGCATCAATTAGCCCACATGTTTAATTTTAGTATGGTAACTAATTGAATTACTGAATATTTTAATCTAAATGTTCCAGTGGGATAGTTTTTTTTTATGCAGTGAATAGAATTAACACTTAAGCTTATCTATTGTCTAATGAGTAGGTGTAGAATTGTGTTACAATGATCATTATGTAAAAAATAAAAAGTAGTAAACAGTAATAAATAAATAAATATTATACATTTTTTTAGATGCAAGTCAAGATTTAGTAGCCGCCGAATACCAACTCAATAAATTTTTTTAACTTTCAAATGCAAGTTTTTATTTGATTATTAAATAAAAATTGTAACGATATAATATTTTGATATAGTTATTTTAATTCCAATAATTATGAATTTGATTTTGGGTTTGTAATAGTTGAAATACTATAATTTATAATTATATTATTTTTTGATATTTATTATTTTTATTTTAAAAATAATAAATAAAAGGAACCGGAATCGAACCGAAGTTCGGGTTCGGGTTCCTATTTTCAAGGAACCGAAAAACCGGTTCCGGTTCTGGAACCGAACCGGTTTTGAACACCCCTAATGATAAATAGGTTAAATGATTTACATGGGTTGAGTCGGGTTACTTGTTTAAATAATAGGTTGACTTAGGGTTGAACATATTTGACACATATATTAACCAGGTCTTTTTCGACACGATTCATTTCAATCGAATAGGATCTCAACCCGACACGAACACGACCCACAAACACAAATTGCTACCCCTACTTGTGTGTGTGTCACTGTGGTGTATTACTGATTGTTTTGACTTAATTCAAAGATGGGAGTATGGATGACAATGAGGCGGGTACGAAACAGGTTCACCTATATCCATTCTCGTCTCATTTTTTTTAAAATACCATATTCTTTACGGGTTTGTCACGAATTACCTTATCATAAACCATGCTCGCCCCTATTCACAGTTTACAATACTCGTGCCCACCCTGTCTCGCTCCATGCATGTAGTTTGCCAAAGTAGTTTGGTGCAAAGAAAATTAAAAATAATAAGAAAAATCTTAAATACTTACATTTATAAAAATGCAAAGAAAAAAAATAATATCCTATGAATTTCTTTCGAATCATCCAACATTCAATTTTTTTTTCTCTATTTCTCTTTTTTTCTTTGTATATATTTGGGTACTCTCCTTAGTTGATATGTGGAGCTATATGAAAAAAGAATGAATAATAACTAATAAACTATTTAGTGTTTCATAAAAGGTCTACTATATGTATATGTATATAAATATAAATATAATTACTAAAGAAAACAAAAAAAAATATTAATGTAAACGGGACTGCTCAGGCAGGGCGAGTATTACCCATAACCGCCCGTATAAAATAAAAAAAGGTCCCCAAATTCTTAAATAAAGGACCGAACGAGCGGATTTCAGACTGGATCTCCAGGGCGCTACAAATGGAGTTCCCATTTAGGAATGACTATCATGGTAGTTAATATTTCTAATTTGTCCTCTATATCAAATCTATCAATGTTGCAACTCTTTTCTATAATTATATATAACTAGTCCCAGTTAACTTATACTTAAATGGCATATACTTTGTTCAGATTACCAAACCTTGAATAATATAATACATCTACGAATCACTCTTAGACACATTACAATGATTACATCACTAAAACCTTAGTTACACTTCCTATTAAGGGCTCATTAGCTTGAGATTTGGCCACCCAAAAACACCAATCATTTTCTGTCTCGTCTGCACAAACCTTCTTATTTAAACCCCAACCTTTCTATTTTCTCTTCACCCAAACATCAATTTTCCAAACCAAAACAACATTTATTCCCACTCCCACAAAGTCCCATCTCACTCCGCGTTTTGACTGAGCAATTCAATAAGAGAGCTCGGATCGAATTCGATATATTAAGTTTCGTACAAATTGTTTTTTTTATGGCTTCTAAGGGGGTACAAAATGGGCTACTACTAGTCCTTGTGATGCTGTGGAATGGAGCTGCAGCTCAATCAGGGTGCACTAGGGCGATCGTGGGCATGTCGTCGTGCCTAAATTACGTTACCGGGAATTCATCGACGCCATCATCTTCATGCTGCTCGCAGCTTGCTAGCGTTGTCCGGTCACAGCCGCAGTGCCTTTGCTCTGTGCTCAATGGTGCTGGTTCCTCACTTGGAATCACTATAAATCAAACTCTTGCTCTGGCACTCCCTGGTGCTTGTAGTGTCACAACTCCCCCTATTAGCCAATGCAATGGTAAGCTCAAGTCCAATTTATGTGCCAAAATGATAAAATTATCGTGTTCATTTTAAATTCAAAACATTTAAGAGTCGAAATATTAATATTTTTTAACAGACACATCTCATTTTATCACATGATCAAATATTTCAAGTTTTGTTTTTGCTTCTATTTTTAAACAGACGAAAAAGAGAAGTGGACACATTTTGGAGAAATTGGTACACACAAGTTTATTTAAAACGTTTTTCCAAAATACAATAACTCTTTTAAAAATTTAGTCAAATCCCATTTAATATAAGAATGAAAAAAATAACATTTGAAAAATCGATCCAAACTACTTAATTGACATTTTGCTATGTTGAATACAGCTGCAAGTGGACCAACAGCTTCTGCAGCTTCCCCGGTGGCTTCTCCAATAGGCTCTCCTGCTGATTCTGCTAATGGAACACCTGAAAGTGCTCCAACCACACCATCACAAACCAATTTTCCATCAGGTATACAATACATATATATACACACACACACATATATTAAAGTTGAAAATAAGATACAAACTGAAATTCGTGAAATTCTTTGATCTGCTTATAAGTTCCCTACACAAAATTCTGAATATTTTTACCACAATCTAAGACAAAAAAATAAAAATAAAAAGGGTACAAGATCACAATGTTGAAGAAAGAAGTGAATTAATGGACACATAAAGTATATGTTGACATGTAAAATTTTCTTCCCGCCAAACTCAACTACAGAATTCATGTGTACGATTAGAGACAGTGTGTGTGTGATACTAATGCAAGTGAATGCAGGAGCAGGGTCAAAAGCAGTACCTTCAACCAATGGCGCGACATCTGGTGGAAACAAATTCAAATCCCCCCGTCATTTTGCAATTTTGATTATCTTCATCGCGTCGTGGGCTTCCACTAGCACCGGGTTCTGAGCTTTTGACTGTGTCATGAGGCTAGCTATACCATGAAATTGTTGTGTCTGTACCTGTTGGGGAGTTATTGTGTTCATGCATGTCTTGTCATTTTAGTTTTTTCTTTCCATTTGGGTTTTAATTAAGGTGTGGCTAGATTGATTCTGTTAATTATTTGTTTCCATTTTTACTTTTTAGTGATAAAAAAAGAAGTCAGGACTTCTCTCTTTTTTACTGTTTGTGTTCTGCATCAATGAACACTTTGATACCACTTGTTATATACATCACAATTCAAGGAACACAAGATATTGAATATATATATATATATATATATATATATATATATATATATATATATATATGTATGTATTCAAATTTTACAATTTTTTTCATTGGCACCAGAGTAATGATCTGTGCAGGGCATGAATCTATTACTCATTTATTCTTTGAATGTCCCTTTGCTTTGAGAGGTTGGAATACTATTAAGTCCAAAGTTCCTTACAATGCCCTTATCACAAATGGGAAGATCTTATTCAATGGCTGTCCAATCTTAAAGGCAATGATCTTCAGCCCCTCCTTCGAAAATGGTGTTTTGGAGCTTTGATCTATGTCTAATGGTCTGAAAGAAACAGGAGATTTTACAAAGGGGAAGTGAGAACCGAGAATCAGCTTTACAATGAAGTGATAACTACTGTTAAATTCAAGGCTCTTTCTTTACTCAAAGTGAAGATCTCTGATCTCAACCTGGGGCCTGCCCTTGCATGGAGCCTCCCCAGTTCCATTTTCAAGACTGATCATGATGTCCATCCATGGCCTGCTCCTTCATGATTATGGCTTGCTGGATGTTTTTCTCTTGGAAGTGGATTAGCTATTCTTTTGATGACTTTCTTAGTGCTTCTTTCCCCAAGCTTGATTCAGTCAAAGGAGGATTTTCTTTGATGAACCTCTCTATGCTTGCTTCTGGAGTGATGTATGGTGTTTTATTTTTTGTTTTGAGGGATTATGTTGATCCTTTTTGGTTCCTTTCTGTTTGGTGGATTTGGGGGATCTCCATTAGCATCTTTCTCTACTTCCCCTTTGTAATTCTTGGTCTATGGCTGTTTTAGCCTTGTATAAAAGCTGATTTTTCAAAAAAAAGAGTTGAGATCGGATTATCTTAGGATCCGTTTGGATGGCATGTTTTTGTTCTTGTTTTTGTTCTTTTGGCACTGTTCAAAGAACAAAACCTGTTTGGAAGGCCAAATCACTGATCATTTTGTTCTCAAAATGAAAACACTTTCTTTGCACAGTGCTGAAAACATGAGAACACCAAAATGGTGTTATTTTGTTCTCAGCTTGGATTTAAAAAAAAAAAAATTGAAGCAAATACCTACTTTGTGATTTTCTAAAAAATAAAAAAAACAAATTTGAGAAAATCCACAAAAATTGGTCTCTACAAATACACATCACCCCTTCAACTCCGCCCTCAACCACCACCACCGGCCACCACCGCCACTTTCACCACCCCCAACAACAACCTTCGACCATCAGCGCCACCACCAAATTGAACCCATACACACACACACACACACACACACACACATATATATATACGTGTACACCAATTCGACACCAATCGACACCAGCCACCACCATCCCACCACTCGCTGACACCAACCACCACCATCCCACCACTCGCCGAACCCTAAATCAAAACCCCAATTCGACAGCCAATACCCCAAATCGAAACCCCTAAATTGACTTTGCAAACCCTAAATCGAACCCCTCTTCACCATCTGCAACTGCAACCACCAATCAACCACCAATCCACCATCTCCACCACCATCAAACCCCCAAGATGAAACCCAAATCGCCACCACTGCAACACGACACCCCCAATCCAAACCCCCAATCGAACCCCCTTGGAGACGAGGAGAGAGAGAGAGAGAGAGAGAGAAAGAGAGAGAGAGGATAGCCGATTCTTGTTGAGTATATGCGTGTGTGTGAGTGTGTGTATATGCGTGTGTGAGAACAAAAAATAGGGTACCAAACACTACTTTGTTTTTGTTTTTTAGGGTAAGAAAATAAAGACAAGAATAAGAATGATTCTTGTTTTTTTTTCCCAAAACAAAAACAAAAACAAGGGGCTCCCAAACGGGGCCTTAGTATTTAATATGAGTTTCTAGTAGGTTTATTATGACACATTGCTAGACCACATCACCTAGAGGACAATGTTCATCCCTTGTAAAGGACTTAAGTATTGTCCATTTTTAATATTTGTCCGTTAAAATAGAAAAACCACCATACCAGATGCACTATAATACCCATTTTTATTTGAAAAACAAACCTAATTTCCAAATTCTGAATAGCTTTCTTGAAAGTAGTTCAAGGACAAAAATATATTTTTACAAACAATTTCCAATTTTTTAAAATCGTTTGAAGTCAAAACATGTTTGTAAGTCGGCAAAATTATAGGAAAAAGAATGGTCAAAGTCTTAATCCATAAATTTTTTTTGTTGTTTAAGAAGTGGATCCTAATGGTATAGCATATTGACAGAAAAATTTGGGGAAAATTATGAAGGGCACTTTTCGACTAACATTATCTGTGTGAGAGAGTACAGGTGATTGTGATTCATTATATGGTATATAATTTGTGGTTGGAGATTGTTGGAGCATGGTGCTATCAATTTTTAGGACGATGGAATGAGAAACGACATGATAAGATTACTAGATGTAAAGGAAAATGGGAAGCGAAGCCACGACTAGCTGTAAAGGACTATCGAAGAGAATGGCCACAATGCGTAGGGTTTTTGATTGCGTTGTCGACCGTGAAAAATGTAGAGAGGAAAAAAAGAAAAAAAGAAAAAAATTGGAGCCGGGCTAAAACCAGTAAAATGTGGGTATTACCCATTTATATTTTTTAAGTGATATCAACCACGTGTCTTAAATTTATTGGTCCAAGTAAGAGGGGAGGACCCAAGTATTATCCTTTCATTTTATGGTACATAATTTGTGGTTGGAGATTGTTGGAGCATGGTGCTATCCATTTTTAGGACGACGGAATGAGAAGCGGCACGATGGGATTACTAGATGTAGTGGACAGTGGGAAGCAAATCCACGACTAGTTGTAAAGGACTGTCAAAGAGAATGGCCACGGTGCGTAGGGTTTTTGATTGCATTGTCGATGATGAAGAATGTAGAAAGGAAAAAAAGAAAAGAAAAACAAAATAATTTGGACCCGGGTTAAAACCAGTAAAATAGTGGGTACTATCCATTTATATTTTATAAGTGATATTAGCCACGTGTCTTAAATTTATTGTTCTAAGTAAGAGGGGATGACCCAAGTATTGTCCTTTTATTTTATGGTATATAATTTGTAATTGGAGATTGTTGGAGCTAGCATGTTGCTGTCTAGTTTTAGGACTGCGGAATGAGAAACGACACCATGAGATTACTAGATGTAGAGGACAGTGGGAAGCGAAACCACGGCTAGCTGTAAAGGACTGTCAAAGAGAATGACTATAGTGCGTAGGGTTTTTGATTGTGTTGTCGACGATGAAGAATGTAGAGAGGAAAAAAAGAAAAGAAAAACAAAATAATTTGGACCCAGGTTAAAACCAGTAAAATAGTAGGTACTACCTATTTATATTTTCTAAGTGATATCAACAACGTGTCTTAAATTTATTGCTCCAAGTAAGAGGGGATGACCTAAGTATTGTCCTTTCATTTAATGGTATATAATTTGTAATTGGAGATTGTTGGAGCTAGCATGGTGCTGTCCATTTTTAGGATGGCAGAATGAGAAGCGACATGATGAGATTACTAGATGTAGATGACATCGGGAAGTGAAGCCATGACTAGCTGTAAAGGACTGTCGAATAGAATGGCCACGGTGCGTAGGGTTTTTGATTGCGTTGTTGACGATGAAGAATGTAGAGAGGGAAAAAAGAAAAGAAAATAATAATAATTTGGACTCGGGTTAAAACCACTAAAATAGTGGGTACTACCCATTTATATATTTTAAGTGATATCAGTCATGTGTCTTAAATTTATTGGTCCAAGTAAGAGGGGATGACCCAAATATTGTCTTTTCATTTTATGGTACATAATTTGTGGTTGGAGATTGTTGGAGCATGGTGCTCTCCATTTTTAGGACGGCGGAATGAGAAGTGGCACAATGAGATTACTAGATGTAGAGGACAGTGGGAAGCGAAGCCACAACTAGTTGTAAAGGACTGTTGAAGAGAATGGCCACGGTGCGTAGAGTTTTTGATTGCGTTCTGGACGATGAAGAATGTAGAGAGGAAAAAAAGAAAAGAAAAACAAAATAATTTGGACCCGGGTTAAAACCAATAAAATAGTGGGTACTACACAAAATAGTGGGTATTACCCATTTATATTTTTTAAGTGATATTCGCCATGTGTCTTAAATTTATTGGTCTAAATAAGAGAGGAGAACCCAAGTTCAGTAAGAGCAATTGAATCCGAAAAATTACAAGGTACATGGATCATATATAAGATAACAAATTACAAAGAAGTGTGCAATATAGCAAAGCAAATTAAGGCCATAATTATTGTATATAATCTCGCATTAATTGGCATGGTTGTGCCTTCGAATTCTTGTTACGTATGTTATGAATATATATCAGTAATATAGTTGGTATTGTGATTAGCTAAATCTCAATATTAGTAAGATTATCGCAATCTTTCCATTAAAATCTTATAAATACTTGGGTAGACATATTTAGAGTGCGAAACCTAAACTTAAATTTACATCGGATTGTTCAAGATGGCAAAGACACCTACCACCTACTGCATCCTTGCCTTGCTGTTGTTCATCACCTTAGGTATATCTTATATATATATATGCATATATAATCTCGCATTATTTGGCATGGTTGTGCCTTCGAATTCTTGTTACGTATGTTATGAATATATATCAGTAATATAGTTGGTATTGTGATTAGCTAAATCTCAATATTAGTAAGATTATCGCAATCTTTCCATTAAAATCTTATAAATACTTGGGTAGACATATTTAGAGTGCGAAACCTAAACTTGAATGTACATCGGATTGTTCAAGATGGCAAAGACACCTACCACCTACTGCATCCTTGCCCTGCTGTTGTTCATCACCTTAGGTATATCTTTTATATATATATATATGCATATATATTGATATTATATATGTAGAGAATATTTATATATATATATATATATATATATATATATATTCTTTTGTCCGAATGACTTTGACCCACCACTACCTTCTAGTGAGAAAAAAATAAATCAGAAGTCTACAATTACTCGATAAATTTTATTTATTTTTTTGAAAAATAATGTGGAAAATTGAATTTATTTATGATTTGCTGACGCAAAACCAATACTAATTATAACAATTTTTTAAAATGTTTTTAACAATTGATTTGTGTAATTGTGCAGTGGAATGTAGAGCAGACGAACCCAAACCGTACTGCGTTAAGAACTTGCCATGTACTACAGCACCTGGATGTGAGAAAGATTGCAGAGACAAATACCATGGGCGTGGACAATGTTATGCGTTGCCTCCTCACACTGGCAAACCTTTTTGCAGGTGTATTTATGATGGGCAATGTGGTCCATGACCACTTCAAAAATTTTACATGATATATATATATATATATATATAAATATATACCCGAATAAGTATGTTACATGTATGTGCAACTTTTATGCAAAAATCCAAGGATAAAAAAAAAATAGAACTAAGGATTTAAATAAATGACAGTTTCCTATCAAAACATGATACTTTGATTCATTCTGAACGTATATAGCAATAATCAATTATTTTCACAAGAAAGACGAACAAATTGTTAACTGTGAGTATGCAATATATACCATCAATTAAAACTATGAAAAGAAGATAAGTAATCACAAATACTAAGGTATTGTTTGATAAAATTGAAAATTAAGTAGTAAAAAATTAAGATCTGAATTTCAAGTGGTGATTAAAAAAATTAGATTTTATGATATTTTTATAAATTTTTAGTTTTTCAGTGTTAAGTGGTGATTCTGTTACTTAAAATTTTATCTTATTTTAAGCGGTACTTAATGTATTAATTAATGTTCAAATTTCTTATCAAACACAATTGAATATTCAAATTTTCTATCAAACGCACTTAATTGAATAAGTGTTGAATATGTTTAAATTTAAATAATAAATAAATGTTATCAAACAAATTCTTAAATTAATACTTCGTGTTCTGAGCACTACCAATGCTTAATATTTTTTTCTTCCATTTTTTGTTTTCAAATAGTAACATAAATGAGAAGGCACACATGTAAAATTTTCTCAAGAATCTAAAAAAGTACCACGAGAGAGGCATTGACAAATTAAATAAATACAGGTTTCATTATAATTTGGCCTTCACAAAACAAGAGAACGGTGGAATCTGTTTAGTGCTTAATGAATGGAAGCCTATGTTTATTTGTTGCTTGCAGATGTGAAATGTGATTCATATCAATGTCCACCACATAAATACAAATAGCAATGGTGTTTTTTCGGAATTACTTGTATATAGCCATATCTCGTGGATCATTTTCTTTCATCATTTCATTCAATTTTAAATTTATGTATTGCACGCAAGATATATAAATAAATAAAAAAGTGACAGAAGGGTGTTATGTGATCGAATTAAAAAATTTAAATTATTGAGTGAAACTATCATCTATTCATTTTTACACTATCATTATTTCATATGAGGGACAAAATTCCTGTAACATTAACTATTATTCAAATTTGGAACTTGATCAATGCCGGTACCATTCTGTCTAACTGACATGAATTCCAAAAACTACACATCAAAATAGTTGTTGAGATACCAATTAAAGACACCAATTATAATTTATAACCGGTTGAGTCTTTTGCAACCCGTCCCAAAATATTAAGTTATTATTTTATATAAACCCTAGACATATATAATTATTTTATTTTTCATCTAAATTCGATGTGAAACAAACCTATTAACATTTTCTCACACCTAAATCACCAACTTCAAGCAAGCATGGGGCTACGTGACATCTAATTAAGAATTTTGTTTAGTCTAATAAAAATGCTATGAACTAGATATTCATGATTCATTTCAAAATTTATGATGTTAATACCCTAACTTATATTTCTAATATTTATTTTTATTTTATTTTTATCCAGATATGAGGTAAGACAAGAATCATGTTAAGTATGCGACCAAAGTCCCACATGGGTTAAAAGTGGGAAGAATCATGGGTATATAAAAGGATGCACATATCTCAATTGGTGTGAGGCCTTTTGGGAAAGCCCAAGAGCAAAACCGTGCGGGCTAGGCCCAAAGCGGACAATATCACACCATTGTTGAGATATGTGCGGGCCTGTGAGGCCCAACGAGTGGTATCAGAGCCCCAAGTTGGAGCAAATCACGAAGCCTGACGATCTGGTCCAGATCTGATTTTTTCGAGTGCCCTAAATCAGAAACCGACCACACCAGGAGTTTCATCTCGACGAGACGAAGCCAGCAGTGTCAAGCACGTCGCCGTAAAGTTCCTCACGCGCCCCCACGCGCCGCCTGAAGTTCCGGTCAGTTTTTTGGCTCCGTCGAGCAGCAGTTTCGGTTCGGCGTGATTTTCCGGAGCATCGTTTATCGGAACGAGGCTTATAATATATCTACGGAAATAAAATTCGAAGCCCGACGTTTTGGCGAAAGAATCAGCCCAATCAGAGTAGGGACGCTCCCGCACGCACCCAGAGAAGATACTGACTTCGTGATTAAATTTCTGTCTTTTGTGCGAATTTGTTTTGGCCCGTTCGGAGTCGTTTTCGACCCGTTTTGGACGCGGTCAGAGGCGTTCTTAAAGTTTTGAACTGCCCCCGACGCAACCGTATACTCGGTTTTGCGTAATTAGACTCTAAATATCTCTAATAGGCTCAGTGGGAGCTATGGGAGAAGAAAAGACAGTAATGATCAACAAAGGTTGGAAGACAAAAAGGTCAGACGCGATAGCGATCGCAAGACGGAGAGGTCAGACACAACAGATGTCACATTGTCTGCACCATACCAGATATTGCTCATGCAGTGGGAGCTATCAGCATAGTCATGATGACTAAAGTGGGTCTTCAGGCTTGAAGACAGGAATGAGAGCATCGTAATGCACTGATCATTGATGGAGTTGATTGATTGGATGGAAAGTCGTCAAGTGGGAGATTGTTAGATATGGTGACTCCTTTCCTTGCAGGGAAAGTTAAACTTAGCCACCAAGTTATCTCTATTTGACTAGGATCTTGTTATATTTGGTGACTCCTTTCTTAAGGGGGAATATAACTTAGTCATCAAGTAAATCACAGTTATGGTAGGAGATCAATTCCTAATTGGATTGATTGACTTGTCCTCCACTCTAGCTTCTCCTATAAATATAGGTGTAGCCTATTGTATTCGGTGTACCCGGCAGAGGGCCAGATTAGGCCGGCGCCAGAGGGCCGGTACCGGTACGAGTGAAACACCTAGTGCGAGTAAAGCACATGTGGTGCGCAGAGAAGTACACATAAATAGAGAGAGAGTTAGGAATAATATACGTTTATATTATTCCGGTGATACATGCGTGAGTATACACAGTGTGTGTGCGTGTGTGATCTGCGAATCACCCCCTTGTAATCCTCTCAGTGATTTTTTAGTGAAACGGTGCTCTCCGTGGACGTAGGCTTATTTGGCTGAACCACGTATATATTCTTGTGTCGATTGTTTGGTGTGTTTGTGTGCGTTTTCTGATTTGCAGGTGTGCACGGCTTCGTACATAGGGTGTGCGAACCCTAACAAGTGGTATCAGAGGATTACAATCGACACAAGAATATATACGTGGTTCAGCCAAATAAGCCTACGTCCACGGAGAGCACCGTTTCACTAAAAAATCACTTAGAGGATTACAAGGGAGTGATTCGCAGATCACACACGCACACACACTGTGTATACTCACGCCTGTATCACCGGAATAATATAAACGTATATTATTCCTAACTCTCTCTCTCTATTTCTGTGTACTTCTCTGCGCACCGCATGTGCTTTACTCGCACTAGGTGTTTCACTCGCACCAGTACCGGCCCTCTGGCGCCGGCCTAATCTGGCCCTCTGCCGGGTACACCGAATACAATAGGCTACACCTATATTTATAGGAGAAGCTAGAGTGGAGGACAAGTCAATCAATCCAATTAGGAATTGATCTCCTACCATAACTGTGATTTACTTGATGACTAAGTTATATTCCCCCTTAAGAAAGGAGTCACCAAATATAACAAGATCCTAGTCAAATAGAGATAACTTGGTGGCTAAGTTTAACTTTCCCTGCAAGGAAATGAGTCACCATATCTAACAAATCATACTATAAGTTATAAGGTAAATTATATTTTGACTCCCTCAAAATATGATATATTATACCTGCATCTCCTATTACTTGGATAATTATAATTTCACCCCTTCTAGTTCATCTGCATTCAATTCAGTTGACCGGAGTTGTGTGAAATGTGTTATCTATCTAGGGGTGTTCAGGAACCGAACCGGAATCGGAACCGAACTGGAACCGGCGGTTCGGTTCGGTTCCATAGGGTTTCGGTTCCGGTTCCAAAATTCCAAGAACCGAAAATTTTGGTTCGGTTCCGGTTCCGGCCCCGCGGAACCGAACCGAAACCGGTTTTTTTTTTAATATATATATTTTTATTATTAACCAAAAAAACTAGCAATAAACCTCCACTAATTTCAATAACAATACAAATCCAAGCTACTTTTTTTATTTCACTAATTATATATTTTGTTTTGAGTTTGCTTTAATTCAAATACTCTAGTTTATAATTATCTTATTTTATAAAATTGAGATTTTTAAAATAAATAAATAAATATAGAAGGAACCGGAACCGAACCGATTTTTCGGTTCGGTTCCTTCCCCTTTCGGTTCCGGTTCCGGTTCCGATTTTTCAAGAACCGAAAAAATCGGTTCGGTTCCGGTTCCAGACGGAACCGAAACCGGAACCGGTCCTGAACAGCCCTATATCTATCAATGATTATCTTTTATATCTTTACATCTAGTGAGAGTATTCTAGACATTTAACCTTTGAAAAAGTGATGACGTAAGCGTTGACTGAGTTTGACAATGCCGGAAGTTCAACTGAGAGGGTGTTTTTTACAACTTACAAACTTGAAAGGGTCTAGATATAATTATTCAAACAACAAGGGGTACGGATATAATATATTATATCATAAGGGGCTTGAACTGTAATTTACCCTAAGTTCTATTATTAAAAGGAGCCCATGAGAATTGAGCCCAAAACCCATTAATTAGGGCCCAATGGTGCAAAACCCTGAAACCGTAAAAATTGAAGAATAAACCCTAGAACAGACCGTTGCAGTCCTCGGAGTCAGAAAATGGGCGAGACGATGACGGAAGAGGGTGATACTAGCAGAGACATCGAAGTGGCTCCGGCCCGTATTGCGGTCCACCCGTCTCAACGATCCGTCGTAGTGGCCGTCGGGTCGGATCTCCGCGTCTTCGACCTCCAGTAAGCTACCTATTCTATCTCATCTTATTGCCCCTCAATTCGATCATGATTCATCATTATTCCAGTGTATTGGGTTTGTTTGGTTCCCGAGAAAATAAAGTTTGAATCTTTTCATTTCCAGTCATCGTTATATTTCATGGGAAAACCCCCCCACAAATATCACTTAGAAAAGGTGTGCAAACAGTAGCAATAAGGTTATGGGTTTGATTATATTTCAATTTCTTCTCAATTATGAGAAGAAAATGGATTTGAGTTTTGATTATATACACACTATTTGTACATTTAGCAAGCATTTGGTGAATACAGTAGAAGTTGAATAAATATACTATTACCTCTTCCTATTTAAGGTATAATCTATATATATATATTTACTAGTATTTGAAGGAAAAGGTCTATAATTTGGAGTTGGGCTATCATGGAAAAGTGGACCTCTTATTGTAATTGGTGAGATGGTTTCAGTTTAGGGGTTCTCAAAATCTATGGATCGCGGTCATGGATAAGGAATACGGATGTGAGTGCAGATACGGAGAGAATTTTTTTTACTTTCATTTAAAAAAAACAGGAAATGGATACTGCAAGGTTATGACAATATATGTGCATCATCTATTGCATGCATCTACTGTATGCATCTATATGTGTATAGAAACTAAAATATGCATATTTATCAAATTGAATTCACTATGCTAATTGTTTGTCGCGTTATATATATATATATATATTCTAGTACTATCATGCCTATGTATAAAATTTATATAATACCAAGTATTTTATTGAATTTGTCAAATACTTATTATTTCCAATTTATGATATTGAATATTGCATCAGTTATGTTGCATGATATGAACTTTGAACTAAGTTAACGATACAATTTAATTGTTAAAAACCATTGTCATACTTTTCCTATGAATTATGCCACAATGTTGTTTTAAGAAACCATTGTCATACTTTTCCTATGAATTATGCCACAATGCTGTTTTAGGAATGTAACAGCATAATGGATTATCAAACTTGTATTGGAAATTCAAGGATTATCAATATCCAATACCACTTATGACTCTCTTGTGGAAGAATCAAGTATCGTAACTTGAAACATGTATTTTTTTTCCCTATCATATTGCTAGTCATTAGTTGTTTAATGATCATATTAAAGTTGGATTTTCATAGTAAAACTTCACACATGAAGCAAGTGAGGTAGATCACTATCTGTGGGATGTTGTTGAGGTCCTCTGAATGTGGTTCGAGTAGACTTATCAATCAAAAACATGTTCTTTTATAGGGCTGGTTGTGCGATTACTTTGGTAGATGATTCTGGTGGCCATCCTCATAAAGATTCTATCAGAGCACTCCGTTATGGTGCAAACGGGAATCTCTTTGTTTCTACTGGTGATGACAAAGTTGTGAAGATTTGGAACACAGATCCTTGGTGCTGTGTATATACTGTGTAAGTCTTTGAAATCAAATTTAATGCAGCACTTATGCAATGAGTGTGCAGTTTTATGTAGTTCTATATCATGGTATTTCGACAATGATGTGATTTTAATTTCGAATTTATATCCCAATTAGATTCTATGGTAGACAGAGGTATGTATGTGGCATGTAATATCTGTTGGGTTTTCGTTGGGAGATGGTGTATTTTAGGTGAAACAGTAAATGCTAAGCCCCGCCAGCTTGTGCTTTGTTCTCTACCTACTGGATTTCTATCGGTTTCATGATAGCACTCGAACCATATGCTGGATCACATTTTATATATGCCCTTTCTTTATAACTGATAGTTTTGCAATTCTAGTTGCCTAATTGTTGTTGATTTTACAGGTCATCAGAGAAGAGAGTGACTGCAGTTGCCATCAGCAATGATGGTCTGTTTGTTTGTTTTGCTGACAAATTTGGAGTTGTATGGGTTGTCAATTTGGATGGGTTCGATGAGACTCAAGTTGTAGTTGATAAGAAGGCAGTACCAATTCTTGCCCACTATTGCAGCATCATCACTAGTTTGGTGCGTGGTTTCTGATCATTGTTCTCCGCCTTTTTCCCGCTCAGTTGTACATATGAGCCTGTTGTGGACCTTTAAGCATATTTGAAACTGCACTGTTAGCATAGTAGTACCAATAAGCTCTTTTTGTGCCAAAATTAACGAAAATATAAGATAATAAGATTGATTGTTTTCCACTTTTTGTGTAATTCACTTTATTTTTTCCCCTCTCCCCTTGGAAGATGAATTTAAGTTGACAGAAGTTTAACACTTGATAATCCAGCTTTGTATTGAACAATATTTCTAGAGTAGAAAGTTATTTTTTTTTTCTCTTCTTTTTGTTTTGTTTTTGTTTTTGGTTTATTGAGTGGCTATCTCCACTTGGCCATGACTGACAGAGAATAACTATGGCAGGTTCTACCATGTCCTTCCCCAATTTTTTTCCCCCTAGCATGGCCTCAGAATACACAGGGTTTAAGAAATCTCATTTCCAAAAGCCAGCCCATAGGAACAACTGGAACCAGAGAAAATCTCATAAATGGGTAGAGAGAGATTAACCAAATTTCAACTATCCAGACCCTAAAAGGAATACACCAGTTAACAAAATGCCCAAACAGCAGAAAATGAGTGGTGTTTAATGTCCTTGTCAAGCAGCCTCTTCTAATTTCTCCCCCACACGTATTTCATGTGTTGAGATTTTTATGTTTTATTTGATTCTTTTTATTTTCATCACTAGTCTGGAGCAAATATTGTCAATCCTTCATTTCCTATAGATGTTACTACATCCTTCTGTTTACTATACACTGAAATTATGTTGCCACTAGTCTTAAAGGATTCATTGTCTTTCCTAGGTAGGTTCCTTATTCTTAATAGTTAATATCTCCTTGCAGGAATTTTCTCCAGATGGCCGGTTTATTATCAGTGGTGATCGGGATTTTAAGATTCGAGTATCCCTACTATCTTACTCATTCAAATAAATAATTGGATTGCTAATTTGCTTTCCTATTTTTTTTAACGCAATATTATTGTATGTCAGGTTACTGTGTTTCCCAAAAACCCTTTAGATGGAGCTCATGAGATACAAAGTTTTTGCCTTGGCCACACGGAGTGAGTGAGTTGTTATATCGAAATCTTGTTTATGTATTTTTTTTTTGTTTTCCTTTTTGTTATCATTCAAATGAAAAAAAATGTCGGACAGCTGACAAGGATTGTAAAAAGTTTATTTAGCTTGCCTAAGTCTCTATTCAAGGATTCGAGTTTTATTTGGTGCATATTGATTTACATCAATTGCTGCTGGTCTTTTGGCAGGTTTGTATCCTGCCTTACTTTTGTTTGCACTCCGGAATGTTCACAAGGTTTTCTTGTATCTGGAAGCGGAGATTCAACTGTGCGTATTTTGAAATTGATAAATTTGTGTGATTTGCATCTTGACTTTATTTTCTTGAAGATGCCGAATATGTTACAAATCTGACATTTTTTTCTTTCTCAGGTTCGCTTTTGGGATATCAACTGTGGATCACTTCTTGATACCTGTGAAGTTGGAACACACGTAGGTCTTTTGTTCTAACCTGTAGTTTCTAAAGAAAGATGGCCTCACATAATTTCTGATATATCACTAATGTTTTTCTTCGGGTCTGGTTAATAGTATCAAAGTGGTTTTCCTTGCTTTCTTTTTTTTTTCTATTCTTGGTTTAAGTGATGCTGACATGGCAATTGTATGTGTGGAGGTATATTCCCTGATTTTGCCCCTAATTTAAGAGAACTAGCGCTGTGCATTACAGTTCATTACCTTCTGCAACTGTCATTTATGGCCCGGTTTTTCTTTTATCTTCTACTTTTGTTTTATTCTCTCCTGCTTCCTGAAGGCAGGACTACTACAGTCAAATGGAAGTGAAGAGGAATGCTATCCTGCTGTAGCAGATCTATGTGCAACTCCAGATGGTTCATTGGTCGCAGTGGCCATTCAAAGGCAAGCCCTCTTGCTTTCTTAAATATTTGTCCTGGCTTCTTTTGAGAATTTGTCAATTTTATTTTCTTCCAAACATCTGATGAAATAGGTGTTTTACTTCCATTGTAGCTTCTCCGGAATAATACTGTTGAGCTGCGACCTTTCTACGAAGAAACTTTCCATTGCTAAGGTTAGTATACAGTTAATGGTTGAGCAACATTCTAAAGAGAAATCTGGCCAAAATCATGTATAGTAGATTCATTCTCTGCTTGCTCTTTTTTGTAGGTTGGTCCTTGTTCTAGATTACAACTAGCACAGGTTTAAAATAGCATTTTCGGTTAGAAAACCAATCATTCAGAATAGGGCCAGAGATCAAGGGGGGAGTCATTACAAAACAAAACCTTGTCCTTTGAGATCTATCTTTTTGGCATTTTCTGAAATGCAACTTTTGGTTTTTCCCATTTCCTTTTTCTCGGCACCATGAGATTACATTCATGATCCTGTCGGACATGGTAATGTGTAGTTCTCTTGTGTTGGGTGGTAGCTTTGTGCTTTCCTGTTTGTTTTTTATGGGTGTCTAAATTCATTTCTTTGGGCAAGTCTTTTTTAGCCTCTTGCTTCTCATGCCATTTTTGCTTTTGCTACTGCAAATAGGGGCCGACTTGATCATTAATGATAATAGAAATTTTTTAAATGGTGGCATCCATGAAATGCGCAACATAGTTGTGTGTCATGGATTTTGGTAATGATGCACAATTTATTTGATAGCTCTATTCTGGATGATGGCTGTGTAGCTGAAAGGAACTAAAAGCTAGCTATTGGGAATTCCATAATGTCAATTATGGGAATACCAAAAAAACTCTATATATTAAGGGGGAAAAGTTAATCCATTAAATTAAATTTCCTGAGGGCAAAATACAGTTATTGTAGAACTATCACACTATTGTATTAAGTTGAGAAATCATTAACACAAAGTATTGTGAAAAATTGTTCCTGTCAGGTGGTTTCCATTGCGGAAGAGACCTTCATCCCCACAAGCTTGGGAACTAGTACTACGAGTAAATTATTGTGGATGGTCACAGGTGTCTCCAACCTAAATGGTCTTGATTCTACTTGTTTGGCGCGCGTCAGGGTTGTATCGGGTTTCAGTAAAACCAATCCCGATTCCAATGAACATGAGCCAATTGTGTTGGAGGACCCTGAGATTCCAGGGGGAGTGCAACTGCTTGAGAAGTTGCAGGGAAGCTTGTCCATAGAGAAAGAGGTGTTCTTACACGCAGCTGAAACTTTGAAAGCAGCGATGCGGAATTTGTTGATAAAAAAGCAATACACTCTCGAAAGGCGAGAGTTCAGGAAGAGGGGGAGAAATGATAAGAAAATGAAGCAGTAGCAATGTTTCGACAACGAATACAACTTTTAGTTATTTATGCAATTGTTTGAGGGCTACTTAAGTTAGTGTAGTCCTCTTGTGTAATCTGAGTTTCGAATATTTGGTGCCCCTCAGTGTGCAATTGTTTTGAGGTCTACTCTTTTAAGTGTTTTTTTCTTCTTCTGGTTTTGATAATTTTTTGTTGTAGTATAATTTTCTAGGCTTGTGAGAGGACTTGTTCAATATATAAACGTTTTAGAACTTATTAAAGCCCATTCATTTTTTTTTTTTAATTTGTCACCAACTTCTAGGCTTATTTCCAGAACCGTATGTTTTGTTGGTGTTTTGAGTGTATACCATGTGATTAGTATACTCATTTGATCCTCATACATTAAACAGTATGACTTATTTTGAAAACAAAGAGTAGAGGCTGCTTAAAATACTTGTCGTTGATGCAAAATATATCTAACATAATTCTCTTCAAATTGGTTTTGGTGAATTATGAACTCTGGTGAGGAGATCGGTTCTTATCTTATTTCGAATAGTCAATTATACATACACCTACATATAAATAATCGCAACTTTCCTTTAAAGAGTTATAAAACTGAATAGTAAACATCAAATTCAAGCAATACCCCATGATTTTCTAGATCATGGCTCATGGGCACATCATAAAATCACATCACCATATCAACAATCCCAATAATAACTTTCTCTTGAAACATGAAAAAACTATAAATTAATTAAAAAGCAAAACTTATCCGAACAAAAGAAATAATGCCATGTTAGGATTTGAAAGTGGAAGAAGTTCTCTCTTGAAACATAATAAGATGGGAGTTCAAATTAATTACGGTATTGGTATTTGAAATTTTTTTGATATTAATAAAAAAAATTGAAGGAAATAAATTGAAAGAAATAGCAATATGTATTTAAAGAGAGAGAAGATTAATAAGAGCTGAATACCCTGGAAGGCTGAACAACAGATGGATAAATAAATTGACGTGTGAATTTTATTTAGTTTTTAAAAGAAGATAAATAAACATCTTTATAATAGAATTAATTACTATACTGGCCGGTGTTGAATATTCTTTAAGGCTTTGTCTGAATAAGTGAACTTAATGCTTTTCTGTCTGAAGACAAAAAAAAAAAAAAGTTCACATCTTCACCTTTTTAATTCGGGAGCGAGAGCGCGAAAGTGTAAAATCTGAAAAAAGTTTAGAGCGAAAGGGCTTTAAGCGTCTGTATATGTCATTACTATTTGGTTATGTCAATTATAATAGATTTGCATAACAAAATTTATATTTTCGGTAAATATTTGTATAACAATTTATTGTATAGTCGGTTATAGAAAAAATAAATAAATTTTATTGTATAGTTTCTTTTTATGTTTTTTCAACAATTGATTTTAGGTTAAATCTTCACTCTCACCATTTACCATTGAATTTTGATTATTATTTGAACATGCAAATAGGAAATTGAGTTCATGAATGTAGCATCGTCACCAGGGGCGGAGCCAAAATTTAAGAATAGGGTTGAAGTTGAAAATATCCAAATACTAATTAAATATATATATATATATATATATATATATATATATATATATAGAACTATTTAAATTTTGATCTATTTACGTGATAAAAAAAGTCTACATCTGCTCATTAAAAAAAAAAACAAAATACAATAGCTACCATAAATTTTGAGCTTGACAAACCCGATAGCTATTGCGAAAGTTAAGTTCGATGATTTTTTAGAGAATGAAAATCATAGGTTATGGAATTTGAACTAAAATTCGAGCAATTTAGTGTTTACTATTGATACTCAAATAATTTGAAAGAATCGCTTCAAATTAAAATAATCATTATAAAATTTGACTGCACCTGTACAAGGTACATAAGATGATTCGTGAGAATTATGTTCATGGGCGTGTGAATGGTATGTAATGCCACCAATAATAACTACTCATATGAATATGGAGATATTAATTAAATAAATACTAATTACTCTAGTGATATTGGGTACTACCACTAGGATTGAGTCCGATCAAGGTCAGGCAGACAAGTGGTTCGACTGCAACGCCACCATCACTAGGGTTGAGTCCGGATCAAGGTTAGGTACGGTGATCCGGCCGCAACGAGGGCGTTGCATAAGTTTAGATGGGGGAGGACGTTAGAAATCTTATCATACATCGGATTCGGATGGGAAAATAAATGGATATATAGATGGGTGAATGTTAGCCTTAAGCTTTTGGGTCAAACTGCGAAACATAGTACGTGCTTGATTTACAATTCTGAAAATAGTATTTTGTTTTCTGATAATTGAAAATTAGAAAACTATATAAAAAGTCTCACCTATAAACAAGCCTATTTTCAAAGAATCTAGTTTTACAAAACTATTTTATGCTCTCATAATTTTTTAAAATGATTTTAAGAGACAGAAACCAAGTTCACCCCCTTACAACATATTCAGTAAACCAATGAAAAGGAGAATATTGTATATTACATATTTTGATTCTTCTTGCACAAAAAGACGTCTCATAGACTGATTGTATCATAAATCACATCACTATATCAACTATACCCATAATAACTTCTCATGATATCATAAGAAAAAACAAAAAAAAAATTAAAGAGCTAAGTTATCCAACAAAAAAATAAAATAATAATGCTATGGATTTGAAAGTGGAAGAAATGTACGTTGTTAAACAATTTTAAAGCAATTCATCTCTCAAACGCAACACAAGGCCAATGCTAACATAAATATAAAATAAAATTACTATTCTTAAATTTACCTATACCCACAATAGGACATCATGTTCTACAGGGATGAGAACTACACGGCATTTTTTCGAAGCACCAGACATGGTGGCATTCAACCTTGCATTCGACGTGAATGTAAACTTGACATCCTTACAAGAAGCTGCCATGATCAGATTGGCCACCCATGGGTCATCTTCCCGCGCAGATATGATGGGCTTATCATATCTGATCCTACTCCGCACCTCCACATAAAAACTGACACAATTATTACCGATCACCGTCCTTAGCAATGGCATCTCTAACCCAATCATCCACAACCACAGGTACAGAATCAAACTCTGCCTTGATCAACCCCTCCTCCATACTATCTTGATAGAAAGGCTCGAGAATAGTTACGGAGAGCAGCTCTTGCCTGTAGAGAACCAAGCGCTCGATGCCATGGTAGAACTGTTGAAACTTGTGGTGATTTAATAACTTCCAGGATACACTCAAATAATGAAATAATTCAATTTTTTATTTCAAACACACACAAATACAGTACAACTCTCTCTCTAATTCCTCACTCTTTCTTATTTTCTTACTCTGTCTTCTAGCTTCTAAGTCTACAACTACACAACACATCTCTATTTATAAGCATACAAAGAATAATAAAGAAGCTTTGAATGTTGAACCTATTTGTGTGAACATTTGACAACTTTCTTCAGCTACCATTCTTGAATCTTCATAACAGCCTCTAGTTAGTCTTCAATGGCTGCTTCTAGATGACTATTGGGTTTCCTTGTTTCACATTTGATTCTTCATGAATCAAGTTTATAATTATTTTCAACATCCCTCCTTAAAGTTGATTCGGGGATCTTCTGCATTCCTTGCAGTTTCTTCAGTTTTATGGACTTGTCTTGGAATTTTCTGGTTTATCTTGCTCCTGGCTCTACCTCTCTCGTCCAGTTTTGCACAGAGATGGTTGACTCTCTTCTTCATAGTCAAGTCCAATACTAACAACAAGCACCTCGAACTAAACTGAGTTGACCTGCCTGAACTCTGAAGAGATAACATTTTCTCCCCTGCACATCCTTTATCTGAAATCATTACCGAGGCATTACATTTCTTCCCCAAACTTTTGAACTCATTTTGTTTCATTTTTCTAATCTTCTTCAGACTGTTAAACTCGTCTGGTTTCACTTTTCTTCTCTTGTAGTCTTTCACGAACAGGTGAACTTTATTTCTCTAAACTTCGCCTTTCTCACTTTTCTTCATCATATAGACGCAATTCACCCCAGTTGACTTATGGCCTTCTGGTAGACTACACTGCTTCCTCTCTATGGTGAACATCTCTTCATCTATATTTGTCTTCCATTTCTTCTCTTGAATGACTTATGTGAAGCTAAACGGATCTACTTCTGACTTTTTTCTTGTCTAGTATCTTCCACCCGAATCCACATCTGACTTCTTCTTAGTCTAGTATCTTTCACTCGGATCCACTTCTGACTTCTTTCTGTCAGGAACGGGAGCAATTTGTGTCATTGTTGGTGGCACTGCGTCAACTTCTTCTTGTGGCACTGTTGGTGACACTTTTTCTGTTTCATTCTTTTCTTCTTCTTCTTCAATCACGAGCTCCTTAGGCTCCGCTTTTTCTTCAAATATTCAGCTAACAAGATTCTCATATTGAGCCATCAATACCATTCCATTTAGCTCATTTATGTCTTTTTTTTGCAAAGTACAGTTGTCCGTCATTTTCATCTTCATCTGTTAGCTCTATTCTGCATTCACGGGCATAGTGGCCGTATCTGTTGCAGTTATAACACTTCACTTTTCTTCTTCCATCGTCACCTTTGAATTCATCTTCTCGTTCTTGATAGCCACGACCTCTACCTCGACGTCTTTGTGAATTTCCCCATCTCTCTTTTATGACTGAGAACTTTGCCCGCAGGACTTGCTCATCCTGTGATGGGTTTGAGGTATTCTTCTTGTTGATTTGCTATACATGGATTTCTAGTGTGGCTTGTAACTCGTCTACTATCATGACATCCAGATCCTTTGATTCTTTAATGGCTATAACCACATACTCAAAATTTGAATTGAGCGATTTCATTATCTTTTCGAGCACACGTACATCTTCAATATTTTCTCCACATCCTCTGATCTGATTCACAGTATTCAATATTCTGGTACAATACTCAGAAATTGACTCATTTTTTTTCATTTGCAGCAATTCAAATTCCCCCCATAGACCTTGAAGTCTAATTTTGATCGTCTTTTCAATTCCTCGATTTGCTTTACGAAGAATTTGCCATGCTTGCTTAGTGGTGTTGGCGGCGGAGATCTTCTCAAAACTTGCTTCATCTACACTTTGATAAAGCAAATATAACGTCTTCTCGTCCTTTCTTCTTTCTTCTTTAAGCTCTGCCTGTTGGGCCTGACTTAGATTCTTTACTTCTTCGGGTTTGTCATACCCGGTATCAATCACATCCCACAAATCTTGTGAGGCTAAAAGGACTCTCATCAAGATACACCACTTCTCATAATTATCTTTGTTCAGTCGCGAAAGTTGGGGCTGGAAAAAATTGCTGGAGGACGCCATCGGATTTGCTTAAGCACTTGAGGTGCTTAGTCCTGAAAATTAGTGCAGAATCTAGTCAAACCGACTGCACGGTTGCGTTTGGAGCGTTCTAATTAGCTAAGAACGACCCTTCAGTTGCTCAAATCGAAGTTAAAATGAGACCGGAACAGACAAAATACCAACGAGAGGCAAACTTGTAATTTTACACAGTACTGATGACGTGGCAGGATTTGGGAACGACACGTGTCGACTTCTGATTAGGCCACGTGTCAACTGTTGATTGATGCTACGTGGTTGGCTGTACTGCTGACATGTGTCAGGCGATGATAAGTGACACGTGTCGCACTGTGATGATGACGACACGTGTCAGATGACGTCACATAGACATGGCAGGTGTGTGGGATGCGTGGCTGCGCGTGGACGTCACGCGTGTCCAGAGGTTGAAGATGACTTAGCGCGTGGGCGACACTCACCAAGCTTGTGGCCGGGCGTGAGGGCGCATACCGCCTAGTCTGGCTGCGTTCGTTTCGCCGTTACGTTCCTGCTGGAACGGATAAGCTAAATCTATGCTCAAACTTGTGGTTTGAACACCTATGACTCACGAATTAGGCTTGAAAGGTGCGGCCCTGTTTTTGTTCTTTACTTCTGGGCTTCCTCCTCCTTCACTCTAGCTCTGATACCATGTTGAAAATCACTTGTGGTGATTTAATAACTCCTAGAATACACTCAAATAATGAAATAACTCAATCTTTTATTTCAAACACATACAAACACAGTACAACTCTTTCTTTCTAATTCCTCACTCTTTCTTATTTTCTTACTATGACTTCTAGCCTCTAAGTCTACAACTACACAACACATTTATATTTATAGGCATACAAAGAACAATAAAGAAGCTTTGAATGTTCAACTTATATGTGTGAACATTTGACAACTTTCTTCAGCCACCATTTTTGAATCTTCATAGCAACCTCTTGTTAGTCTTCAATGACTGCTTCTAGATGACTACTGGGTTTCCTTGTTTCACATTTGATTCTTCATGAATCAAATTTACCATTATTTTCAACAAGAACAAATAGGTGTCAGGGTTAAGGTTTGAAACATGGAAATTGATGGTCCATTGGGAGGGCAGTAGAGGAGATGCAATGGAGAGGTTGGAGAAGGAGACGGAGGCTTATTGGATGCCGAATTTGATTTCCGGTGCAGGCTTGTTGGCATATATGCTCAGTGCGAACATGAGGAAAATGGACACCACAGTAAAGATCATGCCAGCAAACCATCCACAACAAAACCGATCTGCATCACGGCCTATACGGGCATTTTCGGAATCCATGTCAAAGTCAAGAGATGTGGTGGTGGTGGTGGATAAATATGTGCCAAATGATTACAGCTTATTAGAGCAAGTCTGTGATTCAGAAAGACTTATTCTTCATCCAAAACTCTAGTAGAGTTTCATTGTAGGAAGAGTTCTAGTTTACTGTTTCTTTTTATCTTATAATAAGGGGAATGATTAAAGTTTACCCAAAATAAATAAATTGATTAACATATGGGTATTTGGAATTCTTTGGAGACTAAACAAACTAAAATCAAAAGAAATAAATTAAGGACAATACTTATATCCTGTCCGGACCAAATTCGTCCTCCCCACTGATGTGGTTTAATACAAGTTGAATACGTGATCAAAATTTTTTTCACAAGGAATTCACCTTGATTTGTGTATTTATGAATTTTATGTCTAACTTTTAAAAAGATTTTAACCACGTGTCCAAATTGTATTGGATCACATTATTGGAAAGGACAAACTTGGTCCTCATGAGACAAGACCTAAATATTGTCCATAAATTAAAATACGGGTAAAATACACTCACCACTCTGAGATTTGTCTCAATTACACATTGATTATGAACATGATTGGTATTTATTGCACTTGTTACCCATACATGATACATCAAATCTCAAGAGTACACTAGATAATAAATGACAAACATAAGTAATTCACCCAAAATTCAGGGTCTGTCAATGCATTTTGCCTTCAAAAGAAATACAGATATATATTTATAGAGAGTAGATAAGCACCAAATATTATTGAAGGCGGAACAACAAATGAATAAATAAATTGATGTATGAAATTATCCCGTTCTTAGTAAAAGATAAAATACATTAAAATTGAAACTAACACTCGACTCAGGCTCGTTTGTTTAGCAATTGAGCCGAGTGTGAGCATAATGTTTAAGTTTGTTTAATAAACGAAATGAATCGAGTTTGAATATTTCAGACCTCACATTGGTTCGACTCAGTTCATTTGCTCGATCGCGTTGGCTCGACTCGATTCATTTGTTGCCCTAGTCATGGAAGTGACGATGCTAGTACGTACACGAACTCAATTTACTGTTTACAAATTAAATAATAAGCAAGATACAATGGTACAAGCTAAGAGTAAAGATTTTAACCTAAGATCTGTTGTTGAAAAGCATGAAGAGTAGATACTAAACTGTTATGCAAATATATTGTAAATGATATATTCATCATCTACGCTTTCAACTTTTTGTTTTCCAGATGTAATAAAAATATGTAATTCAGTTTTATTCATTTAACTATGTATAAAGTATCATACTGCAAAAATAATCATATGCGCGCAAATAAAGATTTCATAATCTACAAAACATATAAGCGAAAACAAAATTAAGTTTTTGTAGATTAATTGTAATTAAACTCTTTAATTGTGTTCTTCTCGGATCTGTTTGTTTTTTTTTTCCAATTATTTCAATATCAAGAGAGAAAAAAGACTGACAACCAACATACATGTACATTCAATTGAATTCGCATCAACTCTCTATCTATCCACAAGAAAATTATTGGATACCACGGATAAGTCTGACCTGGTATCCCAAACCAATTAGGACAAATGATGATTTATACGCGCAAGTGATAGAATCATGCGTTTATTACACCTATTTTTCTTACTTTATTGGCTTGGGGTACCACGTGTATTTATCCCAGGTACCCAATATCTTCTCCTATCCACAAGGGTTGTGTTTTTATAAGGTGCGTGTTTTTAGCATACTGTTAGATGATTTTTCGTTTGGTCTTTCAGTCATTAAATAAGATAAAGAAAAGAAAAATTATATGTTGATTTTCTTTGCAAAATGTTGACTACAATAATTTTTTTATTTAGTGTTGAATATTTACACATGTAATTTATTTTGTGTCATAAAGGAAAAGAAGGAGTCGTTGATGGACGCAGACTTTGGTTCTATACCCATAGCTGTGGATAATTGGGTTAATAATGCCATTCCTAAGAATGTTACCGTTGCCCAAGGACCTCCGGGGGGTGCGACTCGGCGGAAAAAGTAGAAATTTCGGAGTCCTTTGTATAGGAGACAACAAGGTGGTAAGGAAGGCACATCAGAAGCAAACCTGATAAATATATATCTACAACGCCCCTACAAGATATACATGAATACATAAAAGGTTTGGAGGATCTATCTATCCATGGTAGTGCTTTGCTGGATAGTGAAGATTTGCAGTTGAGCCAAAATGTGTTCAAAGGAACCTTCCTAATACTTCGCTAATTTGAACACATTTTTTGCTTCAAAAAATCACGAGGCTTGTCCAACAAATGTTCATGCTGAAAAGAGTTGCTATTGTTATTATTATTCTTATTCTTATTCTTTTCTACCTTTTAATTTCTTAATTTTTGGTAATTTCAAGGAAAGTAAGGTAAACGAATAAGATTATCAGCTTGGGACAATAGTTTCGGAGGATGTGTTGGGTATCATTGAGCTGTTGATGAATCACTTTATAAAGTTGGGTGGAATTGTCGTGGATGGGGATGTGAAATTGCAGAGAAAAATGAAGGTACACTTGACATTGAAGCATTACTGAGTAAATTAATCAAAGTTCAATTATTACTTTCTTGCATTACTTAGTAGACTGATGGAATTGTCTATTTTCATTACTTAGCTAACCTGATTGGATTTTCAATTCAACTTCATTGAATATTGCCATTATTCAGCTGATGAATTGAAGTGTTAGTAATTGTCTATATGCATTACTTAGTACATTGGTTAAATTGCTTATTAATGCTTCATTGCATTACTCATTGGACTAAATAAAATATAATTTATTTTTTTCTCCGTGATACTGAAGGTGCAAAGATTGCATAAGTATACGGAAATTCTTGATGCGTTAAAGATGAAAAACTCAATGCCAAACAACGATGGAAATAAAACCCAACAACAACATAAAAAGAGGAGGCACTCAAATGGTTTATTGCATTAATCAATTTAACAGCTGCAAGCAAGGCATTCTTTCGCTGGGCATTCGGCTTTGCAAACACAACAATAGGACGTTCAAACTCAGGGAATTGCATTTTTTCTTTTGTAATTTTATTTGGTTCTATTTTAGATGTTGCTACAAGTACTCTATTGTTTTTATATATAAGACAATTCACTTTCTCTTAAGAGAAATGTCTTTGAATTACTTTTGTGATTAATGGTGGTATGTATTTATGCTACATATATTTAAAATAGCGATCAAATATTGGTTGGTTAAGTTAATTAAATCCGACAAAATATTGGTTGTTAAAGCCAATTAAAGCTAACAAACATTTAGTGTTTTTTTTAGGTAAATAACAAATATTTAGTTGGTGAAATGTAACTAGATGCAACAAAAAAAAACATTTATTGCTAAAAGGCATTCAGATGTGACGCAATATTTTGTCGTTAAAGGGCAACTAGATGTGACGAAAAAAATTCGGTATTAAAAGGAAATTAAATGTGACGAAAAAATTTCGTCGCTAAAAGGCAACTAGATGTGACGAAAAATTTTCATCGCTAATATCCCAAAACATTGACGAAATATTATTTGTCACTAAAAGTCGTATCAATAGCGACGGAGTTTAAGTTCGTCACTATAGATCAACCGAGATGTTTATATAGTGACGAAACTATGACAAATTTTTTTTGTTGAAAATGACTTTTAGCAACTAAATATTAAGTTTTTTTGACCAAAAAAATTAAAGCAGGACGATTCAATGCTCTGGAACGCAATATAAGGTTACATAAATGCTAACATAATTAAAAAATAAAAGTACTAATCTTAATCTTACCTGTCGCCCCAAGTGAGAAATATGTTCCAAAGTGGTGACAACTACACAACATTTTGGACATTGTAAATTTAATGTAAAAATTACGAATCCCTTCATTTCAATCAAACAAAACGAAAATATTGTTTACATTGATCCTTTCTCTTCTTTTTTTTTGGGTAAATTCTTTAAAATTTTCAGTAAATAAGATCATCCATCCCTCCCATTCTCCATTCCATTTACTTTTCCATCCCCTAATCAAACTAACGAAGCATAGGGATGTGAGATAATAAAATCATGCGACTCTATAGGTTTACAATGTGGGATGTATGATCGTAAAATCGTACCACCCAACATGTGGGGTCACCGTATAGATGTAAAATCTGAGTTAGGGATGTGGGGTCGTAAAATTTGAGTTGAGTCGAGTTGAATTCTACATTATTTTACTACTGAGTTGTTTCATTGTAGGGATGCAACTTTCTTTGTATTTGTATGTCCCACTAGTTGGCCCCCAAACCCTTAATTCCCTCGGATTCTGATTATAATGATACATGAAATATGAACAAATATGTATGTATATTACATATTTTTGACTCTTTGGTACAAAAAAGAAGCCTCATAAAATCACATCATCATATCAACAATTCCAAAAATAACGTAAGAAAAAACTAAAAATCACATCACCAAGAATAACGTAAGAAAACACTAAATATTAATAAATTAAAGAGCAAAGTTATCCAACATAAAAAAAAAAAATTAATGCTAATTTAGGATTTGAAGGTGGAAGAAATGTTGTTAAACAAAAATCCATTGCTCTCAAACGCAATATAAGGTAAATCCTAACAAAACTGTAAAATAAAAATACTAGTCTAAAATTTACCTATTCCAAAGTGGTGAAAGCTACAGGGCATTTTGTCAAAGCACCAGACATTGTGCCATTGAGTTCCGCATTAAACTTGAACTCAAACTTGACATCCTTACACGAAGCTGTCATGATAGGACGAGTCCCCCACGCTTCCAAGGGGGCTCGTATCTGATCCTGCTCCGCACCTCCACATCAAAACTGATAAAACTAGTACGTATCACGTCGTCAGCAATGGCACGCTTAACCCATTCATCAACAACCACGGGTATAGAATTAAACTTTGCCTCCATCAACCCCTCTTCCTTACTTTGCTGATAGAAAGGCTCGAGAATAGTCACGGAGAGCAGCTCTTTCCTGTAGAGAATCGAGAGCTCGATGTTATGGTAGAACAAGTCGGTGCTAGGGTTAGGGTTTGA
This sequence comes from Cornus suecica, assembly GCA_963922005.1. NCBI lineage: Eukaryota > Viridiplantae > Streptophyta > Magnoliopsida > Cornales > Cornaceae > Cornus > Cornus suecica. The sequence continues at coordinate 78,000,841 of OY998239.1, forward strand.
AACATTGAAATTGATTGTCCATTGGGAGGGGAGTAGAGGAGATGCAATGGAGAGGTTAGAGAAGGAGAGGGAGGCTGATTCGATGCCGAATCCGATTTCCGGTTGAGAATTGTTGACATACCCTATAATTATGTTCATGAGGAAAATGAACCCCACGAAAAATAATCCAGCAAACAATCCAAATAAAAAACATTTACCATCGCGGACTCTAAGGGCCACGAGCTCTTGACGGTCAATGAGTGGTGCATTTTCGGAATCCATGTCAAAGTCAATAGTGGTGGTGGTGGTAGTGGTGAATAAATATGTGCTAGATGATTACAGCTTATTAGACCAAGTCTGTGATTCACAAAGACTTCTTGTTCATCCAAAACTCTAGTAGTGTTTCATTGTAGGAAGAGTTAGTTTACTGTTTCTTTTTATCTTATAATAAGGGGAATGATAGATTAAAGTTTATCCAAAATAAATAAGTTGATTAACATATGGGTATTTGGAATTCTTTGGAGATTATTCAAACAAAAATCAAAAGAAATAAATTAAAATAGCGGTAAAATACACCGAATTTATTATACCCGGTACCCGTATTACTGCCTAATACCATCGATTTTCTTTAATATTTAATGAAAATGATATTTTTGTCAATATTGTTATATATATATATAAGGGTGACTCATTTGTATTGAAAGTTGTCCCATATCAACTATAAGGCAAAACCACCTCTATATACTTCTCTATAAATATAGGGTCTCTCCTATTATATTGTGTGCACAAATAGAGAGAATATAAGAGATACATGCTATTATTCTTCTTGGTGAGAGTTATGAATAATATAGGCTTATATTATTCCGGTGACACAGGCGTGAATATACACTGTGTGTGTGTTTGATCTACTGATGAACCCCTTGTAATCCTCTATTTGATCGATAGTGAAACGGTGCTCTCAGTGGACGTAGGATTATTTTGGCCGAACCACTGTAAATCTTTGTGTCTATTGTTTGGTGTGTGTTTGTGTGATTTTTCTGATTTGTAGGTACACATGGCTTCTAACAGTGTTCTTGTGCGGGTGTAAAAACCCTAACAAGTGGTATCAGAGCTTCAGGTTGAAGCAAAGAAGAAGCCCGTACGTTCTGGTCCAGATTCGAATATCAGAGTTGTTCAAAATTAGAAACCAACCATACCAGGAGATTCGCCTAGACGAGACAAAGTGAACCGTTTCGGCCGCGCAGCCACCTGAGCCTCGACACTCCGCCACGCGCCGCCGCAAGTTCCGGACAGATTTTTTGGCCACAAAGCACAACAGTTTTGTTTCGGGGCTATTTCGCGGAGCATCGTTGATCCAGAAAAGGTATATAATATATCAACAGAAAGCTCTTTCGAATATGAACGTTTCGGCGCAAAAATCAGCCCCATCAAAGCAGGCATGCGCCTGAATGCTCCCTGAGAAGTTACTGACGTTGTTAGCAATTTTCTGTCTTTTGTGCAGATTTGTTTTTTTGCCCGTTTGGACTCATTTTTTACCCGTTTTTAACGCGGTAAGAGGCGTTATTAAGGTTTTGGACCGCTTCAGACGCAACCATATGATTGGTTTTGCATAATTTGACTCCGAACACCTTGAATAGGCTCAGTGGGAGCTATGGTAGAAGAAAATACAATAATGATCGACAAGTTTGACGTTACAAACTTTGCCTATTGGAATATGCAAGTTGAGGATGTGTTATTATAGAAACAATTGTTCTTGCCATTAGAAGGGAAGAAACCATAATCAATGAAAGACGAGGATTGGACAATTATAGATTAAAAGGCTTTCGGTACGATCAGACTAACGTTGTCAAAGTCCGTCGCCTTCAACATCAAGAATAAGAAGACAACAAAGTCTCTCATAGATAGTCTTTCAAAAATGTACGAACAACTGTCTGGAGCGAATGCGGTACATCTCATCACTAGATTGGCAAATCTGAAGATGTCCGAGAATGGGAAGGTTAGTGAACACATCAATGTTCTTAATGAAATTATTGAGCAGTTGGAATCAGTTGAGATGCCAATCACTAGAAAAATGAAAGCGACTGTTCTTATTAGCCAATTTTCAGAGAGTTGGAGCGCCACAAATGCTGTAATCAGTAATTGTTCAGGGGTAGAACCGTTACAGTATTATTCCGTAGTGAGTATGATACTCACAGAAGATATCAGAAGACAGAGTGAGTCAGACTCTTCTAACAGTGGCTCAACATTGAATATTGACACCAGAGGCAGAGGTTCGAACAGGAAGAAAGGCGGAAACCAAAGGCGTGGCCGTTCCAAGTTGAGATAGGGAAGACCACATGGAAGATCACAGTCTCGAGGTCCTAGAAATTCCAAAGAGATTGAGTGTTGGAATTGCGGCAAAACTGGTCACCTCAAGAACCAGTGCATATCCCCGCAGAAGGTAGCAACGAACAAGACTGAGGCAAACATTGTCTTAGAAAAAGCTGATGATGCGTTGATATGCTATTTGGAGAGCAAAACAGAGTTTTGGGTCTTGGACTCTGGAGCATCATTGCATGCCACCTCAAGTCGAAAGCTCTTCGAGAGCTATACACCTAGAAACCTTGGCAAGGTTTATCTAGGTGATTATCAGCCCTATAGTGTAGTTGGCAAGGGTGAAGTACATATAAGACTCAACGGATCGATATGGAAGTTGAAGGATGTCAGACATATTTCAGACTTGAGGAAAAACCTAATCTCAGTAGGCCAGTTGACGAGTAAAGGTTATGTGACCACTTTTAATGAAGGAGAGTGGAAAGTTTCCAGAGGGGTTATGACTATAGCACGAGGAAAGAAGAGTGGTACGCTGTACACTACCACCAAAGCTAGCACGTTGATAGCAGTTGCAGAAAGCAAGGAGGATCATAATTTGTGGCACCAAAGGCTAGGTCACATGAGTGAAAAGGGGCTCAAAGTTATGCTCACAAAGGGAAAACTACCAGGCCTAAATTCGATTGATATCGACTTCTGTGAGGATTGCGTATTCGATAAGAAAAAGAGAGTTAGTTTTCAGAAAAACGGCAGAGATCTTAGAAAGAAGAAGCTTGAGCTAGTTCACACTGATGTCTGGGAGCCAGCAAATGTCTCATCTATTGGTGAAAATTCCTATTTCATCACCTTCATTGACGACCATTCTAGGAAGGTATGGGTTTACTTTTTGAAACATAAATCTGAGGTGTATGATGTGTTCAAGAAATTGAAGGATGTGATAGAGAATGAGACATGTTTGAAGATCAAGAGGTTAAGATCCGACAATGATGGAGAATATCAGGACACCGGGTTCAAAATTTTTTTCTATGAGAACGGTATTAGATTGGAAAAGACTGTTCCACGTACACCATAGCAGAATGACGTAGCAGAACGTATGAACCAGGCATTGACTGAGAGACCCAGAAGCATGCGTATTCAGGCAGGGTTACCGAAACAGTTATGGCCAGAAGCAGTCAGTACAACAACGTATCTTATCAACTGAGGTCCATCAGTACCATTGGAGCACAAAATACCAAAATAGGTATGGAGTGGTAAAGAGGTAACACTTTCACATTTAAAAGTTTTTGGTTGTGTTGCATATGTACATGTTAGTGATAATATAAGGGATAAACTTGATCCCAAGTTACAGAAATGTACTTTCATTGGCTACGATGGTGATGAGTATGTCTACCGCATGTGGGATGATCAGAATCGAAAGGTGATCCGAAGCCGAGATGCAGTGTTCAATGAAAAAGTGATATACAAGGATAGACACACAACTACCTCAGAGCCTACAACACAGAGTGATCCTGTGTGTGTTGAGTTACATGATGTTCAAGACAGTGAGATTACTAAGTCAGAAGAATAGATTGAAGATGGCACTACTCAACAAGATGGTACACCGCAGTCTCCGACTCCTATTCCTGTACCTAGGAGGACTTCACGGCTGCATGTACCGAACAGGAGATACATGAATTACTTGTTGCTCACATATGGATGTGAACAAGAATACTATGATGAAGCATGCAATGCAATAGATGTGAGTCAGTGGGAGCTTGCGATGGAAGATGAGATTAAGTCTCTTATCTCCAACAATAAATGGAAGCTAACCAAGCTGCCGATAGGAAAGAAAGCTCTCTATAATAAATGGGTCTACATGGTTAAAGAAGAACATGATGGTTCTAAGAGGACAAGGCGAGACTTGTAGTAAAAGGCTTTTAGCATAAAATAGGAATCGACTACACCGATATATTTTCTCCGGTTGTGAAACTGAATACCATTTGTTCAATTCTTAACATTGTTGCAGCAGAGGGTTTGCACCTAGAACAGTTAGATGTTAAAACTGTTTTTGTGATGTCCCACATCGCCCGGGTAAAGGTCTGGGGATGTACTTATATGTGCAGTGTTGTCTCCAATTGGTATGAGGCCTTTTGCAAGGAGCCCAAGAGCAAAACCGTGCGGGCTGGGCCCAAAGCGGACAATATTATACCAAGTGTTGGAGCGGGGTGTTACAATTGGTATCAGAGCCAGAGCCCGGCCGGAATTAAGTGTGGGTGCATGGACAAGCCCGTGGGTAACACCAGCGAGGACGCTGGGTCCCAAGAGGGGGTGATTGTGATGTCCCACATCACCCGGGTAAAGGTCTGGGGATGTACTTATATGTGCAGTGTTGTCTCCAATTGGTATGAGGCCTTTTGGGAAGAGCCCAAGAGCAAAACCGTGCGGGCTGGGCCCAAAGCGGACAATATTATACCAAGTGTTGGAGCGGGGTGTTACAGTTTTCCTCCATGGTGACCTAAAAGAGGAGATCTATATGCAGCAACCGGAAGGTTTTTCAGTAAAAGGTAAAGAGAAACTTGTGTGCAGGTTATAAAATAGCTTGTATGGTTTGAAACAAGCTCTAAGACAGTGGTACAAGAAGTTCGGTGGATTTATGCAGAGACGTGGTTACAACAAGTGCAACGCTAACCATTGTTGCTACTTCAAGAGGTTTGCCACGATTTACATCATCCTCCTACTTTATGTTGATGATATGTTAGTAGCTGGGTCTGATTTTGCGAAAATTAGCAAGTTGAAGAAGCGGTTGGTAAATGAGTTTGAGATGAAGGACTTAGGCGGAATAAAATAGATTTTTGGTATGAGAATCAATAGAGACTAACAAAAGGGTACTTTACAGTTGTCTCAGGCTGACTATGTTGAACGGGTTCTGAAGAGGTTGAACATGAGTAATGCTAATCCGGTTAGCACACCTTTGGCTAGTCACTTTTGATTATCCAAAGAACAATCTCCCAAGTTAGAAGTAGAGATGAACAACATGGCCAGTCTTCCATACGCCTCAACCATTGGTAGCTTGATGTATGCGATGGTTTGTACTAGACCAGATATTGCATATGTAGTGGGAGCAGTCAGCAGGTTCATGTCCAATCCAGGGAAGACTCATTGGGAAGTAGTGAAGTGGATATTACGATATCTACGAGGTACCACAGACAGATGCCTTTGTTTTGGTAAAGGTGAAGTGAATTTACATGGCTATGTAGATTTAGATTTTTCTGGTGAGATAGACCGCAGAAGAAACACTACTGGTTATGTCTTTACAGTAGGTACTGTAATAGTCAGTTGGGTTTTGCAATTATAGAAAATCATAGCGTTATCTACTATAGAGGTTGAGTATGTAGCTGTGATAGAGGATAGCAAAGAAATGATTTGGTTACAGGAATTGTTGGCAGAGTTGGGATTTGAGCAAGAGAATAGTGTTTTGCACAGTGACAGTTAGAGTGCTATACATCTGGTGAAGAATTCAGCATTTCATTCGAGGACGAAATATATAAATCTTCGTTATCACTTCATCAGATCTCTATTAGAGGATGAAGTTTTGACTCTTGAAAAGATTCAAGGAAGTAAGAATCCGGTTGACATGTTGACCAAAGTGGTGACAACAGAAAAATTGAAGTTGTGCGCAACTTCAGTGGGTCTTCAATCTTGAAGACAGAGATGAGGGCACCGTACTGCACTAATCATTGATGGAGTTGATTGATGGTCGCAAAGTCGTCAAATGGGATATTGTTATATATATATAAGGGTGACTCATTTGTATTGAAAGTTATCCCACATCGACTAAAAGACAAAACCACATCTATATCCTTTCCTATAAATATAGGGCATCTCCTATTATATTGTGTGCATAAATAGAGAGAAAGAATAGAAGAGATACATGTTAGTATTCTTCTTGGTAAGAGTTAGGAATAATATATAGGCTTATATTATTCCGGTAATACAGACGTGAGTATACATTGTGTGTGTGCGTGTGTTTAATCTGCTGATCAACCCCTTGTAATCCTCTCTTTGTTCGATAGTGAAACAGTACTCTCAGTGGACGTAGACTTATTTTGGCCGAACCAGTATAAATATTTGTGTCCATTGTTTGGTGTGTGTTTATGTGCGTTTTCTGATTTGCAGATACACCCGACTTCTAATAGTGTTCTTGGATGGGTGTAAACATTCTAACAAATATGTTACGTTATTTTTATCGTTTAATGAGGAATTTTCTGAATATTGAGTTTTACACAAAATTTCATGACTCAAGTTAAAGGGAGTGGTCATTGAGATCATTTATCAAACTTCAAATGTACAAGAATTGACAAACATTGCCGTCAGGAGTAATTCATCCAAAATTAGGGGGATGTCAATGCATTTTATCCTTAAAAGAAATATACATATATGTATATTTGAAAATGATCTCTTGCTCTTTAGGGAGCAAAATAAGCATACTCACTTTTTATATTAACTGTTAGATGTGATTGACATAAATAAAAGAAATGTGATTGGCAGTTACCATTTAAAATGAGGGAGCAAGAAAAAGTGTGAAGAGTTGCAACCCCTATTTTTATACTTTTAAATCATATTTTAATTATAGCTAAATTATAATTAAACTCTAATTTATCTCTATCATCTTTACTGTTATTATTATGAAATTTAATATACAAGACTCCTAAATTCTAACACTTGTATTCTTTGAATAATATTTATCTCTTTATTAAGGTAGGGCCGTTGTTTTGGATTTAATCTAATGGGCATAAATTTTATTATGTATCAAATCAAACTCTAAAATATAATCATTATACTTGCCATTTTTTGCGTGGGATTCTATTTCAACAAAACTCTATAACATTTTTTATTTTTTTTTAGATACTCACATACCCCCCCTGAGTCCATAGGACTCGAACTCCTTACCTCCCACACACTCACACTTTGGGTAGAAAGGTGATAGCATTATGCTATAAGGCTTTTTTTTTTTTTTTTGAAGAAACAACCTTGTATTAGAAACCACTAGGCAGAACCATATACACAGAACAAAAAGATGAGATGACGAAAGTTCCTATTTAGAAACCCCTACACCCACCAAAAAAAAATGTAATACCCCGTATTTAAATAATGATTATTTTATTTGCTTATTTATTTCGGATGGTATGTTGGGTATTTAGATTTTTGAGTAATGGTACTCTAGTCATTTTATGAAGGCTAGGTATGTTTCGTAAATAGATGAATTATTAAGGGGCATGGTAGTCATTATGGTTATGACACTTTTGTGATTTTGGTAGATCTGGGGGCATTCTAGTAATCTACCTAAACCTAGCTCCTACTATATATACATCATTAACTTCAGATTGTGTTATCATCTCATTCTCTACTATTACTTCTTCTTCATCATTTTCCCCCAAAATTGTGAGGGTTGAGAGGTTAAGGTTGGATCGGATCTGGATCTGGATTTATGGTGGTATAAGCTCTCTAAATCAGACAAGACATATGTTATATTTTTCCTCTTTGTACTAAAATTTGTAACCTTTGTTTGGTGATCCTATAAACTGTTATACATTAATTTCGTATATGTATACTTATGAGTATTAGCATGTTCAAATATGTATTGATATGTAGTTATATGAACATGTATGTGTAGATCCGTAGCTATATGTGTATATATGTAGTTATATGAACATGTATGGGTAGATCCGTAACTATATGTATTGATATGAAGTTATATGAGCATGTATGTGTAGATCCATAGCTATATGCATTGATATGTAGTTATATGAACATGTATGTGTAAATCCGTAGCTATATGTATAGATATGTAGTATATGAGCATGTATGTATAGATCCGTAGCTATATGTCTATATGTATAGATTCGTAGTAATATGAACATGTATGTATAGATCCGTAGCTATATGGTTATATGTATAGATCAGTAGCTATATGAGCATGTATGTATAGATCCGTAGTTATGTGAAAATATATGTATAGATCTGTTATAATATGTTTGTATTTACATATATATATGATGATATATATTCTATTATACATATATGTATAGATCCGAGAGTATATGTATAAATCATGTGTATATGTATAGATTTATGATATATATAACCACTCATGTATAGATCGGTTATCGTAGGTTTTGATTCATGACTACATATGATAGTATATATTCTGTTTATACGTATATACATTTATTTGTAGTTATTTATATAGATCTGTTTTACCATGTTCATGTCCATGCATATATACGATGGGTATTATATTTTGTGTAGATAGATGTGTATGGATTTATGTGTAAATGTATAGATCTGTGAGCTTACGTATATGTCTTATTATTATGAATTATGTTGAGGTGTATATGATTTGAATTACATAAAGAAATCTGAATATAGAAATATTTTAGATTTCAATGTTGACAATGAATTTAAACAATGTAATTAGAGAAACACTGCTTATATTATGTAATTGTTTTCCTCTATTTTCTTTGTTCATTGATTTTTATGTTATTATGATTCCCAACAAATTATACTAAAATAAGTATATCCGACTGTATAAATGAACAATTTTGACCGTATAAATATACTGTATTTTCTGGCGCTAGGGCGCTGCCCAAACCTTGCCAGGGGGCGCTCAGGAAATGTCGTGCCGCCCCCTGGACCCCCCAGGCTCGATGTTATAAATTGTTTTACGTACCCGAGTAAAAAATATAAGTGAATTAATAATTTCGTAAACTCACAAGATTTAATTAAATGATTATGGTTGGGGGAGTTAGAAGGAACCACAAGGAGGCTGACAAATAAACGCAGTCTCACTAGTTCCACGGGACATGATTGAGTTGTCACGATATGATTTATTTGTCGGATAGGTGGTTATAGTTTGGTATTGAGTTGTCCCGACATGATTGATTTATCAGGTACGTGGTTATAGTTGGGTATGGAAGTGTTGGACAAAATTGACATGGGGGAATAGATTCTTATACCTATTATATGGTAGTATATCAATGACTATGATTATAGTTAAAAATATTATTATTATTATTATTTATACTATAATTTTTGGGTGTCACTGGGAAAGGGGATGGATCTTGGTACTCTGTTTGGGATCATGTAGAGTTATACTTGCTCATGGGTTTGACCCACCTTTGTTGTTATTTTAGGTTCTCGACAATTCCATCCGCAAGGTTGAAGTCTTGCTCGCTTGTCCTTTCGATCTAGTGGTTATTCTTTCTATCCCAGGGTAGGATCAAATTTATGGTATCTTATGCCCTTCCTTTTTGAGTTGTTCTAGGGGTCCACGTTTATGGGATTCCCAAGTTGTACGATGTGGAACTTATTATATTCTGAGAATGTATTGGGTGTGGTTTATTTTATGTATAAGTTGTATCTTTGATTCTTATTTATGTTACTATATCTCCATTTTATGTTTTATCATACGTGCTTACGTTTATCAATTGCAGACACTCCTAGTTTTCTGTGTATGGGTCTGGCCAATCTATGCGTGAAAATTTGGGGGTGTCATAGAAAAAGAACCAAACCCCTTCTAACATTAGCCCTATGTTAAAAAAACCCAAATATGATCCTGAACTTATTCTTAGAATAGGATCTATGAATAAACTGAGGATCAGATGACAAAAGCCCCCCATAACTGGACTACTGCCACACAAAACACAACAAACTCCAGAAAAGGAAGCTAGCAACACACCCCAACACAAGAAGCTCAGATCGTACCAACATGAAGCTATCTAAAGATGGAACTTGGAAGCTCCCAAACTTGAGTCATTCTCAAATTTCCACCACAACAAACAATTTAAGGTTTTGCAAAGAAAGGGCTCTGAACCTTATAGTGACCAAAATCTCATTGAAGATTTGAAGCTCAGTTATAGCCACTCCAGAATAAAGCCTCCTGTTTCTTTCACTCCAGAAGATGTAGATGGAAGTAGCTAGGCACCATTTACTGATATAAGTGGGAAGGTTCTTACCCCTTAAAGAGTAAGTCCAAGATAAAACTTCATCCCATCTAAGAGATAAACAAATGAGATTACCTTTAGAGCATATGGAAGCCAACCCTTACTAGTGAAAGGGCATTAAAAGAACATGTGGTTTCTGCTTTCCAAACCTGAACAAAAAACATATTTGTTTTGAGAAGAAAACCCCAAAAACATAAGTTTGTCTTGGGTCCAGATCTTTTGATGCACTGCAGTCCACATTATAAAAGAATCTAGGAATGTGACCCCTGAACCAAACCCCAACATGCCAAGGCACCTTATCTCTAGCCTCCCTAAACACCTCCCAAGCTGAAGAAATACTAAATTGAGGAAAACCATTCCAAAACAGCATATCATGCCTATCAGGACCAGGGTTAGGAAGATTTAAGAGAGCTTGTATAATAGGCATGATAGGCAAGGAACTTGGCCAGTTCCATAAAAAACCACAGATAATGGAAGCCATTTTAACATGTTTCCCAAGCACAGATAAATGAATAATGCCCTCTCCATACATGTCACCAAGAGTAGTGTCAAACAACCAACAATTATGCCAAAGAGAAACCTTGGTGCCATTACCTATAGAATACCTCGAATTATTAACCAGATAGTTTTTGAGGTTGAGAAGCTTCTTCCATGTCCATAATATATTATTGGAGTATTTTAGCTGCCAAAAACATTTGCCTTTGATGATGTTAGACCTTACCTAGATAGCCCATAAAGAAGTAGGAGAAGTTTGAAGGAGCTTCCAAAGGTGTTTGGTCATAGTAGCTTGGTTCCATCTTATCATGTCCTTGATGCCTAGCCCACCTTCAGACTTGGGAAGACACATAACACTCCAAGCCATATTTTCTCCTCCCTTTTTCAGATCAAGACCTTTCCATAAAAACCTCCTAATCACACTAGTGATTTGTTTCCAGATTGATTTGGGAATGACAAAGGTAGTAGACTAGAAAACTTGGATAGAAAACAATACTGATTTAATTAACTGCAACCTTCCAGCAAATGAGAGGAATTTACAACTCCAAGATTGGATCCTTTTAGTAATTCTCTTCACTAACTCAGAGCAATCATCAGGTTTGAGTTTACAAGAAATAAGAGGAACCCCCAGGTACCTGATAGAAAGATCCCTAACATTAAACTGAGTATGGTTAGTCATAAAAGCTTCATATGATCATTAAGCCCTATCATAAAGAGAGTGCTTTTATAGGGGCTAGGAATAAGCCCAGACATATCACTAATTTGATTCAAACACCTCATAATAGTATTTGTAGAGTCAATGTCTCCATTGCATAACACAAGGAGGTCATCAGCAAACATGACATGGTTCAGCTTATTTTTGAAACACCTCCAATGATACTTGAAGGTTTCCTCATGCTCAAGATGATTAAGAAGCCTATAAAGGATCTCAATGGACATGACAAAGAGATAAGGGGACAAAAAATCCCCTTATCTAAGACTCATCTCACTCCTAAAAAAGCCTTCTATACCCCCATTAATGTTTAAAGAGAAGTTGGTAGAGCTTACATGTCATGATAAGGTGAATGATCTGATGAGAGACCTCAAAAACTTTGAGCATTGCCTCCAAAAATCAGGGCTTTGCGAGAAGTACTCATCATCATTATCAGAATTATACTGAGGAGGAGAACCTGCTCTCAAGAGAGAGTATCATAAGCCTTTTTCAAGTCAATTTTAAGAGCCAGTCTACCAGGGTGATTATCTTTGTGATAGTGCAACATAACTTCTTGGGCCAGAAGGATGTTGTCTGAGATGCTCCTACCTTGAACAAAGGCAGCTTGGTTAGAATTGATGCACACATTAAAGACATGCTTGATCCTATTAGCCAAAATCTTAGCAATGAACTTATAGATTGTGTTACAAACTGATATAGGTCTGTAATCATCAACTCTGGAAGGGTTTTCAATTTTGGGTATAAGAGTAATGTTTGTAGCATTCATCTCTTTCAACATCAACCTAATGGAAAAAAAAACTGAGAATGACCTCAGTGATATTATGACCCACAACAGACCAAGCTTTCTTAAAGAAAATAGAATTGAGGCCATCTGGACCTAGACTTTTATCATCTTTCATGTTGAAGAAAATGTGCTTGATTTCCTCCCTAGATACTGGCCTACACATCCAAACTTTATAGTCATACTTTAGGGGATTCAAGCTCAAATTCTGATGAGCATGGGTACATTGGGGTTTGGAGAAGAGAGTCTTGAAATACTCCACAAAGGTATTGTTAATGGTATCTTGATCATTCACCACAGAGCCATCAGCACCAGTTAAGGAATGAATGTTGTTGAAACCTCTTCGTTGGTGTTTTGATCTCCCAAATGAAACCACTGCACTCGAGATTGTTGTCTTAGGGTACATTCCTCAGCCTTGGCAAAGTAGAAAAACTCCAAGAGCTTATCTATGCTTTGCTGCATCAGGATGGAATCATGAGGGTTAGAATCAACAAGGGTCTGGTGTTTTATTCATAAATTTTGTCTTTTATAACTGTACGTAATTTATATTTTTAATATCTTTTGGTTATATATTTTTTTTTATTCAGAGGTCTTCCTCTTTTTGCTAAATATTCTTCTCTTTGTTGAATTTTTTATTTTTATATCTAATTATTTTTCCTCCTCTCCAGCTCCTTTATGTCGTAATTAGTTTAAAGATATCATCTTCTAATAGTTGTTTATCTTTTTTTTTTAAAGTATTTGTTAGTTTAATTCTGGGAAATTTGATTCCAGAATCATTGATATTAGCATTGGATTATGGGTTTTGATTGTAATTTTTTAAATTTCATGATTATATTATTTTTCTATTTTTTCTTCTAATATATTTGGTTGATATATTTTTATTGATTTTAATTTTTTCTTTATTTTCAAAATATTAGTTAGGGTTATTTTTATTTTCCAAAACTAGATGTATTATTCCAAATTTGAGAGATTTAATTCCCAACAAAATTGATATTCCTACTAGGTATTGAAGAATTGCTTTTTTCTTTTTCCTATTAGGATAAACTTATTTTTTCCTTTTTCCTGCCATCACAAAATATCAAAAGTTTCAGCATGCAAACCATATTATCTATTCCAATATTGGAAAACACATTGTTACAATAATAAATTCACAAAAAATTTATATATAGGTGATTTATTTATTATTTTGGTAGATTTTTTAACTTCAATTTCAGAAAAGTAATTTCTTATATATTTTCTATTCTTTTAATGTGTTCTTATTATTTAACAGTAAAAAATAATGATTTAAAATTATAAAATTATTTATATTGAAGAATAGTAATAAGAATTATAAATTAAATTTTTTTTTCGTGCATCGCACGTGCATTTTACTAGTATGATTATATTTATAGAGAGATAGAAGACTAATAAGAGCTGATTTTTTTCTTCTTTCGGTAAGTAATAAAAGCTGAATATTCTTGAAGGCTAAACAACAAATGAACAAATAATAATTTTATTCTTTTGAAAAGTAATGAATAACTTAATTAATGTGTGAAATTATACAATTGTTAGTAAAAAAATAATACTAATAATAAAAAATAAAATTGAAACTAGATATATGTATAATTGAATGACTATCTACTGTTTAATATTCTTTAAGCCAGAAGAACTGGACTTAGATCCTTTTCTGTATATGGAGATAAAGTGATCTTAGCATCTTCACATTTTAATTCGGGAGCCGGAATGAAATCGAGAGTGTGTAAAATTTAACAATAGTGAAGAGCACCGCATGTATACATATTAGAGTATCTTTATTTTATTTAGATATAATTATTTTATTTTATTATTCCCTCTCTCCCACAAATGTTGTCCAACTTTTCTACATTTTAATAGAATTTTTTTTGTTTCCATTTTTGTCCTTAGACATAAAATATAATTTTACTTTTTAGTGGTCTTTTGTGTTTTGAAGTTAGTGAAGATGAGTAATTGGAAAAATTATAAAATAATATTGTATTAGAATTAGGAATAAAAGTTGTTAAAAAGTGAACTAATATAGGAAGGGAGTACATACCATTATTTTTAATGAGTCATATAATATTATATAATAAGCTTAGTTAGTAATGAGCTTTTTTTTTTTTCCTTCCGTTCTCAGGCAATAATGCATGCATGATTTTCTAGATCAAGGCTCATGGGCACATTATAATGCAATATAATTGAGAGAGAGCCTTTCTTTCAACCCTGAAAACATATTTAGTAAACGCATTTCTTTCAACCCAGCTGATTGTACATATGTTTACACCTAAATGAGCCAACACGTTATTTTCAGGATTTTGAGAGCAAGTCGATTTTAAGAGTGGGCCGATAGTGAGTAGCGATCAAGAAAGCCGAAGTTCACATATGGAAGATTTCTAATAGAGTTAGGACTTGTTTTGATTTAGTTTCTTTAGGCAAAGATATATTAGGATGTGATCGTATCTATTTAGGATACTAATTTGATTAGGTTTAGAATAGTTATCTTATTTATTTTTACTTGTACATCAATTCAAAATTTATTATAAATAAAGATCAAATACCTATGTTTTAGAGGTCCAGCACCAAACACAAAAATACGTTTCTCAACTTTTTCTTCCAATCACACTACTCCGGTAGTGCCTATCTCTTACTCAATTATCTCGTTCTTCCTTAACTCTTTCTGTCATCTTCATATTCTCTTCTCATCCTTTTTTCCAGTCCATCTATTTTCTCCCTCCTTTCTACCTGCCTTCTTCTACAATTTCTTTCGGTTACCCAAAGTCCTCTTAATTGAGGCAATCTGAACCTTTCGCACGAGTTTTCGTTCTCTCTCATGCAAATCACTTGATTTCATTACTTTGTTCAAAAGAGACGATTTATTCGTTTTCCTTGAACCGTTTGAGCCACGACACCGGCTTTGGCATGCCCGCGATTTACGGAAAAATATATTTCGGCCTAATTCTTCGGTCGATTTATTTTTGGAGCGAACAACATAAAATCACCCCACCAAATCGAATCCCATAAGAATTTGTCTTGAAACATAAAAAAAAACTAAAAATAAATTATACTGCAAATTTATCCAAACAGAAAAAAAAGGAAAGAAATTTGTTATGTTAGGATTTATAACTGTTTGGGAAATATTGTTAACTCAACTCTAATAAAATGTTAATAAAATACTCTTTGGCTCCTAAATGCAACATAAATGTAAAGTAGAAATACTACTCCTAAATTTTACCAATACTAAGGCCCTGTTTGGATAGTGTTTGACAAAATTTTTAGAAGAGTTTTTGAGTCTTGGAAGAACATTTTAAAGATGCTGGGGGTACCAGCTTCTGCTATCATTTTCTTCTGCGAAAAGCCAGAAATAGAAGTTATGTCAAACATGGCCTAAATATTATTCTCATATCTATGGATATAGAGCTTTCCGTTACACCTCGAGAATTTTCGTTATTGCAACCGACATCGCTCCAACTTAAAATCACGGTCCACCGTGGTGACAACTACACCACATTGCCTCAAAGTGCCCGACATCGTCCCATTCAATTTAGCACTAGATGTGTACTCGAACTTGACATCCTTACAAGAAGTTGTCATCACTGAATCACTCCCCGACCATCCCACCGGTGGGCCATATGTTATCCTGCTCCGCACCTCCACATCAAAACTGATTGCATTATTAACGGTAAGATCCTTATTAATGGCTTTTCTAACCCAATTAGCCACAGATATGGGCGTAGACCAAAACTCTGCCTTCATCAACGACTCCTCCTTCTTTTCCTGATAGAAGGGGTCGAGAATGCTGACGGAGATGAGCATTTGCTTGTAGAGAAGCGAGAGCTAGATGTTATCGTAGAATAAGGTGGTATTAGGGTAAGGGTTTGAAACAATGAAATTGAACTCCCATTGGGAAGGGTGTGGAGAACATGTAGTATAGAGCAGGGAGGCTGATTCGATATTGAATCCGATTTCGGGTTGAGAATCGCTCACTGCCAATGTACAAAGGAGAACTGCCATTGAACTTATAAATACGCACATTTCTTTTTCTTTGAGTCCTGCATTGTTGGAAGCCATGAAAAAGTAGATGGGGGTGGTGGTGACATTTCCATACCCTAACTCTCAACCATCAACACCACATGCAAATGTTAAGATTATCAAGCCAACGCATGCTTCAATCCAAGTCAAGAATGGCAGCTCATGGATCGCGCTTGGAGATTTTTAGCCTATCCACATACAAATGTCAAGATTTGCAACTCCATGCGCAAGTTGGTGTTTTGTTTGGTTTATCTCATTCGGCTATAAATATGGGTATTGTATGGATTGTAAAGAACAAGAGCAAGAAATATAGAGGAGAGTTGTGTGAGAGTGAGGGAGAGAGTTTGAGAGGTAGAGTTGAGTGATTTGTAATATCCTCCTCCTCACCATTATTTCTTCAAACGTTAGTAAACTCTCTTAAAGTGGACGTAGGTACCAATTGGGCCGAACCACTATATATCTTAGTGTCTATATTTGTTGTGTGTGTGTGTTTGGAATTGGTTCGGGTATATCAAAGTGGTATCAGAGCTTAAAGTAAAAAATAGAGTCGTTTTTACAATCCTATTTCGAACCAACCTACTCATTAAAACACCACACCAAACACATTTTCAGACGACCATCTCCAGACGAAGCTTTTCCCGTCGAAAATAACCCAAACGGCCTCCACACGCACCGCCCAAAGCTCGGCGTGTCAGAGCTCTCGGCATAACGCGCCCCATGCGTCGTCTTCCTCCAACGCGCGTGAGGCCCACGTGCAGCACGCGCCTTCAAGCTCCAGCGTGTGTGAGATCATGTGCCTCCACGCGCTGCCACGTCACTGTTGACATCATCCAAGCTACCACATGACTGCTGACGTCACCAACTGCCTCGTGTCATCACCATATTGTGCCACGTGTCACGCCAGCATTCAGTGACGTCATCTCTGCCACGTGTGCTGCCACGTGTCACACCCTTATTCTTCCACATCACCAATACTTTACAAAATTATAATTTTGCCCCTCGCCGTTATTTTGACTATTCCGGACTTATTCTAAGTCTGATTTGAGCTCAGTCAGAGGTGGTCTTTAGGTTTTCGATCGTTTCAGACATAATGGTACACTCCATTTTGCATGATTCTACTCTGAATATATCAAACAAGCCAGGGAGAGCTTAAATTCGATCTGATTCGATGAAAGATTTAGGATTCAGAGCTATGATTAAATTATCAGCATCGAATTATACCATATGGAGACCCAGGATGGAGGATCTCCTTAATTGCAAGGATTTGGCGGACCCGTTAGAAAACGAAGGTGCAAAACCCACGTTAATCGCGAAAAAAGATTGGACCAAGATGCACAGAAAAACTATTGGCCAAATCAGACAATGGATAGACCATAGTGTATTCCACCATGTTGCGCAAAAGACCAATGCCTACGAGTTCTGGAAAAATCTCAAGGATATGTACCAGGCCAAGACTGCTCGAAACAAAGCTCTTCTAATGATGCGACTGGTAAATTTGAAGCTGAGGAGCGGAACCTCTGTAGCCGAGCACTCCAGCGAGTTTCAGAACCTAGTGAACCCGCTTGCAGTTGTAGAGTTAAATCTTGGCGATGAAACTCAAGCCTTACTTCTTCTCAGCTCCTTAGCACCCAATTGGGAGACACTGGTGGTTTCCCTCGGCAACTCAGCACCGAACGACAAAATCACTATGGCGATAGTAAATGATGCCATATTTAGCGAGAAAGCCCGAAGGAAGGAGACCGGCATGAACCAATCACATGCCTTTGTCACAGAAGGTCAAGGAAAATCTTACGGAATTGGTAGAGGTAGAAGTAGAGGAAGGTCTCAAACCCGTGGCAAACCCAACAATGACAAAAATCAATAAAAGGGTAAATATGTTTGTTTTCATTGTGGCATCGCAGGACATTTAAAGAAGAATTGCCACAAATTACAAAGGGAGCAAGGTCAAAGCAGCCACCAGCTACAGAAGGAAGATTGCGACTCTATGGTCATTGTTACAGGAGATATCTCTATATGCTCAGTCGATGAAGAGGTATGCCTCCACGTAAGAAGCAATGAAACCGAGTGGGTGGTTGACATAACAACATCTTACCACGCCACTCCTCACAGTAATTTCTTCACCTCATACAAAGCTGGAGACTTTGGTACAGTGAGAGTGGGCAATACAAGTTTCTCGAAGATCGTGGGAATCGGCGATGTCCAGATCAGGACCAGTATTGGTTGCAGTATGGTGTTAAAAGATGTCAGACATGTGCCCCGCCTTCGTCTCAATCTCATTTCTGGGACAACCTTAGATCGAGAAGGCTACGACAACTACTTCAGCAATGGCACCTGGAAGCTGATAAAAGGAGCCATGGTTATCGCCCGAGGACAGGTACACGACACACTATACAAAACCCATGTGAAAGTAATTTCTGACAGTCTCAATGCAGTTGAAGATGAGATTTCACCAAATTTGTGGCACAAGAGACTCGGACATATGGGGGAGAAAGGGTTGCTTACACTGGCAAGGAAGAAACTAATTGCAGTATCGAAAGGTATTCCATTAAACCCTTGTGATCACTATTTATTTGGAAAGAACCATAGAGACTCTTTCAACTCAACTTCCAGAAGAAGATCATAGTTGTTGAGTTTAATACATACTGATGTTTAGAGTCTTTAGGCGCTAACAAATATTTTCTCACATTCATTGATGATGTTTCACGAAAGGTGTGGGTATATTTTTTGAAAACAAAGGACCAGGTGCTCGATTACTTCAAGGCATTCCACGCCATAGAAGAGCGGGAAACTGGAAAAAAGCTAAAGTGCCTCCGATAAGACAATGGAGACAAGTACACTTCCAACGAGTTCGGAGCATATTGCTTTGAATGCGGTATCCAATATGAGAAGATGGTCCCACGTACCCCACAACATAATTGTCACGCCTCGTTATTCCTGACACTCCAGTCCAGAGAATTAGCGAATCCCGAGGTATGACGTCACTGAAAATGACAACCATAGTCAACAATAACACTGAAATACATGGAATAGGAATGAAAATGAAGTATTCCATGTCACCTGAGTGATAGAAACTCAGCAAAGAATTCTAACAAAAATTTGGCAGAGTTCCGTTTGTAAATGAAACATCCGGACAACCGAAAAGCAACACAACACAAGAACCTGCCCATAATAACAGAAATAGAATCAATGGCACGTAGCCCAACATTCCAGAACCTACTAGGGCTAAGGTAGTGGAAAAGAACACCAAAACCTCTACACAACCCCTTTCTAAAACCAACTGAGCCACCAAGATCAAATAAGAATACAAAAAATCATACGGTAGTGCCAAAATGATACAAAGGCACCCCGAAAATAATAAATACACAGAATGAAGATACAACACAAGGGAATTTGCCAACAGCCTGGCTCCCAAGAGAATAAAAGAATACACAAGTATAACTACAGAATAAGGAACATAACTAAATAAGTACACCCCCAAATCACCCGTATCGTCGCCACCGAGCATGCCGTGCTGCATCCACCTGCAAACCTGTAACCTGTTGTGGGGGTGAGCAAAATCACGCACTCACCATAATATCAAAACATCACACTCATAGCCGTCTAGAAAAGGTTAACCATCTCGTGTGCATGCATCTATCCTAGGCCAGTCAATCGTCTCACATGGCACCCCGCAAATGTGAGACCCCATCAATAACCTCATCACTAACCTCAAGTACACTACGAACATCATAAAAACTACAAATCAACAAAAATATAAAGAACACATGTATACGTATATATATAACATCCTGTAAATAACTATGCCTATCATCTAGGCCTATAGACAACCAATCTGAACTCCACTCTCATCTAGAGATACAACAATGACTAACTGTCTACCATACTGTGCACCTAGCACGCTGCTCAAGGTTCCTAGGAGGTAAATAGGTCACTCCTTAGGATTACCGAAAGGGAATAACCATAATCACACCCACGACTAAACCACAAGGCCTACACAACACCGCTATCAAATCATTCCTAGAGAGTCTCACTCTCATAATTATAACCTCAAACTTGTCCTCTTATCCATAATAACCAGTGAAATAATCCGTTCACTTAAAGGATTTTTTCTCTGAAACCCCCTATAGTAAAAATAATTTATAAAATCAACTAGTGGTCATATGGTAGGTTCACACTACTACCATCTATTCCTCGAAAGTAACATAAGTGGAAGAACTCTATCATTAGATAAGATTCGACAATCTCAAGTAAATCTCCAATTCATACGGCCTACTGAGGCACAAGAAAGGGGTACCGGAGTCATTTAGTCCTAAACAGATATCGAGGCCCTTGGGTTTTTAAAGAAAAATGCTGAACCCCGAAGGATTCAACCGATTTTTATGAAAACGTTTAGGACCCGGTCAAATCTTATTTAGTTCCAATGTCTCCGAACCCACCGAAGGTACTACGAATCGCACTACGTGTGCATAAATCAGTATCCTATCTCTTACCCGAGACTAAGACAAAGAAACTATAAAAAAGCAAAGTGTGCCTTATGTATGCTAAAAAAGGTAATCAATTCCATACCCACCAGTATCACCATAAGATCTCCATAATACTCTAAGATCTCAATATCACTATACCACAAACAAATGATAAATACCATCCTCAAATATTGCCAGTCTGTCTCAAAATTACTATCAAACGTCCTCTCGGGAGTATGACAACTTAAACCATTATGGGTACCTCAATTTACATTCAATGGATCCTTAAAACACAGGATAGTCCAACATTTAACTACGGATGTGGTGCTGAATAATATGTAGAGTTAAAACAATCTAGTCCAGAGAAAAGAAAGAATGCTAACCTATCATACCCGTAGACCTCAAATCAACCATTCTTATATATCAACTAGAGTGGTATACCGACCACTCCATAACCTCATACACAGACCAGTGCTCAAGGGCCTACCTGGCCGAACATAACAAACTCAACCAAGTCCCTGTAAAACGTTAATCAACGCAACTAGACACACCCAACTCGGGGGAGGGGCAGTTAATTACCAAAACCTCTTTTCATTTATATCCACACTCAACTCAATGAAGTCTCAATACATCACTAACCAACTCAACTAGAGTCCAACTCAAAGGGAACAGTTTCACCCCAAAGCCTATTTCCACTTATATGCACGTAACCACCTAGAACACATGCCAATCGTGGCTCCACTAATCCAGGTTTTTAACATTGCTACATTTCCTTTCTTCTAAATTTTAAAATATTTAACTTTTATTCACATTGAGTTAATTTCCACCATTTTTAATGAATTTACAAATACCATCTACTCAATAACATCAAATATCAACAGTATAAAAGATCCATAAATGATCATATAAGTAAATGAAAGCTCAATGTGAATGTTATGCAATGCCAATGCCAACAACACCTTATCTAGCATGGGACAACCGGGTATAATGTCGCCAAAGTAACACAACCACGAGGATCATATCAACTCATGAAAAACATATCGTGTTCGGATTACATCCTCCCACGCCTCCATGTTCCCGGATTACTAGTCTGCCGGTAGCAATACACCGCCTGGCCAGTTGTTGCGATGACCCGAAAGACTCAATGCAATATGTATATCATGCCTCAACAATGGTATATGGATGAGACATGAAACCAAACCTAATGCAATATCAATGCTCATGGTGTATGAAATATGTATATCATGCCTCAACAGTGAATCAATAATTGAAATATAACATTATCAATTGACAAATATATGTCTAACAATCCGTTTTTATACAACCAATCCACAATATATAATCATTTTCATTTTTAAAAGCATGCTTTATAATTTAATTATAACAACAAATCACATAAATTTATCTCAAGATCATCCGGATCCTCAATTTCCCGATAATAATAATTTTTTATAAGCTCGAATGCTTTTAATTTAATTTTCAGTAATTGTTTTCAAATTAGTCCACCTTAGGGACAATTTAATTCGCAATATAACTTCATTATATTTTACAAGAAAAATAAACTAAAAAGGGGAACTAAAACCGTCTCTAAGTTTTAACGTCCCTCATTCTCGTTAATCCCTTAACATATTTTTAATTCCAATAAAATATAAATAATAGGGGAAAATCAATTAACCGGATCTACGTCCACATACACTTTCTAATTTAATTCTCCGAAGTATTTCTATCTCCGACATCATTTAATCCAATTATGGGTACTCCGTAAATTCTATAAAATTCCTAGATTTTCGTCTATCATTGGGGATTTAATTAAAAGTTTTTATCTACCCATAAACATACAACGGAGATTAATTAACGTTTTTTACGCACTATTAGTGAGTGTCAGATATGCATATATATAAGAATTTATATATGTAAATTCCCACCTATTTTAATCGCTTACAAACAGTCTCGAACAGTGCTCGTCGTGAACAGGTGTCGGCGCCCGAATATAGAGCTCGCCGACCAAAGTTGTCTAAAAATTATATCGAATATACCGAAACGTCTGTCTCGATGACCTATACGATATATACGAAGTCCATTAGCAATCGATAAACAACTTTGAATAAATCTAACGAAAACCAAACTGAAAATCATACTTATAATATGAAATTCTCGGTGAACCGCTCAACGGTTTCGCACCAAATTCGGATATATCGTGTACAACAATGAGAGAAAGCTATCCTCAAAATTTCACGTCAAACGAAGCCCAAATCGCCACCGAGTCGAACCAACTCAGTTCGGCCGAATTTGGTTCTGTCCATCACGCGCCACTACGACGCAAACCAATGCCGCCACGTCCTCTTGCACGACACCACGATGTCGTCGTCGCCCTCCTCTGTTAGGCGACCACAGATCGACGACCAAACCCTAGGTTGCGGCTGAAACCCTCACCAAATTGCGTCAGAACTGCAATCGCGACCACCTCCAGACGCCATGCGACCACCAAGAGCCAACAACGTCACCTTCGTCATTGCTCAAGGCCGACGACCTCAGCCCTAGCCCTAGGTCACGAAACACCACCTAATAAACAACCCCTCTCTCTCTCTCTCCCACGATCGACAACAAGATGAAGAGGATGATAGAGGAGTTGGTGCCGCTAAGAGAGAAGGAAAAGTAGTTAGTGGTTCACGTGGGGGAGGAGAAGAAGAAGAAGCTATGACCTTATCTCTTCTGCCGACTTACTCTTATTTCTAATTTTCCTCATTTAATTCACATGTGTGTGTATATATATGAATAAGTTATGTGTATAGATGTGTGTGATAATAAGTGACATACCACATTAGGCAAGGTTCACCTGGGCATCATTTCAAGTATCAAAATGTATTATAATTCCAATTCTCCTTTTTGTGTAACACTTTGTCACCTATTGAAATGTAGTACACCATGATTCATGTGGCCTACACGTGTGGTTGTGGTGAGATGCAATGGAGGGGCCGGTTCACCCAAATGCTAGGCCCAATAACCCATCATTCTATTTTCGTCTCTTTATATCCTTATAATATATATATTATAATTTTCACTAATATATATATGTCTAATAAATCCTGAAAATATATCGGGAACACCTAAATAAAATTATACGAACCTAAAAAATAAACGGGATGCCCATCATTCTAATTTAATTCTCCGAAGTATTTCTATCTCCGACATCATTTAATCCAATTATGGGTACTCCGTAAATTCTATAAAATTCCTAGATTTTCGTCTATCATTGGGGATTTAATTAAAAGTTTTTATCTACCCATAAACATACAACGGAGATTAATTAACGTTTTTTACGCACTATTAGTGAGTGTCAGATATGCATATATATAAGAATTTATATATGTAAATTCCCACCTATTTTAATCGCTTACAAACAGTCTCGAACAGTGCTCGTCGTGAACAGGTGTCGGCGCCCGAATATAGAGCTCGCCGACCAAAGTTGTCTAAAAATTATATCGAATATACCGAAACGTCTGTCTCGATGACCTATACGATATATACGAAGTCCATTAGCAATCGATAAACAACTTTGAATAAATCTAACGAAAACCAAACTGAAAATCATACTTATAATATGAAATTCTCGGTGAACCGCTCAACGGTTTCGCACCAAATTCGGATATATCGTGTACAACAATGAGAGAAAGCTATCCTCAAAATTTCACGTCAAACGAAGCCCAAATCGCCACCGAGTCGAACCAACTCAGTTCGGCCGAATTTGGTTCTGTCCATCACGCGCCACTACGACGCAAACCAATGCCGCCACGTCCTCTTGCACGACACCACGATGTCGTCGTCGCCCTCCTCTGTTAGGCGACCACAGATCGACGACCAAACCCTAGGTTGCGGCTGAAACCCTCACCAAATTGCGTCAGAACTGCAATCGCGACCACCTCCAGACGCCATGCGACCACCAAGAGCCAACAACGTCACCTTCGTCATTGCTCAAGGCCGACGACCTCAGCCCTAGCCCTAGGTCACGAAACACCACCTAATAAACAACCCCTCTCTCTCTCTCTCCCACGATCGACAACAAGATGAAGAGGATGATAGAGGAGTTGGTGCCGCTAAGAGAGAAGGAAAAGTAGTTAGTGGTTCACGTGGGGGAGGAGAAGAAGAAGAAGCTATGACCTTATCTCTTCTGCCGACTTACTCTTATTTCTAATTTTCCTCATTTAATTCACATGTGTGTGTATATATATGAATAAGTTATGTGTATAGATGTGTGTGATAATAAGTGACATACCACATTAGGCAAGGTTCACCTGGGCATCATTTCAAGTATCAAAATGTATTATAATTCCAATTCTCCTTTTTGTGTAACACTTTGTCACCTATTGAAATGTAGTACACCATGATTCATGTGGCCTACACGTGTGGTTGTGGTGAGATGCAATGGAGGGGCCGGTTCACCCAAATGCTAGGCCCAATAACCCATCATTCTATTTTCGTCTCTTTATATCCTTATAATATATATATTATAATTTTCACTAATATATATATGTCTAATAAATCCTGAAAATATATCGGGAACACCTAAATAAAATTATACGAACCTAAAAAATAAACGGGATGCCCATCATTCTAATTTAATTCTCCGAAGTATTTCTATCTCCGACATCATTTAATCCAATTATGGGTACTCCGTAAATTCTATAAAATTCCTAGATTTTCGTCTATCATTGGGGATTTAATTAAAAGTTTTTATCTACCCATAAACATACAACGGAGATTAATTAACGTTTTTTACGCACTATTAGTGAGTGTCAGATATGCATATATATAAGAATTTATATATGTAAATTCCCACCTATTTTAATCGCTTACAAACAGTCTCGAACAGTGCTCGTCGTGAACAGGTGTCGGCGCCCGAATATAGAGCTCGCCGACCAAAGTTGTCTAAAAATTATATCGAATATACCGAAACGTCTGTCTCGATGACCTATACGATATATACGAAGTCCATTAGCAATCGATAAACAACTTTGAATAAATCTAACGAAAACCAAACTGAAAATCATACTTATAATATGAAATTCTCGGTGAACCGCTCAACGGTTTCGCACCAAATTCGGATATATCGTGTACAACAATGAGAGAAAGCTATCCTCAAAATTTCACGTCAAACGAAGCCCAAATCGCCACCGAGTCGAACCAACTCAGTTCGGCCGAATTTGGTTCTGTCCATCACGCGCCACTACGACGCAAACCAATGCCGCCACGTCCTCTTGCACGACACCACGATGTCGTCGTCGCCCTCCTCTGTTAGGCGACCACAGATCGACGACCAAACCCTAGGTTGCGGCTGAAACCCTCACCAAATTGCGTCAGAACTGCAATCGCGACCACCTCCAGACGCCATGCGACCACCAAGAGCCAACAACGTCACCTTCGTCATTGCTCAAGGCCGACGACCTCAGCCCTAGCCCTAGGTCACGAAACACCACCTAATAAACAACCCCTCTCTCTCTCTCTCCCACGATCGACAACAAGATGAAGAGGATGATAGAGGAGTTGGTGCCGCTAAGAGAGAAGGAAAAGTAGTTAGTGGTTCACGTGGGGGAGGAGAAGAAGAAGAAGCTATGACCTTATCTCTTCTGCCGACTTACTCTTATTTCTAATTTTCCTCATTTAATTCACATGTGTGTGTATATATATGAATAAGTTATGTGTATAGATGTGTGTGATAATAAGTGACATACCACATTAGGCAAGGTTCACCTGGGCATCATTTCAAGTATCAAAATGTATTATAATTCCAATTCTCCTTTTTGTGTAACACTTTGTCACCTATTGAAATGTAGTACACCATGATTCATGTGGCCTACACGTGTGGTTGTGGTGAGATGCAATGGAGGGGCCGGTTCACCCAAATGCTAGGCCCAATAACCCATCATTCTATTTTCGTCTCTTTATATCCTTATAATATATATATTATAATTTTCACTAATATATATATGTCTAATAAATCCTGAAAATATATCGGGAACACCTAAATAAAATTATACGAACCTAAAAAATAAACGGGATGCCCATCATTCTAATTTAATTCTCCGAAGTATTTCTATCTCCGACATCATTTAATCCAATTATGGGTACTCCGTAAATTCTATAAAATTCCTAGATTTTCGTCTATCATTGGGGATTTAATTAAAAGTTTTTATCTACCCATAAACATACAACGGAGATTAATTAACGTTTTTTACGCACTATTAGTGAGTGTCAGATATGCATATATATAAGAATTTATATATGTAAATTCCCACCTATTTTAATCGCTTACAAACAGTCTCGAACAGTGCTCGTCGTGAACAGGTGTCGGCGCCCGAATATAGAGCTCGCCGACCAAAGTTGTCTAAAAATTATATCGAATATACCGAAACGTCTGTCTCGATGACCTATACGATATATACGAAGTCCATTAGCAATCGATAAACAACTTTGAATAAATCTAACGAAAACCAAACTGAAAATCATACTTATAATATGAAATTCTCGGTGAACCGCTCAACGGTTTCGCACCAAATTCGGATATATCGTGTACAACAATGAGAGAAAGCTATCCTCAAAATTTCACGTCAAACGAAGCCCAAATCGCCACCGAGTCGAACCAACTCAGTTCGGCCGAATTTGGTTCTGTCCATCACGCGCCACTACGACGCAAACCAATGCCGCCACGTCCTCTTGCACGACACCACGATGTCGTCGTCGCCCTCCTCTGTTAGGCGACCACAGATCGACGACCAAACCCTAGGTTGCGGCTGAAACCCTCACCAAATTGCGTCAGAACTGCAATCGCGACCACCTCCAGACGCCATGCGACCACCAAGAGCCAACAACGTCACCTTCGTCATTGCTCAAGGCCGACGACCTCAGCCCTAGCCCTAGGTCACGAAACACCACCTAATAAACAACCCCTCTCTCTCTCTCTCCCACGATCGACAACAAGATGAAGAGGATGATAGAGGAGTTGGTGCCGCTAAGAGAGAAGGAAAAGTAGTTAGTGGTTCACGTGGGGGAGGAGAAGAAGAAGAAGCTATGACCTTATCTCTTCTGCCGACTTACTCTTATTTCTAATTTTCCACATTTAATTCACATGTGTGTGTATATATATGAATAAGTTATGTGTATAGATGTGTGTGATAATAAGTGACATACCACATTAGGCAAGGTTCACCTGGGCATCATTTCAAGTATCAAAATGTATTATAATTCCAATTCTCCTTTTTGTGTAACACTTTGTCACCTATTGAAATGTAGTACACCATGTTTCATGTGGCCTACACGTGTGGTTGTGGTGAGATGCAATAGAGGGGCCGGTTCACCCAAATGCTAGGCCCAATAACCCATCATTCTATTTTCGTCTCTTTATATCCTTATAATATATATATTATAATTTTCACTAATATATATATGTCTAATAAATCCTGAAAATATATCGGGAACACCTAAATAAAATTATACGAACCTAAAAAATAAACGGGATGCCCAATAATTACTATAACTGGTATAACTTGATTGGGATAAAAATCCAACCACCGAAACATCGGGTACGTACAAGACCCACCGAATAACCACAAATAACTAGGGCACGAAAAGAATCCAAAACAATAATCAAGTACAACCACATCAACACATAGGAGCACTTAGAAACATGAAGAAATAGGCACACCAAAGAAACATAATACGTACATACAAACACAAAGTACGTCAGTCAAACAAGGCACATAATAAACCAAATACGAAAGAAAACTATAGTTCCTCACGTCACCTTGCACATCCTAAGCTTGACAAGATGCTTAGTGATAATGTCCCAACTATATCGTGTAAATACAAACACAGAAAACAAGAAAGGAGAATACAAATACTCCTAAGCACGCCAGCAAAACAAGGCACGTCAATCAAATGAAACACATATTAATCCCATTACAAGGGAAAACAAAACGTCAAACCCCTAAAGCACTAAATGCCGAACTCGCACAGCTGAGTCGAAACCTTTAACGTCGTTCAATGAAACGTGCCACCACCCAGTCGAAACACTAAAAGGTAAATGTCGAAACGAATCCACTTAGTTGACAATAAGAATCCCCGTAAACGTTTCACCAAGTCTGAAAACTAAACGTCAAACGTCGGAATGGAACCATGTAATCGGCACTAATACCCACGTAAACCTCTAGCCATATCCAAAACACAAAACATTACTTCAAGTAGCGTAATCACTAAAGAAACTCCACGAAGTCATCAAAGAGACAATTGCAGAGTCGTGCTATCGAATCTCACGTCAACGTTTCACCAAGTCATAAATAATACTGTCACGTCAAGTCATGTAATAGCCACGGAAGTCCACGAAGTCATCGAGGAAAAATCGCAACGTCGTCCAGTCGAGTGCATACGTAAACGCAAAACATTTACACATGAGATACCAACAATAACCATGACGTCCTGAACAAGTGACGTCACAACCGAAATTAAATCGAAAAATAATTCCAGAAAATTGGAAAATAATATGGGTTATTACAATAATGGTGTAGCCGAGAGAATGAACTGGACCATTATGGACAAAGTCAGAAGTATGATCAGTATGACTAAGTTGTCAAAGCCATTCTAGGGTAAAAAAGTTAGAGCAGCTATCTACCTGATCAACAGATCACCATCAATACCGCTACAGTTCGAAGTACCAGAAAAAGTATGGAGTGGAAGAGATCCCTCATATTCTTACCTGAGAGTATTTGGGTACAAGGCATTTGCACACGTATTCAAGAAACAAAGACATAAGCTCGATCTGAAATCAACTCCTTGCATCTTCATTGGCTATGGAGATGAATAATTTGGATACAGACTATGGGATCCAGAATCGAAGAAGGTTATCAGAAACAGGGATGTTGTGTTCCAAGAGAGCCAAACATACAAAGACACTAAAAAATTCACAGAGACCGGTGGTTCTAGTCCGAGTGTTACAAACATCATCCCAGATCCTACACCAGTACAGTTGATCCCGGATAATGAAGAAATACATGATGAAATTCCAGAAGCAGAGGAAAAAGAAGAACCTGAGGGTGTTGAGCAGAGGGAACCACAAATCCCTCCACCAGAAGCTACAGAACCAGAAGTAGCTCTTCCAGTTGAAAAGCCTCAGCTAAGAAGATCTGAAAGATGCCAACCGCTGATTTAATCGAGAAGATATCCAGAGTCAGACTATATTCTGCTTACTGATGAGGGGGAGCCAGAATGTTTTCAGGAAGTAATCAGCCATACAGACAAAGGTAAATGGTTGCAAGCTATGCAAGAAGAGATGAGTTCCTTACAGAAGAACCAGACTTATGAGTTGGTGAGACTTCCCAAAGGCAAGAAAGTATTGAAAAATAATAGGTGTTCAAGCTGAAGAAAGACGCCAACGGAAAGCCGATAAAACACAAAGTCCGATTGGTTGTCAAAGGATTCAAATAGAAGAAAGACATCGACTTTGACGATATATTCTCACCAGTGGTGAAAATGACCTCAATTCGAGTGATACTCGGATTAACAGCTAGTCTGAACCTAGAACTTGAACAGATGGACGTCAAGACAACATTCCTCCATGGAGATCTACAGGAGGAAATTTATATGGACCAACCAGAAGGTTTTAAAGTTACAGGGAAAGAGCATATGGTCTGCAAACTGAAGAAGAGTCTCTACGGCCTCAAGCAAGCACCGAGAGAATCGTACATAAAGTTTGACTCATTCATGGTAGGTCATAGTTATAAGAGAACTGCTGCAGATCAATGCGTCTACATTCAAAAATTCCCAGATGGTAACTTTGTTATTCTATTGTTGTATGTTGATGACATGTTGATAGTTGGACATGATGCTAGTATGATCAGCAAGCTGAAGCAAGAACTGTCCAAGTCCTTTGACATGAAGGACCTAGGCCCAGCTCAACAGATATTGGGCATGAAGATTGTTCATGACAGGAAAGCCAAGAAATTGTGGTTGTCACAAGAGAAGTACGTTGAATGGGTGATTGCAAAGTTCAACATGGGAAATGCCAAGCCAGTCAGTACTCCGCTGGCTAATCACTTCAACCTAAGCAAGCAATTGTGTCCCTCTTCGATGAAAGAAAAGGAAGAGATGGAAACAATCCCTTACTCTTCAGTCGTTGGTAGCTTGATGTATGCAATGGTTTGCATCAGACTGGATATAGCTCACGCTGTAGGCGTTGTAAGAAGATTTCTTTCAAATCTAGGTAAAGACCATTGGGAAGCAGTCAAGTGGATTCTTAGGTACCTGAAAAGTACATCGAAACTATGTTTGTGCTATGGGGGAGTAGAACCAGTCTTGGAGGGCTATACAGATTCAGATATGGCCGGTGACATTGATAGTAGGAAATCTACATCAGGATTCCTATTTACTTTTACAGGGGGAGCTGTATCATGGCAATCAAAATTGCAGAAGTGTGATGCTTTATCTACAACTGAAGCTAAATACATTGCCGCAACGGAAGCTGGAAATGAAATGTTGTGGGTAAAGCGGTTTGTCCAAGAACTGGGTGTTAGTCAGAAAGAATACAAAGTGCATTGTGACAGTCAGAGTGCTCTGGACTTGAGCAAGAATTCAATGTACCATTCCCGCACGAAGCATATCGATATTCGCTATCACTGGATACGTAAAGTAATGGAGCTACAATTATTGAAGATTGTGAAGATCCACACAGACAAGAACCCGACAAACATGTTGACAAAAGTGGTTACTCGAGAGAAGCTAGAGCTATGCAGAGACATATCCAATATGGACATCAACTGAAGCGCAGCAGAAGACGTTCTCCTCCGATTGGTATGGAATGGGGAGAATTGACAGTTCCATACCCCAACTCTCAACCATCAACACCGCATGCAAAGGTCAAGATTATCAAGCCAACGCATGCTTCAATCCAAGTTAAGAATGGCAGCTCATGGATCATGCTTGGAGAATTTCAGCATATCCATATTCAAATGTCAAGATTTGCAACTCCATGCGCAAGTTGGTGTTTTGTTTGGTTTCTCTCCTTCGGCTATAAATATGGGTATTGTATGTATTGTAAAGAACAAGAGCATGAAATATAGAGGAGAGTTCTGTGAGAGTGAGGCAGAGAGTTTGAGAGGTAGAGTTGAGTGATTTGTAATATCCTTCTCCCCACCATTATTTCTTCAAACGTTAGTAAACTCTCTCAAAGTGGACGTAGGTACCAATTGGGCCGAACCACTATATATCTCGGTGTCTATATTTGTTGTGTGTGTGTGTTTGGAATTTGTTCGGGTATATCAGGTGGTGGTGGCTATAGTATATTAGTAAGGACAAGGTCGCAAATAAATATGTGGTGGATGAATACAGCTTGTTAGATAAGGTCTATGATTCAGAAAGACTTCTTATTCTTCCTTGATTCTAATAGATCACTATTTAAATACTGGAACACTAATCTTATAGCACTCTTTAAGGAATTAGGTCTATGATCCAGGAAGACTTCTTATTCTTCATTAATTCTAATAGATCACTCACTAACGATTTATTAAAACACTTGAAAACTAATCTTATACCACTATCAAAGAAATTAGATATATTTGAGTTATTTACCGAAAACTAGTAGAGTTTAAGTACAAGTGGATTTGAATTTAAAATAGGATATTAAATTAATTACATACTTAAACACTAAATAACAATTTATTAAAAATACTGAAACCCTAATTTATAGGACTCTTGCAGAATTCAAGAACAATTGGATTTGAATGTAAAACTTGACACAAAATTATATATATATGCAGATATTTAACAATAAATAAATTTTTTATTGTAGTCCACATTATGCATTGAAAGAAAATCAGAGTATCATTTTCTTTTCTATTTATCTTACTTAATGACCAAAACACCAAACGAAAACTCATCTAACAATATATTAAAAATACCCACTTTAAAGAACACAAACCTTGTGGATGCAGAGAGAGAGAGAGTGATCGAGAGTTGATACGAAAACAATTTGACTTACATGTGTGTTGCTTGTCTCTCTTTTTTTCTATCTTGATAAAAAAAAAAATCAGAGAAGAACACATTTTAATATTTTATAGTTACATGAATAAAACTGCATTTCAAAATATTTTCTTAATAAAGTTTTATGGCTTCTGTTATTACATATATATATTTTAAAAAAGATGAAAAAGAATTGATAAATTTCTAAAAATTGTCCATGAAATTACGAAAATTTTTATCTAAATGAAGAGCTTGATCGGAAAATAATGCCTGAATTAAAGCTTGTGTTTGTAGCCCCTCCTTTTCTGTCTCCCTCAATGGAGAGCTTGAGGGATATTTCAAGGGAGCACAAGGCCTATGGCAAGGAGATACACTCTCCCCATTTCTCTTTGTGATTGTCATGGATGTCCTCACCACCATCATCAACCATTCTATTGACAACAACACTGGTTTTTTATACCATTGGAGATGTAAGAAAACTCAACTAACTCATGTGTGTTTTGCAGATGACTTGATGATGTTTTGCCATGGAGACTCTTATTCCCTCAGTGTGCTTCTCAATGGTCTTAAAACCTTCTCTGATATTTCCGGGCTAAGGCCAAATCTTTCAAAAAGTTTCATTTTCATGGCTAATGTGCCAAATGAGCAACAAGAAGAGATGAAGGCTTTATCAGGTTTTGGGAGTGGAGTTTTCCCAATCAAGTTTCTTGGACTACATCTGTCTCTTACAAAGCTTAAAGCAAATGACTACAAGACCATTGTGGAGAGAATCACCTCTAGAATCTCTCACTGGCCTTCCAAGCTCTTGTCCTATGCTGGCCGACTACAGCTTGTAAAAACTATTCTCTACAGCATGCATTTCTACTGGAGCACTCACCTCATTTTACCTCTTCAGGTAATCAAAGACATTAATAGAATTCTAAGGAAGTATCTATGGTCAGGAAAGGACCTTAAAGCTGCTAGAGCTAAAGTCAAGTGGAGCTCATGATGTTTCCCTATAGAGAGTGGAGGATTGGGAATTCCCAACATATTAAGCCTCAACAAAATCACTCTACTTAGGCATATTTGGTCTCTATTCCAAGATGAAGGCCAATCCATCTAGTATGATTGGGTGCACTCCAATCTAATCCAAAACAACAGCCTATGGTCCATAAAACCTTCTCCCTTAAGCTCTTGGAACTGGAGATGCATTTTGTGACACCCCCAAATTTCCATGCATAGGTTGGCCAGACTCATACACAGAAAACTACACAAAATATATTATCCATTGTATATATGCATGGACATGAACATGGTAAAACATATCTGCACAAATAACTACAAATAAATGTATACGTATAAACATAATATATACTATCATATGTAGTCATAAATCAAAACCTACGATAACCGATCTATACATGAGTGGTTATATATATCACAAATCTATACATATACACATGATCTATACATATACTCTTGGATCTATACATAAATATATAACATAATATATATCATCATATATATACATAAATGCAAACATATTATAACAGATTTATACATATGTTTTCACATAACTACGGATCTATACATACATGTTTATATAGCTACTGATCTATACATATAACCATATAGCTATGGATCTATACATACATGCTCATATAACTACGAATCTATACATATAGACATATCACTATGGATCTACACTTCAACCTTGCGGATGGAAGTGCTGAGGACCTAAAATAACAACAAAGGTTCCGAATTTTAGTACAAAGAGGAATAGTAAAATATATGTCTTGCCTGATTTGGAGAGCTTATACCATCATAAATCCGGATCCGATCCAACCTTAACCTCTCAACCTTCACAATTTCGGGGGAAAATTATGAAGAAGAAGAAGTAGTAGTAGAGAATGAGATGATAGCACAATCTGAAGTTAATGATGTATATATAGTAGGAGCTAGGTTTAGGTAGATTATTAGAATGCCCCCAGATCTACCAAAATCACAAAAGTGCCATAACCATAATGACTACCATGCCCCTTAATAATTCATCTATTTACGAAACATACCTAGCATTCATAAAATGACTAGAGTATCCTTACTCAAAAATCTAAATACCCAACATGCCATCCGAAATAAATAACCAAATAAAATAATCATTATTTAAATACGAGGTATTACATTATTGAGAGGTTGAGAGGTTAAGGTTGGATCGGATCCGGATTTATGGTGGTATAAGCTCTCCAAATCAGGCAAGACATATGTTTTTCTTTTCCTCTTTGTACTAAAATTCGTAACCTTTGTTTAGTGCTCCTATAAACTGTTATACATTAATTTTATATATGTATACTTATGAGTATTAGCATGTTCAAATATGTTGTCACGCCCCGTTATTCCTGAGACTCCAATCCGGAGAATCAGCGAATCCCGAGGTATGACGTCACGGAAAATGACCACTAGAATCAATAACAACAACGACAAACATGGAATAAGAATGAAAACAAGGTATCCCATGCCACCTGAGTGATAGAAACTCAGTAATAAATTCTAACAAAAATTCGGCAGAGTTCCGTTTGTAAATGAAACATCCGGACAACCCAAAAGTAACACAACAAAAGAACCTGCCCATAACAACATAAATAGAATCAATGGCACGTAGCCCAACATTCCAGAACCTACTAGGGCCGAGGTAGTGGAAATAAAACAACCCCTACCTCCACACAACCCTTTCTAAAACCAACTGAGCCACCAAGCTCGAATAAGAATACAAAACATCATACGGTAGTACCGAAATGATACAAAGGCACCCAAAAAATAATAAATACACAGAATGGAGATACAACATAAGGGGATCTACCAATAGCCTGGCTCCCAAGAGAATAAAAGAATACACAAGTACGACTACGGAAGGAGGAAGAAAACTACCATCCCAAATCACCCGTACCATCGCCGCTGAAAGCGTCGTGATGCATCCACCTGCAAACCTGCAATCTCTGTGGGGGTGAGCACAACCTCGGGGGCTCACCATAATATCAAAATATCACACTCATAGCAGTCTAGAAAAAGTTAACCATCCCATGTGCATGCATCTATCCTAGGCTAGTCAATCGTCTCATATGGCACCCCGCCAATCCGAGACCCCCATCAATAACCTCATCACCAACCTGAAGTGCACTACGGATATCATAAGAACTATAGATCAACGAAAATATAAACAACACATGTATACATATATATATATAACATCCTATAAATAACTAAGCCTGTCACCTAGGCCTATAGACAACCAATCTGAACTCCACTCTCATCTAGAGATACAACCAGAACTAACTATCTACCATACCGTGCACCTAACACGCTGCTCAAGGTTCCTAGGAGGTAAATAGATCACTCACTAGGACTACCGAAAGTGAATCATCATAACCATCCCCACAACTCGATCATCATATCAAATCATTCCTAGAGAGAAAGTCGTTCTCACATTTTCTATCTTTAATTCAGTTCTTCTATTTACAATAACCAATGAACCAACCCGTTAATTCGAAGAGACATAAAAAGGGAAGATACTATCCCCACACCAGATTCGGTAACCAACCGAACTATCTCTAACTCACATAGTCTATCTAGGCACTAGAAAGGGTTATTGGAGTCATTTAGTCCCAAACATATGCCATGGTCCTCGGTTTTTTAAAGAAAAACGCTGAACCCCGAAGGATTCAACCGGTTTTTAAGAAAACGTTAGGACCCGATCAAATCTGATTTGCTTCCAACGTCTCCGAACCCAACCAAAACCCCAGGAACCGCACTATGTGTGCGTAACTCTACATCACAAGTCTGGGCTCAAACCCAAGGAATAACTATACAAGAAGGAAGAACTACTAGAGTTCAAACCGATAACCATTTTAAAATCACTTTTAAACCTCTTTCAAATCTGGTCCTAAGACCTTTAACATTTATTTAAAATTTTATAAAAATAATCCCGTAAGAGTGCCCAAACAAAATCGGGCACATGAAGGAATCCCAGACAACAAGCTAGGAGGAACCTGGATTTATCGACTTCAAATGATATTTTCGGAAATCTCTTTCAAAAGAGAATTTGAATTCGGTACTCCTAGTCCCAAGAATTTAAACATATTTTACAAAACAAGTTTTTGATTTCTGACTTTCAAAAATAGTTAATGAGCACCGGGGTAATTAAATAACATGATTTATATAAATTGAAAAGCTTTAAGTTTTCAAAACTTTGAGAAAACCCTGTTTTGATCACAAAGATCCAAACCATGACCCATATTTCAAGGCACCGGAATAACCACGATTTAATACTCAAAAATATTCCCACAAATGGGAGGAAAGGATAACGAGCTCACAAATAACAACAGTTGAAATAGAGAGACGACAAGATTTATAAGCCTAGAGCAACCTTTGAATTTCTAAACTCCTCACACCACCGAAGTGGTCTAACAATCAACCCGTGGTAGTACCACTCACCAACCACGAATGCCTATATGGCCGAACATTTCAAACTCAACTAAGTCCTTGTAAAGCGTTAACCAACTCAACTACACACCCAACTCGGGGGAAGGGCAGTTAATCACCAAAACCTTTTTCATTCATATCCACACTCAACTCAATTAAGTTTCAGTATATTGTTAACCAGCTCAACTAGAGCCCAACTCAAAGGGAACAGTTTAACCCCAAAGCCTATTTCCATTTATTTTCACGTAACCACCTGGAACACATGCCAATCGTGGATCCACTAATCCAGGTTTTAACATTGCTACATTTCCTTTCTTTTAAATTTTAAAATCTTTAACTTGTATTCACACTGAGTTAATTTCCACCATTTTTAATGAATTTACAAATACCATTCCGATCACAGCCACCCAACCATAGCTCCCAAGGAAAAACATAAATTTTATTACAATAAAGATATCATCTGCTCAATAACAACAAATATCAACAATATAAAAGATCAATAAATGATCATATAAATGAATGAAAGCTCAATGTGAATGTTATGCAATGCCAATGCCAACAACACCCTATCTAGCATGGGACAACCGGGTATAATGTCGCCAAAGTAACACAACCACGAGGATTATATCGACTCGTGAAAAACATACCGTGTTCGGATCACATCCTCCCACGCCTCCCTGATTCCCAGATTACTAGTCCGCTGGTAGCGAGAGACACCGCCTGGCTAGTTGTTGCGACTACCCGAAAGACTCACTTACACCAATGGTATATAAATGAGACATGAAACCACATCCAATGCAATATCAATGCTCATGGTGTATGAAATATGCATAACATGCCTCAACAATGAGTCAATAATCAAAATATAACATTATCAATTAACAATTATATGTCTCACAATCCGTTTTTATACAACCAATCCACAATATATAATCATTTTCATTTTTAAAAGTATGTTTTATAATTCAATTATAGCAGCAAATCACGTTATTTTATCTCAAGATCATCCGGGTTCTCAATTTCCCGATACTAATAAATTCTTATAAGTTATCCCCCAACTTATTTTTAATTTTAATAAAATATAAATAATAGGGGAAAATCAATTAACCGGATCAACGTCCACATACACCTTCTAATTTAATTTCTCCGAAGTATTTCTATTTTTGACATCATCTAATCCAACTATGGGTATTTTATAAATTTTATAAAATTCCTAAATTTTCGTCTATCACTAGGAATTTAATTAAACGTTTTTATTTACCCATAAACATGCAACGAAGATGTATTAACGTTTTCTACGCACTATTAGTGAGTGTCAGATTTGCATATATATAATAATATATATATGTAAATTCCTACCTATTTTATTTGCTTACAAACTGTCCCGCCGTGAACAATGCCGACGCCCGAATATAGAGCCCGCCGACCAATGTCGCCCGAAAATTATTTTGAATATACCGAAACGTCCGTCTCGATGACCTATATGATATATACGAAGCCCATTAGCAATCGATAAATAAATTTGAACAAATCTAACGAAAACCAAACTAAAAAATCGTACCTATAATCTGAAATTCCAGGCGAACCGCTCAACGGTTTCACACCAAATTCGGATATATCATGTACGACATTGAGAGAAAGCTATCCTCAAAGTTTCACACCAAAAGAAGCCCGAATCGACACTGAGTCAACCCAACTCGGTCTGGCCGAACTCGTCACTGGTCACCACTGGTCATCTCGCACCACCACGACGTGAACCACCACCACCACCACCACGTCGTCGTGCATCTTCTCATGACACCATCACCACCAGGTCATCGTCGCCAACGACCACCAAACCCACGACTGAAACCCTAACTCACCGTTGAAACCCTCTTCAGAATACGTCGTCTATAATCGTGACCACCTCGCGCCGCCACCACGCCATCGTGCACCACCAGCGACCCTAGTCACCGCCGTCGCCAGCCCTGGTTGAACCCTAGGTCGCGAACCACCGTCATCGCCTCCTCCAGCCGACCACCTTGCACGAACCCTCTTTTTCTCTGCTCCGACCTCTCTCTCTAGCCGCGAATCAGCCGACAAGGTGAAAAAAGAGATGGTCAGTTGTCGCAAGGAGAAAAAACGAGAAGATGAAGCCCTGGTTGTGGTTCGCAACGAGAATAAATGATGCATCGTTTCTCTCTCAACCACACATCCCTTATCCACTATGTATATATAATTTTCCATTAATTTTATATATACATAAATACCCACATATATATATATATTCTCCCAATTAATAATATAGGTATAATAAATCCCAAAAATGTACCGGGAACCCCCAAATAAAATCACACGAGCCCGTAAATATAAATGGGACGCCCAATAATTATTACTGTATAACTAGCTCGGGGTAAAAACTCAACCATCGGAACATCGGGTACGTACAAGACCCACCGAATAACCACAAGCAATATGGCACGAAAAGAATCCAAAATAATAATCAAGTACAATCACATAACATATAGGAGCACTTAGAAACACGAAGAAATAAGCACACCAAGCAAACAAATCATGTACATGCAAACACAAAGTACGTCAGTCAGACAAGGCACGTACTATACCAAATACGAAAGAAAATTACAACTCCTTACGTCACCTAGTACATTCTAAGCCCGACAATATGCTAAGTGATAACGTACCAACTATATCGCGTAAATACAAAAACAGAAAACAAGAAAGGAGAATACAAGTACTCCTAAGAACGCAAGCTAAACAAGGCACATCAACTAAATGAAACACATACTAATCCCATTACAAGGGGAAAAAAACGTCGAACCCCTAATGCACCAAATGACAAACTCGCACAACAGCGTCGGAGCCTTAAACATCGTACAACGAAATGTACCGCCACCCAGTCAAGACACTAAACGTTGAGCGTCAAAACGAATTCACGTAATCGACACTAAAGCCCACATAAACCTCTAGCCACGTCCGAAACATAAAACATCACATCAAATAGCGTAATCACCAAAGAAACCCCACAAAGTCACCGAAGAGACAATTACGGAGTTGTGCTATCGAATCCAGAACTCACATCAACGTTTCACCAGTTCGAAACATTAAATTCACCGTCAATTCTCGTAATTGTCAAAGAAGCTCCACGAAGTCGGCAATAAGCAATGGTCGTGTCATCCCGTCGTAACAAGACAGAAACACAAAAAATTTACACGTGAGATATCAAGAATAACCATGACGTCATGAACAAGTGACGTCATAACCGAAAATAAATCGGAAATAATTCCAGAAAATTGGGAAAATAATATGGGATGTTACATATGTATTGATATGTAGTTATATGAACATGTATGTGTAGATCCGTAGCTATATGTGTAGATATGTAGTTATATGAACATGTATGGGTAGATCCGTAGCTATATATATTGATATGAAGTTATATCAGCATGTATGTGTAGATCCGTAGCTATGTCTATATGTATAGATCCGTAGTTATATGAGCATGTATGTATAGATCCATAAGTATATGGTTATATGTATAGATCAGTAGTTATATGAGCATGTATGTATAGAACCGTAGTTATGTGAAAATATATGTATAGATTTGTTATAATATGTTTGTATTTATATATATATATATAATGATATATATTATGTTATACATTTATGTATAGATCCGAGAGTATATGTATAAATCATGTGTATATGTATAGATTTGTGATATATATAACCACTCGTGTATAGATCGATTATCGTAAGGTTTGATTCATGACTACATATGATAGTATATATTCTATTTATACGTATATACATTTATTTATAGTTATTTGTACAGATCTGTTTTACCATATTCATGTCCATATATATATATATACAATGGGTATTATATTCTGTATAGTTTTCTGTGTATAGGTCTGGTCAACCTATGCATGAAAATTTGGGAGTGTCGCACATTTTGAAGCTAAGAGGACTTGCTAGGTCTTTTATAAGACATCACATAATGGATGGCAAAAACACATTTCTTTGGCTTCCCTATGGACAACTAAGTAATGTGATCAACTCTCAACATTCCTGCATTCAACATGAAACAAGAATGATCTAGTTTGTATACTGATTAGAGGAAATGATTGAAGGATCGGTCAGAACATTAGTGAAACAACTCTTGATGGTTGTTTTGATATCCTTCCCACCATCCACCATGGCGCCAAGGATTGGACTTCTTGGATCCTATCTCCCAATGGAAAATTTAACCTCAGGAATACTTATTCTCCTCTTATTCCTCCCACCTACATCTCTGCCTAGTACTATTCTATTTGGTTCCCCAACCATATCCCTAGACAAGATTTCATCACTTGGCTTGCCACTAGGAACAAACTCAGTACTAAAGATAGGCCAGGAATCCCTTCAGGTGACTCTATCTTATGCCCTCTTTTCATCACTTGGCTTGCCACTAGGAACCAACTACTAAAGGTTCATTCTCTACTGGTATATGGAATTGGATTCAATACATGTGTGGAGTGTACCATGGAAACCCTTTTTTGTTCTCCATCAT
Source organism: Cornus suecica (assembly GCA_963922005.1). NCBI lineage: Eukaryota > Viridiplantae > Streptophyta > Magnoliopsida > Cornales > Cornaceae > Cornus > Cornus suecica. Next base: position 78,042,593 of record OY998239.1, read on the forward strand.
TGATTGGATGTCAACCCTTTGGAAGCCTAGCTCCAAGTCCATAACTGCAACTGTTTACAGACTTTGTTTCTCAGGAGCAATATACTTTGTTTGACAAGAAAGGAATGCCAAATTATTCTCGGGAGTCCATAGTACCCCTGAGGCCATCAGAATCAAGATTGAAAACTACATGAGATATAGACTGATGTCCATCAATTTTAAGGAGTGCTCTAAAGCCAGGGAGGTTGCTTTTATATGGAGATTGCCTTTGCATGATCATGATTAATTGAACTCAGGTTCTCTATTTTGTTGTATATGGCACAACTTGTTTGATAGGTTGGAACCTTACTTTCCAACACTTTTATTTTGTTTTTGTCTAGTTGCTTCTTTCGTTTAAGCTTTAGTTCTGATGTCCTTAGCCCTTTTGGCTTGTTTTATTTGTTAGGGTTCGCACACCCTATGTACGAAGCTGTGCACACCTACAAATCAGAAAACGCACACAAACACACCAAAAAATTGACACAAGAATATATACATGGTTCAGCCAAATAAGCCTACGTCCACGGAGAGCACCGTTTCACTAAAAATCACTGAGAGGATTACAAATGGGTGATTCGCATATCACACACGCACACACACTGTGTATACTCATGCCTGTATCATCGGAATAATATAAACGTATATTATTCCTAACTCTCTCTCTCTATTTATGTGTACCCTCTGCGCACCGCATGTGTTTTACTCGCACTAGGTGTTTTATTCACACCGGTACCATCCCTCTGGCGCCGGCCAAATCTGGCTCTCTGGTGCCGGCCTATTCTAGCTCTCTGCCTAGTACACCGAATAAAATAAGCTACACCTATATTTATAGGAGAGGCTAGAGTGGAAGTCAAGTCAATCAATCCAATTAGGAATTGATCTCCTACCATAACTATGATTGCTTAATGGCTAAGTTATATTCCCCCTTCACAAAGGAGTCACCAAATATAACAAGGTTCTAGTCAAATAGAGATAGCTTGGTGGCTAAGTTTAACTTTCCCTGCAAGGAAAGGAGTGACCATATCTAACAATCTCCCACTTGACGACTTTCCATCCAATCAATCAACTCCATCAATGATCAGTGCATTACGATGCTCTCATTCCTGTCTTCAAGCTTGAAGACCCAATTTAGTCATCATGACTATGCTGATAGCTCCCACTGCATGAGCAATATCTGGTATGGTGCAGAAAATGTGACCTCTGTTGTGTCTGACCTCTCTGTCTTGCGATCGCTATAGCGTCTGACCTTTTTGCCTTGCAACCTTTGTCGCTCCAAACCTTAATAACACCTTCACCGGGTGCGGGCGGGCGCGTCCCTGCTCTAATTGGGTTGATTCCTCCGCCAAAATGTCGGGCTTCGAATTCTCTTTCCGTAGATATATTATAAGCCTCGTTCCGATAAATGATACTCCGGAAAATCACGCCGAACCGAAACTGTTGCTCGACGGAGTCAAAAAACTGGCCGGAACTTCAGGCGGCGCGTAGGGGTGCGTGCGACACTTTCCGGCGACGTGCTTAACACTGTTGGCTTCATCTCGTCGAGCCAAAGCTCTTGGTGTGGTCGGTTTCTGATTTAGGGCACTAGAAAAAATCATATCTGGACCAGATCGTCGGGCTTCGTGATTTGCTCCAACCTCGGACTCTGATACCACTTGTTAGGGTTCGTACACCCTATGTACGAAGCTGTGCACACCTGCAAAATCAGAAAACGCACACAAACACACCAAACAATCGACACAAAAATATATACGTGGTTCAGCCAAATAAACCTACGTCCACGGAGAGCACCGTTTCACTAAAAATCACTGAGAGGATTACAAGGGGGTCATTCGCAGATCACACACGCACACACACTGTGTATACTCATGCCTGTATCACCGGAATAATATAAACGTATATTATTCCTAACTCTTTTTCTCTATTTTTGTGTACCCTCTACGCACCGCATGTGCTTTACTCGCACTAGGTCTTTCACTCACACCGGTACCAGCCCTCTGGCACCGGCCTAATCTGGCTCTCTGGTGTCGGCCTATTCTGGCTCTCTGCCTGGTACACTGAATACAATAGGCTACACCTATATTTATAGGAGAGGGTAGAGTGGAGGACAAGTCAATCAATCCAATTAGGAATTGATCTTCTACCATAACTGTGATTGCTTGATGGCTAAGTTATATTCCCCATTAACAAAGGAGTCACCAAATATAACAAGATCCTAGTCAAATAGAAATAGATTGGTGGCTAAGTTTAACTTTCCTTGCAAGGAAAGGAGCCACCATATCTAACAGTATTACCATGCAGGCCTGTCTGCATAGGTAGTTTTTTGGTTTCTTTTTATACTTTACTGACTTACCCAAAAAAACATTGTTACAATGGTTCATCTTAAAAGTTTTAATAAAAAAAAAATAGTACATGAAATATTATATATCTTAATAGTAATTAATTTAGACAAAAAAAAGATAGTAAAACTTGGTAAGGAAACCATGCATATGGATGGTAATGTTATTGTTGACACAAAAAATGAGCAAACACATAGTAGGGGCGGATGGTGATGTGGCAAAAAGCTAGACCGGACCAAGGATAGCCCAGGAATGAAAGAATCCTACTAGTGAGAAACATTTTGTGTGAATCATCCTGGAACAATAGTGATTTATGCTATTACTTAGGATGTTTATTTAGAAACTAAGTTAGTTTAGGATTTATTTCTTAATTATTCTTTGGATAATGATTGAATTAAGTTATTTATCTTATATAGTATCATCATGTAATCAGTTATTCAATATAAATAATAACCCAAACCTCTGTTTTAGAGGTCTAGCACCAAACACAAAAATGTTCGTGCTACATTAACAGACTCTATTTTCATTATGATTCAATTATTGCACTTTCTATTCCTTGCACTCCTTTCGTTATCGCACTTTTCATATATCGTTATTTTCAATTCCTTGCACAACTTTACTTTTGCGTCAATCTTTACATTCCAAGTCATTTACCTTCCTTGAAATCGTTTTTTCAATTCTTTTATGTTCCTTTTCCTATGCTTCTCAATTAGTTAAAGTCCTTTTTGTTAAGGCAATCAGAACCCTTCACGAGAATTGAATTATCTCTCTACCTCGTAAATTGCTTGATTATTTCCTTTCGTTTAAAAGAGACGAATACTCGTTCCTTTTTAACTGGTTGAACTCCGTCACCAGTTCTGGCACGTCCGCATCTCACAAAAGATAAGAATTGGCCAATCCTGCGATCGATTTGTGGAACAAACAAATAGTTATTTAATAAGAAAAACTCAAAAACTTAATTAGAAAATATCTTATATAGATCTACACATACGGATTCGGATAAAGAAAAAAATAAGAAATTTTTCATTATAAAAATTCCAAAATTAAATATAATATGCCTAAGTGCAAGTAGACGAAACAAAAAGAAAAAAAATGATTGGAGAAAATACCGGAATGAATAATAATGTTAAAATCCTTCCTTTTAAACGATTTATAGAAATTTAAATGATTAGAAAAATAGATAATATAGGTGTATAAACAAACTCAATACTTCATTGAATAGAATCAATGAGGAATTGACAGCTTGTGTCAAGTCTCGTTATTCCTGATATTCCGGAGAATCAGCGAATCCCGAAGTATGACGTCATGGAAAACAACCACTAGAATCAACAACAACAACGACATACATGGAATAAGAATGAAAATAAGGTATTCCATGCCATCTGAGTGATAGAAACTCAATAATGAATTCTAACGAAAATCCGGCAGAGTTCCGTTTGTAAATAGAATATCCGAACAACCCAAAAATAACACAACAGAATAACTTGCCCATAACAACAGAAATAGAATCAATGGAACGCAATCCAACATTCTAGAAACCTACTAGGGCCAAGGTAGTGTAAAAGAACACATGGTGATGCCGAAAAGGTATAATGGCACCCCGAAATAAAAGATACAATGAAAGGGAATATGCCAACAGACTGGGTCCCAAGAGAAATAAGAATACACAAGGATAACTACGGATAAAAGAAGCAAAACTAATTAAAAACGTCCCAATTCACCCATACCATCGCCGCTGAACATGCCTTGCTACATCCACCTACAAACCTGCAATCTGTGTGGGGGTGAGCAAAAACCATAGCTCACCAAATATCCTTAACAAACACACCCCTAGCTACCAGGAACCTCTAACCATCCCGTGGGCATGCATCTATCCTAAGTCAGTTAGTTGTCTCATTGGCACCCACGCCAATCCGAGAGCCCAAAACAACCCCACAAATAATCCAAATCATATCAAGAATCATAAGAGAGTACAAGGCAACAAAAATAGTATCAACCTATATATACAGGTCAAACCAACATACAAATAAATATAAACATATGTATACGTAAAACCTAGATAATTATCCATACCCACATAGTCATGTATACAACCAGTCTAATACACACCCTTGTCTAGAGTTACTACAATAACCAACTATCCATCATATCGTGCACCGAGAATGCCACTCAAAGTTCCTAGGAGGTAAATAGGTCACTTTCTTAGGACTACTGAAAGGGAATAACCATAATCACGCCCATAACTAAATCAGATTCAGCAATCACAAGACATTCCCCAATTTATACTGCCTACTGAGGCACAGGAAAGGGGTATCAGAGTCATTTAGTCCCAAACGGATGCCGAGACCCTCGGGTTTGTAAAGAAAATGCTAAACCCCGAAGGATTCAACCAGTTTTTAAGAAAAAATTTAGGACCCGATCAAAACTATTTAGTTCCAACGTCTCTGAACCCATCAATAGTACTAGAAATCGCACCAAAGGAAATAAGTATAAGGACCGCACGAACAGTTGAGGCCCTAAAATACCCAAGTCTACTATACAATCAAGGAAACGCTGACGAGGTAGGAGAATGACCACAAGGGTTCAAGATGAAACCGATCCTAAGACCTTTAATAATATTTTAAAAATTTATGCAAAATTATGAACGATACGCGAACAAAACCGGGCACAAGAGGGAATCTCAGAAACACACTAGGATAAACCTGGAGTCCTCGAACTCTAACGATGACGAGATCTTGGAAACAACATCGGGATCTCAAGAACAAGGGCAGCCAGTGCCCTAAACTCACTGACTTCACAAAATGTTTTTAAATGGGATTTTCTGACGTTTTTTTCAAAACGGGATTTACTTTAGACACTCCCGGTCCCAAGACTTAAAAAAATATTTTTATAAAACACTATTTAACTTAGGGTTTTCAAAAATAGATCACGGGCCCCAGGGTAAATGAAGAACAAAGCTTTATAAAATTCCAAAAGCCTTAAGTTTTCAAACCCTTGAGAGAAATTTAGTTTGATCCCAAATACCTAAAATGTAACCGAGCTTTCAAGGTACAAAAACTAAACACTATTTATTTCTGAAAACATTTCCCAAAATGGAAGTGAAGAGTGATAAGCTCAGAAATATCAACAGTCGAAAAAGAGACGGTAAGACTAACGAACCTAGACCGACTTTTAACTTAATAAACTCACCACCCCACTGGAAGTCCAGCCACCCCGCGGTAGCATCACTCATCCAAAACAAAGGCCTATATGGCCAAAAACCACAACCTCATATAAGTCCCGGTATGAGGGTTGACCAGCTCAACTAGAAGCCTGACTCAAGGGGAAAAAGTTATGGAATTTGGCAACTCTCTAATCAACTCCACATAACCACCTAGAACCCAGGCCAACCATCGTTATATCGTTCCTGGTTTTTAATATCATTACACTTTTTACTTTTCATCTTAAAGTGTTTAAACCATCATTTACTTTGAGAAGTTTCTAGCGTTTACAAGGGATTTATAACCATCAACATAATGGAACTCTTAACCATTGCGCCGTAGCGCTCAAGGGAATAATATAGTTTTTTAAAATAATTAAATTCCAACATACTCGACATCAGCAAGTGATAGCAGTACGCAATCTCAATAAATAATCATATGGTACATGAATAATCCATCTAAATGCTAATGAAATGCCAATGCAACTCCAGTGCAACCCTATCTACATGAGGATTAAACAGATATCAAGGAATCCCAAACTGATCACTTTTGGGGGGTAACAAGCCCCAAAAGGAAAGGTGGGTGTCGCCAAATAGAGTACGAATACCACAAGTCCGTCCGGAACGACAAGTGAGGCCTATGCTCTCACCCCCAACTTCTAAGGATTCGAGAGATGCTAGCTCCCTAGGTGCTAGAACACCCACTGGCCAGTTGTTGTGACTATCCAAATGGTCCATACGTATATATGACCTAAATGAGGCATGTTACTCACACCGAATCAATACATATGTCCACGGTGCTACATGAATTCCAAATGCCCCTATATGGACCCAATGCTCAATGATACAACATAATTTTCCATTTTTCATCCATACAAAGCATGCTTTACAATTTAACTAAAATAGTAAATCACGACAATTTCATCTTAGGGTTATCCAAGTTCTCAATCACCCATTTCTTGTAAATTTTACATATCAACATGCTTATAATTTAAATCATAGCAACAATTCACGAATAATCCATTACCAGAACATCAATTCAGAATTTATCTACTTTTTATAATTTATAAGATAAAGAAAAAGGACCTAGAGCAGCGTCTACGTTTTCTCGTCCCTTATTTTTAAGTCTCCCCTAACCTATTTTAATTTTCGTAAAACATAACCAAAAGGGAAACTAATATCAAAGTCTAAGTTAAAACCCATTTTTCACAACTTCCTCTAACAAGTTCTAAACTCAGGGGGAGCTAGGCTGCCTATTTCTAACCCAATTTAAGTAGGTTTTAAATTATTTTAATTTCTCAAGTAAATTACTATCCTCCGCCACTTTTCTCGCCCACTTAGAGGCACTATGTTATCGATTTTATAAAACTCTTAAATCTTGTATATAACCAGTAACGCAAAACATGTTATCACATACTAGCAATACATAGCAGTAAGAAAATTAAAATTTCCTAAACATTTAAAGTATGCTCAATACATGAATAATAATAAAATCTATGGCTCCATATGCCACGTGTGAGAGTTAGATATATTTTTTAAAAATATCCCACCTAAATAAACGCTTACAGAACAACCCCGAAAAGGCCCGCGTGAACAGTGTCGGCACTAAAAAATGGGGTCCGCCTTACTATCCTAACTCTCGCCTTGCTATCCTATTTAATATAGTCAAAGCTCGTTAGTAATAGCCTAACAAAATGGAACAAATCTAATAAAACCCAAACAAAAATTATACTAAACAATCACAAATTCTTGCCAAACCACTGAACGGTTTCATACCAAATTCGGGTATATCGTGTACGGCATCGGGAACAAGCTATCCTTAAAATTTTGCGTCAAACGAAGCACGAATCGGCACTGAATCAACCCAACTTGGTCCAGCCAAACTCTTTACTGTTCATCAGTACCACCATCGCGGGAACTAACACCACCACCATGCCGCCACAATGTTGTCGTCGCCAGCCCTAGTTGAAACCCTAGGTCTCGATCTCAACCCTTTCTCCAACCGTGAACCTCCGCTTCTACTCAGTCGCGTCTCCAAGCACAGCTTCAGCTCCACCACCTGCGTTGCCATTCATCACCACCTAGGTCGCCTCTCCTCACCGACAACACCGTTGTTGGTCGTGTGCTACCAGACCGACGACCTCCAACCAGACACTAACTCCCCCTATTCGCAACCCACACACACACATAACCTCTCTCCAGATATCTTTTTTTCTCTCTCTCCATGATCGGCGATGAGATGATGATGATGATGATGATGGAGGTGGTGTTGATCGAAGAAGAGAAGAAGATGGTTATAGGGAGGGTCGGTTCTCTCTTTCTCCATCGACACACACACACGTATACATATATCATCATATAAATATTTCTATCTTCTATTAATTTATATATATATACAATAATTACCCATATATATTACGAAAAAAATATATATGCACAATTAATCTCGAAAAATTTGCACGATAGCTTGTTATAATGTCCACCGAATAACCACCGCGGAGAGATGGCCTAAACCCTTCTGCGTCGAGTGTGGAACGGAAAGAAAATATATAACCTCAATTTAATAATAAAGGAAAAAATCATCGAAAAATCCCTAAATGAAATCATGTGTACCCGAAAAATCAATGGAACGCCAATTAAATAATATAATCTATAGAAAATGATCCGGGGTATAAAAACTCAACCATCGGAACATCGGGTACGTACAAGACCCATCGAACCCCTAAAATAAGGAAACTCTAAAAGTCCTGCAAATAGATCGAAGACTACGCGTCACGTACGTATAAACACGAAAAAATAAACAAAGAAGTACAAATACCCCTAAGTACACCAGTCAAACAAGTAAGGCACGTAAAGTCACATCAACACATAAAGGCGCGTAGAAACACAAAGAATAAAGCACAGTAAACAAACAAATCATGTATATACAAAAACAGAGAAAACGAGCAAATGAAGTTTAAATGTTGCTAAGCATGCTAGCTAAATGAGGCACGTACTAATCCACTTACATGGGGAGATAAAATGTCGAACCCCTAAAGAACTAAATGCCGAACTCGAACCACTGAGTCGAAGCCTTAAACGTCAGACATACAAAGCATGTCGCAATCCAGTCGAAGCACCTGACGCCGAACACCAAAACGAATCCACTTAGTTGACAATAAAAATTCATGTCAACATTTCACTAAGTTTGAAACACTACCGTCACGTCAAGTCACGTAATCACAAACGAAAGTCCACGAAGTCTTCAAGGAGAAATCGCAAAGTTGTCCTATCGAATTCAAATGAAAACGCGAAAACTTTACACGTGAAATATCCAGAATAACCACGATGTCATGAACAAGTGACGTCACAACCGAAAATAAATCGAAAATAATTTCAGAAAAAAGGGAAGATAATACGGGGTGTTACAACTTGCACAGTGGTGGATTGTGTGTATTTCATAGTGGTAGATTATGTATATTTTAAGTGGTCTAACCCTATTTTTTTTTTAGAAAACTGTTGGAAAATAATAGTGAATGAGATAAAAACCAAGAATTATGTGTGCAATAGAAATGTGCAGTGATACATTGTGTCTGAAAATTGGATATTAAAATGAAAAGTTGTGTCTGCAGTTGTACTCAACAGACACACTGAATAGACACAACCTATTTGAACCAATGTAACTAGTGATGGTTCGTGTTGAACCATCACATCCGATGACTCTTCACATCATCTGAAAAGGCACTTGGTTGCCTATAAATACCCCACGGGTCATTTGCAAAAATCATCCCAAAAATCATTTTCTTCTTCCCTTATCTTTTCTATATATATATATATATATACACATACGTATAGTATAATATTAGTGGTTGTAGAGAGTACAACACAGAAGAGGTTCGCTAGTTCTCCAATTTGTAGTGCTGTTATTAGAGAAGGAAGGTCGTTGTATCCTGGGAGACAGACGCTATAAAGACAGTGAGCACCATAACGAGGCGAATCTATCTTAAGGACATAGAATCCAATTCTAGACTCAGCTTAACAGGTTCTTTATTTTAATATTATATTTTGTTTAATATATATATATTATTATATAGTTTATATATATTTTGTTTAATATATATTATTATATTTTGTTTTATATATATAAGTTTATTAAATAGTATATATATATATATATTATATAAGTTTATTAAATAGTATATATATTAAAGTATAGATATATATATATATATTCTGTGATACATTAGAAATTATATAAATAATAATGTTATAGTATTACACACATATATTGTACTACAATCTTAAGACAAACTCCATTTAATATTATAGTATTATTTGAATATTAAATTGTGGTATGTATATTTCTATAACAGATGAATGACAAGTAGTAGTACTATAATTGTGCCTACTGTTCCTGTCAGTCAGGGAAAAAAGCCCGAAAAGTTTAATGGGGCAAATGTGACTGAGGTTGGGAATAAAAAGAGGAAATACTCTGGCCAAGGTCCCAGCCAAGGACTGAACAAAAATTTTAATAGGGAGTGCTTCATCTGCGGTAAACAAGGACACCGTTCTAAAGACTGTCGAAGTGTAAAATCCCAAAATCACTCCAAAAAGAAGACTACTAAGGTGCACATTACCAATGAGGAAAGGTTACCAACTGATGTGTCAGAGCTAAACCTTTCAATGGTAGTGTCAGAAGTAAACCTTGTGAGCAACAATAGAGAATGGTGGGTGGACACAGGAGCTACTCGCCATATCTACTCAGAAAAGAGGATGTTCATGACCTATGAAGAAATAAAAAATGGTGAACAATTGTACATGGGAAATTTCTCTACTGCCAAGGTTGAAGGACAAGGCACAATAAAACTGCTTATAACCTCAGAAAAAGAACTCACTCTAAATAATGTTCTACATATCCCAGACATTAACAAGAACTTAATTTTTGGTTCTCTTTTAAGCAAAAATAGGTTCAAGCTAGTCTTTGTTTTTTATAAGTTTATACTTACTAAGGATGTGGTGTATGTGGGAAAAGGGTATTTAAGTGATGGATTGTTCAAATTCAATGTAATGACTCTCATACCCAAAATTAATAATAACACAGTTAATTATGCTTACATGATTGAGTCATCTGAAGTATGGCATGGTAGGTTAGGACATGTTAATTATGATACTATTCGTAGATTAATTAACATGGATTCTATACCCAAAATTATGTTTGATATAAATGAAAAATGTCAAACTTGTGTTGAAGCAAAATTAACTAGAACTTCGTTTCAGTCTATTGAGAGAAGCACTGAACCTCTAGCTTTAATTCATAGTGATATTTGTGACTTTAAAGCCTTGTCAACCAGAGGTAGGAAAAGATATTTCATCACGTTTATTGATGAATGTACAAGATATTGTTATGTATACTTGTTAAGAAGCAAGGATGAAGCCTTGGAAATGTTTAAACATTACAAAAATGAGGTTAAGAATCAACTTGGCAAAAAGATCAAGGTTTTAAGAAGTGATAGAGGTGGTGAATATGAAGCACCATTTACTGACATTTGTTCATAACATGGTATTATTCACTAAACTACCGCTCCTTATTCACCTCAACAGAATGGTGTAGTTGAATGGAAAAACCGTACACTAAAGGAAATGATGAATGTCATGTTGATAAGCTCTGGTTTAACCCAGAATATGTGGGGGGAAGCTGTGTTTTCTGCGAACTACATTCTCAATAAGTTACCTCAAAAGAAAAGTAATGTAATACCTTATGAATTATGGAAAGGTCGAAAACCTTCCTATAAAATCTTTAAAGTGTGGGGGTGTCTAGCAAAGGTTAAGGTTCTTACACCAAAGAAAGTAAAGATATGACCTAAAACTGTAGATGGTATTTTCATAGGCTATGCATAAATCAGACATTCCTAATATTCATGTCAATACTATTATTGAATCAAGGAATGCTTATTTCTTTGAGGGTATATTTCCTTGTAAAGAAATAAAAGAGAAAATTCCTCTTAAAAGAAGTTATATACAAGAGGATGTTAACCAAAAGGTTATAGCTAATGAAAATGAGGAAGAACTTAGACGTAGCAAAAGAGCTAGAATGTCTAAGTCTTTTGCTCCTGAATTTTTAACTTACATGGTGGAGAATGAGCCACAAAGCTTTAAGGAATCAATGTGTTCACCAGAAGCTCCTTTGTGGAAATAAGCTATAAATAGTGAAATTGAATCCATCATGCACAACCATACTTGGGAGCTAGTGGATCTTTCTCCTGGAACTAAACCTTTAGGGTATAAGTGGATTTTTAAGAGGAAGATGAAGGCTGATGTTTTAATTGATAAATATAAAGCCAGGTTTGTTGTTAAGGGTTTGAAGCAAAAAGAAGGCTTAGATTATTTTGATACTTATTCACCAGTGACTAGAATAACATCCATTCGATTATTACTAGCTATTGTAGCATTGCAAAATTTTGAAATACATCAAATAAATGTTAAAACGGCTTTATTGAATGGTGAATTAGAAGAGGAAATTTATATGGAACAACCTGAGGGTTTTGTAGTTCCAGGGCAAGAAAATAAAGTGTGCAAACTGGTAAAATCCTTATATGGATTAAAACAAGCACCTAAACAATGACATGAAAAGTTTGACAAAGTGATGTTGTCAAATGGATTTATAATCAATGAGTGTGATAAATGTGTTTATGTGAAAAACACTCAATATGGATATGTCTTTGTATTCCTATATGTGGATGATATGCTAATTATTGGTAGTAATAATGATCTCATTAAAACTACCAAAAGGATGTTGACCAAAAACTTCGATATGAAATAATTAGGCCTTGTTGATGTCATACTAGGAATCAAGATTTCTAGGACATCAGATGGTATAATATTATCTCAATCTCATTATATTGAGAAAATACTAGAAAAATTAGACAAAGAAAACAATGGTCTTGTTAAGACTTCTGTTGATGTAAATCTTCATTTATCGAAAAATACTGGTACTAGCATATCTCAACTATAATATTCTCGCATTATAGGTAGCTTAATGTATTTAATAACTTGCACACGACCAGACATAACATACTTAGTTAATAAATTGAGTAGATATACAAGCAATCCAGGAAATCAGCATTGGATTGCGATAAAAAGGGTCCTGAGGTATTTAAGATATACCAAGGATTATGGATTGCATTATACCAGTTATCCAGTAGTACTTGAAGGGTACAGTGATGGAAATTGGATATCTGATACAAAGGATTCAAAGTCCACAAGTGGCTATGTCTTCACGATTGGAGGTGGAGCCATATCCTGGAAATCTTCGAAACAAACGTGTATTTCCAGATCCACTATAGAATCTGAGTTTATTGCTTTAGATAAAGCTGGTGAAGAAACTGAGTGGCTTCATGATTTCTTAGAAGATATTCCAAATTGGCCTCAACTTGTGCTGGCAATATGTATACATTGTGATAGTCAATCGGTGATTGCAAGGGCACAAAGTAATATGTATAACGGTAAGTCTCGACATATACGTTGAAGACATAACACCGTGAAACAATTGCTCTCAAATGGAATAATATCTATAGATTATATAAAGTCAAAGGAAAATTTAGCGGTTCCATTTATAAAAGGTTTGACTAGAGAACAAGTGTATAGTTCATCGAGGGGAATTGGTTTAAAGCCGAAAGCTAACGATTCATTTTAATGGAAACCCAACCTAGTTGATTGGAGATCCCAAGATCTAGGTTTAAAGGGAAAACATAAATTCTGAATGACTCACTAGAAGCACTGGGAATAAATAAATCTTCTACCTATTTCTATGATGAGACAATGTAACCTACAGCAAGGATCAGGATAAACTATGCTTTTAATGACTCTTATAGCTTGAAAATTCAAGTGGGATATTGTAGGATATTCTTAATAAGAATTCATCTATATAAGTGTGAAGTGGAGCCGCTTCTATGAAACTTCCAAGGCTAAGTTGTCTAGAGCACTCATGAAGTACCAGGCGTTGTTAAGGGCCAAAATGAACACAATAGTGAGAACCAATTCTATGCGGAAGGAAACTGTTTGTTTGATATTGTCTTGGTTTACATCAATGGCTGAAGAGTTCAAGACATCATGTTCACTGATTAACCAGTAAATCCGATAGTAATACACTAAGGAAGGTTCAAGGCCAAAATCTACCTCTCATAATGCAGTAACTTTCCAATTGTACTATCTATAGTGTCTGCATTTTAATTTTTGCATTTGACGTCAAAATCTCATTCATGTGGGGAATTGTTGGAAAATAATAGTGAATGAGATAAAAACCAAGAATTATGTATGTAGTAGAACGTTGCAGTGATACGTTGTGTCTGAAAATTGGATATTAAAGTGAAGAGTTGTGTCTGCAGTTGTACACTCAACAAACACACTGAACAGACACAACCTATTTGAATCAACGCAACTAGTGAGGGTTCGTGTTGAACCATCACATCCGATGACTCTTTGCGTCATCTGAAAAGGCACTTGGTTGCCTTTAAATACCACACGGGTCATTTGCAAAAATCATCCCAAAAATCATTTTCTTCTTCCCTTATCTTTTCTCTGCATATATATATACATACATACAGTATAGTATAATATTAGTGGATGTAGAGAGTACAACACAGAAAAGGTTCGCTAGTTCTCCAATTTGTAGTGTTGCTATTGGAGAAAAAATGTCGTTGTATCCTGGGAGATAGACGTTATAAAGACCGTGAGCACCGTAGCGGGGCGAATCTGTCTTAAGGATATAGAATCTAATTCTAGACTCGGCTTTACAGGTTCTTTATTTTAATATTATATTTTGTTTAATATATATATTATTATATAATTTATATATATTCTGTTTAATATATATATATATATTATATAAGTTTATTAAATAGTATATATATATTAAAGTATAGATATATATATATATTGTGCTGTATTAAATATATATATATATATATATATTGTGTGATACATTAGAAATTATATAAATAATAATACTGTAGTATACACACATATACTGAACTACAAAAACAAGCTTTTATAGAAGAAACAAAAGGCTAAAAGAAGCCATACACAAGCACTGGAGCATACCCCATGTCCTTGCAAGTTTCAATGAAACCCCAAATCCACCAGGTAGAGAAGCACCAAAGCAAAAAATCAAAAAACCAACAGCAGACTTTTACTAGATGGAAAGCACTGAAGGAAACATCCCTAGAACAATTATCAAAACCCCTGCCTTTCCTATGGAGACATTGGGAGAAAAATCCCCAGAAAATCACACTTTGAAGATGGAGGAGGTTAAGTCCCATATAGCTGCCACATTGATATTACTATCATTTCTCATAATGTTCATGAAAGAAATGCCTCTGAGTATCAAAAATCTCTTGCTTGAGGACACTCATAGGCCTAACTTCATTACCATAGAATCTTCTATTCCTTTCAGTCCAGACCCCATAAATGAAGGCATCAAAGCTCCACTTGGCAGTAATGGCATAGAGACTATTATTAGCATAGTGAACATTACTCCAATTCATGAGTTGATCCCAGGATTGAGAAGGCCAGAAGAATTTCCCATTGACACAAACATCTCTCTAAACCATAGTAGTCTAACATCATAACACAAACAAGGGATTTCTGTCCTCCACAAGCTGGCCATAAAACAAGCATTTACAAATTGTTGCGATGAGAAAATAATATCAATGCTTAATTACATGATAAAAAATTAAAATTAAAATCATACTTTAAAATGTGCCATAAAAACAACTATTCAACATAAATTTCAATTGATTATATTCATGCCGACCACACTTACTGTGTTGGCCCTAAATGAGTCAACACGTGAAATTAAAATTTAAGAGTAATTGATAAAGATTGTCCACTGGCCGATTGGAGTTTCGGCACAATGGATACCCATATAACAAATTGGATTTTCCACCCAACAGATAGCCCATATAAAGGAAAGGAAAATTCCCGACACTTGTGTAAATCATGATTAATTATATGAGTTGTAGTGATTTATGTTATTTGCTTTGATAGGAAGTTTATGTAGGAGTTAAGTTAGTTTTTGATAATTACTAGATTAGTTTATTTATCTTATTAGGAGTTATCTTGTAATACACTCTCTATAAATAAAGAACGCGTACCTCTATTTTTTGGGTCCAACACCAAATACAAAATGTTCCTGCTACAATAGTAATATTTATTTCCATTATGTTTTACTCTTTTCAATTACCGTATCTTTTCAAATTTGCACCACTTTACATAACCAGTTCATTCAATTCCTTGCACCACTTTATTTTTCCTGCAAATCTTTACATTACCAGTTCGTTCCATTCATTGCACCAATTTTCTTTCCTTGCAATATTTTCAATTCCAAGTCTTTGTCACGAGAGTTGAGTTCTCTCTCTCGTAAATCACCTGATTATATTCTTCATGTTCAAAAGAGATGAAGACTCGTTCCTTTTGAACCGGTTAAACTCCGTCACCATCTCTGTCGATACCCACATCTCAAGAAACAAGAGAATCAACCGAGCACAACGACCGATTATTTTTGGAGCGAACATATTTTGGCACGCCTAGTGGGACCCCACTAGGTAGCCGAGAGAATTACGACATGCCACCACAGACAGTCTTTGGTGAAACCCTACATCAGTTTAGGGTATTATTCAAAAACAACAGGCATATCAGATTAAGTTTCAAGCTGATTCGTGTAACACCCCGCTCCAACACTTGGTATGATATTGTCCGCTCTGGGCCCAGCCCGCACGGTTTTGTTCTTGGGCTCCTCCCAAAAGGCCTCCTACCAATTGGAGACAACACTTCACATATAAGCACATCCCCAGACCTCTACCCGGGCGATGTGGGACATCAATTGTAACACCCCGCTCCAACACTTGGTATAATATTGTCCGCTCTGGGCCCATCCCGCACGGTTTTGTTCTTGGGCTCCTCCCAAAAGGCCTTGTACCAATTGGAGACAACACTGCACATATAAGCACATCCCCAGACCTCTACCCGGGCGATGTGGGACATCACAATCACCCCCTCTTGGGACCCAACGTCCTCGCTAGCGACCCACGGGTGATGTGCATGCTCCCACACTTAATTCCGGCCGGGCTCTGGCTCTGATACCAATTGTAACACCCCGCTCCAACACTTGGTATAATATTGTCCGCTCTGGGCCCAGCCCGCACGGTTTTGTTCTTGGGCTCCTCCCAAAAGGCCTTATACCAATTGGAGACAACACTGCACATATAAGCACATCCCCAGACCTCTACCCGGGCGATGTGGGACATCACAATTCGGCTAAAGTGATCCAGATGTTTCGCGAGATTCACGATCTAATGAAGAAAACATATGCAAGCCCCTCATCTAGTTAGCCACTACATCCTCCGAGATATGGGGGGTAGCCAGCGAGTGGCTGGTTCACCATCGGTTGAGAAAGACAAAGTGGTATCAACTAATACTAATCTGGTTGTTACTAAAAGTAACGGCTAGGGGGAATATAGTGGCTAATATCAATTTGGCCAATGCTACTGCCACTGAAACCAAAGTGGTTGATACCCAAACGGCAATGGCTAGGGTGAATATAGTGGCTGATATCAATTTTCCGAATTCCACTACCGCTGAAACCAAGGTGGCTAATAACCAAATGGCAGCGTTTGGGGTGAATGTAGTGGTTGATATCAATTTTAACAATACCGTTGTTGCTGATACAAATAAAACTTCATTTTTTATAATTTTAGCCGATATTGCTTGAATTATAAACTTTCAAGAGCAGTGGTCGCAAAAAATCTTCATTGATACGGTGTCGTTCTTCGAACAAAACTGGCAGTATGATCGGCTAATATGACTTTGCATAATAATTTGATTTCAGCCGATCATGTTTGTTTCCCACTATAAGAGTTTACAAATTCGAATATTGGGATGATTTATGGGTTCATTGATCCACTGTCCATGAACGCCGACCAATTTCTTCCCGTTAAGATTTAGTTTTAATAAATAAGGACCACCTTATTGTTGGTCCTCAATGATTAAAGCAATGAAACTACCTCATTGATTTTTCTTTCCAAGTGATGGAAATGAAGAAGAAATGAATTGGATATATATTTGTTGTGATTGAAGTTTCCGCCCAATGGATAACCCATATAAGTAACGGAAGATTCCCGACACTATAAATCATCTTGGAATAGATTAATTATATGAGTTGTAGTGATTTATGTTATTTGCTTAGATATGAAGTTTACGCATGAGTTAAATTAGTTTTTGATAATTACTATATTAGTTTATTTATTTTATTAGGAGTTATCTTGTAATACATTCTCTATATAAATAAAGAACGCATACCTCTGTTTTAGGAGTCCAGTACCAAATACAAAATGTTCCTGCTACAATAGCATATTTTCATTATGTTTTACTCTTTTTTCAATTACAGTATCTTTTCAAATTTTGCACCACTTTACATTACCAGTTAATTCAATTCCTTGCACCACTTTACTTTTCCTGCAAATCTTTACATTACCAGTTCATTCAATTCATTTCACCAATTTACTTTCCTTGCAATATTTTCAATTTCAAGTCATTTAAATTCATAGTATTCGTTCTTTCAATTCCTGTCATTTTATTTCGGTTACCCAAAAGTCCTATTTGTTGAGGCAATCAGAACTCTTCACGAGAGTTGAGTTCTCTTTCTCGTAAATTGCCTGATTCTATTGCCCATATTCAAAAGAGATGAAGACTCATTCTTTTTGAACCGGTTGAACTCCGTCACCGATTCTGGCACGCCTGCATCTCACGGAACAAAAGAATCGGACGAGCACAACGACCGATTATTTTTGGAGCAAACATTCTAAAATGAATTAGGACAATGTCGTCAATTACATTCAATCAAAGGGATAAAAAATAATATATTATCCTTAACCGTAAATTTCAACTGATTATCTACATATAGATCACGCTTAGAATAGATTTTATGCATCTATAATGAACTGGGATTATGTCATTTTATACTCAATCAAAGGTGGAAGAAAACATATTTTAAGAGGTCCAACGCTATCATGGTTAATATAATGAAAATAAAGAAATCAATGCTTAGTTGAAAGAATGAAAAATAAAATCATGCTTACAAATGTGCTATGAAAATAGCTATTAACTATAAATTCCAGCTAATTAAATCTTGCATATCACACTTAAAATATACTCGATGCATGTAGAATGAGTTGGGAAAATGTTGTTATTTAAACATATTTAAAGGAGGGATATACCATGTCTTATATTTAACTATAAATTTTAACAAATTATATCCATGTAGACAACATTTAGAATTGAAATTACCTAGAAGACGGTGAACTAAGCCTAGAGGGGGGGGAATAGGCTTTTTATAAATTTAATGACTAATTAAAATTATTTGCGGAATATTTAATTTTAATCAGAATAAATAGGTCATTAAAAAAACTTTTCTTATACTAATAATATTTATCAGAGATAAAATAGTTTTTAATTAAAAATACATCTTTAATAAAAATAATGAATTATTAATTAAAATATTTTATTTTTATTAAAGATATTTTTATTTTAATAAAAATAATTAATATTTATTGAAAAATATATTTTAATAAATTTTTAATTAAAATATTTTTATCTTAATAAAATTAATAAGTTATTATTAAATATATTTTTAATGAATATAATTAAGGTTTATTAAAAATAATTTTCTTTTAATGAAAATAACAATCTGTTGGATAATCACTTTGTAATGTCCTAAAATTACTACTGTGATACGTAGAGTATGATTAATGTGTAATTAGAGTATTATTGCAGTGTTGAAACAAACACACTGATAACCTACCGACCGATCGCGTATAACCACCGATCGATCGCAAGTGTGTCAACTCCACTTGTTTGAACCACTGATCTATCGCGTATCCCACTGAACGATCACTTGTGCCACCAATCGATCATACCACCAAACGATCGTTCGCTTACTACTACCGATCGATCAATTAATCCTCCCAACAATCACTTGTGTCACTGATCAATCACTAGTGATCTAGGTTCGTGAAGGTTACTGATGATAGTTTGCTCCTTGTACCACAGATCGATCGTGTATTGTTCCGATCGATCGCGAAACCTTGAAACACGTATTCTGTGAGCAGATTTATAATTGACGATTGGGTTATTAATTTTTATTACCTCACACAAATTAATTCTCTTCACAATTAATATTAATCAAACAATAATATAATAACATAATTTAAAGTAGTAAAATACACACAGATTTTTACGTGGAAAACCTTGAAAACGTTCTAAGTAAAAATCACGGATACCCTCTGGTATTGATGCACTATGAATTAAGAGTTATACAGACTCTATATAGGCGGGACTTACAATAACTCCAGATTTGCCGTTTTACACTCGATGTCTGAAAGTTGTTGATTCACTCGCGCTACCACGAAGCCTCCTGCTCCAATCTCCGCACTCTGACGGCTCTGCTTCTCACGGATCAAAGCACACACAGTGCAATAGGCGGTGTATAGATTTTTCAATATCTAGGTCATCCAATTGTGCATAAAAATCTCAATTGTTGTAGCACAATAGGATAATCCCAAAAACTAGAGAGAACTAGAAGATGAATAATCAATCAATATTTTTTTGTCTCTCTCCGTGTCTGCAGAAAGATATTTTCTATGAAAGAATTGCAGAGCTCTCAAAGCTTATCTTTTCTTCTCAATATCTTCTCATATTTATAGAGAAAGAAGTCTTCAATTATGAAATAGAAATCTTCAATTATGGAATGATATTTATTTGCTTGCACTCCAAAAAGTATTGAGGACCAAATAATAGCTGTGAATAGACCATTCTATCCCTCAATATCCCTGTACAAGGAGTTAGAATTCTGCTAGTATATTTTTGCACGCATTCTAATATCGGCGCTGCCGATTGATTGAGGATTCCACCGATCGTTCAGTGGTTCCTGAATATTAATATTTAATTATTCTGCCCTCAAACTTTAACTAAAATACCTAATCTACCCAACATGGTTATTGACCAGACATGCCATTATAAAAATGTTCTTACGAGAATAATCTTGATGCATCTAAAATAAATTGGGACAATGTTGTCATTTATGCTCAAGAGGGGAAAATGACAATGTTTTTTAAGAGGTCAAATGTTATCTTTATTAAGGGAAAAATAATAATTGCTTAGTTACCTAATAAATATTAACAAAGAAAGTCATGCTTATAAATGTGCGATAAAAATGGCTACTAATCATAAATTTTAACTAATTATATTCATATAGACCACATTATGATTTTAACTAATTATATTCATATAGACCACATTATGATTTTAACTAATTATATTCGTATAGACCACACTTAAAATTGACTTCATGCTTCTAGAATGAAGTAGGAAAATGTCGCCATTTACACTTAATTAATAAAGGGAGAAAATACTATTATAACGCATGCTTAACAATGAAAATGAAAAGGGATTATAAAACATGAAGAATATACATAAATTTAGTGGACTGCGCAACTTTTCGATTATCAGCAACACTTATAATAGGTGAAATGACATGTAGTTTGGTAGCGGATCACGAAATATTAGAGAAATGACATGTACTAAAAAGATTGGTGAGAGGATTCATGTGGTCTACATTATTTATATGTAATTAAGGCAATGATGATGATAATAAAAATCTTTTAATTTTTTAATATAAGGACAAGTTTGGGATTTAAAATTAACCCTAGTTGGTTCCATTTTCGTCTTTCAATTCAGTCCTTCTTATGTAAATATATTACTATTTTGCTCGTACTTTGCCTATATATATGATAGAATCCTAGGGTTCATCACTCATCATATTACCCACCCCCTAAATATCTCAACTCCCCACCCCCACCCCCCACGGTGCACATACTTTCCCATTCGTCGCCCACTTTGACTGGCAATCTTCGATGAGATTATTCATCCCTAACAATCAGCTACTCAAAATCCACTTAGTATGTTCTTTTTTTTCCAATGGTATCTCTCTCGATTTTTCTCCTTTAACTTCTCTCTAATGTCATGTTTTTTGTTTTTTGAAAGGTTCTCTCATGCCGTGTTTCACTCCTAGTTATAAAATTTTCTAATTAATATAAGTCTCAAGTTAGATGTGTGGAATTGGATTTTTTCTAATTTGATCCTTCAAAGAAGTTCATTGTGAATGCGTATTGGAATAAGAGATTATATTAATCTTGATTCATTTAATTTCCTAAATTAGGTTTTTGCAATCTCATAAATAAAATTCATATTTTGGAATAAAAATTTATATATTAGTCTTGTTTCATTTAATTTTCTAAATTTGATTTTAGGATCTCATAATTTATTATTTTCATATAACTCTTTCTTTATATGTATTTTAGTTGAATTTTTTAAGTTGAGTTTCAGAAAATTTATATCAAATAATTTTTTTTACAGGTTTTGGATTTTAGTTATTTGAAATCAAACCTCTTTATCAAAAACCAAAACCAAAAAGATCGGGATTTCCATCTCTCCCCTTTAGATTCGGAACAACGGGATAGTGTACTAAAGTAAGGAAACTTGTACTAAATAGTTCTGTTTCTATTACTAACTACAAATCATAATTAACCAGATCCATATATCTTATGTACTAAACTTTTAAAATAGATTCATCATGTCTCAGGTGAACTCGGCGAGATGATAAGATGTATATTACCTTACTACCACATGCGAAAAGGCTGTTTCCCATTTCAACCCGTATCTCAGGGGCAAAATATCGCAGGTACCCTCTCAGGCAAACAATATAATTCATTATATTAATATAGATATAGCAGGGTAAGACAATTATAGACACATCTTAACAAAAAAATATGTGAAAGAATTTGAAAATCTGCTCGTGTTTGTTTGTCTTAGACGCATTCTATTTTATTTTTTTTCTGTTTTCATGAGCAAACAAATTGCAAAATAATTTTTGAAATTAGTATGTGTTAGATTATTAGACACGAGTAATGAAATATTGACTACAAAAGATATAACTGTATAATCATAACATGAGAAAATGGTTATGAAAATAGGATGATGGCTTTACTTTTTATATTTTAAATTCTAACCTTTTTTTTTTCAGTGGAAGGCATTTTTTTTTTGTTTGCTCCGGATCAAATATTTCTGAAGGATAAGGAAGTTTATATCAGATATAGGGATATAGCGAGTAGAATGTTCTTTTTTATTTTTTAATCTAGATCTCATACGACAATTATAGACTAAATAAAATTATAAAATTGAAACACCAATAATAGCTTCTGTTCTTAAAATTTAAAAGCTATTTTTCTTCCAGTGAAAGTAAAAAGTAGAGTGTTTTCCTGAAAATATATTAAAAGCAGGAAATCCAAACCCACGCAACTCTCCGCCCAGATCATTTACCCAAAAAAAAATTGTTTGGTCGATTCTTATATTGAGGTTCATGTGACTTGTCACATCTATCAACGCTAATTGTTGTTCAATTGCATAAACGAAGTGCATGGAGCTTTTTTGTTTGGTTGTTCTATAATATTTTAGTTAATTTTTTGGCCAGCGACCCGACAAAAATATAGTTGGGAGGATTTAAACTTAAAATCTCATAGTGAAGAACCCAAAACTCTTTCATCCCACCAATAATTTTTTAGTTACTTTTTCTCTAATAATTTATAAAGTACTTTGTGATTTCTTAATTTAGATATTTCCGGCGCCCATTATTCTCTCTCATACCAATCTAGTATAGACCATCTCATTCGAAATGATTTATAAGTATTTTTATAAATCAATTTCCATTCAAATTATCTAGATGTTTATTTTTTTTATCATTCTCTGACATTTCCTAATCATATTGAATTTTTGATGAAGAAGAAGCAAACTGAAGAACAGATTTGAACTACGATATATTGAAGAAAATCATAAATTTGATAGCAAGCTCTTCAAATGGAGCCATAGACTTTGCAAGGACGATATCTGTGTAAGACTTTATGAGAAATATATTTCTCACGTTGTCATTATGTTGATTCCCATCATACGGTTATAATGGCTACGTACAATTGTGTTTGAGATGCAAAGCCTGAATTTAGAATTCCAATTTTTCGTTTTTTTGGTGTGAAACTT
Organism: Cornus suecica; assembly: GCA_963922005.1. Taxonomy (NCBI): domain Eukaryota; kingdom Viridiplantae; phylum Streptophyta; class Magnoliopsida; order Cornales; family Cornaceae; genus Cornus; species Cornus suecica. The sequence continues at coordinate 78,066,266 of OY998239.1, forward strand.
TATGTTTTTCCACAAAACTTATATATTCTAGAAAGCACGGACACGTGTCCGATACTCCGAGTATCTGATTTTTTTAAATTAATTTTTTAATTTCGGACATGGCAATGATACAGCAAGACACGCCTAGGATAGGGCCAGAACACGACAAAATATATATATATTTTTAAAAAAATAATTTGCTAAAAATTTACCATAATTTTTTGTAATAGAACATGACTTTTTTATTGCAAAACTACCAGTTGCAATGTCATTTATTTCTCAATTATATAGCTAACATTTTTTGTGAAGAAATACTGTCTTTTAATCATTTTTTATAAAGGAAGCTATGAACATATGATTTATATATCTAAATTAATGAATGATTCAATGATGAAATTTGATATTTAATGTGTGATGATATCATATCTTGTGTTTAATTTTTTTTAGTTTATTAACATTATATATAATACATTGAGATTTCTCATATTGTAAAAAATTTAATAAAATTATTTATATTTTTTTATATAAATTTATTATTTAATTTTTGTTGTATCCCGACGTAACCGTGTTTTTTTAAAAATTTTTTGTCATATCTCCGTGGCCGTATCGTGTCGTATCTGCACCCTATGTCCCTATCGGTGCTACATAGGATATATTAAACTTTTCATGCTCAACTTCTTGCATTACATATATACTGAATACATTTCTAGTCATTTCATACGCATACTTCATTATGCTAAATAATATATATAATGCAGAACATCGAAAAAAAATTATGCCATTCGGGCGTAGTCATTTCATACGCATACTTCATTGTACTAAAATTTCATTATTTGTACACATTTTAATTTGTTGTACTTCATCTCATGCACTAACAAGCTTTGTCAAGCAGGAGATTTTGAAGATAGTCCGTGATGCTGAGACTTATGCGAGAAAATATGTAAGGAAGGTAGAGAGAAATTGGAGAAAATCAAAAGTACGGATTACTAACCGCAAGCAATAACTGGAGTGAATTGTTACCAATTGTTATCTTTTAGATTCTTTTTGTGAACTGATTCCGCTTCCTGCTTCCAAATAAAAGAAAAATTAAGGATATATTGCAAGTTTTTCTGAAGCGGAAGCATGTTTGGTGCTGATGATTCTGATATGCGAAAAATGAAATATGAAACAAGCAAAACATGTTTGGTAGAATTGCTGATTTCACAAAATTTGGAAGCAAAACATATTTGATGACTTCAAATGATGTGAGATTCTATTTTTTCTGTTAATACATTGAATAAAAGAAATTAATAAGTTCTACAAATAAAAAAATGGATATTGTAAATAAATTTTTTTTCTAAACTATAATATTGGATAAAAATAATTTTTTTCCCTAAACTATAATATTTGATAAAAATATAAATTTGTATTGCACAATTCCTCTCAATTGGTTCTCATATCCATTTTAATATCTAGTGTCTTATTCCATTTATGTTGGAAGCCAACATATATACAAATAAATTTTATTTTTTCAAAATAATATTGTTTGATAAAAATAAATTATTTGTTTGCAGAACAATAATTTTTTCTAAACTATACTATTGGATAAATTTTTTTTTGAAATTGTAACATATAAACTAGGGAAAATCTCACCTAAAATGAGTCATTGTGCTACAAAATCATGCCACCACAATATGTATATTTCTTTCCCAATTTCAAAGTATATATATATATATACACCTATATATATAGAGAGAGATAGTGGTCAGAGTAAGGAAAAGCAAGTCTGAAGTTGCTTCCAAATTTGTGCTTTTGTTCCGGCCTACTCCAACATTTTAGAAGCAAAAACATATAACCAAACAACCATTTCTTGTTTGCTGCTCCAATACTAGTGCTGGAAATGGGAGCAAAAGCATTCCCAAACAAGCTCAGACTTGAATCAATACAAGACATATTTAGATTACATCAAACAAATTTAAAGTGGTATTACATATCTATAAAATTAAGTCTTATAGATGATTGTACCATAAAATCACATCACCAAATCATCAATCCCAATAATAAAAAATTATTCAAAAAAAAATTTAGAGAGCAAAAAGAATTTTTTATTTTTATAAGGAAATGAATTTTGATGCTCCCAATCATAACATGACCTAACCTAAAGTAAAACTACTTCAATAAATTTATATGTTCTAATATGATAATAAAAAACTATTCCAGTCCTAAACATAACATCAATATTAAGTAGAACTACTACTCCCAAATTTACCTATTCTAAATATTATTTTCCACTCCAAAACATAGCATCAATGTAAACTAGAAATACTACTCCTAAATTTACCTATTCTAAATATTATTTCCAATTCGTCATATACCGAGATTTCCGTTACGATGAAAAGATGCCGAAATAAGAACATTCACAACTAAAACCACGATGAATCATCTTCCGGATTGGTGAAAACCACACGGCATTGTCCCAAAGGGCCCGGCATCATCCCATTCAACTTTGCATTCGACTTGAACTCAAACTTGACATCCTTACACGAAGCTGTCATGATCGGATTGGTTCCCCACAACTTCGCCTGCTGCTCATCATAACTGATCGGCTCATATCTGATACTACTCCGCACCTCCACATCGAAACGGACAAAACTACTACCGACCACGTCGTCAGCAATGGCCCTTCGAACCCAATCATCCACAACCACGGGTATAGAGTCAAACTTTCTCTTGATCAACCCCCCCTCCTCACTTTCCTGATAAAAAGGCTCGAGAATTGTCACGGAGAGCAGCTCTTTCCTGTAGAGAACCGAGACCTCGATGTTATGGTAGAACAAGTCGGTGTTAGGGTTTGGGTTTGAAACATTGAAATTAATGGTCCATTGGGAGGGGAGTAGAGGAGATGTAATGGAGAGGTTCGAAAAGGAGAGGGAGGCTGATTCAATGCCGAATCCGATTTCCGGTTGAGAATTTTTGACCAACATTGAAATTCCCATCACGAGGAAAATGAATCCCAACGATAACACTCCAGCAAGCAATCCATATAGAAAAGAATCAACCTCGCGGCGTCTTTGGGCCTTGAGGTCTTTACTGGCAAGGAGTGGTACATTTTTTGAATCCATGCCAAAGTCAATAGATGTGGTTGTGGTGGTGATTAAATATGTGCCAGATGATTACAGCTTAATAGAGCAAGTCTGTGATTCAAAAAGACTTCTTTTTCATCCAAAACTCTACTAGGGTTTCATTGTAGATAGGGCTGCAACTTGGGCCAGAATTTTTCTAAATTTTTTTAGAAAATGCCAGAAACATTTTGTAGGGTTCGGGTTGAGCCCGACCCGTTTCCCTGGGTCGGGTCGGGTTCAACCCTTTTACTAATTTATTTATTTATAATTGTATTTTGAAATTAGGAGTAAATTTATTTATTTTTTGTTTGAAGTTCTAAGATAAGAAAGTAATCTGAAAGAAAAAAAATTTATTCCTTCTTTCAAATATATTTTTTTTTATAAAAAATTATAAAATGAAAATACTAATCAAGAAGGAATACATGTTCTTATATTTATATATGTATATATATAAATCAAAATCGGTATGTAAATATAAAATTCAAACCAAAAACTCTTTTGTGTATATATATATATATGTATATATTGGTTAAAATCAAAGTTCAGATCTGATATAGATTTGACTAATGTGTATATATATACAGATCAATAGGAGAACCAGATAATAGAAAGAGGAAAAGAGAAATGGGAGAGAAAGATCTGATTATGAGCATATAGATATGACAAATATGTATATATATATATACAAATCAACAACAATATCAGAGAGTAGAGAGAGGTAAAGAGAGGAGGGAGAAACAGACGGTCGGCGACAACGGTGGTTAACGGTTGTGATTGGCGGTTGTGGTCCGCGGTGAGTGGACGACGGCGAAACAAGTCGGAGGGGGCACGAGTATGGAGAGAAGACATGGTCAGTTGCTAGGGTTTATTGTAATGTTATATAAGTTATATTATATATACAAAGAGAAAGTGTATGAAAGTTTCTTGTTGATGTTGCAGTGCTATATTATATAAAGAGAAATTGTATAATATACTGAAACCCAACCGGGTTTCGGGTTGAACCCAACCCAACCTAATTTATACTGAAACTCATTCAGACTCAACCCAAGTTAGGCCCAATTTGTAAATATAGTGACCCAAATCCAAAAATTCTCAGGCTGGGTCGGGCTCAGCCGCCTAAGTTGCAGGCCTAATTGTAGGCATGTGCAAGAGAATTAGTTTTTCTCTCTAGCCTTGGCACATATTTTGTGTTTTGTTTTGTATGTACATAATGATGGAATATATGTACTATTTATAGACAGAGAGAAGACCTTGTTCCCTAAGAATACTTGTTCATCAAGAAAACTTTAATTCCTCACTTTCCATCAAAGTGGGTCATCATTTGTCACGCCCCGTTATTCCTGATACCCCAATCTGGAGAATCAACGAATTCCGAGGTATGACGTCACCAAAAATAACAACCAAGATTAACAATGACATCGAAATACATGGAATAGGAATGAAAATGAAGTATTCCATGTCACCGGAGTGATAGAAACACAGTAAAGAATTCTAACGAAAATCCGGCAGAGTTCCGTTTGTAAATGGAACATCCGGACAACCCAAATTCAACACAATTGAATAACCTGCCCATAATGACAGAAATAAAAGCAATGGCACGCAACCCAATATTCCAGAAACCTACTAAGGGCCGAGGTAGTGGAAAAGAACACTAAAACCTCTACACAACCCCTCTAAAATCAATAGAGCCCCAAATGCTCAAATGAAATTATAAAGAAAGTCATATGGCGATGCCGAAAAGGTATAAAGGCACCCTAAAACGACAAATACCGACTCAGCCACCAAGCTCAAATAAGAATACAGAAAATCATACGGTAGTGCCGAAATGATACAAAGGCACCCCGAAAATAATAAATACATGGACTGAAGATACAACACAAGGGAATCTGCCAACAGTCTGGCTCCTAAGAGATTAAAAGAATACATAAATATGACTACGGAAGGAGGAACAAAACTACCGTCCCAAATCATCCGTATCGTCGCCACCGAGCATACTGTGTTGCATCCACCTGCAAACCTACAACCTGTTGTGGGGGTGAACAAAACCACGCGTTCACCATAATATCAAAACATCACACTCATAGCCGTCTAGAAAAGGTTAATCCATCCTGTGTGCATGCATCTATCCTCGGTCAGTCAATCGTCTCGCATGGCACCCCGCCAATCCGAAACCCCATCAATAACTTCATCTACAACCTCAAATCTACTACGGATATCAAAAGAACTACAGATCAACGAAAATATAAATAACACATGTATACGTATGTATATATATATATATAACATCCTGTAAATAACTAAGCATGTCACCTATACCTATAGATAACCAATTCGAACTCCACTCTCATCTAAAGATACAACAAGGATTGACTATCTACCATACCGTTCACCTAGAACGCTACTCAAGGTTCCTAGGAGGTAAATAGATCACTCACTAGGACTACCGAAAGTGAATCATTATAACAATGCCCACAACTCGATCGTCGCTCATAACTAGCATCGCTATCAAATCATTCCTAGAAAGAAAGTCGCTCTCACATTTTCTATCTTCAATTCAGTTCCTCTACTTATAATAACCAGTGAACCAACTCGTTCACTCGAAGAGACATAAAAAGGGAAGATATTATCCCCACACTGGATTCGGTAACCAACCAAACTATCTCTAACTCGTAATGCCTATCTAGGCACTAGACAGATTTATTGGAGTCATTTAGTCCCAAACAGATGCCATGGTCCTTGGGTTTTTAAAGAAAAACGTTGAACCCCAAAGGATTCAACCGATTTTTAAGAAACATTTAAGACTCGGTCAAATCTATTTAGTTTCAATGCCTCTGAACCCACCCAAGGTACTACGAATCGCACTACGTGTGCATAAATCAGTATCATGTCTCTTACCCGAAACTCAGACAAGTAAACTATAAAAACAAAGTGTGCCTTATGTATACACAAAAAGGAAATCAATTCTATACCACCAATATCACCATAAGATCTCCATAATACTCTAAGATCTCAATATCACTATACCACAAACAAAGGGTCAATATCATCCTCGAATATTGCCAGTCTATCTCAAAATTACAATCAAACGTCCACTCGGGAGTATGACAACTCAAACCATTATGGGTACCTCAATTTACATTCAATGGATCCTTAAGAAACATGATGGTCAAACATTATTTGTACGGATGTGGTGCTGAATAATATGTAGAGTCAAAACAACTCTAGTCCAGAGAAAAGGAAGAATGCTAACCTATCATACCTGGTTAGACCTCAAATCAACCATTCTTATATATCAACTAGAGTAAAGTACAGACCACTCCATAACCTCATATACAGACCAATGATCAAGGGAATAGGGTCAAACTAATAAGCTCTATCCGACCCTTACTCAACCAATACTCCACACTACCGGAGAGGTCTATCAATCATCTTGTGATAATATTAATCACCAATCACAAAGGCCTATGTGGCCAAGATCACAATTTCAACTAAGTCTCAATATATTGCTACCCAACTCCACTAGAGCCTAACATACGGGGAACCCTTACGCCCCAAGGTCACTTTCACTTAGTTTTTCCATAACTACCAAAGATAATCGTCAACCGTGGCTTTTTTTTACCTTTTTAAATTTTAAGTTTTCACTATTTCCTTTACACTAGGTAGCTCACAATTTTTACTATAATTTAACCACGGTTTAAATATCAATCACAATTACCGCGCCCTAGCGCCCAAGAGACTAATACAAATCTCTAATTAAAATTCAGACATAACATGCTCAATATCAATAAGAAATAATAATAGATAATCTTAACAAATAAGCACATGTCAAATAAATGCTCAATATGAATGTCAATGCGACTCCAATGCAACCCTAACCGCAAGAGGGTGAAACAAATATCCATGAATCCCAAACCGTTCACTGCTGGGGCAACAAACCCACAACAGGAAGGGTGGGCGTCGCTAAATAGAGTGCGGAGACCACAAGTCCGCCCGGGAACCGGTGAGTGAAGCCCAACTGTCACCCCCGACGTCTAGAGAATCGAGAGTTACTAGTTCCCTGGGTGCTAGACCACCCCCTGGCCAGTTGTTGCGACATTCCAAACGATCCATACATACACATGATATAACTGAGGCATGCAACATACACCGAATCAATATATATACTATAGTGATGTATGAATGCAAAATGTCTCCACATACATTTAATATACTCAATAAAACGGCATAAAATCCAAGCAACCTCATATAAAGCATGCTTCAAAATTTAAATTATACAGTAATTCACTTTCATTTATCTCAGAAATATATCCGGGTTCTCAATTTCCCGATATTAATAAATTCTTATAAGCTCACATGTTTTTCATTTAATTTTCAGCAATTGTCTTCAAATTAGTCCACCTCAGGGATAATTTAATTCGCAATACAATTCCATTATATTTTACGAGAAAAATAACTAAAAAGGGAACTAAAACCCTGTCTAAGTTCTAACGTCCCTCGTTCTCGTGAATCCCCTAACTTGTTTTCAATTTCAATAAAATATAAATAATAGGGAAAAAAATCAATTAACCGTATTTACATCCACATACACCTTCTACTTTAATTTCTCTGAAGTATTTCCATTTCCGCCATCATCTAATCCAACTATGGGTATTCAATAAATTTTATAAAATTCCTAGATTTTCGTCTATCACTAGGAATTTAATTAAACGTTTTTATTTATCCATAAACATATAACGGAGATTTATTAACGTTTTCTATGCACTATTAGTGAGTGTCAGATATGAATATATATAAGAATATATATATATATATATATATATATATATTTATATGTAAATTCCCACATAAAATAAAGCTTACAGAACAGCCTCGAACTGTCTCGCCATGAACAGTGCTCGCCGTTCAAAGTTACCCGAAAATTATTTAGAATATACCGAAAGTTCCGTCTCGATGACCTATACAATATATACGAAGCCCATTAGCAATTGGTTAATAATTTTGAATAAATCTAATATAACTCAAACAAAAATTCGAACCTATAAATCAAAGTTTCGGAAAAAACGCTTAACGAAAAATTATGAAATTTTAGTATGTCGTACTTAGCGTCAATACAAAGCTTTCCTCAAAATTTTAGCCCAAACCGACATCGGGAAGCCGACCAAATCGCCGGTCAAAGTTCCAACCGAAACAATCCCTGTTGCGCGAACTACTGCTGCGCGAACTCCAGCTGCACCTGCGCCACCACCATCCGTCGCCTACAGCTCGAGACCACCACCTGACTCAGCCGCCGATCGCCATGGTTTCTGGTGACCTCCTGCTTAGGTCGAAACCCTCACCAATTCACGCATCTCTCTCTTGCTAGAAGAAAGTCACGTCACGCATCTCAGCTCCTCTTTCTCTCTCTCGTCGCCATGGTCGACGATGCAAGGAAAATCAGTGACCGACCGAGAGAGGGAGTTGCTTGGTCGGCTTAAAGAAGAGAAGGAAATGGGTGGTGTCGCATGAGCATGAGAGAAAGAATAAAAAGAAAGTCCACACCGCTTTTTGTATCTGCCATACATAAATAGATACACACTTATAGATATATTTAGGTTAATTACGAAAGCAACTCTCCAACTTAGCATAACTGCACAAGTGACTTTCCCATTTTTCATAATTACTAAAATAACTCTCCAATTCCCATATTTACATGTGTCTCTCATGTCTTGCCAATTCACACTTTAACCCCAAGACATATATTATATCTCTCTATATATATATATCCATTTTCCAATAATATATATATATATAATTGCCCAATAATTACTATAATTCAAAATATATAGTCCGGGGGGAGGGGGGGTGAAACCCATATATATAATCTGAAATAAATAACCGATCGACCCGTAATTAATATCACGCGAACTCGAAAATTCTACGCATATCTAATAAATAATATAAGTTGAAATAAACACTCCGGGTACAAAACATAACTGTCAGAACACAGAACAATCCTGAACTCGACTCCGACAAAAGATTGGTCTCAATCCATCAATCCAAATTCTCGGTCCACTAAATTAATAATCGAAAGTCCTTGCTAATGACAACTCAGAACCCGCCGCCTCAAGTGCGAAAAGCGAAAAGAAATCATTTAGCCTCAATTAATAATAAATAATAATAAAGGGAAAAATATAAGAAAAACCCTAAACGATGACACGTGTACTCGGAAAATCTACGAGTCGCCCGATAAATAATACCAACGAGGGTAAATAATTCGAGGTACAAAATCCAACTACCAGAACACTGGGGTCGTCACTAATCCCTCGAATAACTAGGGCACGAAAAGAATCCAAAACAATAATCAAGTATTGCCCCATCAACACATATGAGCACTTAGAAACACGAAGAAATAAGCATACCAAACAAACAAAACACGTACATACAACCACATATCACGTCAATCAAATCAGGATCATACTAATTCCATTACAAGGGAAAAATAAAACGTCGAACCCCTAACGCACACTAAATGTCGAACTCGCACAGCTGAGTCGAAACTTTTAACGTCGGTCAATGAAACGTACCGCTATCCAGTCGAAGCACTAAAGCTAAACGTCTAAACGAATCCACGTAATCGGCATTAAAGCCCACGTAAATCTCTAACCATGTCTGAAACATAAAACATCACGTCAACGTATCACTAAGTTTGAAACACAACCGTCACATGAGGTCATGTAACAGCCAGAGAAGTCCACGAAGTCATCGAGGAAAAATCGCAACGTCGTCCTATCGAGTGCAGACGTAAACGTGAAAAACTCACACGTGAGATACCAAGAATAACCATGACGTCATGAACAAGTGACGTCACAACAGATATTAAATCGAAAAATAATTACAAGAAATTGGGAAAATAATATGGGGTGTTACATCATTAAGGATGTTAGGAATTAATTCCCACCTCACATTTAGGAATTAATCCCCGCCCAAGATCATCCACACATGTTTTACTCACACACAGATAAGCACACACATAACACATAATACTTAACATGGTTCAGCCCCAACTTTTGCATACGTCCACGGATGAGAAAGGATTTCATTATAATCATGTAAATATATTACAACAATAGAGAATTACCAACACCGGTAAACAAACACAAACTCTTTGTGCACACAAAAATCCTTCTCGCCTTCGCAACTTCTTCACTCGAGAACTCCTTCTCTCCATCGGTGTCTACTCTACCCAACTCCGTAAACTCTCTCTACCCTTCAAAGCACATCGATCCCCTTGGGGCTACATCTTCACCTTCTCAATAGTCTCAATCATCAACCCTAGGTATCTATTTATAGAGTTACAAACCTAATTTCTTATTGGACAAATATTACAATTCCTTGAAGAATAATATTTTCCTCTAACAAGAAATTACCATATGAAATATACTCTAAATAGAAAACTTAATTACAATAGGAATTTGAGACACTTTCCTAAAAATCTCCACCTTGACTCAAATTCCATCATGTAAATCATCTCTTTAAGGCTCCACCTTGCTTCAAGCTTCATCACTCTTCTTTTCATTATTTTTCTCCTTCTTCTACGCGCATCATGTTCCACCTCCACCGCGACTATGTGCGCTTCTTCATCATCTATATCATCTTCATCACCATCTTTATGACTGCGCCTTCTCCGCGAACACTTCATCTACTTCATCATATTTATCTTCTTCATCTTCACTGGTGAGTAAAGAATAATCGCAACCAAGCTCTAATATTTTTGAAGTAGAATCATACAAAACCGACTACATGGTTGCGTCTGGAATGATGCAAAACCTAAAGAACACCTCTGACCACGTAAAAAATGGGTAAAAAATGTCTCCAAATAGGGCAAAAATTATTGACAACGTCGGAAACTTCTAGGGGCACGTGCAGGCGCATTCCACCTCTAATGGGGCTTATTTTTGTGCCAAAACACTCATCTTCAAAATATATTTCCGTTGATATATTATACGCCTTGTCTCGATCAACGATGCTTTACAAAATAGACCTGAAACGAAATTGCTGCGCGTGATGCCAAAATATTTGGGCGAAACTTTAAGTGACGCGTGGGGGAGCGTGCAATTGTTTCCAGTGACGCACTTGACTGTACCAGCTTTGTATCATCAAGACGAAACTCCTAGTATGGTTTGTTTCTGATTTCGGACAACTCTGATCTTCGAATCTGGGCCAAAATGTACGAGCTTCTTCTTTGTTTCAACCTGGAACTCTCTGATATCGATCTGCACATACGGGCTTTTTCTTTACTTCAACCTCGAACCTTTTTACACCGATCTGCTTCTGCTGAAGACTCTGATACGAATTTGCTTCAATCTGACTCATCTGCTTCAACCTTGCTCTGATACCACTTGTTAGGAATTAATTCTCATCTCACACTTAGGAATTAATCCTGCCTCTCTGATACCGATCTGCACATACGGGTTTTTCCTTTACTTTAACCTCGAACCTTTTGACATCGATCTGCTTCTGCTGAAGACTCTGATACGAATCTGCTTCAATCTGACTCATCTGCTTCAACCTTGCTCTGATACCACTTGTTAGGAATTAATTCTCATCTCACACTTAGGAATTAATCCCGCCCAAGATCATCCACACATGTTTTACTCACACACAAATAAGCACACACATAACACATAATATTTAACGTGATTCAGCTCCAACTTTGACCTACGTCCATGGATGAGAAGAGATTTCATTATAATCATATAGATATATTACAACAATAGAGAATTACCAACACCGGTAAACAAACACAAACTCCTTGTGCACACACAACTCTTTCTCGCCTTCGCGACTTCTTCACTCTAGAACTCCTTCTCGCCATCGATGTCTACTCTACCCAACTCCGTAAACTCCCTCTACCCTTCAAAGCACATCGATCCCCTTGGGGGTACATCTTCACTTTCTCATAAGTCTCAGTCATCAATCCTAGGTATCTATTTATAGAGTTACAAACCTAATTTCTTGTTGGACAATGATTACAATTTCTTGGAGAATAATATTTTCCTCTAACAAGAAATTACCATATGAAATATACTCTAAATAGAAAACTTAATTACAATAGAAATTTGAGACACTTTTCAACAAAGGAAACTCTTCTCAATCATTAATATATGATTTAAATGATAAGTTTGACCATCAGAAGCAAACTGAAGCCTAGCAAGCAGAAGCCCAGCTACCAAAAGCCCAACAAAGGAAATCCCAGAAGGTGCAAGCCCATCAAACATTGACATGAGCCGTTACAAAATTCAAAGATAGTAACCGCCCAATAAATATCATAATAATGGGGAGGAAATCACTCACTCAATTCATTACCATGATTACCCCATTATTTCAAATCCATAACCGTTACCCCAATCCATGTATAAAATAAAGAAAAAAGAAAGGGAAAAGGATCCGAAATTGCTCCAATATTTGCTGATTCTTGAATTTAGCTATTTGCTTGCCATTATTCTTTTTCATAGCTTCTGTTTATTTTACAAAAGTTGAGATTCGTTCGGAATCCCCGAACGGGTTTACAACTATGTTACTTAAATGTGAGACGTCGTATTATTTTTTTTCATTTTACACTATGTTACTTATTTCAATATTATAAAAATGTATATAATAAAAAAAAATATGAATGAGATGATGATTTGAGAAACTTGTAGAAAAGTCAGCTTTGTATAGAAAACGGCAAAAGCCTGGAAGGTTACAAACAATCTGGGGCAATCCCCATCAGAAATACCGCACACCCACCAAAGGAAGAGGATTCAGAGGATGAAGTGGAACAAAAAACCAGCAAGCAAGAGCTCAACACCAACTATGACCAAAAACTCTATAAAAACTTAGGCCATAAGAGTCCATACAAACTCAGAGCCCACCAAAAGGGGAGAAGCATTAGGAGAAGATAGAATTTGGGATAGCCCAAACATGCACCATGTTCCTATTCTGATTGGAGGGAAACAAAAGAACACGTGTAAGGATTGTGTAGTTAGTGATTGAGAAATTAGTTTTATATAAGAATCTATAATTATTTTCTTCTTGTATTAGACTGAATGAATATATATATTTTCTTACGCAAACATGTTTTCTCACTACGAGCTGGTACTCCAAAGTTTAAATAAAGGTTACTACACAATGATATTTATTGAATATAATATCTAGATTTAGACAGTTCATGCCAAAGAGAGGTGATGTTGACATGCTTTAATTTAATTTATTGCACTGTAGAAGTAGTTTAGAGTAAAGTAATTTGCATGCACAAGTCACATTTATTTCGAAGATGGTTTGAGGCCGAGTCGGAATGATTGTCTATATTTTTGGATTAGGCACTTGTTTATAGCATTACAGATCATAATTTACCGATCATAAGCGTTGACTGAGTTTAACCACATCGAAAGTTCTCCCGAGGGGAGTATTTGTTACAACTTACAAACTTAAGGAGGTCTAACTATAATTATTCAAACGATAAGAGTGTGAGTGTAATATGTCATATCTCGAGGAGTGTAACTGTAATTTAATCATTTTTTTAATATAATCTTCTCTGAAATTTTAAGCCCACATATATAAAAATATGTAATACTTTTGTCCCATATTTATTGTCTACTTTCACAATTTTACTCATCTCAAAATAAGTTTCAAATTCCAATACAATACAATACAATTTTATACTTTTTTTCAAATTACCCATTTTCACTAAATAGAAAAAATAATTACCTCACAAAAAAGTAAAGGGATAACTTCATTTACACCCCCTGAGGTTTGTTCTATTTTCACTTTGACCCCCTCAGGTTTGCATATCTTCATTTACACCCCCTACTGTTTAATATTTACATCACTTAGACCTCCTGAACGATGACATCAACCTGAATTTTTTTTAAAATCCCTAAACTACCCTCAATGTCTTATCCTTGTTATATTTGGAAACAAGGATAGTGTTTTTATCAATTAGACCATTTCCCATCATTTAATAATATAATTTGTATTAAATTTTCAAAATATATATAAAATTCAAATATATATATATTAAAATTTGAAAAATATTATAAATTCGAAAATAAATATAAAATTAAAAAATATATAAATTTCGAAATTATTTTTTTTTCAAAAAAATATATTAAATTTCAAAAATAAATATAAAAATCACAAAAAAATATAAAAAATTTGAAAAAATATAAAAAATTCAAAAAAACATAAAAAATTCAAAAATATATATTAAATTTCAAAAATAATTATAAAATCGAAAATAAATAAAAAATAAAAAATATATATAAATTTTGAATTTTTTTTAAAAAACATATTAATTTCAAGACAAATATATAAAATTAAAAAAAACCATATAAAATTCTAATAATATATATTAAAATTTGAAAATAATTATAAAATTAGAAAAAAATATAAAATTTGAAAATAAATATAAAATTCAAATATATATATATATATATATTAAATTTTAAAAAAAATACAAATTCGAAAATAAATATAAAATTAAAAAAACAATTTTTAACTCTCTCTCTCTTCTCTCTCTCTCTCTCTGAGATGCCCACACAGCCCACACACACACATACACAGACGCACACACGAATATATATATACACACATATATATATATAGATCTATACATATATCTATATATGTATGTATATATATACGGTGTCGATGCCGACCCCCTCCCACCGCTCCCCGTCGGCGCCGTCCCCTCCCACCGCCTCCCCCTATTTTCGACCGATGGGTCGAAAATATGTGTGTGTGTATATATATATATCTGTGTGTGTATAGATCTATACATATTTGTGTGTGTATATATGTGTGTGTGTGTGTGTGAGTCTGAGAGAGAGAGAGAGAGAGAAATAAATTTAAATTGAATAAATGTTGGGGTTGGGATTGGGGTGTTTAGTTTGAGAGTTAGATTGATTTTAAGGGAGTGTTTGGTTTAGGGTTTAAATTGATTTAGGGATTAAATTGATTTAAGGGATGTTTGGTATAAGGGTATTTTAGACATTTCACACCATAAGGGGATGTAAATAAAGATATGCAAACCTGAGAGGGTGTAAGTAATGATAGGACAAACCTCATGAGGTGTAAATAAAATTAACCCAAAAGTAAAACTATAATTACATGTCTAAGGACAAAAATTGAAACACAGCATATATTGTATATTAAATGATGAAAAGTCAACATATGAGTCATATGACTATGTTACTTAAATGCGAGACACGTCGTATTATTTTTCTCATTTTACACTATGTTACTTATTTCAATAATATAAAAATGCATATAATAAAAAAATATATGAATGAGATGATGATTTGTGAAACTTGTAGAAAAGTCAGCTTTGTATAGAAAAAGGCAAAAGCCTGGGAGGTTACCAACAATCTGGGGCAATCCCCGTCAGAAATTCCGCACACCCACCAAAGGAAGAGGATCCAGAGGATGAAGTGGAACAAAAAACCAGCAAGCAAGAGCTAACTAGAAAGCTCAACACCAACCATGACCAAAAACTCTATAAAAACTTAGGCCATAAGAGTCCATACAAACTCAGAGCCCACCAAAAGGGGAGAAGCATTAGGAGAAGTTAGAATTTGGGATAGCCCAAACATGCACCATGTTCCTATTCTGATTGGAGGGAGACACCTTCTGGAGAGAGAAAGCTCTAAATTTCACTGTGTCAAGCACTTCAGCAACTAAAAGAGGTTGAGATCTGATGAGACTAAAATATTCGATATATTGGGCGTTAATATACCATTTGTTAGTCTTTTTATTATATTAATTTGGTATTTTTATCCGAATTGTGTGTTTAAGCATGTTTTCAAGGCGTTAATGCAAATATGGGTAAATTCCGAGTTTTTTAGCAATTATATCTGATATTGAGTAACACTTGGAGAATAAATGCACTCAAGGTACAAGTCAATAAAGCAGACTAAAAGTGGCTGAAACGGAATTTTTTCAGAATAAATAAATATTAATATTCAGGAGTCACTGATCGATCGGTCGTCGCCGTCTTGGAATCTATGCGAACATATATTGCAAAATTCTGACTTTGTGTACAAAAATATTAGGGGGCAGAATCGTCCATTCAACGTCATTACTTAGACCCTAAGTCTTCTTAGAGTGCAAGCAAAGACATGTCATATCTGCAGCAACTTTTGTCTATAAATACAGGTGGAATTCATGAAGATAAGACATCTTTCAAAATCCCTTTGATATCTTTTATATCTTAGAGAAAATCTCTTCGTTCATAAAAACTCTCTTTCTTTGAGAGAGACTCTTTGCCTAAAGAACTCAAGAACCATCCAACCAATCATGAAGATGGTGACTACATCAATGATGAAGTCTCCCATTTCCATGAGCGGCTAGTTGGTATCTAGGGTTTCCAACTAAACTCTAGTCAAATAATGTAGACTTTTATTTATTTTTATTACGAAGAGGGAAAGTTGAAGAACACTTATATGATGATTATGTAGTGAGAGACCAAACAAATAATCTAAATAAGATTTATTTATTAATTCTCTTCTTAAGCTGAGATTGAATTAATGATTTATCTTTAAAAAACTGTGTTTTATCATTAGGAGCAAGAACCTACATAATGGTACTTATTGGACATGATAAAGTCTTGGGTTTACACAGTTCATGCTTAAAGAAGATGATTATTAGTGTGTTTTTAATTTCATGTTTTAGTAGTAGTTGTAGCATAGATGCACACAATAGTCATGCCAATCGCAGATGAATTGTAACGAATACTGACCGCTTGCATTTTTTTGGGGATTAGGCAACTGCTTGTAGCATTACTAATCTAATTCATATAAGTTGTATCGCCCTCTTGCAATAATATAATTAAAGGAATACATTATAAGGTTAGTGGTGGACTTGAAACAAAACCCTAGACTTGTTTATCTTGAATGAAAACCAAAACTTTTATCTTTTATTTATTTTATGTTTAGTAGTATCAAACAAACCAATAAAAAAAATTTAATAACCGAATTTTTAAGTTCGGTTCCGGTTCTTAACTATATAGAACCGAACGAAATCCCAATCAAAAAAATTTATTTTTTATTTTATTAATATTATATTTTTACTTATATAATTTAAAAATTATAAGTAAATAATTATAAGGTTATAATTTTAGGAGATGTAGTTTTGAAATAATTATCTTTATTTCACTAATTATACAATTGATTTTGGATTTATAATAGTTGAGATACTAAATTTAATTTATAATTATATTATATTTTGATACATAACGTTTTGATTTTTTTTTTAAATGTGATAGGAAGAACCGGAACCAAATCGAAAAAATGGTTTGATTCGATTCACTGCATTAATGTTTTGGTAACGAAACTGAGTTAGTATTTCTAATTACAAAACTTATAGAATGACATTATTAATTATTGTATTTGTTAGTGCAAATATAATCGGATCCCATTATAAATTTGACTCATTCACAGATAATGAAATGCCATGTAAAAAATATCATATATTTTAATATATAATAATATATATTTTTTGTTATATCAATTTTACCCTTGTGATATAAATAAGTATCTTTCTTTTCATTTGGGTGACGTGGGAAAAGTTAGGATTCCTAATATAAGTGTCACGTCTCAAAATCCACAACAAAAGGAAAACTTTTCATTAATAAAAAATTATTAGGCATGATCAATATAGCATAACTCAATACTCAACACTTCTGACATTAAACAAAGTGTCAGCAATAACAACTAAAACTTATTTCTAAGTAGCATCATAATTACATCAAACTACTCACTAAAAGTCAATGACATGTGAGCTTACTACAATACTCTCAAATAAATACTAAAAATAACTTCGGAATAATGATCGCAAAATCTGATGAAGTACCCTCACGAAAAGCTAATCAACGTGTACCTGAAACAATAATGGGGTGAGCTCACAAGCTCAATAAGTAATGTTAAACACAATCATTGTTCAGCAAATTAACCCGACTTTATATATCCGTATATAAAAAGAATTCAGGCACGCCACAAAACATAATCTCAATTAAAATTCATGTACCACTTAAGTGATTTATTAAAGAACAAACCTCATAAACTAATCTCACTTGATCCCCAGGCTCCCATCCTTCAACGATACAGTGTGCAACGAATAGTCCCTGACTACCGATAACACACAAGTGGATGGGTAGACGTCTAAACACCCAGATGGTCCTGGACCACGTCCACATAAGGGCACATTAAGCCCAATGACCATAATAACAGGTAGTGCACTCCTTCAAGGCAGGTCCCGAACCACGCCTAACAACATATTCCAAAGTTGTACTCACATATATAATCATATCACATCTTTTTAACTTTAACTAACCAATAATGACACATTCTAAAAATGAACACAGAAAACTAAAAGATATTACTAAAGAAATTAGTAATATTCCCACACTTTCACAAACGCTTTTCAACAAACTTAAATCATCCAAAATAGTATACCAAAATATTTTATAACATTCTCAATAGTTTTAGATTTGTTTCCTTCACTTCTTCCATACTATACGAACTCTTGTCTTTAGCATTCAACAACCACGCTTACGAATATGTTATCGTTAGCGCTTTAGTATTCTCAATAAGGGGCGGAGCTTGAAGAAGCGAAACGATCCTATAGTAGCAACCTATTACCTTTTTGAGGCCCCTTTGATATATCTTCCACTTGAGTACACCGACCCGCCTTCGAACATTTTCATCTCGGGATGGGCACATCTCCCTTTCTTAGTTTCACGTTGGCCTAATAAATGAATAATCCACGCATATTTATATGTATGTTCCATAAAAAATAAAAAGTAATTAATTATTTCCGATTCGACAGATCTTACCATTTTCGAGGCTCGCCTTCTTGTTATCCAAAAGTCGGTCGAATCGGGCGGGCCCCTGCCCCGGAGGCACCTAGCTCAACTGGAGAGGCCTAGCCTGATCTGAGAAGTGCTAATTCGGTTCAGATATACTTCATTCAAGAATGTCGCCGCCCTTAGAATCAATAAGAAAACAAAATCCTATTTATTAGTTATAATTTATTTTATTTTAAATAGAAATCATTTCCTAATTCAATTTATAGATTAATCACGTAAACATACAGATTATAAATGTAATAGGAAATTATATAATAATCATATACTTAAACAGTTTTACGTTGGTATAAAGTAATAACATCCTAAAATATTATGTACACAAATGACTAAGTATACAATAATGATTTTGGTTAACCACTTACACTTAGCGATAACCCTACTGCATCCACTACCGCAACAATCTAATATACCACCACTATATTTAATAGCGATAAAATATGTATTGTTTAGCAATGTACTAACAATAACATACTGTAATAATGACGCGATGTTAATCAATAACCTATACTAAACTATTGTATTCAACAACCTCATGTTAATTTCTATCAAATTTGGTGTAATCAATTAGGTTAAACCAAATTACACGTATACAGACTACTACAATCAATTACAGTACACAAATCATAGATATAATTTCATGCTCTAGTAACCACTCATAAATCCTAGTTATACATAGATGTATAAGGCAAGGTTAACTTGCCTGGCAACACGTATGACCCGTTAGACGTCGATCACCTCCTTGCTACTCCAACGAATCACAGACACCCTCTGCAACTCTTCACTCCTCTACAAATGCGAATAGTAGGTATAGATGTCTTCTAAAATAATGATTATTCCCGATATTTATAAAATATATAATTTGTTATGTTGTTGAGATAACACAACTTATCCTCTTGAAACAACTTCAATTTTAAAAATCTGATGACTTATCTCTTTTATCTACTAAAATTTAAAATACTAATATATATTTATATACACAATAAAAACACGGTTGTAAGAGAAAGAACGTGAGCCTAAATCTTAGCCATTGAAATGATGTGAGCCCCTCACTTGACATAAATTAGGTGAGAGGGTAAGTGGAGACGATTTTTTTTCCACACTTGAAGCCCACAAAACCTCATCTTTTCTTTTCCTTAGCTTGTCCCAAGCAAGGGCAATTGTAGAAAAATAATGAGTTTCTATCTTTGTACATGTATTTGTGTAAACACTGATGAAATCCAAATATTTATTATTGTTATAATTATTATTATTATTATATATATTTTATTGAAAAGTAAGAATGCACACTCTCAAATCCACAATGTCTCCGAGGAGACTCGAACCCCACACCTTTCCATTGGAGGGGTGAGGTTATACCATCGCACCACTTAGTGTGTTTGCGTTTAAGTTAATTGCATTCATGAAAAAATTCATGTAGGAGAAGTTAGAAGATGTTAGATTCACTTAAATCAAAATCTCAAACAATGGTTAAAGTCGTAAGAATCAATTTAGCGATGAGGTCATGGACTCTCTTTGTTGCGATTTGATTGAGAGTTGAGTTATTTTAGGGATGTGAAATAGTAAAATTTTGAGACTTTATGGTTTTTCAACGTGGGATGTATGGTCGTAAAATCATGCCACCCAAAATTATAGGGATATGTGTAACACCCCGTTTCATTTCCTTTTTTTTCTGAATTATTCCTGATTTATTTTCGGTAATGACGTCACTTGTTCATGACGTCATGGTTACTCCGTGTATTTTACGAGTAAATATTTCGCGTTTACGCTTGGATTCGATTGCGCGACTTGGCGATCATCACCTTAATGACTTTGTGGAGTATCGATGATGACTATGTGACTTGACAGCAACGTTTAGTAGTTTCGGACTTGGTGAAACGTTGACGTGAGTTCTGGATTCAATGACACGACTCTGCAACTGTCTTTTCGGTGACTTTGTGGGGTTTCTTTCGTGGTTACGTTACTTGAACTGATGTCTTGTATTTCGGACGTGGCTAGAGGTTCACGTGGGCCTTAGTGCCGATTAT
The DNA here is from genome assembly GCA_963922005.1 of Cornus suecica. Classification (NCBI taxonomy): domain Eukaryota; kingdom Viridiplantae; phylum Streptophyta; class Magnoliopsida; order Cornales; family Cornaceae; genus Cornus; species Cornus suecica. The sequence continues at coordinate 78,087,253 of OY998239.1, forward strand.
ATGGATTCGTTTAGACGCTCGACGTTTAGTACTTCGACTGGAAGACGACACATTTAGTTTACCGACGTTTAAGGCTCCGACGTTGTTGTTCGAGTTCGGTAGTTAGTGCTTTAGGGGTTCGACCTTTTGTTTCCCCTGGTTATGGGGTTAGTACGTGCCTTTTTTAGCTGACGTGTTTAGGAGTATTGATAGTCATTTCGCTCGTGTTATTTATGTTTGTATATACGTGTTCTGTTTGTTGATGCTCTGTGTATTGATGTGGCATTAGGTGCCTTAGTTGCTTGACTTACGTGTTTACGTGTATTTGTATTACCTTGTTCATTTTTCGTGCTTATATGTATGTGATACGTGTTAGTGGATTAATTTGGATTGAAGTGGTTTTATTTGATTACTGTTCGAATAAGCGTGCCTTAGTAGTTTGGATTAGTGACGACTCCGATGATTCGATAGTTGAGTCTCGTACCGAAATATTTAATTTGACTGTTATTATTGATTAACTATCCGCAGAGTTTATGGGGAGCGCATGATATAAACCGCTAGGCGATTAGTGATTTAATTTGGTTTATATCAATATTTATACCCGATTTTGTAACCGAGTTATTTATTCCGGACGTTATTAGTTATTCGGAGTACCGTGGGATTTTCGGTGATTTAATTGGTGGATTATTTTCATTCCCCGAAGTTTTTATTTGGGCCTATATTATTTATTCGGAGTCCGGTGAATTTGATGGGCTCACGTAGAATTATTTCAGTGTCCCCGGTATATTTACGGGACTTATTTTATTTATGCGAATTTAATTATGATTATATACATTTATGGGTTTTATACCCTAGATTATTTATTTTAGTTATATTATTTATTTGGGCGTTTCGTTTATATTTTCGAGCACGTGTTGTATTATTTCGGGGTTCCCGGTATATTTTCGGGATTTATTATTCGCAAATGTATATTATTAATTGGGAATATATGTATAGTTGGGTATTAAATGGGTATATATATATTTAGTTATATAGATAAATATATATATATGCATATGTATTAATTGTATTAGACAGACCACATACCTGCTTCCATCACGCACACAATCAACCATCTCCACACGACTCCTCTCTTCTCTCTTTGTATCATCAACGACATATTTTCCCCTTCATCAATGTCGATCAGTCTTAGAGAGAGAGAGAGAGAGAGAGAACGGGAAAGAAGAGGCGCTGGCCGCGGCACGGTGGAGGCGCGCAAGCGGTGGTGACCTGGCATGACCTGGCTATGGCGGATCGTCGACCTACGATAGCGGCGATGACTGAGGACGCGGTGGTGGCGGCGTGACGACGATGGGTTGAGCTGGTGAGGTGCGGCCTGATAAGGGTTTGATTTGGAGTTGCTGGACATGGAAGCTCCGACTGGATTCAGGGTTGAGGTAGCTGCGACGGCGACCATGGAGGTGGACCGGTGGTTCGCGGCAGCGTGGGTCGCCGAACGTGGTGTTGATCAGGAGTTGGGGAGGTTGACCAGACCCCTGTTCACTCGGACTGAGTCGAGTCGACTCAGTGCCGAGTTGGGCTTTGTTTGGCACGAAACTTTGAGGGTAGCTCGGCCTCGGTACCGAGTACGTCATATCCGAAATTAGTGCGAAACCGTTGAGTGGTTTGCCGGAAATTTCATATTTTCGGTATGAATTTTGGTTTCGATTTTTGTAGATTTGTTACGAATTAATTATCGATTGCTAATGAATTTTTATTATATTGAATAGGGCGGTAAGGCGGTCGTTTCGATATGTTAAAAATAATTTTCAGACGACTTTGGACGGCGATCACTATTCACGGCCGGTACTGTTTACGGCGGGATCGTTTGTAAGCGCATTTAATTAGGTGGGGAATTTTATATATATATGTTTATCTAGCACTCACTAATAGTGCGTAGAAAATACTAAGTTGCCCCGTTGTATGTTTATGGATAATAAAAGCATGAAATTAAATTCCTAAGCAATAAATGTAATTTAAGAATTTTATAAAATTCCCGAAATACCCATAACCGAATAAATGAGGTCGTGAATAGAAATTCCCTGGGAAATTAAATAAGTTGATTCCCTGAGAATTTTTAAGAAATTAAATCCTACTAAATTTGGATTAAACTAGGTGGTTTAGTACCCCCGGACTTAAAGTAGGATTTTGTAGAATTTTGTGTAAAATTAGAACCTGTAATTAGCTCCCGGATTTTATGTAATTGAAATTAAAATACAGTGGGAGCGAGGCAGATTTGATAATGAGGGATGTAGAGCCGACGAGTAAATTATCCCCTGTTATTATTAGTTTATTGAAATTGAAAATATAAGCTAGGGGATTTACGTAGAACTTAGACACGGTTTCAGTTCCCTTTGTAATTTATTTTTCTCGTAAAATATAATGAAGTTGTATTGTGAATTAAATTGTTCCCTGAGGTGGATTAATTTGAAAATAATTATTTGGAAATTAACTTAAAAGCATGCTGGAATATAAAATCTATAAAGATGGGGTAATTAAGGACCCGAATATTTTTGTGATAAATGAAAATTTAATTATCGTGTGATTTACATTGTGAAACATGATTGATATGAGATTGATTGGCTTTGATGCCGTGTTAATGAGCATATTTAATTCATATGGAGGCATTTTGCATTCATACAACACCATGTTATATATATTGTTTCGGTGCATGTTGCATGCCTCATTTATGTCACATGCATGTTTGGATCGTTTAGAATGTCGCAACAACTGGCCAGGGGGTGGTCTAGCACCCAGGGAGCTAGTAACTCTCAATTCTCTAGACATTTGGGGGTGAGGGCTTGGGCCTCACTTGCCGGTTCCTGGGCGGGCTTGTGGTCCCCGCACTTTCTTTGGCGACGCCCACCCTTCCTGTTGTGGGTTTGTTGCCCCAGCAGTGAACGGTTTGGGATTCCTGGATATTTGTTTCACTCTTTAGTGGCTAGAGTCGCATTAAAGTTGCATTGTCATGGCATTTACATTCATATTGGACATTTATTTGATATGTACTTGCCTGTTATTATTGATTATCGATATTGAGTATGTGATGTCTGAGTTGTAATTAAATATTTGTATTATTCTCTTTGGCGCTAAGGCGCGGTGTTTGTAATTAATATTTTAACTGTGGTTAAATTATAATGATTATTTAAAGATTTAAAATTGTAAAGAAAGAAAGAAAGTTTGACGATAATAAAAACCTGGATTAGTAGAGCCATGGTTGGCATGTGTTCCAGGTGGTTACATGGATATAGACGAAAAGAGGTTTTGAGAATTAATTGTTTCCCCCTTGAGTTGGAGTTGAGTTGAGTTGGCTAGTCATATATTGAAACTTGGTTGTGGTTGTACCTTTGGCCACAATAGGCCTTTGTGATTGGTGATTAGTGTTATTACTGGATGATAATTAGACCACTTTGGTACTGGGGAGAGTTGTTCAGGTTAAAGGTCGGGTAAGACTCGTTAGTCTGACCTTGTTTCTCTTGATTTGTATATGTTGAGCTTGTCGCTCACATTTCCACTTTAAAAGTGTTTCGAGTAGTAAATGGTTTTTAACCGTGTGCCTTGAAAATCTCATTTCCTACATGTTCTGGTAAAGTTAGTGAAGTATGGACATGGTTTGTCCCGTTCTTGAGACTCGAGGTCAGTTCTGAGATCTAGATATGTTTTAGAGTTGATTGTTTCAGATTCCTCCTAGTTTTTCCGAGGAACACTTGAATCCCGATGTTGGTTTGGTAACCTTTAAGGATTTGTTTATAGGTTCCTATATTAAGTTGAAGGTCTTAGAATCTGTTTCGAAATGAGTTTGAATGTGACTTTGAGGTGATATTCGGTGGAACTCTAGTAGTTCTTTTCCCCCGTGTTATTGTTCATTGGGTTTTAACCCGAACATGTGTTTCTACGGTATCATTCCTTAAAGTAAGAATTATGATCATTCGTGTTTGTCTGTGGATCTTCTCGGGTAAGAGAAGTGAGATTAAGTTAAGCACACATAGTGCGATTCCTAGTGTTTGGTTGGGTTCAGAGGCATTGGAACCAAATATGATTTGACCGGGCCTTAACTTTTTCTTAAAAACCGGTTGAATCCTTTGGGGTTTAACATTTTTCTTTAAAAACCCGAGGGCCATGGCATCTGTTTGGGACTAAATGACTTCAGTAACCTTTTCTTGTGCCTCGATAGGCGGTATGAGTTAGAGGTGACCTTATTGATATGTACCATTTTTAGTGCCTAGACAGGCAGTGTAAGTTAGAGATAGTTCGGTTGGTTACCGAATCCGATGTAGTGATAGTACATTCCCTTCTTATGTTTCTTCGAGTGAACGGGTTGGTTCACTGGTTGTTGTACATAGATGAAGGGTTATCCCTTTCGGTAGACCTAAGGAGTGACCTATTTACCTCATAGGAACCTTGAGTATCGTGTTTGGTGCACGGTATGGTGGATAGCTGGTCTTGTTGTATCTCTAGATGAGAGCGGAGTTCAGATTGTTTGTTTATAGGCCTAAGCAATAGGCTTAGTTACGTTCAGGACGTTATATATATATATATATGTACGTAGATATATGTGGTGTTTATATTTTCGTTGTTATGTAGTTCGTATGAGTTTCGTAGTTACTCGAGATTAGTGATGAGGTTATTGTTGGGTATCTCGGATTAGCGGGTGTGCCACGGTAGACGATAACTTGACCTAGGATAGGTGCATGCACACGGGATGGTTAGCATTTTCTAGACGGTTATGAGTGTGATGTTTTGATATTACGGTGAGCGCGTGGTTTTTTGCTCACCCCCCACACAACATTTTCAGGTTCGCAGGTGGACGCAGCACGGCGCGTACAGCGGCGATGGTACGGGGGATTTGGGACGGTAGATTTATTCTTCCTTCCGTAATCATATTTATTATTCTTTTATTCTCTTGGGAGCCAGGTTGTTGGCAGATTCCCTTATGTTGTATATTCAGTTCATGTATTTATTATTTTCGGGGTGCCTTTGTATCATTTCGGCACTACCGTATGATTCTCTGTATGCTTATTTGAGCTTGGTGGCTCAGTCGGTGTTTGTTGTTTTGGGATGCCTTTATTCCTTTTCGGCATCGCCATTTGATTTTCTTTATAATTTCATTTGAGCATTTGGGGCTCTATTGATTTTAGAAGGGTTTTGGAGAGGTATTGGTGTTCTTTTCCACTACCTCGGCCCTACTAGGTTTCTGGAATGTTGGGCTATGTGCCATTGTTTCTATTCGGTTATTATGGGTAGGTTTGCTTGTTGTGTTGCTTTTGGGTTGTCCGGATGTTCCATTTACAAATGGAACTCCGCCGGATTTTCGTTAGAATTCATTTACTGAGTTTCTATCACTCATGTGACATGGAATACTTCATTTTCATTCTTATTCCATGTATTTCAGTGTCATTGTTAATCTTGGTTGTCGTTTTCTGTGACATCATACCCTGGGATTCACTGATTCTCCTGATTGGAGTCTCAACAATAACGGGGCGTGACAATATGGGGTCACCATATATGGATGTGGTGGAATCGTTAAATTTGAGTTGAGTCGAGACGATTTAAGGATAAGAAGAGGTCGTAAAATCGCACTGAGATGCAATTTTGTATTATTTTACTTTGAGTTGAGTAATTATAGGGAAGCAACTTTCTTTGTATTTTTATTTTTAATTATGTCATACTACGTGTATATAGAAGTGAATGAAGGAGTTGAGATGTCTTTTGCCCAAAACCGAAATCATTTTTAAAGTTTCAAAACAGACTTTTTTGGGTTTTTGTTGAAAAATGGCATTTTCCGCTCACTCGGGCCCCACAAAAGTTTTTTTAATTTCTGAAGTAGAAAATATAAATTTTTTTATTTTTTGTGATTTTTCAGGACCGGAAGCATCAAAACCGGACTTCGATTAGAAAAACGGTATTTTTTGAAAAAAGTTGGAAAACTTCAAGTTTTCAACCCAAAATGGGCATAGTCACTGGGCGACATCTTGAATGTTGCGAGATGTCGCAACCTGCACTTGGGCGCATCCTTGCCCGATCTCCAAACTTCAAAATATCATATCTCCCTCCTCATTGCTCCGAATTAGGTCCTGTTTGTTCTTATAGCTCATCCTAAGTCTGATTTAAATGTTTGAACTTTGAAATTACTATTTTACCTTTTAAATAACGATTTTACACTTGGGCAAACATGAGGCATTGTGATGACCCGTTTAATGTGCAGTTTGATATTTTTCACTTCTTTTTCGACTCCCAATCATTTTTATGACTTCCATTAGGTATGCATTGAGTATTATAAGAAGAATTATTTCCCTCGGGTGGAATAAAAAGAAGTATTTCCTTAAAGTTGAGTCCTTTAGTGACCTTTGAGTATAGGGATTTGAATTCAAAGTTTGAGGTGTAAATGTTCAGTGCGCGGTTTCATGTGTGACTTAAGCCGCTAGAGTTGGAGTATAGGACAAAATTCTTGGTAGTATTTTGATTTCCTGTATTGTCTATCTATCTATATATATATACTTATATATATGTACTTATATACTCTTATCTTTACAATTATATATATCTATACATATATATTTATGCAGCGTGCTTGTGATCCTACATGTGATTTGTTTCGTGTTGTATGTCTTGTTTTCTCTGAGCATGGTAGGGGTTGTGGGCTTATCTTGAGGTCTCGAATTGGCATGAGTGTCATGTGAGACAATAGACTAACCAAGGATAGATGCATGCACACGGGTTGGTTTAACTCTTCTTTGATGACCAGATGACGTGGTTAGGGCTACTGGGCTTCATAGCTTACCCCGGTGTTGTATACCCTGGTATTCCATGCCAATTTTCATGAAATATTTCAGCTACGGACAACATGCAGTGCAACAGCAGCTCGAGGGGTTTTGACGTCTGTTTGATATTATCCTTTCGTATCCTTGTGTATTCGTCCTCTTGTTAATTATTCGGAGGTTATCGTTGTAGTTTTGGGAGCCAGCCTGTTGGCCTTTCCATTTCATTATTTTATTCTAACCTTTCGGCATCAATACATGCCCTTATGTATTATTATTGTATGTATAATTGTTCAAGTATCCATTAAAACTGTTGTTCAAATTATTGTTTTATTGTATTATTATTGATTCTATTAGTCGAACACACTGATGTCGCAACTCAGGATTAGCTGATTCTCCAGGTTGGTGTCTCAGGAATTTCTGGGCTTGACAAGGACTATATCAATAAAGTATTAGAGGGATTTCGAATGCAAGGTTGTTCTTCAAGTGTTGCCTCTATTGTCAAAGGATTACATGTTGACATACAAAAGATCAAATCTTTTGGAAGTGGTTGGATATTCTGATTCAGATTTTGGAGGATGCATTGACTCTAGAAAGTCATCAAGACATATATTCCTTCTAATTAGGAGCTATCTCATAAAGAATTTCAAAATATAAATTGATCACTTTTTTACTATGGAGGCAGAGTATATATCATATTGCGAGGGTACGACACAGGCTTTATAGTTGATGAATTTTATTAGAGATCATAAAGTTGTGGGTTCAGTTCTAAACCATTAAAGATCTGATGTGATAATTCCGCTGCAGTTCGTTTTTGCAACAATATGCAAGTGAGAGTTCAAACAAGTGGTGTGACATAAAGTTCCTTGTTGATAATAACGAGTTCAGAATCATCGAGTGGTGATAGATGGCATAAGGACAAAGTCAATGTTCATTGATCCTATGATAAAAGGTTTGCCACCCAATTTGTGTAAGGAACATGTAGGATATATGAGACTTATTGATATGTCTTATGCTTAATATAGAGACATCTTAAAGTCCACAATTGCATTATGGTTTGATGATTCATAGTATCTATTTATCATTTTATGTGGGTATACACAAAGTTTTTAGAATACAAATTTTTCTTTTGGAAACGATAAAGTTGGATCGCTAAATAGGCTTATGGGAGCTTATTCATAAAGTTCGTCCATTGGCACACTAAAGTCTGTGATTCAAAAAGACTTCTTTTTCATCCAAAACTCTACTAGGGTTTCATTGTAGATAGGGCTGCAACTTGGGCCAGAATTTTTCTAAATTTTTTTAGAAAATGCCAGAAACATTTTGTAGGGTTCGGGTTGAGCCCGACCCGTTTCCCTGGGTCGGGTCGGGTTCAACCCTTTTACTAATTTATTTATTTATAATTGTATTTTGAAATTAGGAGTAAATTTATTTATTTTTTGTTTGAAGTTCTAAGATAAGAAAGTAATCTGAAAGAAAAAAAATTTATTCCTTCTTTCAAATATATTTTTTTTTATAAAAAATTATAAAATGAAAATACTAATCAAGAAGGAATACATGTTCTTATATTTATATATGTATATATATAAATCAAAATCGGTATGTAAATATAAAATTCAAACCAAAAACTCTTTTGTGTATATATATATATATGTATATATTGGTTAAAATCAAAGTTCAGATCTGATATAGATTTGACTAATGTGTATATATATACAGATCAATAGGAGAACCAGATAATAGAAAGAGGAAAAGAGAAATGGGAGAGAAAGATCTGATTATGAGCATATAGATATGACAAATATGTATATATATATATATATATACAAATCAACAACAATATCAGAGAGTAGAGAGAGGTAAAGAGAGGAGGGAGAAACAGACGGTCGGCGACAACGGTGGTTAACGGTTGTGATTGGCGGTTGTGGTCGGCGGTGAGTGGACGACGGCGAAACAAGTCGGAGGGGGCACGAGTATGGAGAGAAGACATGGTCAGTTGCTAGGGTTTATTGTAATGTTATATAAGTTATATTATATATACAAAGAGAAAGTGTATGAAAGTTTCTTGTCGATGTTGCAGTGCTATATTATATAAAGAGAAATTGTATAATATACTGAAACCCAACCGGGTTTCGGGTTGAACCCGATCCAACCTAATTTATACTGAAACTCATTCAGACCCAACCCAAGTTAGGCCCAATTTGTAAATATAGTGACCCAAATCCAAAAATTCTCAGGCTGGGTTGGGCTCAGCCGCCTAAGTTGCAGGCCTAATTGTAGGCATGTGCAAGAGAATTAGTTTTTCTCTCTAGCCTTAGCACATATTTTGTGTTTTGTTTTGTATGTACATAATGATGGAATATATGTACTATTTATAGACAGAGAGAAGACCTTGTTCTCTAAGAATACTTGTTCATCAAGAAAACTTTAATTCCTCACTTTCCATCAAAGTGGGTCATCATTTGTCACGCCCCGTTATTCCTGATACCCCAATCTGGAGAATCAACGAATCCCGAGGTATGACGTCACCAAAAATATCAACCAAGATTAACAATGACATCGAAATACATGGAATAGGAATGAAAATGAAGTATTCCATGTCACCGGAGTGATAGAAACACAGTAAAGAATTCTAACAAAAATCCGGCAGAGTTCCGTTTGTAAATGGAACATCCGGACAACCCAAATTCAACACAATTGAATAACCTGCCCATAATGACAGAAATAAAAGCAATGGCACGCAACCCAATATTCCAGAAACCAACTAAGGGCCGAGGTAGTGGAAAAGAACACTAAAACCTCTACACAACCCCTCTAAAATCAATAGAGCCCCAAATGCTCAAATGAAATTATAAAGAAAGCCATATGGCGATGCCGAAAAGGTATAAAGGCACCCTAAAACGACAAATACCGACTCAGCCACCAAGCTCAAATAAGAATACAGAAAATCATACGGTAGTGCCGAAATGATACAAAGGCACCCCGAAAATAATAAATACATGGACTGAAGATACAACACAAGGGAATCTGCCAACAGTCTGGCTCCTAAGAGATTAAAAGAATACATAAATATGACTATGGAAGGAGGAACAAAACTACCGTCCCAAATCATCCGTATCGTCGCCACCGAGCATACCGTGCTGCATCCACCTGCAAACCTACAACCTGTTGTGGGGGTGAACAAAACCACGCGTTCACCATAATATCAAAACATCACACTCTTAGCCATCTAGAAAAGGTTAATCCATCCTGTGTGCATGCATCTATCCTAGGTCAGTCAATCGTCTCGCATGGCACCCCGCCAATCCGAAACCCCATCAATAACTTCATCTACAACCTCAAATCTACTACGGATATCAAAAGAACTACAGATCAACGAAAATATAAATAACACATGTATACGTATGTATATATATATATATAACATCCTGTAAATAACTAAGCATGTCACCTATACCTATAGATAACCAATTCGAACTCCACTCTCATCTAAAGATACAACAAGGATTGACTATCTACCATACCGTTCACCTAGAACGCTACTCAAGGTTCCTAGGAGGTAAATAGATCACTCACTAGGACTACCGAAAGTGAATCATTATAACAATGCCCACAACTCGATCATCGCTCATAACTAGCATCGCTATCAAATCATTCCTAGAAAGAAAGTCGCTCTCACATTTTCTATCTTCAATTCAGTTCCTCTACTTATAATAACCAGTGAACCAACTCGTTCACTCGAAGAGACATAAAAAGGGAAGATATTATCCCCACACTGGATTCGGTAACCAACCAAACTATCTCTAACTCGTAATGCCTATCTAGGCACTAGACAGATTTATTGGAGTCATTTAGTCCCAAACAGATGCCATGGTCCTTGGGTTTTTAAAGAAAAACGTTGAACCCCAAAGGATTCAACCGAATTTTAAGAAACATTTAAAACTCGGTCAAATCTATTTAGTTTCAATGCCTCTGAACCCACCCAAGGTACTACGAATCGCACTACGTGTGCATAAATCAGTATCATGTCTCTTACCCGAAACTCAGACAAGTAAACTATAAAAACAAAGTGTGCCTTATGTATACACAAAAAGGAAATCAATTCTATACCACCAATATCACCATAAGATCTCCATAATACTCTAAGATCTCAATATCACTATACCACAAACAAAGGGTCAATATCATCCTCAAATATTGCCAGTCTATCTCAAAATTACAATCAAACGTCCACTCGGGAGTATGACAACTCAAACTATTATGGGTACCTCAATTTACATTCAATGGATCCTTAAGAAACATGATGGTCAAACATTATTTGTACGGATGTGGTGCTGAATAATATGTAGAGTTAAAACAACTCTAGTTCAGAGAAAAGGAAGAATGCTAACCTATCATACCTGGTTAGACCTCAAATCAACCATTCTTATATATCAACTAGAGTAAAGTACAGACCACTCCATAACCTCATATACAGACCAATGATCAAGGGAATAGGGTCAAACTAATAAGCTCTATCCGACCCTTACTCAACCAATACTCCACACTACCGGAGAGGTCTATCAATCATCTTGTGATAATATTAATCACCAATCACAAAGGCCTATGTGGCCAAGATCACAATTTCAACTAAGTCTCAATATATTGCTACCCAGCTCCACTAGAGCCTAACATACGGGGAACCCTTACGCCCCAAGGTCACTTTCACTTAGTTTTTCCATAACTACCAAAGATAATCGTCAACCGTGGCTTTTTTTTACCTTTTTAAATTTTAAGTTTTCACTATTTCCTTTACACTAGGTAGCTCACAAATTTTACTATAATTTAACCACGGTTTAAATATCAATCACAATTACCGCGCCCTAGCGCCCAAGAGACTAATACAAATCTCTAATTAAAATTCAGACATAACATGCTCAATATCAATAAGAAATAATAATAGATAATCTTAACAAATAAGCACATGTCAAATAAATGCTCAATATGAATGTCAATGCGACTCCAATGCAACCCTAACCGCAAGAGGGTGAAACAAATATCCATGAATCCCAAACCGTTCACTGCTGGGGCAACAAACCCACAACAGGAAGGGTGGGCGTCGCTAAATAGAGGGCGGAGACCACAAGTCCGCCCGGGAACCGGTGAGTGAAGCCCAACTGTCACCCCCGACGTCTAGAGAATCGAGAGTTACTAGTTCCCTGGGTGCTAGACCACCCCCTGGCCAGTTGTTGCGACATTCCAAACGATCCATACATACACATGATATAACTGAGGCATGCAACCTACACCGAATCAATATATATACTATAGTGATGTATGAATGCAAAATGTCTCCACATACATTTAATATACTCAATAAAACGGCATAAAAGCCAAGCAACCTCATATAAAGCATGCTTCAAAATTTAAATTATATAGTAATTCACTTTCATTTATCTCATAAATATATCCGGGTTCTCAATTTCCCGATATTAATAAATTCTTATAAGCTCACATGTTTTTCATTTAATTTTCAGCAATTGTCTTCAAATTAGTCCACTTCAGGGATAATTTAATTCGCAATACAATTCCATTATATTTTACGAGAAAAATAACTAAAAAGGGAACTAAAACCCTGCCTAAGTTCTAACGTCCCTCGTTCTCGTGAATCCCCTAACTTGTTTTCAATTTCAATAAAATATAAATAATAGGGAAAAAAATCAATTAACCGTATTTACATCCACATACACCTTCTACTTTAATTTCTCTGAAGTATTTCCATTTCCGCCATCATCTAATCCAACTATGGGTATTCAATAAATTTTATAAAATTCCTAGATTTTCGTCTATCACTAGGAATTTAATTAAACGTTTTTATTTATCCATAAACATACAACGGAGATTTATTAACGTTTTCTATGCACTATTAGTGAGTGTCAGATATGAATATATATAAGAATATATATATATATATATATATATGTAAATTCCCACATAAAATAAAGCTTACAGAACAGCCCCGAACTGTCTCGCCATGAACAGTGCTCGCCGTCCAAAGTTACCCGAAAATTATTTCGAATATACCGAAGGTTCCGTCTCGATGACCTATACAATATATACGAAGCCCATTAGCAATTGGTTAATAATTTTGAATAAATCTAATATAACTCAAACAAAAATTCGAACCTATAAATCAAAGTTTCGGAAAAAACGCTTAACGAAAAATTATGAAATTTTAGTATGTCGTACCTAGCGTCAATACAAAGCTTTCCTCAAAATTATAGCCCGACCAAATCGCCGGTCAAAGTTCCAACCGAAACAATCCCTGTTGCGCGAACTACTGCTGCGCGAACTCCAGCTGCACCTGCGCCACCACCATCCGTCGCCTACAGCTCGAGACCACCACCTGACTCAGCCGCCGATCGCCATGGTTTCTGGCGACCTCCTACTTAGGTCGAAACCCTCACCAATTCACGCATCTCTCTCTTGCTAGAAGAAAGTCACGTCACGCATCTCAGCTCCTCTTTCTCTCTCTCGTCGCCATGGTCGACGATGCAAGGAAAATCAGTGACCGACCGAGAGAGGGAGTTGCTTGGTCGGCTTAAAGAAGAGAAGGAAATGGGTGGTGTCGCATGAGCATGAGAGAAAGAATAAAAAGAAAGTCCACACCGCTTTTTGTATCTGCCATACATAAATAGATACACACTTATAGATATATTTAAGTTAATTACGAAAGCAACTCTCCAACTTAGCATAACTGCACAAGTGACTTTCCCATTTTTCATAATTACTAAAATAACTCTCCAATTCCCATATTTACATGTGTCTCTCATGTCTTGCCAATTCACACTTTAACCCCAAGACATATATTATATCTCTATATATATATATATCCATTTTCCAATAATATATATATATATATAATTGCCCAATAATTACTATAATTCAAAATATATAGTCCGGGGGGGGGGGGGGGGGGGGGGTGAAACCCATATATATAATCTGAAATAAATAACCGATCGACCCGTAATTAATATCACGCGAACTCGAAAATTCTACGCATATCTAATAAATAATATAAGTTGAAATAAACACTCCGGGTACAAAACATAACTGTCAGAACATAGAACAATCCTGAACTCGACTCCGACAAAAGATTGGTCTCAATCCATCAATCCAAATTCTCGGTCCACTAAATTAATAATCGAAAGTCCTTGTTAATGACAACTCATAACCCGCCGCCTCAAGTGCGAAAAGCGAAAAGAAATCATTGAGCCTCAATTAATAATAAATAATAATAAAGGGAAAAATATAAGAAAAACCCTAAACGATGACACGTGTACTCGGAAAATCTACGAGTCGCCCGATAAATAATACCAACGAGGGTAAATAATTCGAGGTACAAAATCCAACTACCAGAACACTGGGGTCGTCACTAATCCCTCGAATAACTAGGGCACGAAAAGAATCCAAAACAATAATCAAGTATTGCCCCATCAACACATATGAGCACTTAGAAACACGAAGAAATAAGCATACCAAACAAACAAAACACGTACATACAACCACAAATCACGTCAATCAAATCAGGTTCATACTAATTCCATTACAAGGGAAAAATAAAACGTCGAACCCCTAACGCACACTAAATGTCGAACTCGCACAGCTGAGTCGAAACTTTTAACGTCGGTCAATGAAACGTACCGCTATCCAGTCGAAGCACTAAAGCTAAACGTCTAAACGAATCCACGTAATCGGCATTAAAGCCCACGTAAATCTCTAACCATGTCTGAAACATAAAACATCACGTCAACGTATCACTAAGTTTGAAACACAACCGTCACATGAGGTCATGTAACAGCCAGAGAAGTCCACGAAGTCATCGAGGAAAAATCGCAACGTCGTCCTATCGAGTGCAGACGTAAACGCGAAAAATTCACACGTGAGATACCAAGAATAACCATGACGTCATGAACAAGTGACTTCACAACAGATATTAAATCGAAAAATAATTACAAGAAATTGGGAAAATAATATGGGGTGTTACATCATTAAGGATGTTAGGAATTAATTCCCACCTCACATTTAGGAATTAATCCCCGCCCAAGATCATCCACACATGTTTTACTCACACACAGATAAGCACACACATAACACATAATACTTAACATGGTTCAGCCCCAACTTTTGCATACGTCCACGGATGAGAAAGGATTTCATTATAATCATGTAAATATATTACAACAATAGAGAATTACCAACACCGGTAAACAAACACAAACTCTTTGTGCACACAAAAATCCTTCTCGCCTTCGCGACTTCTTCACTAGAGAACTCCTTCTCTCCATCGGTGTCTACTCTACCCAACTCCGTAAACTCTCTCTACCCTTCAAAGCACATCGATCCCCTTGGGGCTACATCTTCACCTTCTCAATAGTCTCAATCATCAACCCTAGGTATCTATTTATAGAGTTACAAACCAAATTTCTTATTGGACAAATATTACAATTCCTTGAAGAATAATATTTTCCTCTAACAAGAAATTACCATATGAAATATACTCTAAATAGAAAACTTAATTACAATAGGAATTTGAGACACTTTCCTAAAAATCTCCACCTTGACTCAAATTCCATCATGTAAATCATCTCTTTAAGGCTCCACCTTGCTTCAAGCTTCATCACTCTTCTTTTCATTATTTTCTCCTTCTTCTACGCGCATCATGTTCCACCTCCACCGCGACTATGTGCGCTTCTTCATCATCTATATCATCTTCATCACCATCTTTATGACTGCGCCTTCTCCGCGAACACTTCATCTACTTCATCATATTTATCTTCTTCATCTTCACTGGTGAGTAAAGAATAATCGCAACCAAGCTCTAATATTTTTGAAGTTGAATCATACAAAACCGACTACATGGTTGCGTCTGGAATGATCCAAAACCTAAAGAACACCTCTGACCGCGTAAAAAATGGGTAAAAAATGTCTCCAAATAGGGCAAAAATAAATCAGCACAAAAGACAAAAATTATTGACAACGTCGGAAACTTCTAGGGGCACGTGCAGGCGCATTCCACCTCTAATGGGGCTTATTTTTGTGCCAAAACACTCATCTTCAAAATATATTTCCGTTGATATATTATACGCCTTGTCTCGATCAACGATGCTTTACAAAATAGACCTGAAACGAAATTGCTGCGCGTGATGCCAAAATATTTGGGCGAAACTTTAAGTGACGCGTGGGGAGCGTGCAATTGTTTCCAGTGACGCACTTGACTGTACCGGCTTTGTATCATCAAGACGAAACTCCTAGTATGGTTTGTTTCTGATTTCGGACAACTCTGATCTTCGAATCTGGGCCAAAATGTACGAGCTTCTTCTTGTTTCAACCTGGAACTCTCTGATATCGATCTGCACATACGGGCTTTTTCTTTACTTCAACCTCGAACCTTTTTACACCGATCTGCTTCTGCTGAAGACTCTGATACGAATTTGCTTCAATCTGACTCATCTGCTTCAACCTTGCTCTGATACCACTTGTTAGGAATTAATTCTCATCTCACACTTAGGAATTAATCCCGCCTCTTTGATACCGATCTGCACATACGGGTTTTTCCTTTACTTTAACCTCGAACCTTTTGACATCGATCTGCTTCTGCTGAAGACTCTGATACGAATCTGCTTCAATCTGACTCATCTGCTTCAACCTTGCTCTGATACCACTTGTTAGGAATTAATTCTCATCTCACACTTAGGAATTAATCCCGCCCAAGATCATCCACACATGTTTTACTCACACACAAATAAGCACACACATAACACACAATATTTAACGTGATTCAGCTCCAACTTTGACCTACGTCCATGGATGAGAAGAGATTTCATTATAATCATATAGATATATTACAACAATAGAGAATTACCAACACCGGTAAACAAACACAAATTCCTTGTGCACACACAACTCTTTCTCGCCTTCGCGACTTCTTCACTCTAGAACTCCTTCTCGCCATCGATGTCTTCTCTACCCAACTCCGTAAACTCCCTCTACCCTTCAAAGCACATCTATCCCCTTGGGGGTACATCTTCACTTTCTCATAAGTCTCAGTCATCAATCCTAGGTATCTATTTATAGAGTTACAAACCTAATTTCTTGTTGGACAATGATTACAATTTCTTGGAGAATAATATTTTCCTCTAACAAGAAATTACCATATGAAATATACTCTAAATAGAAAACTTAATTACAATAGAAATTTGAGACACTTTTCAACAAAGGAAACTCTTCTCAATCATTAATATATGATTTAAATGATAAGTTTGACCAAATCGCATACACTCCAACTCTTATATGTATTTACTTGGTCACTAAGCAATATAATATATGTTCAAATAATCACGTGTGCCACAAAATATTAAAATATTCTTACAGCTTCCATTTCAGTATGATAAGCTTGCCTGGCTCCCATCTCCAAATTTTAGGCATAGCTTCTGCCTGGGACAAACTAAGACTATGGAAGGATGAGGTTTCATGGCCTGCTGGTGAATGCTTTAGAGGTGCAATACCAAGGCATGCTTTCATCCTTTGGACTACCAGTCACAACAACCTCTACTAGCTCTCAAGATAGACGCGACTCCTATTGATGGGCCTCACTAACCAGAACAACTGTGTCTTATGCTCTGGTCAGAGTCAAGGAACCATCTGTTCTTTAAGTGCCCTCTTATCGCCAGAGGATGGGTTTGTTATCAATTCTAAAGGCTTCATGCAATGTCTCTCCTCTCATTGGGAGGATTTTATCATGTAATGCCCTTCCCTCAAAGAAAAAAGTCTCCATAGCAGTCTTAGTAAGCGGTGTTTTGTTGCTGCTATGTATGTCTACGTGTGAGAGATGCAAGAGGTACTATTCTAGCCAATTGCATGCTGAGGTTCTTGACACTGTGAAGTTCAGAGCATATTCTATTAATTCGAGCTTTTTGGTGGGATCAGTCAAGACTTCTTATCCTTCAATAAATCGAATAGATCACTCACTAGCGATTTATTAAAATACTTGAAAACTAATCTTATAGCACTCTTAAAGAATTTAGATATATTTGAGTTTGGTATTAGAATACGAACTTGATGAATTATATATATTCAGACTCACTAATTTTGCAGGAATCGTAGTGTTTTAGTACATGTGAATTTGAATTAATTATATATTTAAACACTAAAGAACAACATATTATAAATACTGAAATGCTAATTTATAGGACTCTT
Organism: Cornus suecica; assembly: GCA_963922005.1. NCBI lineage: Eukaryota > Viridiplantae > Streptophyta > Magnoliopsida > Cornales > Cornaceae > Cornus > Cornus suecica. The sequence continues at coordinate 78,105,267 of OY998239.1, forward strand.
ATACTCTGTTTGTTTGAGGGGACGGATTGAGGGGGAGGGAGGTGAATGTAAATATTTTATGTTTGGTTGGAGAGAATGGATGATATGGAGGAAACCTGGAGGGATGAGGCATCCGTCCCTCCTTCACAATTTTCTAGCCCAAATTCGGGCGGATAAGGAGAGAGGGTAAATATTTTATATAATATAGAATTTAGTAAAAGGGGAAACAAAAGAACACTTGTGTAAGGATTGTGTAGTTAGTGATTGAGAAATTAGTTTTATATAAGAATATATAATTATTTTATTCTTTTATTAGACTGAATGAATATATATATTTTCTTACACAAACACGTTTTCTCACTACGAACTGATACTCCAAAGTTTAAATAAATGTTTCTACACAATGATATTTATTGAATATGATATTTAGATTTAAACAGCTCGTGTCAAAGAGAGGCGATGTTGACATGCTTTAGTTTAATTTATTGCACATGTATAAGTAGTTTAGAGTAAAGTAGTTTGCATGCACAAGTCACATTTATTTCGAAGATGGTTTGAGGCCGAGTCGGATTGATTCTCTATATTTTTGGATTAGGCACTTGTTTATAGCATAACCGATCATAAGTGTTGACTGAGTTTGACCACACCGAAAGTTCTCCCGAGTGGAGTATTTGTTACAATTTACAAACTTGAAGGGATCTAGCTGTAATTATCCAAACGATAGGGGTGCGGGTATAATATGTCATATCTCGATGAGTGTAAATGTAATTTAATCATTTTTTTTAATATAATCTTCTCTGAAATTTTAATCCCACATATATAAAAATATGTAATACTTCCATCCCATATTTATTGTCCACTTTTACAACTTTACTCATCGCAAAATAAGTTTCGAATTCCAATACAATATAATTTTTTACTTTTTTCAAATTACCTCTTTTTACTAACTACAAAAAATAATGGACCTCACTAAAAAGTAAAACTATAATTACATGTCTAAGGACAAAAATTGAAACACAACATATATTGTATATTAAATGATGAAAAGTCAACGTATGACTATGTTACTTAAATGTGAGACGTCGTATTATTTTTTTTCATTTTACACTATGTTACTTATTTCAATATTATAAAAATGTATATAATAAAAAAATATATATGAATGAGATGATGATTTGAGAAACTTGTAGAAAAGTCAGCTTTGTATAGAAAACGGCAAAAGCCTGGAAGGTTACAAACAATCTGGGGCAATCCCCATCAGAAATACCGCACACCCACCAAAGGAAGAGGATTCAGAGGAGGAAGTGGAACAAAAAACCAGCAAGCAAGAGCTCAACACCAACTATGACCTAGGCCATAAGAGTCCATACAAACTCAGAGCCCACCAAAAGGGGAGAAGCATTAGGAGAAGATAGAATTTGGGATAGCCCAAACATGCACCATGTTCCTATTCTGATTGGAGGGAAACAAAAGAACACGTGTAAGGATTGTGTAGTTAGTGATTGAGAAATTAGTTTTATATAAGAATCTATAATTATTTTCTTCTTGTATTAGACTGAATGAATATATATATTTTCTTACGCAAACATGTTTTCTCACTACGAGCTGATACTCCAAAGTTTAAATAAAGGTTACTACACAATGATATTTATTGAATATAATATCTAGATTTAGACAGTTCATGCCAAAGAGAGATGATGTTGACATGCCTTAATTTAATTTATTGCATTGTAGAAGTTGTTTAGAGTAAAGTAATTTGCATGCACAAGTCACATTTATTTCGAAGATGGTTTGAGGCCGAGTCGGAATGATTGTCTATATTTTTGGATTAGGCACTTGTTTATAGCATTACAGATCATAATTTACCGATCATAAGCGTTGACTGAGCTTAACCACATCGAAAGTTCTCCCGAGGGGAGTATTTGTTACAACTTACAAACTTAAGGAGGTCTAACTATAATTATTCAAACGATAAGAGTGTGAGTGTAATATGTCATATCTCGAGGAGTGTAACTGTAATTTAATCATTTTTTTAATATAATCTTCTCTAAAATTTTAAGCCCACGTATATAAAAATATGTAATACTTTTGTCCCATATTTATTGTCTACTTTCACAATTTTACTCATCTCAAAATAAGTTTCAAATTCCAATACAATACAATACAATTTTATACTTTTTTTCAAATTACCCATTTTCACTAAATAGAAAAAATAATTACCTCACAAAAAAGTAAAGGGATAACTTCATTTACACCCCCTGAGGTTTGTTCTATTTTTACTTTGACCCCCTCAGGTTTGCATATCTTCATTTACACCCCCTACTGTTAAATATTTACATCACTTAGACCCCATGAACGATGACATCAACCTGAATTTTTTTTAAAATCCCTAAACTACCTTCAATGTCTTATCCTTGTTATATTTGGAAACAAGGATAATGTTTTTATCAATTAGACCCCTTTCTATCATTTAATAATTTAATTTGTATTAAATTTTCAAAATATATATAAAATTCAAAAATATATATATTAAAATTTGAAAAATATTATAAATTCGAAAATAAATATAAAATTAAAAAATATATAAATTTCGAAATTATTTTTTTTTCAAAAAAATATATTAAATTTCAAAAATAAATATAAAAATCACAAAAAAACATAAAAAATTTGAAAAAAATATAAAAAATTCAAAAAAACATATAAAATTCAAAAATATATATTAAATTTCAAAAATAATTATAAAATCGAAAATAAATAAAAAATAAAAAATATATATAAATTTTGAATTTTTTTTAAAAAACATATTAATTTCAAGACAAATATATAAAATTAAAAAAAACCATATAAAATTCTAATAATATATATTAAAATTTGAAAATAATTATAAAATTAGAAAAAAATATAAAAAATTATAAAATTTGAAAATAAATATAAAATTCAAATATATATATATATATATATATATTAAATTTTAAAAAAAATACTAAATTCGAAAATAAATATAAAATTAAAAAAACAATTTTTAACTCTCTCTCTCTTCTCTCTCTCTCTCTCTGAGATGCCCACACACACACATACACAGACGCACACACAGATATATATATACACACATATATATATATAGATCTATACATATATCTATATATGTATGTATATATATACGGTGTCGATGCCGACCCCCTCCCAACGCTCCCCGTCGGCGCCCGTCGGCGCCGTCCCCTCCCACCGCCTCCCCCTATTTTCGACCGATGGGTCGAAAATATGTGTGTGTATATATATATATATGTGTGTGTGTATAGATCTATACATATTTGTGTGTGTATATATGTGTGTGTGTGTGTGTGTGTGTGTGTGAGAGAGAGAGAGAGAGAGAAATATTTAAATTGAATAAATGTTGGGGTTGGGATTGGGGTGTTTAGTTTGAGAGTTAGATTGATTTTAAGGGAGTGTTTGGTTTAGGGTTTAAATTGATTTAGGGATTAAATTGATTTAAGGGATGTTTGGTATAAGGGTATTTTAGACATTTCACACCATAAGGGGATGTAAATAAAGATATGTAAACCTGAGAGGGTGTAAGTAATGATAGGACAAATCTCAGGAGGTGTAAATAAAATTAACCCAAAAGTAAAACTATAATTACATGTCTAAGGACAAAAATTGAAACACAGCATATATTGTATATTAAATGATGAAAAGTCTACATATGAGTCATATGACTATGTTACTTAAATGCGAGACACGTCGTATTATTTTTCTTATTTTACACTATGTTACTTATTTCAATAATATAAAAATGCATATAATAAAAAAATATATGAATGAGATGATGATTTGTGAAACTTGTAGAAAAGTCAGCTTTGTATAGAAAAAGGCAAAAGCCTGGGAGGTTACAAACAATCTGGGGCAATCCCCGTCAGAAATTCCGCACACCCACCAAAGGAAGAGGATCCAGAGGATGAAGTGGAACAAAAAACCAGCAAGCAAGAGCTAACTAGAAAGCTCAACACCAACCATGACCAAAAACTCTATAAAAACTTAGGCCATAAGAGTCCATACAAACTCAGAGCCCACCAAAAGGGGAGAAGCATTAGGAGAAGTTAGAATTTGGGATAGCCCAAACATGCACCATGTTCCTATTCTGATTGGAGGGAGACACCTTCTGGAGAGAGAAAGCTCTAAATTTCACTGTGTCAAGCACTTCAGCAATTAAAAGAGGTTGAGATCTGATGAGACTAAAATATTCGATTTATTGGGCGTTAATATACCATTTGTTAGTCTTTTTATTATATTAATTTGGTATTTTTATCCGAATTGTGTGTTTAAGCATGTTTTCAAGGCGTTAATGCAAATATGGGTAAATTCCGAGTTTTTTAGCAATTATGTCTGATATTGAGTAACACTTAGAGAATAAATGCACTCAAGGTACAAGTCAATAAAGCAGACTAAAAGTGGCTGAAACGGAATTTTTTCAGAATAAATAAATATTAATATTCAGGAGCCACTGATCGATCGGTCGTCGCCGTCTTGGAATCTATGCGAACATATATTGCAAAATTCTGACTTTGTGTACAAAAATATTAGGGGGCAGAATCGTCCATTCAACGTCATTACTTAGACCCTAAGTCTTCTTAGAGTGCAAGCAAAGACATGTCATATCTGCAGCAACTTTTGTCTATAAATACAGGTGGAATTCATGAAGATAAGACATCTTTCAAAATCCCTTTGATATCTTTGATATCTTAGAGAAAATCTCTTCGTTCATAAAAACTCTCTTTCTTTGAGAGAGACTCTTTGCCTAAAGAACTCAAGAACCATCCAACCAATCATGAAGATGGTGACTACATCAATGATGAAGTCTCCCCTTTCCATGAGCGGCTAGTTGGTATCTAGGGTTTCCAACTAAACTCTAGTCAAGTAATGTAGACTTTTATTTATTTTTATTACGAAGAGGGAAAGTTGAAGAACACTTATATGATGATTATGTAGTGAGAGACCAAACAAATAATCTAAATAAGATTTATTTATTAATTCTCTTCTTAAGCTGAGATTGAATTAATGATTTATCTTTATGCTAAATAATATATATAATGCAGAACATCGAAAAACAATTATGCCATTCGGGCGTAGTCATTTCATACGCATACTTCATTGTACTAAAATTTCATTATTTGTACACATTTTAATTTGTTGTACTTCATCTCATGCACCAACAAGCTTTGTCAAGCAGGAGATTTTGAAGATAGTTCGTGATGCTGAGACTTATGCCGAGAAAATATGTAAGGAAGGTAGAGAGAAATTGGAGAAAATCAAAAGTACGGATTACTAACCGCAAGCAATAACTGGAGTGAATTGTTACCAATTGTTATCTTTTAGATTCTTTTTGTGAACTGATTCCGCTTCCTGCTTCCAAATAAAAGAAAAATTAAGGATATATTGCAAGTTTTTCTGAAGCGGAAGCATGTTTGGTGCTGATGATTCTGATATGCGAAAAATGAAATATGAAACAAGCAAAACATGTTTGGTAGAATTGCTGATTTCACAAAATTTGGAAGCAAAACATGTTTGATGACTTCAAATGATGTGAGATTCTATTTTTTCTGTTAATACATTGAATAAAAGAAATTAATAAGTTCTACAAATAAAAAAATGGATATTGTAAATAAATTTTTTTTCTAAACTATAATATTGGATAAAAATAATTTTTTTCCCTAAACTATAATATTTGATAAAAATATAAATTTGTATTGCACAATTCCTCTCAATTGGTTCTCATATCCATTTTAATATCTAGTGTCTTATTCCATTTATGTTGGAAGCCAACATATATACAAATAAATTTTATTTTTTCAAAATAATATTGTTTGATAAAAATAAATTATTTGTTTGCAGAACAATAATTTTTTCTAAACTATACTATTGGATAAATTTTTTTTTGAAATTGTAACATATAAACTAGGGAAAATCTCACCTAAAATGAGTCATTGTGCTACAAAATCATGCCACCACAATATGTATATTTCTTTCCCAATTTCAAAGTATATATATATATACACCTATATATATAGAGAGAGATAGTGGTCAGAGTAAGGAAAAACAAGTCTGAAGTTGCTTCCAAATTTGTGCTTTTGTTCCGGCCTACTCCAACATTTTAGAAGCAAAAACATATAACCAAACAACCATTTCTTGTTTGCTGCTCCAATACTAGTGCTGGAAATGGGAGCAAAAGCATTCCCAAACAAGCTCAGACTTGAATCAATACAAGACATATTTAGATTACATCAAACAAATTTAAAGTGGTATTACATATCTATAAAATTAAGTCTTATAGATGATTGTACCATAAAATCACATCACCAAATCATCAATCCCAATAATAAAAAATTATTCAAAAAAAAATTTAGAGAGCAAAAAGAATTTTTTATTTTTATAAGGAAATGAATTTTGATGCTCCCAATCATAACATGACCTAACCTAAAGTAAAGTGGTATTACATATCTATAAAATTAAGTCTTATGTATTATTATTGTATGTATAATTGTTCAAGTATCCATTAAAACTGTTGTTCAAATTATTGTTTTATTGTATTATTATTGATTCTATTAGTCGAACACACTGATGTCGCAACTCAGGATTAGCTGATTCTCCAGGTTGGTGTCTCAGGAATTTCTGGGCTTGACAAGGACTATATCAATAAAGTATTAGAGGGATTTCGAATGCAAGGTTGTTCTTCAAGTGTTGCCTCTATTGTCAAAGGATTACATGTTGACATACAAAAGATCAAATCTTTTGGAAGTGGTTGGATATTCTGATTCAGATTTTGGAGGATGCATTGACTCTAGAAAGTCATCAAGACATATATTCCTTCTAATTAGGAGCTATCTCATAAAGAATTTCAAAATATAAATTGATCACTTTTTTACTATGGAGGCAGAGTATATATCATATTGCGAGGGTACGACACAGGCTTTATAGTTGATGAATTTTATTAGAGATCATAAAGTTGTGGGTTCAGTTCTAAACCATTAAAGATCTGATGTGATAATTCCGCTGCAGTTCGTTTTTGCAACAATATGCAAGTGAGAGTTCAAACAAGTGGTGTGACATAAAGTTCCTTGTTGATAATAACGAGTTCAGAATCATCGAGTGGTGATAGATGGCATAAGGACAAAGTCAATGTTCATTGATCCTATGATAAAAGGTTTGCCACCCAATTTGTGTAAGGAACATGTAGGATATATGAGACTTATTGATATGTCTTATGCTTAATATAGAGACATCTTAAAGTCCACAATTGCATTATGGTTTGATGATTCATAGTATCTATTTATCATTTTATGTGGGTATACACAAAGTTTTTAGAATACAAATTTTTCTTTTGGAAACGATAAAGTTGGATCGCTAAATAGGCTTATGGGAGCTTATTCATAAAGTTCGTCCATTGGCACACTAAAGTAAACTTCCTGAATAGATTCCGGAATGACAGTTCATAAAGTATTATATCACATAAAGCTGTGAGAAGAACAATGATATAATGATACATGGAAGTTTACGCTCATATGTAGAGTGCATTTCCACCATGATTTTATACATTGAGATTCTTTATGGAAATTTCAAGCCAATAAAGATAAAGGGTTTTGTAAATGTAAGTGTTTACAATATTGGCCAAATAGGAGAATGTAAGACACAAGTAACAATTGTACTGTAGTGGGAAGTTACATTTGTAGCATGTGGGAAGTTAGAAATGGTTTCTATAACCACCATTTTGATTCTCATATAAGCCGACTTTGCATGATGGAAGCATATACGAATATTATTCTTATTTTGGTTTCAACAGAAGTCCCACCCCTAGCAAGAAAACGTACCATGTGTTGCCTCCATCGCTTGCACACATAAGGTCTTGCATAGGCGTGAGTGCATGGTGTGTTTTGTTATGTTCAGTTATACAGACAATCTAATCTATGCGATCCAATCTCTTTTGGCACATGGGGGCATATTATGTTAATAGCCCCATATATTTTGATTCTTCTCGTGCAAAATTAAGTCTTATAGACTGATTGTACCATAAAGTCACATCACCAAATCATCAATCCTAGTAATAACTTATCTTGAAACGTTAAACAAAGAAAAAAGTAAAGGTAAATTAAACCATAAACTATCCCTTTATATTTTGATTCTTCTCGTACAAAATTAAGTCTTATAGATGATTGTACCATAAAATCCCATCACCAAATCATCAATCCCAATAATAAAAAATTATTCAAAAAAAAAAAAAAATTAAGAGCAAAAAGAATTTTTTATTTTTTTAAGGAAATAAATTTTGATGCTCCCAATCATAACATGACCTAACCTAAAGTAAAACTACTTCAATAAATTTATATGTTCTAATATGATAATAAAAAACTATTCCACTCCTAAACATAACATCAATATTAAGTAGAAATACTACTCCCAAATTTACCTATTCTAAATATTATTTTCCACTCCAAAACATAGCATCAATGTAAACTAGAAATACTACTCCTAAATTTACCTATTCTAAATATTATTTCCAATTCGTCATATACCGAGATTTCCGTTACGATGAAAAGATGCCGAAATAAGAACATTCACAACTAAAACCACGATGAATCATCTTCCGGATTGGTGAAAACCACACGGCATTGTCCCAAAGGGCCCGGCATCATCCCATTCAACTTTGCATTCGACTTGAACTCAAACTTGACATCCTTACACGAAGCTGTCATGATCGGATTGGTTCCCCACAACTTCGCCTGCTGCTCATCATAACTGATCGGCTCATATCTGATACTACTCCGCACCTCCACATCGAAACGGACAAAACTACTACCGACCACGTCGTCAGCAATGGCCCTTCGAACCCAATCATCCACAACCACGGGTATAGAGTCAAACTTTCTCTTGATCAACCCCCCCTCCTCACTTTCCTGATAAAAAGGCTCGAGAATTGTCACGGAGAGCAGCTCTTTCCTGTAGAGAACCGAGACCTCGATGTTATGGTAGAACAAGTCGGTGTTAGGGTTTGGGTTTGAAACATTGAAATTAATGGTCCATTGGGAGGGGAGTAGAGGAGATGTAATGGAGAGGTTCGAAAAGGAGAGGGAGGCTGATTCAATGCCGAATCCGATTTCCGGTTGAGAATTTTTGACCAACATTGAAATTCCCATCACGAGGAAAATGAATCCCAACGATAACACTCCAGCAAGCAATCCATATAGAAAAGAATCAACCTCGCGGCGTCTTTGGGCCTTGAGGTCTTTACTGGCAAGGAGTGGTACATTTTTTGAATCCATGCCAAAGTCAATAGATGTGGTTGTGGTGGTGATTAAATATGTGCCAGATGATTACAGCTTAATAGAGAAAGTCTGTGATTCAAAAAGACTTCTTTTTCATCCAAAACTCTACTAGGGTTTCATTGTAGATAGGGCTGCAACTTGGGCCAGAATTTTTCTAAATTTTTTTAGAAAATGCCAGAAACATTTTGTAGGGTTCGGGTTGAGCCCGACCCGTTTCCCTGGGTCGGGTCGGGTTCAACCCTTTTATTAATTTATTTATTTATAATTGTATTTTGAAATTAGGAGTAAATTTATTTATTTTTTGTTTGAAGTTCTAAGATAAGAAAGTAATCTGAAAGAAAAAAAATTTATTCCTTCTTTCAAATATATTTTTTTTTATAAAAAATTATAAAATGAAAATACTAATCAAGAAGGAATACATGTTCTTATATTTATATATGTATATATATAAATCAAAATCGGTATGTAAATATAAAATTCAAACCAAAAACTCTTTTGTGTATATATATATATATGTATATATTGGTTAAAATCAAAGTTCAGATCTGATATAGATTTGACTAATGTGTATATATATACAGATCAATAGGAGAACCAGATAATAGAAAGAGGAAAAGAGAAATGGGAGAGAAAGATCTGATTATGAGCATATAGATATGACAAATATGTATATATATATATATATACAAATCAACAACAATATCAGAGAGTAGAGAGAGGTAAAGAGAGGAGGGAGAAACAGACGGTCGGCGACAACGGTGGTTAACGGTTGTGATTGGCGGTTGTGGTCGGCGGTGAGTGGACGACGGCGAAACAAGTCGGAGGGGGCACGAGTATGGAGAGAAGACATGGCCAGTTGCTAGGGTTTATTGTAATGTTATATAAGTTATATTATATATACAAAGAGAAAGTGTATGAAAGTTTCTTGTTGATGTTGCAGTGCTATATTATATAAAGAGAAATTGTATAATATACTGAAACCCAACCCGGTTTCGGGTTGAACCCGACCCAACCTAATTTATACTGAACCTCATTCAGACCCAACCCAATTTAGGCCCAATTTGTAAATATAGTGACCCAAATCCAAAAATTCTCAGGCTGGGTCGGGCTCAGCCGCCTAAGTTGCAGGCCTAATTGTAGGCATGTGCAAATGCAAAAATCCTTCTCGCCTTCGCGACTTCTTCACTAGAGAACTCCTTCTCTCCATCGGTGTCTACTCTACCCAACTCCGTAAACTCTCTCTACCCTTCAAAGCACATCGATCCCCTTGGGGCTACATCTTCACCTTCTCATAAGTCTCAATCATCAACCCTAGGTATCTATTTATAGAGTTACAAACCTAATTTCTTATTGGACAAATATTACAATTCCTTGAAGAATAATATTTTCCTCTAACAAGAAATTACCATATGAAATATACTCTAAATAGAAAACTTAATTACAATAGGAATTTGAGACACTTTCCTAAAAATCTCCACCTTGACTCAAATTCCATCATGTAAATCATCTCTTTAAGGCTCCACCTTGCTTCAAGCTTCATCACTCTTCTTTTCATTATTTTCTCCTTCTTCTACGCGCATCATGTTCCACCTCCACCGCGACTATGTGCGCTTCTTCATCATCTATATCATCTTCATCACCATCTTTATGACTGCGCCTTCTCCGCGAACACTTCATCTACTTCATCATATTTATCTTCTTCATCTTCACTGGTGAGTAAAGAATAATCGCAACCAAGCTCTAATATTTTTGAAGTTGAATCATACAAAACCGACTACATGGTTGCGTCTGGAATGATCCAAAACCTAAAGAACACCTCTGACCGCGTAAAAAATGGGTAAAAAATGTCTCCAAATAGGGCAAAAATAAATCAGCACAAAAGACAAAAATTATTGACAACGTCGGAAACTTCTAGGGGCACGTGCAGGCGCATTCCACCTCTAATGGGGCTTATTTTTGTGCCAAAACACTCATCTTCAAAATATATTTCCGTTGATATATTATACGCCTTGTCTCGATCAACGATGCTTTACAAAATAGACCTGAAACGAAATTGCTGCGCGTGATGCCAAAATATTTGGGCGAAACTTTAAGTGACGCGTGGGGAGCGTGCAATTGTTTCCAGTGACGCACTTGACTGTACCGGCTTTGTATCATCAAGACGAAACTCCTAGTATGGTTTGTTTCTGATTTCGGACAACTCTGATCTTCGAATCTGGGCCAAAATGTACGAGCTTCTTCTTGTTTCAACCTGGAACTCTCTGATATCGATCTGCACATACGGGCTTTTTCTTTACTTCAACCTCGAACCTTTTTACACCGATCTGCTTCTGCTGAAGACTCTGATACGAATTTGCTTCAATCTGACTCATCTGCTTCAACCTTGCTCTGATACCACTTGTTAGGAATTAATTCTCATCTCACACTTAGGAATTAATCCCGCCTCTTTGATACCGATCTGCACATACGGGTTTTTCCTTTACTTTAACCTCGAACCTTTTGACATCGATCTGCTTCTGCTGAAGACTCTGATACGAATCTGCTTCAATCTGACTCATCTGCTTCAACCTTGCTCTGATACCACTTGTTAGGAATTAATTCTCATCTCACACTTAGGAATTAATCCCGCCCAAGATCATCCACACATGTTTTACTCACACACAAATAAGCACACACATAACACACAATATTTAACGTGATTCAGCTCCAACTTTGACCTACGTCCATGGATGAGAAGAGATTTCATTATAATCATATAGATATATTACAACAATAGAGAATTACCAACACCGGTAAACAAACACAAATTCCTTGTGCACACACAACTCTTTCTCGCCTTCGCGACTTCTTCACTCTAGAACTCCTTCTCGCCATCGATGTCTTCTCTACCCAACTCCGTAAACTCCCTCTACCCTTCAAAGCACATCTATCCCCTTGGGGGTACATCTTCACTTTCTCATAAGTCTCAGTCATCAATCCTAGGTATCTATTTATAGAGTTACAAACCTAATTTCTTGTTGGACAATGATTACAATTTCTTGGAGAATAATATTTTCCTCTAACAAGAAATTACCATATGAAATATACTCTAAATAGAAAACTTAATTACAATAGAAATTTGAGACACTTTTCAACAAAGGAAACTCTTCTCAATCATTAATATATGATTTAAATGATAAGTTTGACCAAATCGCATACACTCCAACTCTTATATGTATTTACTTGGTCACTAAGCAATATAATATATGTTCAAATAATCACGTGTGCCACAAAATATTAAAATATTCTTACAGCTTCCATTTCAGTATGATAAGCTTGCCTGGCTCCCATCTCCAAATTTTAGGCATAGCTTCTGCCTGGGACAAACTAAGACTATGGAAGGATGAGGTTTCATGGCCTGCTGGTGAATGCTTTAGAGGTGCAATACCAAGGCATGCTTTCATCCTTTGGACTACCAGTCACAACAACCTCTACTAGCTCTCAAGATAGACGCGACTCCTATTGATGGGCCTCACTAACCAGAACAACTGTGTCTTATGCTCTGGTCAGAGTCAAGGAACCATCTGTTCTTTAAGTGCCCTCTTATCGCCAGAGGATGGGTTTGTTATCAATTCTAAAGGCTTCATGCAATGTCTCTCCTCTCATTGGGAGGATTTTATCATGTAATGCCCTTCCCTCAAAGAAAAAAGTCTCCATAGCAGTCTTAGTAAGCGGTGTTTTGTTGCTGCTATGTATGTCTACGTGTGAGAGATGCAAGAGGTACTATTCTAGCCAATTGCATGCTGAGGTTCTTGACACTGTGAAGTTCAGAGCATATTCTATTAATTCGAGCTTTTTGGTGGGATCAGTCAAGACTTCTTATCCTTCAATAAATCGAATAGATCACTCACTAGCGATTTATTAAAATACTTGAAAACTAATCTTATAGCACTCTTAAAGAATTTAGATATATTTGAGTTTGGTATTAGAATACGAACTTGATGAATTATATATATTCAGACTCACTAATTTTGCAGGAATCGTAGTGTTTTAGTACATGTGAATTTGAATTAATTATATATTTAAACACTAAAGAACAACATATTATAAATACTGAAATGCTAATTTATAGGACTCTTATACTCTGTTTGTTTGAGGGGACGGATTGAGGGGGAGGGAGGTGAATGTAAATATTTTATGTTTGGTTGGAGAGAATGGATGATATGGAGGAAACCTGGAGGGATGAGGCATCCGTCCCTCCTTCACAATTTTCTAGCCCAAATTCGGGCGGATAAGGAGAGAGGGTAAATATTTTATATAATATAGAATTTAGTAAAAGGGGAAACAAAAGAACACTTGTGTAAGGATTGTGTAGTTAGTGATTGAGAAATTAGTTTTATATAAGAATATATAATTATTTTATTCTTTTATTAGACTGAATGAATATATATATTTTCTTACACAAACACGTTTTCTCACTACGAACTGATACTCCAAAGTTTAAATAAATGTTTCTACACAATGATATTTATTGAATATGATATTTAGATTTAAACAGCTCGTGTCAAAGAGAGGCGATGTTGACATGCTTTAGTTTAATTTATTGCACATGTATAAGTAGTTTAGAGTAAAGTAGTTTGCATGCACAAGTCACATTTATTTCGAAGATGGTTTGAGGCCGAGTCGGATTGATTCTCTATATTTTTGGATTAGGCACTTGTTTATAGCATAACCGATCATAAGTGTTGACTGAGTTTGACCACACCGAAAGTTCTCCCGAGTGGAGTATTTGTTACAATTTACAAACTTGAAGGGATCTAGCTGTAATTATCCAAACGATAGGGGTGCGGGTATAATATGTCATATCTCGATGAGTGTAAGTGTAATTTAATCATTTTTTTTAATATAATCTTCTCTGAAATTTTAATCCCACATATATAAAAATATGTAATACTTTCATCCCATATTTATTGTCCACTTTTACAACTTTACTCATCGCAAAATAAGTTTCGAATTCCAATACAATATAATTTTTTACTTTTTTCAAATTACCTCTTTTTACTAACTACAAAAAATAATGGACCTCACTAAAAAGTAAAACTATAATTACATGTCTAAGGACAAAAATTGAAACACAACATATATTGTATATTAAATGATGAAAAGTCAACGTATGACTATTGTAGGCCCATTTTTCTACATGGCCGATCAGAAGCAAACTGAAGCCTAGCAAGCAGAAGCCCAGCTACCAAAAGCCCAACAAGGGAAATCCCAGAAGGTGCAAGCCCATCAAACATTGACATGAGCCGTTACAAAATTCAAAGATAGTAACCGCCCAATAAATATCATAATAATGGGGAGGAAATCACTCACTCAATTCATTACCATGATTACCCCATTATTTCAAATCCATAACCGTTACCCCAATCCATGTATAAAAGAAAGAAAAAAGAAAGGGAAAAGGATCCGAAATTGCTCCAATATTTGCTGATTCTTGAATTTAGCTATTTGTTTGCCATTATTCTTTTTCATAGCTTCTGTTTATTTTACAAAAGTTGAGATTCGTTCGGAATCCCCGAACGGGTTTACACTTTTTGGCGCCGTCTGTGGGAAACTTCGATATCCAGAACATAAGTTATTTGATCAATGGCGGGAGAAACCACCACATAGCTAGGTGATACAGCTGCTATCCTTCAGCGTCTGGAGGCACTCGAGAAAGAAAATCGAGAATTAAAGCAAAGGTTAGATCAATCCGAGCACCCAGAATTGCCAATAGCAGGGCGCCGTAATGGCCCTAGTGTTGAAGAAGAAGACAATCATAATGAGGCAAGTTCAGCAAATCGCACAGCAGATCCTGCTCACACCCAACCGATCGCAGATGAAGCAAATATCAATAATCGTGTAGTTCCGCTCGATATGGTAACCCGACTTCAAAAGATCGTAGATGAACAAGTAAAAGATCTCAGAACACAGTCGCCAGCCGATCTAGCCATCGAAATGACAGCCAAGATGATTAAATCTCCGTTCAGCCCCGAAATTCAGCAGGCGAGAAGGCCAGATAAATTCCGGATGCCTAAATTCATTATGTTCGATGGGACACAGGACCCAATCGAGCATCTGTTTCATGTGGAGCAGATGATGACTCTTGATATGGCTGATGATGCACTAATGTGCAAAGCTTTCTCTACAAGCCTAACGGGCCCCGCTATGTTATGGTTTAAACAATTGTCAGGTAGTTCAATCGATTCTTTCCAAACGCTGATGGAAAAGTTCCTGGCACAGTATTTTGGGAACCGGAAGCAGAAGAGGACCATTTCTAATTTATTTACGATGAGGCAAGCGAAAGGTGAAACATTGAAGAATTTCCTTTCCAGATTCAATTTGGAAATGGGAATGATACCCAGTTGTGATCAACCAGCAGCAGTGGAAGCTTTCAAGGTAGCTATCGAACAAGGGACCAGCTTCCATAGATCCTTGGTGAAATCGACACCCCTCAACATGGGTCAGTTGAATTCACGGGCGCAGGGATATCTGAGATTGGAGGAGGATGAGCAAGAAAGAGGCCATCGTTCGGCATTAGTCAGTGTCGAAAGCAAATCAAAGGAAAGGATAATCAAGAAGGCAGATAATACGAACACTTACCGATCGGCTCCGTACAGACAACAGGAGAGGAGGCCAAGGTTTGACATACCTGAAACTCCACTCCGAACGACCTTAGCAAAGTTGTACAACGAGAATAAGACGAAGGGTATTTTTCGACCTCCATTTCCGTTGAAAACGCCACCGGAGCTGCAGGACCGTACAAGGCATTGTGCGTTCCACAATGACTTTGGCCATCTAACCAATGAGTGTAGACAATTGAGGAGGCAGGTTGAGACCTTGATAGCCAAAGGAGATTTGAAAGAGTACGTGGACAATGGAGTCAAAAATTTTGATCGGCCGAAGCCTAACAAAATTGTAGGCGGGCAGCCGGTAAAAATTATTGACACAATCCATGGGAAACCCGAAGAAGATGAGGAAAGCCGTTCGGTTCAGCGTTCATGCATGCGCAATGCCAACAAAATCCGAAGGGTTGGGGAGGTGAATGTCATTCGGAACTACCCAATGCCCACAATATCATTTACACAAGAGGATCTAAGGCGTGTACAGATTCCACATGAAGATCCACTGGTAATTTCGATCATAGTTTCAAATTGTTTAGTTAAAAGGGTGTTAGTTGATCCAGGTAGCAGCACGAACATCCTAACTAAATCAGCTTTCGAGAAGATCGGCATCAGCATGGAGTTGATCAGACCAATAGCCAGTCCGCTGGCAGGCTTTGATGGAAAGAGGATTTGTCCAATCGGGGTCCTGAATTTACCAGTGACGGCCGCAAAGCGAACTTTGACAGAAAACTTCATGCTAGTAGACGTACAACCTTCTTACAATCTGATCATGGGAAGAGGTTGGATTCACCAAATGCAGGGAGTTCCTTCTACTCTACATCAAGTGATGCGGTGTGCTGACCCTTCAGTGAAAGGGTTTGTTGATATTCAAGGCGATCAAGTGGTGGCTAAAGAATGTTATGCCATCGTTACTAAAGGATTGAAAGGCGAAGGTTCCGAACGAAGCACGTAGCAATTACCGAGCCTCCGTGATCAGACTGATGATGCTGATAAGGCCGCAGAGGATACCATCACAGTAGAGTTAATCGACGGGGGCAAGGGAAAAACCACCCGAATTGGAAGGGGACTGAACCCTAATGAAAGAAATAACTTGATTTCTATGTTGAGATCAAACATTGATGTTTTCGCCTGGGAGCATAGCGATATGCTTGGGGTCGACCCAGGAACCATAATGCACACATTAAATGTTTACTCCGATGCCCAACCCGTACGACAACGACCGAGAAGGATCGGAACCGAACGAGGAAAGTTTGTAGCTGAGGAGGTTAGCCGTTTGCTAGATGCTGGTTTTATCAAAGAAGTTCACTATCCCATGTGGTTGTCCAATGTTGTCGTTGTACAAAAGAAGAACGGGAAGTTCCGAATGTGTGTGGACTTCACCAACCTAAATAAAGCTTGTCCAAAGGATAGTTTTCCTCTGCCAAAAATTGACCGCATGATCGACGCGACTACAGGGTTCGAGCGTCTCTCCTTCCTGGATGCTTATTCAGGGTACAATCAAATCCCAATGAATCCAAAGGATGAAGACAAAACGGCGTTCATCACCGAGCGAGGGACCTATTGTTACAAGGTCATGCCGTTCGGTCTCAAAAATGCAGGTGCGACTTATCAACGACTAATTTATAGGATTTTCAAGACCCAGATAGGAGACACGGTGGAGGCATATATTGATGACATGGTGGTTAAAAGCCAGCAGAAGAATGATCATTTGAAGCACTTGGAAGATGTGTTCGCAGCCCTGCGATCGCATAAAATGAAGTTAAACCCATAAAAATGCACTTTCGGTGTATCTTCCGGACAATTCTTGGGTCACGTAGTTAATAAAGATGGAATCAAAGCAAGCCCAGCACAAGTTCAAGCATTGATTCAGATGAAGGCGCCTGAATCCCCAAAGGAAATCCAGGTACTCACAGGAAGACTTGCAGCCCTGAGTCGGTTCATATCCAAATTATCAGATATATGTAAACCGTTCTTCGACGTCCTGAAGTCTAAGAAAATGGTTGTTTGGGGGGAAAAACAGCAAGAAGCCTTTGACCAACTGAAACTCTATATGGCAAAACCACCAATCCTTATGGCGCCCAAGAATCATGAATCCTTAATTTTATACTTGGCGGTTTCTCCGAACGCAGTCAGTTCAGCGTTGGTAAGAGACGATGGGAACAGACAATACCCGATCTATTATGCGAGCAAGACATTGCTTGATGCCGAGAGAAGATATTCAAAGACAGAGAAGATCATCTTGGCATTAGTCCAGGCAAAACGAAAGCTTCGACATTATTTCGAGTCCCATCCGATCAGAATTCCAACTACTTTTCCGATCAAAGCAATTTTGTCAAAACCGGACTTCTCGGGAAGAACGACAAAGTGGTCAATAGAACTGAGCATGTTCGACATTACTTATGAGCCACGAACATCTTTAAAAGGTCAAGTTGTGGCAGATTTCCTCTTAGAATATGAAGCAGCCGAAGATGAGGTCTGCAACGTAAATCCAAGATGGTTACTTTATGTAGACGGATCAGTGAATAGTCTGGGGGCAGGTGTGGGGATCGAACTAATATCCCCAGAAGGCACCAAATTACAGCAGTCGATTAAATTGTCCTTTGACAGTTCAAACAATGAAGCTGAGTACGAAGCCGTGCTGGCAGGGTTAAGGTTAGCAAGGGAGATCCAGATCAAATAACTAACTGTGTTTAGCGATTCTCAGTTAGTTGTAAATCAGATCACAGGAAGTTATAATACAAGCGAGGAAAGAATGTTGCAGTATAAAAATATCGTTCAGGAAGAAATGCGGAACTTTCAGGTAATCACTTTTAAGCAAATTCAAAGGACAGAAAATCATTGGGCCGATCATGTGGCAAATCAAGCATCCTCCGCAGGAGACGATATGGTCAGAATAATCCCGGTGGATGAACTATTCACCCCTTCGATCGGTAAAATGAAGGAGGTATGCGTGATCCCATACGAGCCAAGTTGGATCGATCCAATCCTTGAGTATTTATTGATCGGTGTTCTACCTAATGATCGACGAGAAGCAGGGAAGATAAGAGCAACTTCTACCAAGTATTCGGTGATCGATGGCTATCTATATCGCCGATCGTCAAGTGGGCCCTATCTGCGATGTTTGACACCATCTGAAGCACAAGAGGTACTCAGGCAGTTGCACGATGGAACTTGTGGAAGTCATATCGGAGGAAGATCATTATCTCATAGAGCAATAACACAAGGATATTTTTGGCCATACATGATCCGGGACACAGAGGAATACGCAAGAAGATGTGACAAGTGTCAAAGACATTCGCATATAATTCATCAACCGGCAGAGCTTCTCACAGCGATGGCCTCCCCTGTTCCATTCGCACGATGGGGGATGGATGCGGTCGGACCGTTAATAAGGGCAGCTTCGAATCAAAACCATGTACTTTTGGCCACAGATTATTTCACTAAATGGGTGAAAGCGAAGGCTTATGTAAGGATCACTCACACTCAAGTGATAGATTTTATTTTGAATCGTATAATCTACAGATTTGGAGTACCAAAGGTCATAATGATGGACAACGGCAAAAATCTGGACAATCAATACGTTCGGGCATTGCTGGACGAGTACGGGATCAATCAGAATTTATCTTCTGTCAGTTATCCGCAAGCAAATGGACAAGCTGAAATAACAAACAGAACGATTTTTGCCGGGATAAAGAGAAAGTTTGAGGGGATCGAAGGAAAAGGACGATGGTTAGACGAATTACCGAGAGTCCTCTGGAGCTACCGAACGACTCCTCGCAAGCCAACCGGAATGACTCCGTTCGCTATGGCGGAGTCGAGGCGGTAATCCCAATTGAGATGGAAGTCCCCACAACAAGAACTCATCTATTCGATCCTGAGCAGAACGAAGAAATCTTAAAAATCGAAGGTGATCTCATAGATGAAAAGAGGGAAATGGCCTCAATAAGACTGGCAGAGTATCAACAAAGGTTGATGAGGAGTTATAACAAGAAAGTGAAGCCAAGGTCATTTCAAGTTGGCGATCAAGTACTAAGGGTATTGGCTAGCAGATCAAACAAGCTGGATCCCACGTGGGATGGGCCATACACAGTAACAGAAGTGATCGGGAAAGGTGCCTACAGATTGGCTGATCAGGATGGAAAACAAATCGAACGAGCTTGGAATGCTATACACCTTAAAAGGTATTTTCAATAAAAATTTTATTGATCGTTTTGTATGATAAAGATCCATTTCGAATCAATAAAGATATTATTCATATCTTCTCGTATATCTGTTCAAAGTAAAAAAAAAAATAAAAAAAAAAATAAAAAAAAAACTTGGCCAAAATACATAAGCTTATTAGGCAAAAGACCATCATGAAGATGGCACCAAATTCCTGTTTTCAACAAAGACGTATATAGATACGCATCAAAAAGATAGTTCAAGAGATCGCACCATCCAGTTCAAAAAAAAAATATATATATATATATATATACATAAGGCATATTAGTACCCTCCGTTGAGAAAACATCTATGCACCTCGGTGCCATCGTTCAGAAAAACTGTATGCACCTTAGTGCATTCCTGTTCAAAAAATATATAAAGCACAACAGTGCTATCTAATAGCTATGCACCTTAGTGCAATCCTATTCATAAAAGATTTATGCACCTAGGTGCCATCCTGTTCGAAAATATTAAAGCACGCCAGTGCTATCTCAAAAACTTGTCCGAAAAACGCTCACCACAGGAGCATCAAAAATATACAGACCCAAAAAATTGTTCAAATGACAAAAACTTCTAATCAAGAAGGTGGAGGAGTAATATCATCAGTAGGAGGTTGTTGACTCTCTGAAGCTGGAACGGAAGGCTCAGCTGACACTTCATTGGCATCTGCCACAGGCTCTGGTCGTTCGGACGGAATGATCCCATGCAAAATAAATTGAGCTAAATCTTTTTCATCTTGGGAAGACTCAGGCTCTTTATATGGGTGAACGATTCCGCAAGCTGCATCATGGGCGGCCGGATTATCATATGTACGGGCAGATGGATCTGATGACATTTGGTCAAAGCAAAATCTAAACCCATCACAGAACTTTATGTCAAAGATGTTCACATATCTCCGGTGCATGTCCAAACCTCCCCTTCGGCAAATTTCTAAACCCGTCTTCAGAACGGCATTAGAAGTTTCAAGGTTATGGATCTGCTTAGTCAGCTCAGCATTCCGATCGGATTCTTTCTTATGGAGTTTCTTTAAACTCTCCACCTCAATCTCCAAATTTTTCTTCTGCTTTTCAGCCAACATGGCACATTTGTCGGCTCGGAGGTATGCATCATCAATGCTCTTTCTCTTATACTCTCCCATCTCCACGGCCTTACAGAGAGCTAGAACATTGAACACAGACTGAAAGAAAAGAAATGTTTGTAAAAAAAATAAAAAATAAAAAATAAAAACTTTGGTACCTCTAGAATAGAAACAGGAGCCCTTGCAAGAAGCTCATTCTGATCGACGTGCTGCTGAAAGAGTTCATCCTTGGAAGGCCACATGCCACGAGCGAGAGCCATCAAAGAATCGGGATCAGACATTGCCAACGTTCGGCGATTCAGAATACTACCATCGCTCTTCTCAAACTTGGGGATCCATTCACCTTCAGGATCAAACGATGGAGGAAAGCAGCAGTCTGGAATAGTGTAACCGCTCACAGATCTGGCTTTCTTAACAAGCTTTTCATGCTTTTCAGAATCAATTCTTTTTGCATGTTCAGAAGGGGGGCCCAGCAGCAACTTTTTCGGAGCATTACCGCTATCTTCGGTGTTCGTCCTCTTCAGATGCCCCTTTGTCTTCTTCGGATCTTCAGTCAGATCGACCACTTGGCCCTTGCCTTTATCAACTGTCGAGCTGGTTGGGGGATTAGATTTTTGTGCAGCAGCACGCTTGGAGGCGGTGACCGGAATTTCCATGATAATCGCCTCTGAAGCACTGGCAGCGATCAATTTCAAATTTTTGGAAGTCAAAAGTGACTTGCTGGACGGAAGAAATGCAAATACTTTCTCGTTCAGATATTCAATACGTTCGACTGAATACAAAACATGGGCATACGATCAACAAACAAACAAGTATGAAGATCAAAATAAAGCAGGCGAAATTTGTAAAGTACGAAAAATACACTTGCCAGGATTTTTGAATCCACACTTCAGTTTCTTACATATACCGAAGGCCCTTGGCAGAGGATACGGGCCGGATGCATCCACCCTCCAATTTCCCCCAATTTTCACCACCTTGTCTTTCCACTCCTTCTCATAAGAAGGATTGCCTTCACAAAGTTTCAAAGTTGAATGGGGGTGCAGATGGTACCGACCGGGGTTTTTTCTGATCTGATCGACTTTGTAACAAAGCAAAAGATCATTCAAACCTAGGTTTAAACCTCGTTCGAGATTCAGAACGATCATAACAGATAGAACCCTGAAGAAATTAGGGTTTACTTGCAAAGGGGCAAGTCCTAAAGAAAAAAGGATATAATGATAGAGCGGATGCAACGGAAATCTAAGAACGGCCAAGTGATGTGCAGAGAACAAAATTTCACCCGGTTCAACTTCTTCGCAAGCTTTGAAGTTCAAGTCAGAAGAATACTCAGAAATCGAAACATCCGTTGGTATGTTAAACTCAATTCGACACCTATCGGCTAAAGGCAATTTTCGTAATTGTTTTCGGGAAAGCTTCTGGGATCTTGGTTCAACCAAATTTGGGGCAACCTCAGAGGAAGAAATATCAGGAGCATCATCAACAACCACCTCCAGAGAAGGGGTTCTGCTGCTATCATTACTCATGATACTATTTGATTAACGAAAGAAATATGAAAGATGGAAGAGAAAAACTAACCTCTAGGAGTTCCTTGCCGGGAATCGCCTTCAAATGGAGTGAATCTGCCCTTGTAAATGAGGAAGAAATATCGAAGGAAATACAAGAAATAGGGAAAATGGCAGTTACACATGGCTCTTCGAATTCCCACCATATTTCAAAAATGAAATGGGCTTGGGAATTGGGGGCAAAGTGTAGGCCCATTTTTCTACCTGGCCCATCAGAAGCAAACTGAAGCCTAGCAAGCAGAAGCCCAGCTACCAAAAGCCCAACAAAGGAAATCCCAGAAGGTGCAAGCCCATCAAACATTGACATGAGCCGTTACAAAATTCAAAGATAGTAACCGCCCAATAAATATCATAATAATGGGGAGGAAATCACTCACTCAATTCATTACCATGATTACCCCATTATTTCAAATCCATAACCGTTACCCCAATCCATGTATAAAATAAAGAAAAAAGAAAGGGAAAAGGATCCGAAATTGCTCCAATATTTGCTGATTCTTGAATTTAGCTATTTGCTTGCCATTATTCTTTTTCATAGCTTCTGTTTATTTTACAAAAGTTGAGATTCGTTCGGAATCCCCGAACGGGTTTACAACTATGTTACTTAAATGTGAGACGTCGTATTATTTTTTTTCATTTTACACTATGTTACTTATTTCAATATTATAAAAATGTATATAATAAAAAAAAATATGAATGAGATGATGATTTGAGAAACTTGTAGAAAAGTCAGCTTTGTATAGAAAACGGCAAAAGCCTGGAAGGTTACAAACAATCTGGGGCAATCCCCATCAGAAATACCGCACACCCACCAAAGGAAGAGGATTCAGAGGATGAAGTGGAACAAAAAACCAGCAAGCAAGAGCTCAACACCAACTATGACCAAAAACTCTATAAAAACTTAGGCCATAAGAGTCCATACAAACTCAGAGCCCACCAAAAGGGTAGAAGCATTAGGAGAAGATAGAATTTGGGATAGCCCAAACATGCACCATGTTCCTATTCTGATTGGAGGGAAACAAAAGAACACGTGTAAGGATTGTGTAGTTAGTGATTGAGAAATTAGTTTTATATAAGAATCTATAATTATTTTCTTCTTGTATTAGACTGAATGAATATATATATTTTCTTACGCAAACATGTTTTCTCACTACGAGCTGGTACTCCAAAGTTTAAATAAAGGTTACTACACAATGATATTTATTGAATATAATATCTAGATTTAGACAGTTCATGCCAAAGAGAGGTGATGTTGACATGCTTTAATTTAATTTATTGCACTGTAGAAGTAGTTTAGAGTAAAGTAATTTGCATGCACAAGTCACATTTATTTCGAAGATGGTTTGAGGCCGAGTCGGAATGATTGTCTATATTTTTGGATTAGGCACTTGTTTATAGCATTACAGATCATAATTTACCGATCATAAGCGTTGACTGAGTTTAACCACATCGAAAGTTCTCCCGAGAGGAGTATTTGTTACAACTTACAAACTTAAGGAGGTCTAACTATAATTATTCAAACGATAAGAGTGTGAGTGTAATATGTCATATCTCGAGGAGTGTAACTGTAATTTAATCATTTTTTTAATATAATCTTCTCTGAAATTTTAAGCCCACGTATATAAAAATATGTAATACTTTTGTCCCATATTTATTGTCTACTTTCACAATTTTACTCATCTCAAAATAAGTTTCAAATTCCAATACAATACAATACAATTTTATACTTTTTTTCAAATTACCCATTTTCACTAAATAGAAAAAATAATTACCTCACAAAAAAGTAAAGGGATAACTTCATTTACACCCCCTGAGGTTTGTTCTATTTTTACTTTGACCCCCTCAGGTTTGCATATCTTCATTTACACCCCTTACTGTTCAATATTTACATCACTTAGACCCCCTGAACGATGACATCAACCTGAATTTTTTTTAAAATCCCTAAACTACCATCAATGTCTTATCCTTGTTATATTTGGAAACATGGATAGTGTTTTTATCAAATAGACCCCTTCCCATCATTTAATAATATAATTTGTATTAAATTTTCAAAATATATATAAAATTCAAATATATATATATTAAAATTTGAAAAATATTATAAATTCGAAAATAAATATAAAATTAAAAAATATATAAATTTCGAAATTATTTTTTTTTCAAAAAAATATATTAAATTTCAAAAATAAATATAAAAATCACAAAAAAACATAAAAAATTTGAAAAAAATATAAAAAATTCAAAAAAACATAAAAAATTCAAAAATATATATTAAATTTCAAAAATAATTATAAAATCGAAAATAAATAAAAAATAAAAAATATATATAAATTTTGAATTTTTTTAAAAAAACATATTAAATTCAAGACAAATATATAAAATTAAAAAAAACCATATAAAATTCTAATAATATATATTAAATTTTGAAAATAATTATAAAATTAGAAAAAAATATAAAAAATTATAAAATTTGAAAATAAATATAAAATTCAAATATATATATATATATATATATATATATATATATATATATTAAATTTTAAAAAAAATACAAATTCGAAAATAAATATAAAATTAAAAAAATAATTTTTAACTCTCTCTCTCTTCTCTCTCTCTCTCTCTGAGATGCCCACACAGCCCACACACACACATACACAGACGCACACACAGATATATATATACACACATATATATATAGATCTATACATATATCTATATATGTATGTATATATATACGGTGTCGATGCCGACCCCCTCCCACCGCTCCCCGTCGGCGCCGTCCCCTCCCACCGCCTCCCCCTATTTTCGACCGATGGATCGAAAATATGTGTGTGTATATATATATATCTGTGTGTGTATAGATCTATACATATTTGTGTGTGTGTATATATGTGTGTGTGTGTGTGTGAGTCTGAGAGAGAAAGAGAGAGAGAAATAAATTTAAATTGAATAAATGTTGGGGTTGGGATTGGGGTGTTTAGTTTGAGAGTTAGATTGATTTTAAGGGAGTGTTTGGTTTAGGGTTTAAATTGATTTAGGGATTAAATTGATTTAAGGGATGTTTGGTATAAGGGTATTTTAGACATTTCACACCATAAGGGGATGTAAATAAAGATATGCAAACTTGAGAGGGTGTAAGTAATGATAGGACAAACCTCATGAGGTGTAAATAAAATTAACCCAAAAATAAAACTATAATTACATGTCTAAGGACAAAAATTGAAACACAGCATATATTGTATATTAAATGATGAAAAGTCAACATATGAGTCATATGACTATGTTACTTAAATGCGAGACACGTCGTATTATTTTTCTCATTTTACACTATGTTACTTATTTCAATAATATAAAAATGCATATAATAAAAAAATATATGAATGAGATGATGATTTGTGAAACTTGTAGAAAAGTCAGCTTTGTATAGAAAAAGGCAAAAGCCTGGGAGGTTACCAACAATCTGGGGCAATCCCCGTCAGAAATTCCGCACACCCACCAAAGGAAGAGGATCCAGAGGATGAAGTGGAACAAAAAACCAGCAAGCAAGAGCTAACTAGAAAGCTCAACACCAACCATGACCAAAAACTCTATAAAAACTTAGGCCATAAGAGTCCATACATACTCAGAGCCCACCAAAAGGGGAGAAGCATTAGGAGAAGTTAGAATTTGGGATAGCCCAAACATGCACCATGTTCCTATTCTGATTGGAGGGAGACACCTTCTGGAGAGAGAAAGCTCTAAATTTCACTGTGTCAAGCACTTCAGCAACTAAAAGAGGTTGAGATCTGATGAGACTAAAATATTCGATATATTGGGCGTTAATATACCATTTGTTAGTCTTTTTATTATATTAATTTGGTATTTTTATCCGAATTGTGTGTTTAAGCATGTTTTCAAGGCGTTAATGCAAATATGGGTAAATTCCGAGTTTTTTAGCAATTATATCTGATATTGAGTAACACTTGGAGAATAAATGCACTCAAGGTACAAGTCAATAAAGCAGACTAAAAGTGGCTGAAACGGAATTTTTTCAGAATAAATAAATATTAATATTCAGGAGTCACTGATCGATCGGTCGTCGCCGTCTTGGAATCTATGCGAACATATATTGCAAAATTCTGACTTTGTGTACAAAAATATTAGGGGGCAGAATCGTCCATTCAACGTCATTACTTAGACCCTAAGTCTTCTTAGAGTGCAAGCAAAGACATGTCATATCTGCAGCAACTTTTGTCTATAAATACAGGTGGAATTCATGAAGATAAGACATCTTTCAAAATCCCTTTGATATCTTTTATATCTTAGAGAAAATCTCTTCGTTCATAAAAACTCTCTTTCTTTGAGAGAGACTCTTTGCCTAAAGAACTCAAGAACCATCCAACCAATCATGAAGATGGTGACTACATCAATGATGAAGTCTCCCATTTCCATGAGCGGCTAGTTGGTATCTAGGGTTTCCAACTAAACTCTAGTCAAGTAATGTAGACTTTTATTTATTTTTATTACGAAGAGGGAAAGTTGAAGAACACTTATATGATGATTATGTAGTGAGAGACCAAACAAATAATCTAAATAAGATTTATTTATTAATTCTCTTCTTAAGCTGAGATTGAATTAATGATTTATCTTTAAAAAACTGTGTTTTATCATTAGGAGCAAGAACCTACATAATGGTACTTATTGGACACGATAAAGTCTTAGGTTTACACAGTTCATGCTTAAAGAAGATGATTATTAGTGTGTTTTTAATTTCATGTTTTAGTAGTAGTTGTAGCATAGATGCACACAATAGTCATGCCAATCGCAGATGAATTGTAACGAATACTGACCGCTTGCATTTTTTTGGGGATTAGGCAACTGCTTGTAGCATTACTAATCTAATTCATATAAGTTGTATCGCCCTCTTGCAATAATATAATTAAAGGAATACATTATAAGGTTAGTGGTGGACTTGAAACAAAACCCTAGACTTGTTTATCTTGAATGAAAACCAAAACTTTTATCTTTTATTTATTTTATGTTTAGTAGTATCAAACAAACCAATAAAAAAAATTTAATAACCGAATTTTTAAGTTCGGTTCCGGTTCTTAACTATATAGAACCGAACGAAATCCCAATCAAAAAAATTTATTTTTTATTTTATTAATATTATATTTTTACTTATATAATTTAAAAATTATAAGTAAATAATTATAAGGTTATAATTTTAGGAGATGTAGTTTTGAAATAATTATCTTTATTTCACTAATTATACAATTGATTTTGGATTTATAATAGTTGAGATACTAAATTTAATTTATAATTATATTATATTTTGATACATAACGTTTTGATATTTTTTTTTAAATGTGATAGGAAGAACCGGAACCAAATCGAAAAAATGGTTTGATTCGATTCACTGCATTAATGTTTTGGTAACGAAACTGAGTTAGTATTTCTAATTACAAAACTTATAGAATGACATTATTAATTATTGTATTTGTTAGTGCAAATATAATCGGATCCCATTATAAATTTGACTCATTCACAGATAATGAAATGCCATGTAAAAAATATCATATATTTTAATATATAATAATATATATTTTTTGTTATATCAATTTTACCCTTGTGATATAAATAAGTATCTTTCTTTTCATTTGGGTGACGTGGGAAAAGTTAGGATTCCTAATATAAGTGTCACGTCTCAAAATCCACAACAAAAGGAAAACTTTTCATTAATAAAAAATTATTAGGCATGATCAATATAGCATAACTCAATACTCAACACTTCTAACATTAAACAAAGTGTCAGCAATAACAACTAAAAATTATTTCTAAGTAGCATCATAATTACATCAAACTACTCACTAAAAGTCAATGACATGTGAGCTTACTACAATACTCTCAAATAAATACTAAAAATAACTTCGGAATAATGATCGCAAAATCTGATGAAGTACCCTCACGAAAAGCTAATCAACGTGTACCTGAAACAATAATGGGGTGAGCTCACAAGCTCAATAAGTAATGTTAAACACAATCATTGTTCAGCAAATTAACCCGACTTTATATATCCGTATATAAAAAGAATTCAGGCACGCCACAAAACATAATCTCAATTAAAATTCATGTACCACTTAAGTGATTTATTAAAGAACAAACCTCATAAACTAATCTCACTTGATCCCCAGGCTCCCATCCTTCAACGATACAGTGTGCAACGAATAGTCCCTGACTACCGATAACACACAAGTGGATGGGTAGACGTCTAAACACCCAGATGGTCCTGGACCACGTCCACATAAGGGCACATTAAGCCCAATGACCATAATAACAGGTAGTGCACTCCTTCAAGGCAGGTCCCGAACCACGCCTAACAACATATTCCAAAGTTGTACTCACATATATAATCATATCACATCTTTTTAACTTTAACTAACCAATAATGACACATTCTAAAAATGAACACAGAAAACTAAAAGATATTACTAAAGAAATTAGTAATATTCCCACACTTTCACAAACGCTTTTCAACAAACTTAAATCATCCAAAATAGTATACCAAAATATTTTATAACATTCTCAATAGTTTTAGATTTGTTTCCTTCACTTCTTCCATACTATACGAACTCTTGTCTTTAGCATTCAACAACCACGCTTACGAATATGTTATCGTTAGCGCTTTAGTATTCTCAATAAGGGGCGGAGCTTGAAGAAGCGAAACGATCATATAGTAGCAACCTATTACCTTTTTGAGGCCCCTTTGATATATCTTCCACTTGAGTACACCGACCCGCCTTCGAACATTTTCATCTCGGGATGGGCACATCTCCCTTTCTTAGTTTCACGTTGGCCTAATAAATGAATAATCCACGCATATTTATATGTATGTTCCATAAAAAATAAAAAGTAATTAATTATTTCCGATTCGACAGATCTTACCATTTTCGAGGCTCGCCTTCTTGTTATCCAAAAGTCGGTCGAATCGGGCGGGCCCCTGCCCCGGAGGCACCTAGCTCAACTGGAGAGGCCTAGCCTGATCTGAGAAGTGCTAATTCGGTTCAGATATACTTCATTCAAGAATGTTGCCGCCCTTAGAATCAATAAGAAAACAAAATCCTATTTATTAGTTATAATTTATTTTATTTTAAATAGAAATCATTTCCTAATTCAATTTATAGATTAATCACGTAAACATACAGATTATAAATGTAATAGGAAATTATATAATAATCATATACTTAAACAGTTTTACGTTGGTATAAAGTAATAACATCCTAAAATATTATTTACACAAATGACTAAGTATACAATAATGATTTTGGTTAACCACTTACACTTAGCGATAACCCTACTGCATCCACTACCGCAACAATCTAATATACCACCACTATATTTAATAGCGATAAAATATGTATTGTTTAGCAATGTACTAACAATAACATACTGTAATAATGACGCGATGTTAATCAATAACCTATACTAAACTATTGTATTCAACAACCTCATGTTAATTTCTATCAAATTTGGTGTAATCAATTAGGTTAAACCAAATTACACGTATACAGACTACTACAATCAATTACAGTACACAAATCATAGATATAATTTCATGCTCTAGTAACCACTCATAAATCCTAGTTATACATAGATGTATAAGGCAAGGTTAACTTGCCTGGCAACACGTATGACCCGTTAGACGTCGATCACCTCCTTGCTACACCAACGAATCACAGACACCCTCTGCAACTCTTCACTCCTCTACAAATGCGAATAGTAGGTATAGATGCCTTCTAAAATAATGATTATTCCCGATATTTATAAAATATATAATTTGTTATGTTGTTGAGATAACACAACTTATCCTCTTGAAACAACTTCAATTTTAAAAATCTGATGACTTATCTCTTTTATCTACTAAAATTTAAAATACTAATATATATTTATATACACAATAAAAACACGGTTGTAAGAGAAAGAACGTGAGCCTAAATCTTAGCCATTGAAATGATGTGAGCCCCTCACTTGACATAAATTAGGTGAGAGGGTAAGTGGAGACGGTTTTTTTTCCACACTTGAAGCCCACAAAACCTCATCTTTTCTTTTCCTTAGCTTGTCCCAAGCAAGGGCGATTGTAGAAAAATAATGAGTTTCTATCTTTGTACATGTATTTGTGTAAACACTGATGAAATCCAAATATTTATTATTGTTATAATTATTATTATTATTATATATATTTTATTGAAAAGTAAGAATGCACACTCTCAAATCCACAATGTCTCCGAGGAGACTCGAACCCCTCACCTTTCCATTGGAGGGGTGAGGTTATACCATCGCACCACTTAGTGTGTTTGCGTTTAAGTTAATTGCATTCATGAAAAAATTCATGTAGGAGAAGTTAGAAGATGTTAGATTCACTTAAATCAAAATCTCAAACAATGGTTAAAGTCGTAAGAATCAATTTAGCGATGAGGTCATGGACTCTCTTTGTTGCGATTTGATTGAGAGTTGAGTTATTTTAGAGATGTGAAATAGTAAAATTTTGAGACTTTATGGTTTTTCAACGTGGGATGTATGGTCGTAAAATCATGCCACCCAAAATTATAGGGATATGTGTAACACCCCATTTCATTTCCTTTTTTTCTGAATTATTCCTGATTTATTTTCGGTAATGACGTCACTTGTTCATGACGTCATGGTTACTCCGTGTATTTTACGAGTAAATATTTCGTGTTTACGCTTGGATTCGATTGCGCGACTTGGCGATCATCACCTTAATGACTTTGTGGAGTATCGATGATGACTATGTGACTTGACAGCAACGTTTAGTAGTTTCGGACTTGGTGAAACGTTGACGTGAGTTCTGGATTCAATGACACGACTCTGCAACTGTCTTTTCGGTGACTTTGTGGGGTTTCTTTCGTGGTTACGTTACTTGAACTGATGTCTTGTATTTCGGACGTGGCTAGAGGTTTACGTGGGCCTTAGTGCCGATTATATGGATTCGTTTAGACGCTCGACGTTTAGTACTTCGACTGGAAGACGACACATTTAGTTTACCAACGTTTAAGGCTCCGACGCTGTTGTTCGAGTTCGGTAGTTAGTGCTTTAGGGGTTCGACCTTTTGTTTCCCCTGGTTATGGGGTTAGTACGTGCCTTTTTTAGCTGACGTGCTTAGGAGTATTGATAGTCATTTCGCTCGTGTTATTTATGTTTGTATATACGTGTTCTATTTGTTGATGCTCTGTGTATTGATGTGGCATTAGGTGCCTTAGTTGCTTGACTTACGTGTTTACGTGTATTTGTATTACCTTGTTCATTTTTCGTGCTTATATGTATGTGATACGTGTTAGTGGATTAATTTGGATTGAAGTGGTTTTATTTGATTACTGTTCGAATAAGCGTGCCTTAGTAGTTTGGATTAGTGACGACTCCGATGATTCGATAGTTGAGTCTCGTACCGAAATATTTAATTTGACTGTTATTATTGATTAACTATCCGCAGAGTTTATGGGGAGCGCATGATATAAACCGCTAGGCGATTAGTGATTTAATTTGGTTTATATCAATATTTATACCCGATTTTGTAACCGAGTTATTTATTCCGGACGTTATTAGTTATTCGGAGTACCGTGGGATTTTCGGTGATTTAATTGGTGGATTATTTTCGTTCCCCGGAGTTTTTATTTGGGCCTATATTATTTATTCGGAGTCCGGTAAATTTGATGGGCTCACGTAGAATTATTTCAGTGTCCCCGGTATATTTACGGGACTTATTTTATTTATGCGAATTTAATTATGATTATATACATTTATGGGTTTTATACCCTAGATTATTTATTTTAGTTATATTATTTATTTGGGCGTTTCGTTTATATTTTCGAGCACGTGTTGTATTATTTCGGGGTTCCCGGTATATTTTCGGGATTTATTATTCGCAAATGTATATTATTAATTGGGAATATATGTATAGTTGGGTATTAAATGGGTATATATATATTTAGTTATATAGATAAATATATATATATGCATATGTATTAATTGTATTAGACAGACCACATACCTGCTTCCATCACGCACACAATCAACCATCTCCACACGACTCCTCTCTTCTCTCTTTGTATCATCAACGACATATTTTCCCCTTCATCAATGTCGATCAGTCCTAAAGAGAGAGAGAGAGAGAGAGAACGGGAAAGAAGAGGCGCTGGCCACGGCACGGTGGAGGCGCGCAAGCGGTGGTGACCTGGCATGACCTGGCTATGGCGGATCGTCGACCTAGGATAGCGGCGATGACTGAGGACGCGGTGGTGGCGGCGTGACGACGATGGGTTGAGCTGGTGAGGTGCGGCCTGATAAGGGTTTGATTTGGAGTTGCTGGACATGGAAGCTCCGGCTGGATTCAGGGTTGAGGTAGCTGCGACGGCGACCATGGAGGTGGACCGGTGGTTCGCGGCAGCGTGGGTCGCCGAACGTGGTGTTGATCAGGAGTTGGGGATGTTGACCAGACCCCTGTTCACTCGGACTGAGTCGAGTCGACTCAGTGCCGAGTTGGGCTTTGTTTGGCACGAAACTTTGAGGGTAGCTCGGCCTCGGTACCGAGTACGTCATATCCGAAATTAGTGCGAAACCGTTGAGTGGTTTGCCGGAAATTTCATATTTTCGGTATGAATTTTGGTTTCGATTTTTGTAGATTTGTTACGAATTAATTATCGATTGCTAATGAATTTTTATTATATTGAATAGGGCGGTAAGGCGGTCGTTTCGATATGTTAAAAATAATTTTCAGACGACTTTGGACGGCGATCACTATTCACGGCCGGTACTGTTTACGGCGGGATCGTTTGTAAGCGTAATTAATTAGGTGGGGAATTTTATATATATATGTTTATCTAGCACTCACTAATAGTGCGTAGAAAATACTAAGTTGCCCCGTTGTATGTTTATGGATAATAAAAGCATGAAATTAAATTCCTAAGCAATAAATGTAATTTAAGAATTTTATAAAATTCCCGAAATACCCATAACCGAATAAATGAGGTCGTGAATAGAAATTCCCTGGGAAATTAAATAAGTTGATTCCCTGAGAATTTTTAAGAAATTAAATCCTACTAAATTTGGATTAAACTAGGTGGTTTAGTACCCCCGGACTTAAAGTAGGATTTTGTAGAATTTTGTGTAAAATTAGAACCTGTAATTAGCTCCCGGATTTTATGTAATTGAAATTAAAATACAGTGGGAGCGAGGCAGATTTGATAATGAGGGATGTAGAGCCGACGAGTAAATTATCCCCTGTTATTATTAGTTTATTGAAATTGAAAATATAAGCTAGGGGATTTACGTAGAACTTAGACACGGTTTCAGTTCCCTTTGTAATTTATTTTTCTCGTAAAATATAATGAAGTTGTATTGTGAATTAAATTGTTCCCTGAGGTGGATTAATTTGAAAATAATTATTTGGAAATTAACTTAAAAGCATGCTGGAATATAAAATCTATAAAGATGGGGTAATTAAGGACCCGAATATTTTTGTGATAAATGAAAATTTAATTATCGTGTGATTTACATTGTGAAACATGATTGATATGAGATTGATTGGCTTTGATGCCGTGTTAATGAGCATATTTAATTCATATGGAGGCATTTTGCATTCATACAACACCATGTTATATATATTGTTTCGGTGCATGTTGCATGCCTCATTTATGTCACATGCATGTTTGGATCGTTTAGAATGTCGCAACAACTGGCCAGGGGGTGGTCTAGCACCCAGGGAGCTAGTAACTCTCAATTCTCTAGACATTTGGGGGTGAGGGCTTGGGCCTCACTTGCCGGTTCCTGGGCGGGCTTGTGGTCCCCGCACTTTCTTTGGCGACGCCCACCCTTCCTGTTGTGGGTTTGTTGCCCCAGCAGTGAACGGTTTGGGATTCCTGGATATTTGTTTCACTCTTTAGTGGCTAGGGTCGCATTAGAGTTGCATTGTCATGGCATTTACATTCATATTGGACATTTATTTGATATGTACTTGCCTGTTATTATTGATTATCGATATTGAGTATGTGATGTCTGAGTTGTAATTAAATATTTGTATTATTCTCTTTGGCGCTAAGGCGCGGTGTTTGTAATTAATATTTTAACTGTGGTTAAATTATAATGATTATTTAAAGATTTAAAATTGTAAAGAAAGAAAGAAAGTTTGACGATAATAAAAACCTGGATTAGTAGAGCCATGGTTGGCATGTGTTCCAGGTGGTTACATGGATATAGACGAAAAGAGGTTTTGAGAATTAATTGTTTCCCCCTTGAGTTGGAGTTGAGTTGAGTTGGCTAGTCATATATTGAAACTTGGTTGTGGTTGTACCTTTGGCCACAATAGGCCTTTGTGATTGGTGATTAGTGTTATTACTGGATGATAATTAGACCACTTTGGTACTGGGGAGAGTTGTTCAGGTTAAAGGTCGGGTAAGACTCGTTAGTCTGACCTTGTTTCTCTTGATTTGTATATGTTGAGCTTGTCGCTCACATTTCCACTTTAAAAGTGTTTCGAGTAGTAAATGGTTTTTAACCGTGTGCCTTGAAAATCTCCTTTCCTACATGTTCTGGTAAAGTTAGTGAAGTATGGACATGGTTTGTCCCGTTCTTGAGACTCGAGGTCAGTTCTGAGATCTAGATATGTTTTAGAGTTGATTGTTTCAGATTCCTCCTAGTTTTTCCGAGGAACACTTGAATCCCGATGTTGGTTTGGTAACCTTTAAGGATTTGTTTATAGGTTCCTATATTAAGTTGAAGGTCTTAGAATCTGTTTCGAAATGAGTTTGAATGTGACTTTGAGGTGATATTCGGTGGAACTCTAGTAGTTCTTTTCCCCCGTGTTATTGTTCATTGGGTTTTAACCCGAACATGTGTTTCTACGGTATCATTCCTTAAAGTAAGAATTATGATCATTCGTGTTCGTCTGTGGATCTTCTCGGGTAAGAGAAGTGAGATTAAGTTAAGCACACATAGTGCGATTCCTAGTGTTTGGTTGGGTTCAGAGGCATTGGAACCAAATATGATTTGACCGGGCCTTAACTTTTTCTTAAAAACCGGTTGAATCCTTTGGGGTTTAA
Organism: Cornus suecica; assembly: GCA_963922005.1. Taxonomy (NCBI): domain Eukaryota; kingdom Viridiplantae; phylum Streptophyta; class Magnoliopsida; order Cornales; family Cornaceae; genus Cornus; species Cornus suecica. Next base: position 78,141,138 of record OY998239.1, read on the forward strand.
CATTTTTCTTTAAAAACCCGAGGGCCATGGCATCTGTTTGGGACTAAATGACTTCAGTAACCTTTTCTTGTGCCTCGATAGGCGGTATGAGTTAGAGGTGACCTTGTTGATATGTACCATTTTTAGTGCCTAGACAGGCAGTGTAAGTTAGAGATAGTTCGGTTGGTTACCGAATCCGATGTAGTGATAGTACATTCCCTTCTTATGTTTCTTCGAGTGAACGGGTTGGTTCACTGGTTGTTGTACATAGATGAAGGGTTATCCCTTTAGGTAGACCTAAGGAGTGACCTATTTACCTCATAGGAACCTTGAGTATCGTGTTTGGTGCACGGTATGGTGGATAGCTGGTCTTGTTGTATCTCTAGATGAGAGCGGAGTTCAGATTGTTTGTTTATAGGCCTAAGCAATAGGCTTAGTTACGTTCAGGACGTTATATATATATATATATATATATATATATATATATATATATATATATATATATACGTAGATATATGTGGTGTTTATATTTTCGTTGTTATGTAGTTCGTATGAGTTTCGTAGTTACTCGAGATTAGTGATGAGGTTATTGTTGGGTATCTCGAATTAGCGGGTGTGTCACGGTAGACGATAACTTGACCTAGGATAGGTGCATGCACACGGGATGGTTAGCATTTTCTAGACGGTTATGAGTGTGATGTTTTGATATTACGGTGAGCGCGTGGTTTTTTGCTCACCCCCCACACAACATTTTCAGGTTTGCAGGTGGACGCAGCACGGCGCGTACAGCGGCGATGGTACGGGGGATTTGGGACGGTAGATTTATTCTTCCTTCCGTAATCATATTTATTATTCTTTTATTCTCTTGGGAGCCAGGTTGTTGGCAGATTCCCTTATGTTGTATATTCAGTTCATGTATTTATTATTTTCGGGGTGCCTTTGTATCATTTCGGCACTACCGTATGATTCTCTGTATGTTTATTTGAGCTTGGTGGCTCAGTCGGTGTTTGTTGTTTTGGGATGCCTTTATTCCTTTTCAGCATCGCCATTTGATTTTCTTTATAATTTCATTTGAGCATTTGGGGCTCTATTGATTTTAGAAGGGTTTTGGAGAGGTATTGGTGTTCTTTTCCACTACCTCGGCCCTACTAGGTTTCTGGAATGTTGGGCTATGTGCCATTGTTTCTATTCGGTTATTATGGGCAGGTTTGCTTGTTGTGTTGCTTTTGGGTTGTCCGGATGTTCCATTTACAAATGGAACTCCGCCGGATTTTCGTTAGAATTCCTTTACTGAGTTTCTATCACTCATGTGACATGGAATACTTCATTTTCATTCTTATTCCATGTATTTCAGTGTCATTGTTAATCTTGGTTGTCGTTTTCTGTGACATCATACCCTGGGATTCACTGATTCTCCTGATTGGAGTCTCAACAATAACGGGGCGTGACAATATGGGGTCACCATATATGGATGTGGTGGAATCGTTAAATTTGAGTTGAGTCGAGACGATTTAAGGATAAGAAGAGGTCGTAAAATCGCACTGAGATGCAATTTTGTATTATTTTACTTTGAGTTGAGTAATTATAGGGAAGCAACTTTCTTTGTATTTTTATTTTTAATTATGTCATACTACGTGTATATAGAAGTGAATGAAGGAGTTGAGATGTCTTTTGCCCAAAACCGAAATCATTTTTAAAGTTTCAAAACAGACTTTTTTGGGTTTTTGTTGAAAAATGGCATTTTCCGCTCACTCGGGCCCCACAAAAGTTTTTTTAATTTCTGAAGTAGAAAATATAATTTTTTTTATTTTTTGTGATTTTTCAGGACCGGAAGCATCAAAACCGGACTTCGATTAGAAAAACGGTATTTTTTGAAAAAAGTTGGAAAACTTCAAGTTTTCAACCCAAAATGGGCATAGTCACTGGGCGACATCTTGAATGTTGCGAGATGTCGCAACCTGCACTTGGGCGCATCCTTGCCCGATCTCCAAACTTCAAAATATCATATCTCCCTCCTCATTGCTCCGAATTAGGTCCTGTTTGTTCTTATAGCTCATCCTAAGTCTGATTTAAATGTTTGAACTTTGAAATTACTATTTTACCTTTTAAATAACGATTTTACACTTGGGCAAACATGAGGCATTGTGATGACCCGTTTAATGTGCAGTTTGATATTTTTCACTTCTTTTTCGACTCCCAATCATTTTTATGACTTCCATTAGGTATGCATTGAGTATTATAAGAAGAATTATTTCCCTCGGGTGGAATAAAAAGAAGTATTTCCTTAAAGTTGAGTCCTTTAGTGACCTTTGAGTATAGGGATTTGAATTCAAAGTTTGAGGTGTAAATGTTCAGTGCGCGGTTTCATGTGTGACTTAAGCCGCTAGAGTTGGAGTATAGGACAAAATTCTTGGTAGTATTTTGATTTCCTGTATTGTCTATCTATCTATATATATATACTTATATATATGTACTTATATACTCTTATCTTTACAATTATATATATCTATACATATATATTTATGCAGCGTGCTTGTGATCCTACATGTGATTTGTTTCGTGTTGTATGTCTTGTTTTCTCTGAGCATGGTAGGGGTTGTGGGCTTATCTTGAGGTCTCGAATTGGCATGAGTGTCATGTGAGACAATAGACTAACCAAGGATAGATGCATGCACACGGGTTGGTTTAACACTTCTTTGATGACCAGATGACGTGGTTAGGGCTACTGGGCTTCATAGCTTACCCCGGTGTTGTATACCCTGGTATTCCATGCCAATTTTCATGAAATATTTCAGCTACGGACAACATGCAGTGCAACAGCAGCTCGAGGGGTTTTGATGTCTGTTTGATATTATCCTTTCGTATCCTTGTGTATTCGTCCTCTTGTTAATTATTCGGAGGTTATCGTTGTAGTTTTGGGAGCCAGCCTGTTGGCCTTTCCATTTCATTATTTTATTCTAACCTTTCGGCATCAATACATGCCCTTATGTATTATTATTGTATGTATAATTGTTCAAGTATCCATTAAAACTGTTGTTCAAATTATTGTTTTATTGTATTATTATTGATTCTATTAGTCGAACACACTGATGTCGCAACTCAGGATTAGCTGATTCTCCAGGTTGGTGTCTCAGGAATTTCTGGGCTTGACAAGGACTATATCAATAAAGTATTAGAGGGATTTCGAATGCAAGGTTGTTCTTCAAGTGTTGCCTCTATTGTCAAAGGATTACATGTTGACATACAAAAGATCAAATCTTTTGGAAGTGGTTGGATATTCTGATTCAGATTTTGGAGGATGCATTGACTCTAGAAAGTCATCAAGACATATATTCCTTCTAATTAGGAGCTATCTCATAAAGAATTTCAAAATATAAATTGATCACTTTTTTACTATGGAGGCAGAGTATATATCATATTGCGAGGGTACGACACAGGCTTTATAGTTGATGAATTTTATTAGAGATCATAAAGTTGTGGGTTCAGTTCTAAACCATTAAAGATCTGATGTGATAATTCCGCTGCAGTTCGTTTTTGCAACAATATGCAAGTGAGAGTTCAAACAAGTGGTGTGACATAAAGTTCCTTGTTGATAATAACGAGTTCAGAATCATCGAGTGGTGATAGATGGCATAAGGACAAAGTCAATGTTCATTGATCCTATGATAAAAGGTTTGCCACCCAATTTGTGTAAGGAACATGTAGGATATATGAGACTTATTGATATGTCTTATGCTTCATATATAGAGACATCTTAAAGTCCACAATTGCATTATGGTTTGATGATTCATAGTATCTATTTATCATTTTATGTGGGTATACACAAAGTTTTTAGAATACAAATTTTTCTTTTGGAAACGATAAAGTTGGATCGCTAAATAGGCTTATGGGAGCTTATTCATAAAGTTCGTCCATTGGCACACTAAAGTAAACTTCCTGAATAGATTCCGGAATGACAGTTCATAAAGTATTATATCACATAAAGTTGTGAGAAGAACAATGATATAATGATACATGGAAGTTTACGCTCATATGTAGAGTGCATTTCCACCATGATTTTATACATTGAGATTCTTTATGGAAATTTCAAGCCAATAAAGATAAAGGGTTTTGTAAATGTAAGTGTTTACAATATTGGCCAAATAGGAGAATGTAAGACACAAGTAACAATTGTACTGTAGTGGGAAGTTACATTTGTAGCATGTGGGAAGTTAGAAATGGTTTCTATAACCACCATTTTGATTCTCATATAAGCCGACTTTGCATGATGGAAGCATATACGAATATTATTCTTATTTTGGTTTCAACAGAAGTCCCACCCCTAGCAAGAAAACGTACCATGTGTTGCCTCCATCGCTTGCACACATAAGGTCTTGCATAGGCGTGAGTGCATGGTGTGTTTTGTTATGTTCAGTTATACAGACAATCTAATCTATGCGATCCAATCTCTTTTGGCACATGGGGGCATATTATGTTAATAGCCCCATATATTTTGATTCTTCTCGTGCAAAATTAAGTCTTATAGACTGATTGTACCATAAAGTCACATCACCAAATCATCAATCCTAGTAATAACTTATCTTGAAACGTTAAACAAAGAAAAAAGTAAAGGTAAATTAAACCATAAACTATCCCTATATATTTTGATTCTTCTCGTACAAAATTAAGTCTTATAGATGATTGTACCATAAAATCCCATCACCAAATCATCAATCCCAATAATAAAAAATTATTCAAAAAAAAAAAAAATTAAGAGCAAAAAGAATTTTTTATTTTTTTAAGGAAATAAATTTTGATGCTCCCAATCATAACATGACCTAACCTAAAGTAAAACTACTTCAATAAATTTATATGTTCTAATATGATAATAAAAAACTATTCCACTCCTAAACATAACATCAATATTAAGTAGAAATACTACTCCCAAATTTACCTATTCTAAATATTATTTTCCACTCCAAAACATAGCATCAATGTAAACTAGAAATACTACTCCTAAATTTACCTATTCTAAATATTATTTCCAATTCGTCATATACCGAGATTTCCGTTACGATGAAAAGATGCCGAAATAAGAACATTCACAACTAAAACCACGATGAATCATCTTCCGGATTGGTGAAAACCACACGGCATTGTCCCAAAGGGCCCGGCATCATCCCATTCAACTTTGGATTCGACTTGAACTCAAACTTGACATCCTTACACGAAGCTGTCATGATCGGATTGGTTCCCCACAACGTCGCCTGCTGCTCATCATAACTGATCGGCTCATATCTGATACTACTCCGCACCTCCACATCGAAACGGACAAAACTACTACCGATCACGTCGTCAGCAATGGCCCTTCGAACCCAATCATCCACAACCACAGGTATAGAGTCAAACTTTCTCTTGATCAACCCCCCCTCCTCACTTTCCTGATAAAAAGGCTCGAGAATTGTCACGGAGAGCAGCTCTTTCCTGTAGAGAACCGAGACCTCGATGTTATGGTAGAACAAGTCGGTGTTAGGGTTAGGGTTTGAAACATTGAAATTAATGGTCCATTGGGAGGGGAGTAGAGGAGAAGGAGAGGGAGGCTGATTCAATGCCGAATCCGATTTCCGGTTGAGAATTTTTTACCAACATTGAAATTCCGATCACGAGGAAAATGATCCCCAACCATAACGCTCCAGCAAGCCATCCATATATAAAACAATCAATCTCGCGGAGTCTTTGGGCCTTGAGGTCTTTACTGGCAAGGAGTGGTGCATTTTTTGAATCCATGCCAAAGTCAATAGATGTGGTTGTGGTAGTGATTAAATATGTGCCAGATGATTAAAGCTTAATAGAGCAAGTCTGTGATTCAAAAAGACTTCTTTTTCATCCAAAACTCTACTAGGGTTTCATTGTAGATGATTAAAGCTTAATAGAGCAAGTCTGTGATTCAAAAAGACTTCTTTTTCATCCAAAACTCTACTAGGGTTTCATTGTAGATAGGGCTGCAACTTGGCCAGCCCAACCCAAACCCGGATGGGCCAGGTTCTAGGTCGGGTTGGGCCACCCTTGAGTCAAGCCCGGGTTTGGGTTGGAATAGACCCGAATTTTTTTGAAAAAAATGCCATAAACATTTTGTAAGGCTCGGGTTGAGCCCAACCCATTTTCCCTAAGTCGGGTTGGGTTCAACCCATTTTTTTTTTATTTCCTTTGAACTGTATTTTGATATTAGGAGTAATTTTTTTTTCTTTTTGTTTAAAGTTCTAAGATAAGAAAGTAATCTGAAAGAAAAACAAAATTATTCCTTCTTTCAAATATTATTTTTTTATAAAAAATTATAAAATGAAAATACTAATCAAGATCTAATACAGGTTCTTATAAATCAAAATCGGTATGTAAATTTAAAAGTAAAACCAATAACTCTTTTGTGTGTGTGTATATATATATATATATGTTTATATTGGTTAAAATCAAAGTTCAGATCTGGTATAGATTTGACTAATGTGTATATATATACAGATCAATAGGAGAACCAGATAATAGAGAGAGGGAAAGAGAGATGGGAGAGAAAGATCTGATTATGAGCATATAGATATGACAAATATGTATATATATATATACAAATCAACAGCAATATCAGAGAGTAGAGAGAGGTAAAGAGAGGATGGAGAGAGAGACGGTCGGCGACAGCGGTGGTTAACGACTGTGGAAGGGGTACGAGTATGGAGAGAAGACATGGTCGGTTGCTAGGGTTTGTTGTAGTGTTATATAACTTATATTATATATACAAAGAGAAAGTGAATAAAAGTTTCTTGTTGATGTTGTAGTGCTATATTATACAAAAAGAAAGTGTATAATATACTGAAACCCAACCGGGTTTCGGGTTGGGTTCGGGTTGAACCTAACCCAACCCAATTTATACTGAAACCCATTCAAACCAAACCCAAATTAGGCTCGATTTCTAAATATAGTGACCCAAGCCCGAAAATTCTCAGGCTGGGTTGGGCTCAACCCACCCAAGTTGCAGGCCTAATTATAGGCCTGTGCAAGAGAATTGGTTTCTCCCTATAGTCTTAGCACATATTTTGTGTTATGTTTTGTATGTACATAATAATGGAATATATGTATTATTTATAGATAGATAGAAGACCTTGTTCACTAAGAATACTTGTTCATCAAGAAAAATTTAATTTCCCACTTTCCATCAAAGTGGGTCATCATTAAGGATGTTTGAAATTAATTATCATCTCACACTTAGGAATTAATCTCACTCAAGATCATCCACACATGTTTTACTCACACACAGATAAGCACACACATAACACACAATATTTAACGTGGTTCAGCCTCAACTTTGGCTTATGAAAAGGGATTTCATTATAATCAATAATGTAGAGATATTACAACAGTAGAAAATTACCAACACGATAAACAAACACAAACTCCTTGTGCATACACAACTCCTTCTTGCCTTCGCGACTTCTTCACTGACAACTTCTTCTCGCCATCTGTGTCTACTCTACCCAACTCCATAAACTATCTCTACCCTTTAAAGCACATCGATCCCCTTGGGGCTACATCTTCTCCTTCTCATAAGTCTCAACCATCAACCCTAAATATCTATTTATAGAGTTACAAACATAATTTCTTGTTGAACAAGGATTACAATTCCTTGAAGAATAATATTTTCCTATAACAAGAAAATATCATATGAAATATACTCTAAATAGAAAACTTAATTACAATAGGAATTAGGATGATATCATCCTAATTTTTTTTATAAATACCTAAATTACCCTCAATGGGTGTTTGGAAATAAGGATATATTATTTTATCAATTTGACCCCTCCAATAATTTAATCATTTAATTTATATTAAAAAATTTAAATATATATATATATAAATTTTGGAAAAATTATATAAAATTCGAAAAAAATATATATAAAATTCGAAACAAATATATAAAATTTGAAAATATATATATTAAATTTTGAAAATAAATATAAAATTAGCAAAAAACATAAAAAAAATCGAAACAAATATAAAAAATTAAAAAAATATCTAAAATTCGAAAAAATATATATATTAAAATTTGAAAACCATTATAAAATTCGAAATAAAAAGATATTTGAAAATTATTCTATAATTCGTTAAATAATTTAACATAAATTTATGAAAAACAATTATTCATTCTTTATCTTATTCACTTAATTTTTTGAAATATCAAAGTTTAATTAAATTACAAATAGGATAAAACAAAACAACAAAATTTGCACAAAGCATAACACAAGGAGGCTCTGCACACACACATATATATATACACACATATATCATAAATTTATATACACATATATACCATCTGCACACACATATATAAATACATATATATACACATATATCAAAAATTTATATACACATATATCAGAAATTTCATATGAAATTGATAGGGGTTGAGGCGGATGGCAGTGGCGGCTTAGGGTTGGGGTTGGCGGAGGAAGTGGACGGTTGGGGTGGCGGGGAGGGGGCAAGGTTGGGGATAAGGGGTGGCTGAGGGAAGGGTGTGGGGCGGCAGGGTCGTGGTGGGGTGGCGGCGGTGGTGGTGGTAGGGAGTGTTTGGATATAGGGTTAACATTAATTCATAATTAAATTGATTTAAATGGTGTTTGGATCAAGGGTATTTTAGATATTTTATATTATGAGGAATATAAATAAAAATACTTAAATGTGAGGGGTGTGATTGAAATAAAAATATATCTCAGAAGGTGTAAATAAAATTAATCTTATTTTAATTATAATTTTTTCCTCAAGCTTCCCAGCATATTGATTGACCAGATGAATAAGAAGTTATTCAACGGGTGGATAGACTTAAAAATATTTATAAATATGCAGATCCTCGATATGCTTATTTACATGCATTCATTTTAATTCAATATAATTATTTAAATTTATGAAATATTATTCATTATTAAAATTATTATTTCACCAATTTTATTTAAAATATAGACGTTTAGTTATTAATTATAGCAATAACAATAGAAATTCAGTGTCTAATCTTCAGGTTTTTAAATAATAGGTCTTAGGTTAAATTTTTAATTGTAAGATTACTATTTGTATTACTCTACTCATTTAAACATGTAGAAAATAATTCACTTTGAATTCGTAAATTTTAAAACCGAGTTCATAACTGTAGCAATCATTCGTGAAGTAGACGATTTATTGCATTAAACAACAAATGCGACAATAATGCACGATTTTCTATATCATTATGGCTCATGCCAAATTGAAATTTAACTGAGAAAGAAAGCTTTTCATTAACCCATGAACATATTCTGTAAACTATGAAATGGGAAAATAATGTATACAATCCCATAATACTTGTTCAATATTACTTTTCAAAAAAGAAATTATAATTTTGGTGTTGTCATTTTTGTCCTTAAACATGTAGTATAGTTTTACTTTTTTGTGAGGTTTATTACGTTTTGAAGTTAATGACATGAAAATGGATAATTTAGAAAAGTATAAGAATATATTATTTTGGGATTCGAAACTGGACAATTATTTTAGAACAAATAAAATTATAAAAGTGAAAAAGTAATATGAGATAAAAGGAGAATTACATATTTTTTACTCTACTTGGACAAACAAAAGTCCCATAGACTGATTGTTCAATAAACTCACATCACCATTTCAACAATCCCAATAATAACTTCTCTTGAAATGTAAGAAAAAACTAAGAATAAAATAAAGAGCTAACTTATCCGAACAAAAAAAATAATGCTATATTACTATTCGAAATTTTGTTCATGCATTGCTCCTGAATGTAGCATAACCTAAGGTAAAAATACCACAGTAATATACACGTGTTAATAAAATATTATTCCACTCCTACAAGCAACGTATAAGTAAATAGAAATAGTATTCTAAATTTACCTATTCGTCATATAGATGGATTATGATACTCAGCATTCCGTTACACCTCGTAACACCATCACGTAAGTTCAACCATGCATGCCCGAATGTTATTTCTGCAACATCAGTAACAACTACACCACATTGTCTCATAGCGCCCATACATTGTGCCATTCAATTTTTCAAACTTGACGTCCTTACAAGAAGCTGTCATCGTTATTTACCCAAAAATAAATAAATTATCCACAGCTATGGGTATAGAATCAAAGTAAAGTACCATAACAAATTTAGATGTTCTAATATGTTAATAAAAAATTACTCCACTGCTAAACGCAACATCAATGCAACTTATAAATATTACTTCTCAACTACGTTTCATTGGGAGTTTACTCGATCATTAACTTCAAGGTCCCGGAGATTAATCGATGTGCGCGTAAACTGATCCGGATCAACCCAATTACCGAAAAGAAAAAAAACATACAAATACTACTCTTAAATTTACCTAGTCTAAATATTATTTCCGATTCGTCATATAAGTGGATACTGTGGGGAAAAAAAATCATGCTCCAATTAATCGGTGACAACCACACTGCATCCCGCGGGCGGGCCATATGTTATCCTGCTCCGCGCCTCCACATCAAAACTGATGGCATTATTTGTAAGTTTCCATATCCCATGCAACTTTCAGCCGTATGTGTACAAACCACATGTGAAGCTGCCACATGCAAACAACAGCCGCCAGCTCTACATAAACATCATGCAAAGTCAAGAAACTCAAGTCACGCATGCTCTGAGTCAAGACAAGAATAGCAATTGAGTTGTGATCACGCTTGAAGACTACACAAATCCCACGCTGTCCAAGTGGATGTTTGTCTCCATCATATGCCTCTGCCTATATATGTAATGTTGCAAGGTTGTAAACTGAGATAGAAGAATTACAACATAAAGTGTAGATACAGAGAGAGAATGATACACGAGTGTAACCACAGATAGAGTTTGTGATCTTGTAAGGAAAAGTATGTGAGGTAGAGTCGATAGACAGAGTGTTTGTATCCTCCCTCCAATCTCGGTTTCGTTTCGAATCGAAGAAAGAACATCTCTCTCAAAGTGGACGTACCCATATTTTTGGGGAACCACTATATATTTGGTGTCCATTGTGTGTGTGTGTTTGAGTTTGAGCTTGCTTTCGACCCAACAAAGTGGTATCAGAGCCTACCGGCAAAAACACAGTCGAAACTTCAAGGTCTATTTCGAACCATACCAGTGATCAAATCACCACACCACCCCTGTTTTCCGACGACCCATCAACCAAGGAATAATTTCCCGTTGAAAACAGTCACAAAACACTCCACACGCGCCTCCACACGCCACCTAAGAGTCGGCGCATCAAAAGCAACGGTTTCACGCGCGCCACGCGTCTTCTTCCTCCAGCGCGCGTGAGGAACACGCGCACCACGCGCCTCTAAGCTCAGCCGCGCGTGAGGACCACGCGCATCCACGCGCCACACGCGCGCCACGTCACTGCTGACATCAGCAAGGGTGCCACATCACTGTTGACGTCACCCCTTGCCACGTGTCATCCCCTGACACTGCCACGTGTCAGCCAACCATTCATCCAGGTCACCTGCCACGTGTCACCCCTGACACCTTGCCACGTGTACTACCACGTGTCACCCTCTGCTGCTGCCACGTCATCACCAACTTTGCAAAATTACAGTTTTGCCCCTCGACGTTGTTTTGACCATTCCGGACTCATCCGAAGTCGGAATTGAGCTCAGTCAGAGGCGATCTTAAGGTTTTTTACCGTTCCGGACGCAACGGTACACTTTGTTTCGCGTGATTCCACTATGAATATATCAAACAAGCCAGGAGGGCTTAAAGTTGAACTGATTCGATGGAAGATTCGGGATCCGGAATGATGATTAGATTGACCGCAGCCAACTACTCATTGTGGAAGTCAAAGATGGAAGATCTTTTGTATATTAAAGATCTGTGGAAGCCGATAAAAAGGACCGACGATGCACCTGATTGCAAACCGAAGGACATGACCGACGGAGACTGGATGGTACTCAACCGAAAATGTGTCGCCCAAATCAGACAATGGATCGACAAAAGCATTTACCAAAATTTTGCCAACGACAATGATGCTTATGCTCTTTGGAAAAAATTGGAGAAGATGTACTCACAGAAGACATCTCAGAACAAGGTAAATCTTTTGAGCCGTATGGTGAATCTTAAATACAAAGACGGCAAAAGTGTGTCAGAACACGTGAGCGAATTCCAGGGGCTGTTGGATCAATTCAACTCTATGAAAATGACTATAGAAGATGAGATGCAAGCAGTATTCCTATTACACTCCCTTCCGAAAAGTTGGGATACGCTAGTTGTCTCTGTAAGCAACTCAGCTCCAGATGGAATAATTAACATGGAAATGGCGAAAGACAGAATGCTGAATGAGGAAGCAATAAGAAAGGAAGAAGGATATCATCCGGAGTCAGAAGCTCTTGTCACTGAAAGACGAGAAAGAAAATAATGGCGCGGTAGAAGCAAAAGCAGAAACCATCGCAATCAGACACAACATCGTGGGCGATCAAAGTCTACTTTCAGAAGAGACAAAACCTGTCATCACTGCGGGAAGCCAGGCCATTTTATCAGAGAATGCAGGAAGCTAAAATCCGAACAGTCTGGACAACAGATCAGAAATAAAGGTGAAGAAAGTACCTCAAAAGCAGCAGCAACAGCCGGAGAAGGGCTCGTCATTATTCAAGATGATGAGTGTGTCAACTTCACATCCGAAGATTCTACCTGGGTTATTGACTCAGGTGCTTCCTGTCACATCACTTCGAGGAAGGATATGTTCACATCCTACACCAGTGGTGACTTCGGACTTATGAAAATGGGGAACCAAGGAGCATCCAAAATTACCGGCAGAGGTGATATTCTTTTGGAAAACAGCAATGGATGCAAACTACTCCTCAAAGATGTGAGACATGTCCCAGATATTCGTCTCAACCTGATCTCCACCGGCAAGCTCGATGATGAAGGCTACAACAGTCACTTTGGTGATGGCAAATGGAAGCTCACTAAATGCAATCTTGTGGTGGCCAGAGGAAAGAATATCAGCTATCTCTACACAACGCAAGCAAAACTGTGCAGAGACGAGGTGAATACGATGGAGAAAGAAATCTCCACCGAGTTATGGCACAAAAGACTCGGTCATATGAATGAGAAAGGACTCAAGGTCCTTGCCAGAAAAGAACTCTTACCTGGAATGAAAGGTACTCCATTACATACCTGTGTCGACTGCATCATAGGGAAACAACACAGAGTTGCATTCCGCAGTTCCCCTCCATCAAAAAAACCAGACATTCTAGATCTCGTACACACAGACGTTTGCACCATGCAAACCAAAACTCATGGAGGTGCCCTCTATTTTGTCGCATTCATTGATGATCATTCCAGGAAATTATGAACCTTTGCCTTGAAAACTAAAGACCAGGTGTTGGAAGTGTTCAAGGAGTTTCATGTAAAGGTTGAAAGAGAAACTGGAAAAAGGCTGAAATGCGTACGTGCAGACAATGGTGGCGAGTACAGAGGACCATTCGAGGAGTATTGCAGACGCTTCGGCATCAGACTCGAAAAATCAGTGCCGAAAACTCCTCAACATAACGGCCTTGCAGAAAGAACGAACAGAACCATCTGCGAAAGGATCAGGTGCATGTTATCTAATGTCAAGTTGTCAACTCCTTTCTGGGGTGAAGCAATGAGAACAGCAATTGATTTAATCAACCTATCTCCCTTAGTTCCACTAAACTGTGATGTTCCAGAGAAATTATGGAGAGGGAAAGATGTTTCCTACAAACACTTGAAGGTGTTTGGCTGCAGAGCATTTGTCCACATTCCCAGAGATGAAAGATCCAAGCTTGACGGAAAGGCCAAACAGTGCATCTTCCTGGGATATGCCCATGAAGAGTTTGGTTACAGACTCTGGGATCCTATCAACAAGAAGGTCATCAGAAGCAGAGATGTGGTATTTTTCGAAGATCAGACCATTGAAGATCTTGAAAAATAGAAGAAAGCAGATCCACCTGAAGAGTTACCAGCTAATCTTGACCCAGTTCCCTCATAGAGAGAACAAAATGATAGGAGAGATATTCAAGGAGATCCAGCTGATGACGGTGCAGAACCAGAACCAGAACTAGTTGCAGAAGAAAATCCGGTTGATACTCAAACAAGGAGATCTTCCAGAGAGCGACAACCGAATCGCAAATATTCCTCCACAGAGTACGTGATGCTTAGTGATGGGGGAGAACCAGAGAGCTATCAGGAAGCTGTTGAAGACAGTAAAAATGCGGAGTGGATGAAAGCCATGCAGGAAGAGATGAAATCACTGCATGAGAACCACACATATGACTTGGTCAAGTTACCGTAGGGAATGAAAGCTCTCAAGAACAAATGGGTATTCAAACTGAAGTCTGAAGAAAACAATCCACAACCAAGGTATAAGGCAAGACTGGTTGTGAAGGGATTCAGTCAGAAGAAGGGCATTAATTTTGAAGAAATATTTTCACCTGTAGTGAAAATGTCCTCTATCCGAGTTGTTCTTGGCTTGGCAGCCAGCTTAAACCTAGAGATCGAACAACTGGATGTAAAGACCTCACTTTTACATAGTGATCTGGATGAAGAAATCTACATGGAGCAACCTGAAGGATTCAGAACTAGAGGAAAAGAAAATCTTGTGTGCAGATTGAGGAAGAGTCTCTATGGGCTCAAACAAGCACCAAGACAGTGGTACAAAAAGTTTGATTCATTCATGGACCACAATGGGTACAACAGAACCATTGCAGATCACTGTGTATTTGTCAAGAAATTTCCTGACGGAGATTTTATCATCCTCTTGCAATATGTCGATGATATGTTGATCGTTGGCCACGACAACAGCAAGATCAACAAGTTGAAGAATGAATTGAGCAAGTCATTTGCTATGAAGGAATTGGGACCGGCAAAACAAATCTTGGGAATGCAGATCTCTCGAGACAGACTGAAACACAAGCTCTGGTTATCTCAAGAAAGGTATATCGACAAAGTTCTTGAAAGGTTCAACATGAGCAAAGCAAAACCAGTCAGTGCTCCACTTGCAAGCCACTTCAAGTTGAATATGAAGCAGTGTCCTTCAAGTGAGACGGAAAAAGCATAAATGAAGAAAGTGCCTTATGCTTCAGCGGTTGGCAGCTTAATGTACGCTATGGTATACACGAGGCCTGATATTGCTCATGCAGTTGGAGTTGTTAGTCGGTATCTGTCAAATCCTGGAAAGGATCATTGGGCATCAGTAAAATGGATCCTAAGGTATCTTAGAGGAACTACCAATATTTGTTTATGCTTTGGTAGTGGAAAACCTTTATTGGAAGGTTGCACAGACGCAGACATGGCCGGAGACAGTGACTCCAGAAAATCCACATTAGGATACCTAATCACTTTTGCAGGGGGAGCAGTTTCATGGCAATCCCGATTACAAAAGTGTGTTGCTTTATCCACCACAGAAGCTGAATACATTGCAGTAACAGAAGGATGCAAAGAGATCTTGTGGATGAAGAAGTTTCTTCAAGAACTGGGACAAGAGCAGGAAAAGTATGTCATATACTGTGACAGTCAGAGTGTTATTCATCTTAGCAAAAATTCAACCTTCCACTCAAGTTCCAAGCACATTGACGTCAGGTATCACTGGATCCGTGACGTGCTCGAAGATAAACTTCTACAGCTAGAGAAGATTCACACAGATGATAATGGATCGGATATGATGACCAAGAGCATGTCTAGAGAAAAGCTAGAAGTTTGCAAAGAAGAAGCTGGTTTAACACCAGCCCCAAATTGGCAGTGAGGGGGAGATCAATTGAAGACGTTCTCCTCTGATTGATATGGAAGGGGGAGAATTGTAAGTTTCCATATCCCATGCAACTTTTAGCCGTATGTGTACAAACCACATGTGAAGCTGCCACATGCAAACAACAGCCGCCAGCTCTATATAAACATCATGCAAAGTCAAGAAACTCAAGCCAGGCATGCTCTGAGTCAAGATAAGAATAGCAATTGAGTTGTGATCACGCTTGAAGACTACACAAATCCCACGTTGTCCAAGTGGATGTTTGTCTGTATCATATGCCTCTGCCTATATATGTAATGTTGCAAGGTTGTAAACTGAGAGAGAAGAATTACAACAGAAAGTGTAGATACAGAGAGAGAATGATACACGAGTGTAACCACAGATAGATTCTGTGATGTTGTAAGGAAAAGTATGTGAGGTAGAGTCGATAGACAGAGTGTTTGTATCCTCCCTCCAATCTCGGTTTCGTTTCGAACCGAAGAAAGAAAATCTCTCTCAAAGTGGACGTACCCATATTTTTGGGAAACCACTATATATTTGGTGTCCATTGTGTGTGTGTGTGTTTGAGCTTGAGCTTGCTTTCGACCCAACATTATTAACGGTAACATCCTCAACAATGGCATTACTAACCCAATTATCCACCGCTATGGGTATGGAACCAAACTCTGCCTTCATCAACGACTCCGCCTTCTTTTCCTAATAGAAGGGGTCGAGAATGATGATGGAAATGAGCATTTGCTTGTAGAGAAGCGAGAGCTCGATGTTATGGTAGAACAAGGTGTTCTTATTAGGGTAAGGGTTTGAAACATTGAAATTGAAGTCCGGATGATTAATAAAAGAGGATCAAGATTAATAAAAGAGGCATACTTGAATAAGGATTCTCTTGATTAACGTGAAAGAGTCCTGTATTGAGTGGGATTAGGATTAGGATTAATTAACGTTAAAAGTGCACCTTCAGTTTTGAGTGGGATTAGGATTAATTAACGTTAAATTTTTTGTTTTTTATAGGACGATAATGGGATAATGGGTAAAGGAAAGATTATATTCTTATTTATCAAGACCTTGTAGGACAATGGACATGACTATTTCAATTTGCACAAAATTAACTGTTGTTTCCTGTTGGTACTTGGTAGCATTACTGAGTGGGTTTAGATATAATACTTATAGGGATAATTAGATTTAAGTAATTGTTATTAAGGGGACCTGCAAATTTTAAAAACATATATATATAGGTACCATTATGAAACTTAATTGTTTTTAGTGACCATTTAAGGTAATTTTATCAAACACAAAGAGACCAAACCTCTCCACCACCACGGCGGCCGCTTATGTATATATATGTATATGTATATGTGTCTGTACATATATATATATATTCAATAAAATTTGGAATCGTTTACCAAACAAAGTTTCAGATCAGCGACCAGACCAGACCAGACCGTTTTTCAAACAGGCCCATAGTGTAGAGTTCCTTGGAACAAAATTTGGGTGTTTCAGGTATACTAATGACGTGTGTTTTTGGTATGTTGTGTCATTAGTTTACTCATTCAATCCTACTACACTAATCATCATGACTTATTTTATCGAAACGGTTGCCAACTCGTGTAAATGGGTCGGGATGGTAATTTGTACCGCCCAGTTGGAAATCCGCCCCGTTTCATTTCTTTAGGGTATGTTTGGTTAGCGTGAAATAGAAAGAAAGGAAAATAAATTTTATTTTGTAGAGTTTGGTTAGCGCGACAGTGAAAATTTTGAGGAAAATCAGTTTCTCGCATCACTAGATTTTCCTTAAAATATTTTCTGTAAAAAACACACGAAAATTTTATTTTCTCGTAAAAGTTATCATTTTATCTATCACTTTTTACAATTTTAACCCCCAGCTTTTCTATTTTAACTTGGTCTTCGTTCACAATCTTCAAGCAAAGGGAGGTTTATAGATTTCTTGTCTCTTCAGCAGACTTCTTTTAACTTTAGGATTCTTACCTAAATAATTTAGTAACATTTTATTTAGTTAAAACTCTTTCATATATTATATCTATTTATATATATATAGATGATTAATGTTTAAAAGCTTTCTATTAATTTTTTTCTTTGTTATTTTTGGCAGTTTTTATTTATATTTTTGTCAATTGATGGCTATTATATGATTGAATTTAAATTTGTACTTGAAAAAATAAACTTCAATTTATACTTAAAAAAAAAAAAAAAAAAAAACATGTTTCAAGAGTGTTTTATTTGAAAGGGTATTTTTGGTAATCATAATCATTTTCTTTTCCATTTCTTGATTTCCAAACTAACAAAACAGTATTTTCCCCTCACTTTCTCGAATTTTTTTCAAACTAACCAAGTGCATGGTAGAAAGTTAATTTTCTTTTCTTTTCTTTTCACTTTCTTTCACTTTAACTTTCTATCTCATTTACGTCTAACCAAACAGACCCTTATTTAAATATTTGTAAAAGCCTTTTATTTCGTAGGAGTGGGTTCGGTAAAAGAAATTAATCCCGTCATAGGTTATGGGGAGGAACGGATTTGATAATACTTCACCCACCCCATTTACATTAACTTTATTATATATATATTTATATCTATACATATATAAGACCTTCTATGAAATCCTAAATACTTGATTAGTTATTACTCCTTTTTTTTTTTCTTGTAACTCGCCATATGAGACCAAGGCGAATTGAGTAAGCAAATATATATATAAAGAAAAAAGAGAGATAGAGAGAGAATTTGAATGTCGGATGATTTGAAAAAATTTCTTAGGTTATTATTTTTTTCTTTGAATTTTTAATATCTATATAGGATTATATGATTGGTTTTTTTTTTTTTTATTGCACCAAACTACTTTGTCGATGATGAAGATATTGTAAAATATTAATGGAGTGGACATGGTTTATGAAAAGGTATCCTGTAACAAACCCGTAAAGGGTATGATATATAAAAAAACTAAACGGGACGGGGATATATACAGGCAAACCCGTTTCGTACCCGCCCTATTGTCATCCCTACGTGTAAACAAATGTACCAACCACCTAATATTCCAATAATGTTAGGGTCTAATTCCCAAGGAAAACAAAGAGAAGAATAAAATATCAAAGTTGAGCAACTTATGTTTAAAGTACTTCTTCCTGATGCTAAATTTCACTTCAAATTGGCTTGGGTTAGTTGAAAATGAATTTTGAAGAACCCCTTTGTGCAGGAGTAAAAGTTGGCAGTCTTCCTATGAGATACTTAGGGGTCCCCCTAATCTCTGGCAAGCTTAAAGAGGAGGATTGTAATGAATTGGTCTTGAGGATTACCAAGAGGATCCAAAGCTAGAGCTGCAGATTTCTGTCATTTGCAGGGAGGCTTCAATTGATAAACTCAGTTATTTTCTCTATACAAGTATTCTGGTCTTGTACCTTTATTTTTCCAAAATTCATTCTAAAGAAAATCACTAGTATCATCAGAAGGTCCTTGTGGAAGGGGCCTGATCTCAAATTAGGTGGTGAGAAGCTAGCATGGAAAGTGGTCTGCTTGCCTAAGAAGGAAGGTGGCCTGGGCATCAAAGACATGGTGAGATGGAACAAGGCTGCTATGTCCAAACATATGTGGAAGGTGCTTCAGCCTAACCCCATTTCCTTATGGGCTAGATGGGCTCAATCCAACATTGTAAAAGGCAAATGTTTCTGGGTTCTGAAGTATTCAAACAATAGAACTTGGACTTGGAAAAAACTGCTTGGCCTCAAGAAGACTTTCCAAAACAAGTTCAGTTATTCTATTGGTGATGGTTCTAAAGTGCCTCTATGGTTTGATTGCTGGCTGTTTGGTAAGCCCCTCATTGATTTGTTTGGTGAGGAGATGATCCAAGTTTCAGGCCTTGGGAGGCAAGCGAAAGTTGCTTCTATTATAACTGGCAATTCTTGGAATTGGCATGTGTTTCTGCCTATTCTTCACATAATGGAGGCCCTCATGCATTGTCCTCCTCCCTCTCCAGGTTCTAAAGATCAGCTACTTTGGAATGGAACTTCTGCCTTCAGCTTGGGATGTGATTAGAGAAAGAAGTACTGAGATTCAACGGTATCCTGGAGTCTGGTTTAAAGGTCATGTGCCCGGACATTCCTTCATCATGTGGACCACAGTCCACCAAAGAATTTTAACTCAAGATAGGTTCATGAACATGGGCCTTATCAAATGTGTGTTTTGTGGGGGCATTGAAACAAGGAACCATCTGTTTTCTGAATGTCCCTTCACTGGTGAAGGATAGTCCACTTTCTGCAACAAAGGTCACCTTCATTGCTCTCTCCTCAAGTGGGATGAAGTCCTCTCTTGGTCCTACTCTCTCAAAAGGAAGAGCCTCCATTCCTTGCTCAGCAGATGGTGCCTTGCAGCTTCTATATACATTTTCTGGAGTGAAAGTGATGCAGGGGGATCCGAGTCAGACGATGCCGAGCTGTCAGATTGTTCATTGATAGCGCTGGATTACCTGGAGCGGGAGGATCAGCGCAAGGATGGCAAGAAATCATGATCTAGCCTAATTGGGGAGGTTTCCGTGCACGTGTCGGTTTTTTGGACATAACTGTAGCTACAAGTGTCCGACACCCAGCTAATTCGGAAAGCTAATTTCAGCGCGCACGTCATGGTCACCCAGCTCTGCTGGGTGCACCTCGTTTCGAGCCCTAAATCCGTTGTTTTCCTTTTCAAATCTTTATTTTTAGTTAATTTTTGCTATATATGGTAATCTTTTATTTGTCGATTAGAAAATTATTCTGAACCCGATTTGGGCCAGATTTTTGGCAATCTTTTGATTTCTTTCCGTATTTCGTTTTGGTAAGACTTTTAGGGTTTTGCTATTTTTGGTAAAAATCCTATTAAGGGTCGATTTTTAGCTATTTAAACCCGGCTTGTTGGTTGTTTTTTGTCATTCTTGATTATAAACAATTTTATTGAATTCCAGAGTGTTCTCTGAATTTTGAGTCGAATTCTCCTGTTTTTCCTTGCAAATTACCTATTGCACTAGCCTGCAGAATAATCTCTATTTTGTTTGGCGTCAGAAAGGAATCGAAGGTTCTATTCTGGTGAGGCTAGATCTAAGACTCAACTCTTCAATGAGGTCTTGGTCACAGTCAGGTTCAGAGTTTTGTCTATGCAGCAGATCGGGTCTTCTTCAGACAACTTGAGGTTGGCTCAGCTGTGGGATCTTCCTTCTTCCATCTTTCTCTAATTGACATGGTGGGCTTTCCCTTGGTTTTCTCTTCCTTTGAGAGTTAAGAACTGGCTATGGTTGCTGCTGCTAAGTTATTTGGGTTGTGGGTTTATGCTTGGAGAGTTGTTCTCCCTGATCCTTTAAGTATTCTTAGCTTTCAAGCTAGGTATAAGTTCTGGACCAACAAGGAGTTACTCCTGGGAGCTAGATGTTTTGTGAGATTTCAGCTTTTGTAGTTACTTCTTTGGTGGGTGTGGGGCTTTCCTATTGGAATGACCATTATCCTTGTTGTAATTGTTTAGGTTTTTGCCTTGGTTCTTAATACATGCTGATTCTTCTTCTTCTTCTTCTTCTTCTTCTTCTTCTTCTTCTCCAAAACAAAAAAAAAAAAAAAAAAAAAAAAAAAAAAAGTTTAGAGGCTGTCATCAAACTGTCAGTTCCAAAGTTTTAGAGGGTGACATCAAACTGTCAGTTTCAACCTAACATCTAAATTCATTTCTCGTAACAATGTCATGTGTTTAGCCACGGCTCAAAATCCAGTCCCCGAGGAGAGGATGCCTGGTGAGGAAGCAAAAAACTTGCCTTTTCACCAATGGTTTTCCTACTTTCCCTAATTGAAAGGCTCGAGGATAGTCATGGAGAGAAGCTTTTTGTGAGACAGAACTGAGACATTAATGTTGTCATATAACAAGGTTGTGTTATAGACTTATAGTTAGTGTAGTGAAGAAACTGATGTTTCACTGGGAAGAAAAATCATGTGAGATTTGGAGAGGTTGAAGAGACACACTGAGACTGATTTGATATAGAATAGAGGTTCATCTTCAACACTATCAAAACCGTTTGAGCTGTCACAACAAGAGCAGGGTACACTGTCTCCCGTGCATTTTCATGAGGTTTGTTTGTAGAGTCCCGGACTTGATATCAAAGGTGGTGGAGATGGAGGTGGAGGTGGAGGTGGAGAAGGGTGTGGTGGGTTCAGAAAGTTAGCACACGTCATAGGGTGAAGGCTGATGATAACTAGATTGGACCTTAGAGGAGTACTTGGTTGTTTTAGCACACATTGGCAATGAAGAACTTCTGAGATTATTAGAGATGTGAAAAGATATCGTGGGGTTTTGGGAGGTGATGAAGAATAGAGAGTGTTGTGCAAAATATAAGGTAAAGCATACTACACATTGAAGATTTGGATCCCTATCCTGTGATAAGAACGTAAAGGAAAAGTGAAATGCATATCAGTTTAGAGCTCATAATCACATTCTGGACCGGTGTTATAAATATGCAATTGCTCGAAGAGGTTAAAAGGGTGACTTCAGAATTTAACCTTAAGCAGGATTGGAATTATCTCAAGCAGGGGCGGTAATGCCCAACTTCTAAATTACTCGGATATGATACAAAGATACTAACTGACTGAGAATAGATCAGTACAATTTTGTACTAGTATCTTATAACTATATAGAGAATCTGAGATACATTGCAACAATATGAAATGCCAGAGAACTAGAATAAGAAGTCGTAGAGCTTTATATTGACATTATCATTCTATAAATCTAAGTCAGTAAAATACAAGTGTCAACGTACTTATAATCATAATACAACCCCTTTCTGTGTACTGTGTAGGGTTATTGCAGTCTATTTTGTGGAGATTTCATTTTGGATATCGGGAAGACCTAGTGTGTGTCTGTGTGCGTGTGCATGGACTTGTGTGTGTGCGGGTGTGTGTGTGTGACGGGAGGGGAGGGGAGGAGGAGGGGATAGCAGTAATTTAGTAGTAAGGAATCTAGTGTTAGCTGGGTTTTCTGGACTGGTATTTGCGGGATTTATACAGGGAACTAAAGATTGCAGTCTATTTTATAGATTCAAAACATAAAGATCAACTTTATCTTCATCAGGAAATATATATCAACTCTATTATTTCAAGAGACACTGTGTTTACAAACAAAACAGCCACAGAGAGACAACATGAACTCTTTGGACACAATACCACTAACGGCATCTACATGAAAAAAACTTCCAAGGAAAGAACCAAACTCAGATATTGCAGCAATCAAGAACACAGTCCCCTTTCATTGGCTCCCTTTCCAGCACTGCTTCACAGTCAAGCAAAAAACACATTACTACCGTTATTTGAAGCTTCAAATCAAGTGACAATGTAAGAGTGAAAAGGGCTTACCTCGCTAGAAGCTTAGAATGATCGTCCTCTTGGTATGGTCAACGACCTCCATGGTTATGAAGACTCCGAAGAGATTGCCATTACCCACTCAGAGCAATAGAGAACTTTTGTTCGGCAAGTCCACACAGTAATACAAAACTAGTGGGGCTTACAACAAGACGGTGCAACAGAGATTACCATTGATCACCAAACAAACAGAAGCTAGGATTTAGGAATTAGTATCACTTTCACTTAACCTTCCCACCAATCCTCTTAAAAAACAGAATGAAATGGTGAAGGTACAGCCAAGTCTGAAACCAAGTGGAATTATTTTTTGTCCCATACTCCCTCATTACTTTTGCCTTTGCAGATCCGATACAAAAGACTTAGGTCCTAACTGAAACAGATATCTTTTGACTAATAGAAACTAAATATAAGATGTGCAGAGCCAATACTGAACTATGAGAAAGAAAAATATTAACCAGTATTGGACTATCAAGATGAAAGAAAAAAGGTTCACGTTCAAGGGACTAGAATTGATGATAACAAGGACAATACATACATATATGTATATATATAAACTACCAAAGAAGTAGGAGTCATGAAGCTAGGTTTATAAAGTATATATATGCACTTTGCAAAACCTAAGACTAGATCTAACTTGAAGAAGAAGAAGGAACTGAATACCAACAATCTTCAGTGGAACTTATACTGAAGACTTGACATTATAACCTCAACTTCAATTCAGCACCAAATTTCTTCGAGCCATAGACATACTTGATCTTTTAGCCCCATTGAAGTACTGCAATCATGTCAAACAGAAAATTCCCATGCCAAAATCCCCCCTGCTGCTCGCAAGACATTTGGAAACCGCAACTATCCATGCGACAATCCCATATCGAAACTTGAGAAGAATTCCCACTGCTGAAACCACATCAACTCCCATATCCATATCCCTAAATTGCAAGCAACCAAGCCATCCCTACTCTTATACCACCACATACCACTAACTTAACTTCTTTATAGCGCAGAACCGTTTCACTCATTCACTCTATATACAACCTACCACTAACCCAGTTTGCACAGCTAATTCCTTACTTACAGGAGCCCGACACTCCTCACACCTCATTCATCAGAGACATCAAGATTGAGAATGCGACGAAGAGTCACAGTCGCAGAATCAACACCCTGAAACAAATTTCTAGGAGAAGGGTCATGGTCCCTTGTAGGAGAAGGGGGTGCAGACTTGGCAATAGGGTGGAAACTACAACCGGATTTCGAAGAAGGCAAGTCAAATGAAGCAGTCCTTTCTGGTCGAACCGAAAACTTGGGAATGGGCAAAGAACTCGGAGGGGGAGAGTTCGAATAGGCTGGTCCAGCCCAAAGCTCAGAGTAAGATAACCCATCCACATCACTCAAACACCCCTCCTTAGCATCAGTTCTAAAGTTAATAGCAATTGGAACAACACTAGTTTTAACACTGTTTTTCAATTTCCTACTGTCATTGGAGTGAGCACAAACAGATGGTGAAGCTGTTCTGGGTGATGAAAATGAACATGCTTGTTTGGTTAAAGGAGTAGTACAACCCTTCAACGGAATTGGGATCATCCCAACCCCGGATTGGAAACTTCTGCAACTGATTTCTCTGAAGTATCTAGTAGGAGGAGACTCAAATGACCCAAATCTAGCAGGTCCATGACCTTTCCTTCTGCTGTAGTATTGATTTCGATGATGACCAACAATAACAAGTGTTTCCATGAAATTAATTCACAAAACCAACTAATCAAATTAGCCCAATTAGTCTAAAAATCAACTCTTTAAGGTTTGAATATTATGAGGAGTGAAGAGTAGCTTCTAAATCTTCTCCATAACCACCAAAATCTAAGCAGGTAGGCACTAAATTCATGAAATCCAAACCATGTATGGATCAAAGAAAACCCACCAAATTTATTCAATTTCTTCAGAGTTTTAATTGCTTTTTGAAGAACCAGACCTACACAAATCAAAACCAAACACAGATTAGAACCCAAGAGAGAGAACCCAAATCAGTCATACTAAAATTAAGGTAAATTCAACAAGAAATGAACTCAAAATCATACTAGATGGGTTTCATTTTCTCGGGAAAAGGTTAGAAAATTACCTTGGGAACTTTCTTGTGCAACTTGGTAGTTCAACCTCTGAGCTTTCGAAAACCAGAATATCCGGATCTGAAATGACTGAGAGTCGTATTTAATAGGGTTATTAACAAACAAACCCTATTGTTTCAAATTTATTGACACACTGGTGTCAAATAATCCTCTACATTTTTTTCACTATATACACAACCCCCATTTCGTTAGTATTCCATTAATAAACATCCATTGCAGTTAAAAGTAGATATTTTATGCCAAAAATACATTGATATTTTATATCCAAAATATCCCTAAAATAAATTGGTAACTAAATTAAGATTTTTTAGTAAATTAAAAAAAAAAATTGTTTAAGTTTACTTATTTATTTAAATTCAAATCTAAAAAAATATATTACTCCCCGTCTCAAATTATAAGTCACTTTTGGGAAATTCAATTTTTAAAGAAGATGACTTTTTATTGTAATGTTAGTGAAAAAAATAACAACTTTACTTGAGGTCCACTATAGTGATGTGATCGTTTATAAAGTATATGTTTTATAACTTTAATGTTTGAAGGTTAAATTGGTAAATTGACCAAATAAAATGATTTGATTTTTCAAAGTGAACACTTATTTTGGGACGGAGGAAGTACAAATTATAAAAAAAAAACATTATTGATAATAATACACTTTAAATAATATTTTTTTATTTTTTTTAAGAGAATAGATACATAGAAATTTTAAAAGGGCTATGCCCTTGTAATCACTTAATTTGGTCAATTTACCAGTTTAACCTTCAAACATTAAAGTTATAAAATATATATTTTATAAACAATCACATCATTATAGTGGGACTACGAGTAAAGTTGGTATTTTATTCACTAACACTACAATAAAAGTCATTATCTTAAAAAGTTGAATTTCCCAAAAGAAACTTATAATTTGAGACAGAGGGAGAGGGAGTAATATATTTTTTCAAATTTGAATTTAAATAAATAAGTAAACTTAAAGAAAAAACAAAAAAAAAATTTGTAATTTACTCAAAAATCTTAATTTAGTTAAAAAATAATAATTTGTAATTTACTAAAAAATCTTAATTTAATTATCAATTTATTTTAGGGGTATTTTGAGCATAAAATATTAATTTCTAACGGCAGTGGGTGTTTGTTAACAGAATACTAAGGGCC
Organism: Cornus suecica; assembly: GCA_963922005.1. NCBI lineage: Eukaryota > Viridiplantae > Streptophyta > Magnoliopsida > Cornales > Cornaceae > Cornus > Cornus suecica. Next base: position 78,167,519 of record OY998239.1, read on the forward strand.
TGTTTTGTAAACAGGTTTGGTGCCAAAAATATGGTTTTGGTGCCAAAAAATGGTATCAAACCATGTTTGGTAAAATGGTGCCAAAAAATGGTATTGTTACTGTAGCAAACCATGATGCCAAATTTGTGAAGGATTTTGGAACCATCTTTTTGATGGTTTTGGATGGTGCGGGTACTGTAGCAAACCACTGTAGCACTGTAGAACTCCACTGTAGCAACTCGAATCACTGTAGCACCGAATATAATATTTATATTTTAATATTAATATATATATATATATTAATATTAATATTAAAATTTATATTAATTAATAATATTAATATATTATTATAAATTTTAATATTAATATTATTAATTAATATAAAATTTAATATTATTATATTATTATATTAATATTAATATTAATATTAAAATTAAAATATATTAATATTAATATATTAATATTAAAATATTAATATAATAAAAATATATTAATATATTTTAATATAATAAAAATATAATATATTTTAATATAATAAAAATATATTAATATATTTTAATATTAATATATTAGTATATTAATATATTTTAATTTTAATATTAATATTAATATATTTTAACCCATACAAACTCTACCAAACATGGTTTGGTTTTTCAGCATCACTTTTTCTCACACCAAAACCATCTGCACCAAACATGGTTTGGAATCAAAATAAAACCACACCAAACCAAATCCAACCCAATCCAAACTTAAACCAAAAACTAACACCGCACCAAACCGTTACCAAACGCAACCTAATAGAATGGGGGTTATGTGTAAGGTTAGAAAAGTGCATGGGGTTATTTGACACCTCATAAGGGTGTTTGTCAATAATTTTAAATCATAGGGGATTGTTTGTTAATAGCTCAATTTAATATCATCAGGGTTAGTCTATGGGCTTACTCAAGATAAGAACTTCACATTATGGGGTCTCCCATACTTCAATGTATGTCCCTCTATTTTAATTTTCTTGTCTTATTTATTATAGGGTAAATACTACTGACACCCCTCAAAGATATTCTAATCTCACACAGACTCTTTCGATATTCACTATTTTTACTTGGACCCCCTTAAAATTGAATTTTGTCCCACAAAGACCCCCTCCGTCTCCACGCCGTTAAATTGTGACGTTAACCATCTTGTGAAATGTCTATTTTGCCCTCAAAATGATATAAAATGACTTGCATATCTTTCTTCTTCTTCAATTTGGGCATCTTAAAATCCTAACCCTAATTTATATATAGAGAGAGATTGGAAGTGGAAAATTGGGAGAGAGATTGAAGATGGAGATTGTATATATTGCATACCCATATATACATATATATATATATATATATGCTGCTATATATACCCATATACCCGTGTATATATATATAGTTGTTATATATATACCCGTATACATATATATACCTGTATATATATGTGTGCGTCTCTGTGCATGGAGGTGTGTGTGTGTGTGTGAGAGAGAGAGAGAGAAATAATTAAATAAATTTTAAATGTTTTTTTAATTTTATATTTATTTTCGAATTTAGTATTTTTTTTAAAATTTAATATATATATATTTTGAATTTTATATTTATTTTCAAATTTTATAATTTTTTTATGTTTTTTTCGAATTTTATAATTATTTTCGAAATTTAATATATATTTTTAAATTTTTATGTTTTTTGCGATTTTTATATTTATTTTCGAAATTTAATATATTTTTTTGAAAAACAAATAATTTCAAAATTTATATATATTTTTAATATTATATTTATTTTCGAATTTATAATATTTTTTCAAATTTTAAAATATATTTTTTCGAATTTTATATATTTTTTGAAAATTTAATACAATTTTTTTTGAATTTTAAATATTTCTTTCAAATTTTATATATATTATTTTTGAACTTTATAATTTAGGTATGTTTATTGAAATTTAAATATTTTTTTGAATCTATATATTTTTCCCCTTTTTATATATTTTTTTCTAAATTTTTATATATTTTCAGATTTTAATATAATTTTTCAAAATTTTATTTATTTTTTGAATTTTATATTTTTTTTGCATTTTCAGATTTTATATAATTTTTTTGAATTTTAAATATTTCTTTCAAATTTTATATTTTTTTTTTCTAATATATATATATTCGTAATATATATATATTGGGCATATGAGTAATTTTATACTTTATATATTATCCTAATGTAATAAGTGAAATCTTAGGGGTGATATTGCAATTTACCCTTTTTTTAAATATATATAAAAGGGCAAATTAGTAATTTTATAATAAAATATCAATAAACCTAACTGTCGTCTGTCAAAGGGGATCCGTGTGATATTAGAATCTCTTTAAAGGGGTATCGATGAAAATAACCCTTTATTCTATGTAATTTTTCTTGTTTAACATAAAAATAATTAATGTTGTTCATTTCCTATTTTCAGTGATAGATAACCATTTACTCACTTAACTCAAGATATGGATCGTGTTCAAAATATGTATGGTCAAGTAATTACTTAGATTCAAACATTAAATTCATTGTAGGCATATTTACATGAGTTAATTTCATTTACATTCTTGAAATGCTCTCTTCAATAATTCTCTTTCATATTTGCAAATTTTCAATCACCTCTCATTTCACACATCATTTAGATCCTCTCAACCATAATTTTTATTTAATACCCAAATTACCCTCATCCTATTCCAACTCTGATATTTGACATTGGTGTGGATCAACTGGTCGGCGAGTGTTTGGTTGGTGGATATGTTTGCGATGATCTCGTTTGGGACCATCACCGAGACCTGGATATCGGTATCCTTGAGCGCACTGAGGATTTCCACGCCAAAAACACCATGAACATCATGCTCACCAACGTCCTCGACGCTGCCGCCGACGGCATCTCCTACTACCTCTTCGGCTTCGCCCTGGTCTTCGGCCCCCCCTCCAACCCTTTCATCGGCCGCCACTTCTTCGGCCTCAAACACGTCCCCTCCGCCGACTACTCCTTCTTCCTCTACCAGTGGGCCTTCGCCGTCGCCGCCGCCGGAATCACCAGCGGCTCCATCGCCGAGCGAACCCAGTTTGTCGCCTACCTCATATATATAGGTGTGCACACAGTAAGTGTGTAAAAAATTTGAGAGAATCAAAATCAGAGATATTGGGGACTTACTGGAGAATGAAGCGAGTAGGGAGATGAGAAGCAAAGTGACCAAACTCATCAATTTTCTGATTTGGTGAAGCTATGAGAAGCAAAGTGACCAAACCCATCTTGTGATTTTCTGATTTGGTGAAGCTGTGGAGAAGTAATGAACATTTATGTTGATGAGAAATGACGGTGTGGAGGATGGTGACGGTGGCGATGGTGATGAAGGCGGTGTATGGAGATGTTTTGTTTTGTTTGGGTGAAAGAATAAGATTTCTGTTGTTTGGGTACACGAATAAGTATGTTTGGATTAGGATTTGGAGTATCCTAGAATAAATTCAAATCAGGTTGTTTGGTTCAAGGGCAAATTAGATAATTCATCAAAATATTGACTGATAAGGGATGTGATTGAAGATTTGCAAATTTAAGAGGGTGTGATTGAAAATAGAACAAACCTCATAGGTGTAAATGAAATTAACCCACGTTTTGAAAATGATTAATCTACCAATTAATCAATTTCACAATTTGAATTCCACATTGTTGTGATTTTCAATTGGGTTAACTTCATTTACATTCCTTGAGGTTTGTCCTATCTTTACTTTGATCCCTTCAGGTTTGCATATTTTCATTTACATTCCCCTTACTTTTCAATATTCTCATCACTTAGACCTCCTGAATGATGACATCAGCCTGAATTTTTTTAAAATCCCTAAACTACCCTCAATGTCTTATCCTTATTCTGTTTGGAAACAAGGATAGTGTTTTTATCAATTAGACCTCCTCCCATCATTTAATAATTTAATTTGTATTAAAATTTGAAAATATATATAAAATTCGAAAAAATATATATTATAATTTGAAAAATATTATAAATTCGAAAATAAATATAAAATTTAAAAAATATTTAAATTTCGAAATTATTTTTTTTCATAAAAACATATTAAATTTTGAAAATAAATATAAAAATCGCAAAAAACATGAAACAAATTTGAAACAAATATATAAAATTAAAAATAAAACATATAAAATTCAAAAATATATATTAAATTTTGAAAAAAATTATTAAATTCGAAAATAATTATAAAATTTTAAAAAAAAGATATAAAATCCAAAACCCCAAACACCAACCCCAAATATTTACAAACAACTATTTAAATTTTTTGAAACTAATTTTTTTAATTTGTGAATAAAAATTAAATCATAAAACCCCTAACCCAACCCCAAATATTTAATTTTTACAAACACATTTAATTTTTACAAATAAATAAATTAATCTCTCTCTCTCTCTCTCACACACACACACACATATATACAGATATATATACGCTGCTATCCCCTTGCCCCCCCCCCCCCCCCCCCCCCCCCCCCCCCTCCTATATATATGTATATATATATACACATATACACACACACACACACATATATATATATAGATCTACACCCCTCTACTACCGGCGCCGCCCCCTCCCCCCCTATTTTGGAAAATGGCAGTGGTAAACCCTTGATTTAAGGGTTGCTCGTGGTGGTGTCGGTAGATGATGTGGTGGTGGTAGTGGCGGCAGATGGTGGTGGTAGTGGCGACGGGTGGTGGTGGTGTTGGCGGTGGCGGCGGCGGTGGCGGTGGTTAGGGTTGGGTTGGGGTGTTTGGTTGGAGGAATAAATTGATTTAAGGGGGTGTTTGGTTTAGGGGTTAAATTGATTTAGGGATTAAATTGATTTAAGGGGTGTTTGATATAAGGGTATTTTAGACATTTCACACCATGAGGGGGTATAAATGAAGATATGCAAATCTGAGGGGGTGTAAGTGAAGATGAGACAAACCTCAGAGGGTGTAAATGAAGTTAACTCTTTTCAATTTCAAATCTTTTCCAAATCTTCAACCCAGTAAATTCTCTCTCTCTAACAACTAACTTTTCACAACTAGAAACTTACATATATATTCACAAAGACTTATATATATACATATACCTATATATATGTAATATGTACAAATATATATATATATATATATATATACAAATATATGTACAAACATATATACATATATATACACACACACATCTATATATACAAACATATATACACTCATGTGTGTATATATATAATTATAAATATACATGCATACACATAAATTCACACATATTCACATACATACACATATACACATGCATATATATATATATATATTCATATTTTCATACATACATTTACATATTTGAATCTATTTATATTGTCTAATTTAATTCAAAATTTATGATATTTTACATTCGGATTAAGTTTAGGATTGAAATTCATATTTAAATTGGGTTTTGGATTCTAAGACTTATCCGAATAATGTATTTGGAATTACATTGATAAATTTACAATTCCATAAAATTACAAATCCGATACAATTCCAAAACGGCGCAACCGAGTGGACTCTCATTGTATTTATAGCATATATTTCTTATAATGTGTGATGTGTGAAATTTCCAAAATCCAAAAGTTTTTTTCTTTTGCTTTTCTGAAGCAATTGAGGTTTCCGCTCTCTTGGAACACTTCATAATTTATTATTGGGAAAATTATACAAACTATTCCTGAATTATGATATAATTGCATACGGTATTTCTTACGTTTCAATAATATTATAAACTACCCTTAAAACCACATCCGTTGTAACACTTAGCCCCTTCCGTTAAAAGTCAACCCCTTCCGTTAAAGGTCAACGACGAAAAATTTCCTTTTTGGTCAATAAAGCCTATTTTTGGAGTGAACATCCAATTTTTTCCTTATATATGCATGTTCCAATTTAACCCTTACTTTTACATACAAAATTACTTAAATACCCTAACTTTTTTACCAAATTGCCCTCACAATTTCATTTTAAAAAATATTAAAATATTTATTTTGTGAAAAATATACATTATGTTCCAAAATATGAATTTTTTTTGCGAAAAAGTATATATTATTTTCCAAAATATGAATTTTTTTCGAAAAATAATATTTTTGCAAAAATTATATATAATGTTCCAAAATATGAATTTTTCGGAAAAAAAATTTATATTTTGGAACATAATAAATATTTTTTTGCAAAAAACTATTTTTCAGAAAAAAATCATATTTTGGAACATAATATATATTTTTCGCAAAAAAAATTATTTTTCGAAAAAAAAATTCATATTTTGGAACATAATATATAATTTTTGCAAAAAAAATATTTTTTGGAAAAAAATCATATTTTGGAACATAATATATACTTTTTTGCAAAAAAAAATTCATATTTTGGAACATAATATATATTTTTCACAAAAAAAATATTTTTCGTAAAAAAATCATATTTTGGAACATAATATATATTTTTTGCAAAAAAAATATTTTTCGGAAAAAATCATATTTTCCGAAATATATATATTTTTTAAAATTTATACTTTTTACGAAAAATATAATTTATAGAATCTTTTTATTTAAGTTTCTGGGGTTTAAACTAATATTGATGTTTGTGTTTTTTGGAACAAGCAATTTCAATTTTTAATTTTTTTTAAATGAAATTGTGAGGGTAATTTGGTAAAAAAAGTTAGGGTATTTAAGTAATTTTGTATGTAAAAGTAAGGGTTAAATTGAAACATGCATATATAAGGGCAAAATTGGAAGTTCACTCCAAAAAAAGGCTTTATTGATCAAAAGAAAATTTTCCGTCATTGACTTTTAACGGAAGGGGTTGACTTTTAACAGAAGGGGCTAAGTGTTACAACGGAGGTGATTTTAAGAGTAGTTTATAATATTATTGAAACGTAAGGAGTACCACATACAATTATGTCATAGTTCAGGGATAATTTGTATAATTTTCCCTTTATTATTTAGCACGTGCAATTAGGTGATTTTATGCAAATGACACATGAATAATAAATTTGTTGGTATATACCGTTGCACTATTATTTTTCGATTAAACTATGGATTCTTTAAAGCATTGATTTCTACAAGTGAATAAAAGTGTCAATAAAAGCATTGTCTTCCTTTTTAAAAGCAAGTTTATGCTAGTGCTTGCCATGTCATGAAATTCCCACTTTATATTAGAAAGGGTTAAGTGTAATAAACCCCCATAACTATACTTTCTCTCCCAAAAAACTCCCCTAAACTTTGAAAATGGCAAAAAATTCCTTAACTATGACATGAAGTTGAAGTTGCCCAAACTATTTCATTAATGACCATAATGCCCTTCTCATTGAATTATATTTATGCATTTTTCTTATTTACATACATTATGGAATAATTTATACAAATTTGATAATATATCCTCCATGAAAAAGTTTAAATTTAGGGTGAGAAGTTTTATACATTAAATCAAACAAAATTTTAAAAATTAATAATTACAACTTATACATTTTATTATTATTTTTGAGAATATACTAAATGTGAATACAATTAAAGTGAATGGTAGAATTCGGGGTGTTCAAGAACTAAACCGGAACCGGAACAGAACTGAACCGGAACCGGGGTGTTCGGTTCCGGTTTCGGTTCCTAAAATCAAAAAATTGAAATATTATAAACGAAACCGATTTTCTTACCCCTTTAAAAAATTTCAAAAAATTGAAATTTTTATTATAACCGAACGAAACCGATTTTTTTATAAATACTTTTTTATTTTTATTAGTGTTATATTCTTACATTTATATATATATTTTTATTATATTTAAAATTATAAGTTATAATTAACTTTAGGTTTGTAATAATTAAAATTTTAAAATACTCTCTTTAATTTAGTTTATAATTATATTATTTTTTGATATTGGATGTTATTATTATTATTATTTTAAAACCGAAAAAATCGGTTGCGGCTGGAACCGGAACCGAAAAAATCGATAGAATTAACATCTCAAAAGATCAAAAATATATAATGGCATAATTAGAAATATGAATTTTTTTTATTAAAATGGTCTATTTATATATAATAAAATTTTGTTTTTTTGTTATTCAAGTAATTTTTATATCTTAGGAAAAAAAGTTTTATTTTAGCATTTAAAAAATTTAAATTTAGGTTGAGAAGTTTTATACATTAAATCAAACAAAATTCTAATATCAAGTTTATTACTTAAAAATTCAATAATTACCTCCTATGAACTTTTATATTATTATTTTTGATAATATACTTAACGCGAATACGATTAAGGTGAATGGTAAAATTAAAATCTCAAAAGATAAAAAATATAGTGGTATAATTAGAAGAATGGAAAATTTTATTAAAAGGGTAGGATAGTCTTTTACAAGGGAATGAAGGCTTATTGCACCAAATTGATAGTTTAGGGGAATGATTTTTAGTTTGAGGGGTTAGTTGCAAAACTAAGATAGTTGAGGGGGATTGTTGAACTTTACTCTATTAGAAATTTAGATTTAATGAAATCTAAAGATTACATGTTACCTAAACATATATTAAAAATATTTATTGACCTCATTAGAGATGTTATAAGTTAAGTTGTATAAATGTGCGCAAGGGATGTAACTCAATGAAATTTGAGGTCTTAGTCAACAAGTAGAATATTGGTCTTTTCTATATAAGTTACTACCTAATAGTATTTTTTATTATTATATAATTTGTTTGTTCATTCGATGAATTTTCGCTTACATTGTTTTGTTATGTTTTGATTATTACTTGTAATAAATTTATCAATCACACTCCTTTAAGATTCGAGTAATTTATTTATTTTTATTTTTTCTTAAATTTTTCATATTCGAATTCATACTTCTAGTAGACATAATCAATCCAAATTACAAATAAAACAAAGAAATTTAGAATAAAAAATTAATAAACTAAAAAATAAATTAAAATAAAGAACAATAAAACCTGATTCAGTAATATAATGTTCAAATCCTCACAAGTTGCATTCAAACAAGTCGGATAGAGTGAGATTGATAATTTTATTGAATATTAATTTCAATAAAGAAGAGAAAATTGTGAAGTTAAAATGAAGAAAATTTTGTTGCTCAAGTAATATGATATATGAGAAATAAGTTTAGTAAAACAAGAAAGTCAAAGATTATTAAAAATAAAAAGCTATAATATTTAATTAGTGATCCAAAGCCTTTTAGAATACCAATTTTGTTATTGGTTGAAATCTTATACGTACAAAAAGAAAATATATACACTTTATTAAGAGAAATAATTATATATATATATATACACAGCTGGGATGTGTATGGAGCTAGTATTCTTCTTTTAACGACGGTCGACCACAACCCAACAATTAGCTGGACGTTCTGTTAATCACACCTAAGGTCAATATTTATCTTCTACCACTTGTGTCACTCTCCTTTCTTTACCAGCCCTTCAACATTTGACCTGAGAGTTGGCAAAACAACTCCACTCAATATCACGTTAGGCACAGAGCGAAGGATAGGTAAATTTCCAACACCAACATGCATAGTACCTTATAATTTGTTATATATATAATATATTGAATATAAACGCACACACATTGACAAACACATATATATTTGTAGGGCTGTTCAAAATCGGTTGGATTCCGGTTACCGGAACCGGTTCTTTCAGTTTCTGAAAAATTCGAACTGGAACCGAAAGTGTAAAGAACCGAACCGAACCGGTTCCTTTTATCCTTTTTTTTCTAAAAATAAAAATATCAAATATTAAAAGATAATATAATCATAAATTAGAGTATTTGAAATATTACAAACCCAAAATCAAATGTATAATTAGCGGAATGAAAATAACTATATCAAAATATTACATCCCTAAAGTTACAATTGTCATTTAATAATAAAACAAACATTTGCATTAGAAAGTTACAAAAAAAACAGAATGAGGGATGTAGCAGTAGCAAATTGTAACTTACTTTATCACTTTCAAGCTATTCAATGATTATCCAACTCAAATTTATAAAAATATATATATATATATAAAAAAAACGGTTCAGTTCCAAATCATCGAAACCGGAACCGAACCGAAATTTTTGGTTCTTAAAAATTTGGAACCCAAACCGGAATTGAACCCCTATGGAACCGAACCGGAACCACCGGTTACGGTTCGGTTCCTGAACAACCCTATATATTTGTCTTGTGACTCTTGTTTTGACGTAGCGGAAGCGAATAGGGGTTCAGCTAGGAACCAAAAAAAATTAACTAAGACTTTGAAATTCTCAAAGTCAAGAAAATAACTCGCAAAAACCTGCAGAGAATTCTTGAATGATATTATTGAATGAATGAATAAGTTCTCTACAGTTACATGGTATTTATAGGCAAAGAAATCCTAATGGGTCATAAGCCTCCATGGGCCTAATCTTGGTGAACAAGAAAACTTGTTTTAAAAGAAAACTAATAAATCTAGAAAATTTCATAATAATAGGAAACTCATTCCTATAAGGAAACTAAAAGATATAGAATAAAAGAGAAATAAAAATTATAATTAAAAAAAAAAAAATTACGGTTCTACATCAGGCCCCTCCACTTTAAAAGAACTCGCCATCGAGTTTACTAGATATAAAGACTCATTAGGAGGATGATATGGAAACAAATCTGTCACATTAAAATTATTCGAGATCGACATGTCATCCGGGAGCTCTACCACATAAGCATTGCCGTTAATCTTTCGTGTAATCCGTAGCGGCCTGTATTTTCGTTTGGATAGCTTCCCATAAGTTCCTGCCAAAAACCTTGATTTGCACAAGTACACCATGACAAGATCACCTACTTGAAATACTTTAGATCGCCTATATTTGTCAGCCGCCTCTTTATACTTTGCATTAGTCCGTTTCAAATTCTATTTGACTTCGTACTGTATATTCTGGACCCTTTCTGCCATATTCTCTATTGCGATACTAAAACCCGGAATCTTAGACAATGGAACCAGATCTAAGGCATGCTTTAGCGCCTTCATATAGACAATCTCAAACGGTTCCTTCCCTGTGGATCGGTTGGGCATGCTATTGAAAGCAAATTCAATTTGAGGTAAGGATACGTCCTATTGCTTTAGCTTATCCCCAGAAATACACTTAATCATATTTCCTAATGTTCGATTCACCACATCTGTTTGTCCGTTTGTCTGCGGATGACTAGTGTTGTTATAGTTCAATGAAGTATCAAATTTCTTCCATAATGTTCTCCAAAAGTGATTAAGGAATTTGACATCTCAATCGAAAGTAATAGACTTAGGAACTCTATGCAGCCTCACAATTTCTCGAAAAAATAAATTAGCCACATGACTTGCATTCGAAGTCTAAGGACATGGAATAAAGTGAGCCATTTTAGAAAATCTATCAACCACCACAAAAACAGAATTCATACTTCTTTGAGTCCGAGGAAGGCCAAGCATAAAATCCATGCTTAAATCCTCCCATATATTTTCAGGTATAGGCAACGAAGTATATAAACCGGTATTTTGCGTTTGCCCTTTGGCACTTTGGCACACTAGGCACTTTTGCACAAACCTGCCAATATCATGTTTCAATTGTGGCCAGTAGTAGCGTTCTTCTGCTAACCCAATAGTCTTATCTCGGCCCAAATGTCCACCCAATCCGCCACTTTGCAATTCCCGAATAATTTGCTCCCGCAGTGACGACTACGGAATACATAGTTGATTACCGCGGAACAAATATCCATCATAAATGTGGAAATCAGCTGCAGGTTATCGTGTGAGACATTTACTCCAAATGTCTTAAAAATCTGCATCAGTCTCGTACAACTCTTTCAGGAACTCGAAACCTACAACCTCAAAACTTACGGTTGTCAGCAAAGAAGCCCGACGACTCAATGCATCAGCTACCTTATTCTGTTGCCCCGACTTGTGCTTGATTGCAAATGTAAACTTTTCTATAAAAGATATCCATCTTGCATGCATGCGGTTTATACTATTTTGTGTGTTAATAAATTTCAGCTCGTGGTGATCACTGTATAACACGAACTCTCTCTGAATAAGATAATGCTCCCAATATTTAAGAGATCGAATCACTGCATAAAACTCCAACTCGTACGTAGTCCACTTTCACCTAGCTTCAGAAAGCTTCTCACTGAAGAACTTCACTGGTCAACCTTCCTGAGAAAGAACTGCACCAATGCCCATGACAGAAGCATCGCATTCCACTTCGAAAATCTTCTCAAAACTTGGTAGTGCCAGAACAGGTGCAGTTGATAATTTCTCCTTGATCTCCGCAAAGGCTACCTCTTGTTCGTGCCCCCATTGAAATTTGCCTTTCTTCATACACTCGGTAATGGGCATAACAATACTACTAAAATTTCTGATAAATCTATGATAAAAAGTTGCCAGACCGTGAAAACTACGAACATGATTAACCGTTGTTGGCGTAGGCCACTCCCAAATAGCACGAACATTTTCTTCATCAACTCAAATGCCATCAAATCCTACCACGAACACAAGAAATAATAATTGGTTGGTCAAGAAACAACATTTCTTGAGGTTGATGTACAATTTGCTCACACGCAAGGCTTGAAAAACTGCTTTTAGATGTTCTTAGTGTTCAACCGTGTCATGACTGTAAATCAAAATGTCGTCAAATTAAACGACCACAAACTTGTTGATGAATGGTTTAAGAACTTGGTTCATCAATTGCATGAAAGTACTTTATGCATTGGACAAGCCAAACGACATCACCAACCATCCATATAGTCCATCCTTTGTTTTGAAGGCGGTTTTCCACTCATCACTCGGCCTAATCCGAATCTGATGATACCCACTCTGTAAATTAATCTTGGAGAAAATCTTAGCACCCTACAACATGTCATGTAACCGAGGAATTGGAAATCTATACCTCACTGTGATATGGTTGATTACACGACTATCAACACACATCCTCCACGTACCATCTTTTTTTGGTGTTAGCAAAGCATGAACCGCACAAGGACTCATACTCTCCATGATTAGTCCCTTTCGAACTAACTCTTCAACTTGTCTCTGCAACTCTGCACTCTCAACTGGACTCATGCGATAGTGAGGCAAATTTGGTAAGCTTGCTCCAGGCACCAGATCTATGTGGTGTTGGATATCTCGCATAGGTGGCAACCCATCTAGTAACTCACTTGGATCAAATCTTTAAATTATGCTAGCAATGGTCATAACTCCTCAATAATAGTTGTCCCGTACTTGTCTTCTTCGCTTTTTACAACAAGAACCATGATTTGTCCTGACTCCTCTACAGCTTCAGTGAATTGTTCATCTAGTACCGTAAGAAAAGAATGTCCATCATCTTTAAGAACTTTAGGTGGTTCTTGGTCTATAGGCACCAACACGACCTTCCGATCATGCCACCAGAATAAGTAAGTATTGTCCTTGCCCTTGTAAGTTGCATCCACATCATATTGCCAATGTCACCCTAATAATATATGACAAACATCCATTTCAACCACATCCCAAATTACCTCATCCTTGTAGTACCTCCTAATGGAAAACGGAATGCGGCAAAGTTCTGTAACCTTAGTTTCAGCCCCTTTCTTTATCCATCCGATTTTATAGGGAGATGGATGTTTTTCCGTTTTCAACTGCAACTTCTTCACCAAGGACTTCGACAAAATGTTCTCACTACTGCCACTGTTGATGATCACGTTACAAACTTTCTGATTAATTGTACATCTGATTTAAAAGATGCCATGTCGTTGTTTGTCAATTCCCTGCTTTTGTGGGAACATCAATCTCTGAATTACACAATTCACCTGTTCACCGTCATCTCCTTTAGCGATCTCTGCTCCGTTATACTCATCTTCAGGCTCTGCAATCTGATCTTCATCATTAAAATATGGATCATCATCTTCCGTCGTCACAATGTTTACTCGTCCTCTGTTAGGGCACACGTTAGAACGATGACTAGGTTGTTGACAACGAAAGCACTTTTATGGTGCGTGACGTGCATAAGGGTTGTTGTTCTTCTCTTTATGTGGTGTAGGCGCAATAGATTGTTGCACCTGTCCTTTACTAATGTTTGGTGCCGAGGAACCCTGTTGTTGACTCTGTTGTGATGACATAGCCGTTTGTTTTCCTTTGTTTTGTCCAATGGGTGTCGCATTGAAATAAGATTTATTTGATTCTTGCACTCGTGAGGGTGGTCATCTCGATCGTGCCTTAATCTTGTAAGCCAAGTTAACAACTTTTGACAAATTCTAGACCGTATAAATAGTAATATGATCTTGGATTGTTAACTGTAACCCGCCAGTATATCGTGCCACTTGTTGACTATCTGTCTCGGACAGGTTGTTTCGCACGCTCAACTTATAAAATTCCTCTGTATATTCATTGATTGACCGATTTCCCTACCTGCAATTCTGGTATTGGTGATACAGCATCTGCTCATAATCTGGTGGAAGAAATCTGGCCCTCAACAACTGTTTCATCTTATGTCATGTCCGAACAGGTTGTTTGCCTTGTCATCTCCGGTTGGTTTGCGTTTGTTCCCACCAAGCAGAAGCGCCTCTTTTAAGCTTGTAAGTCACGAGCTTCACCTGTTTATCTTTGGGCATTTCCATATACTCGAAAAAGTGTTCCACATCAATGACCCAGTCAAAGAAATCTTCAATATGAAGATGTCCATTGAAACTAGGTAAATTAATCTTCATCTGGAAGTCACGAGTGTCTGGATCTCTTCGATTTCTAGCGTGTCTGACTTGTTATCGTCGATCAATCCCACATCCTCCAAACTTCTCATAATTGGAAGAATCCGCATAGGCGGGAGGTCCACGTAGATAAACATGACGATCTCCAATATCCGGTTGGCCACAAGGAAGAACTCCGACTTGAGCCCAAACAGGTTCACCATCCTGGTTGCCACCAATCCCAAGTCCAGCAAAGCCCCGTTGTATCTCACACATGTCTTGCATCATGAGATCCATCCGGCGTTGAAACAACTCCTCCAACATTTGGATCCGTTGATCTTGAGTTCGCATGGCTGCCTGAAAGGCCTGCACTCCATGATCTTCGTCGCCAGAGCGGTTGTTGCCATCACCATCGACTGCCATCAGACCAGGGTAGATTAAGGCTCTGATACCAACTGACGTGGCGGAAGCGAATAGGGGTTCAGCTAGGAACAAAAAAAAAAAACTAAGAGTTTGAAATTCTTTAAGTCAAGAAAAAAACTCGTAAAAACTTGCAGAGAATTCTTGAATGATATTATTGAATGAATGAATAAGTTCACTATATTTACATGGTATTTTTATGCAAAAAAATCCAAATGGGTCATGGGCCTCCAGGGGCCTAATCTTGGTGAACAAGAAAACTAATAAATCTAGAAAATCCCATAATAATAGGAAACTTATTCCTAGAAGGAAACTAAAAGATATAGAATAAAATAAAAATAAAAATTATAATTAAAAAGAAAAGAAAATTATGGTCCTACATCATGTTTGACCAATTTAATTCATATAATTAAATTTAACTCATTATTTTCCAAGTACGGGCACAATGAGAATCCGGTAAAATGACATGATCTTTTGCCCGAATAATTCAAGATGACTTAATCCCACGTCTCAACTAATTCAAATGACTCTTTATAAAATTCAAATTCATACTGTATAAATCATTATTCCACCGAATTGTTTGCACAAAAAAAATCATCAACTTGTTCTTCGACTAACCCATTTGTATTGTCATTGACATCTCCATGCGAATCGAATAAAATTAAGACTATTTCATATTCGTTATCCTACCATGCACAAAAAAGCTCAACAACTTCTTCTTTGGCTAGCTCAGTCAAGTTCATTGCCATCATAGTCAATAGCTAGTTCAAAAAATGGGAAACAAGTCAAAATGACAATTTATCCCTAGTACTCATTGCTCACTATGCAAAGTGTTAAGAGGTATTGTTTCATATCGGATCCAGAAGAGAAAGTGAATGGGTATATAATGGGTGAATGTTAGCCTTACTTATCAGCTTAAGTTTTTGGGTCAATCCGTAAAGCATCCAACACACATTACAGTTGGTATTGGATTCAAATTCAATCTTTGATCCGGTATCACGCCAAGTACCCACTTGGATGATTGTCCATAAGTTGAGTTCGGGTCAAGTCAAGTAAGCAGGGTAGTCTACCCACAACGAGGGCGTTGCACTGATTCGGATGAAGGAGTATAAAGAGGTCTTGTCCCATATTAAATTCAAATGGAAATATGAATGGATATATAATAGGTAGATGTTAATCTTATCTATTAGCTGATTCTTATTAGATGAATCGTAAACCACCCGACATGTTATGTACCTTTTAATAATCTACCAATCAACATTTGTCATCTTTAATTCTTTGAACCATTGATACCCGCTACATTTATGTCTATCTTTTTCTCATCCATTAAATTCTTACCATCTTCATCACCTAACAATCAGTTTTCCATAAAAACACATATCACTAATGGATGACAGTGCGCGCTCAATGAAAGCCAGGACCGCTGCAAAGCACTATATGGACCATGTGACATGGCTGAGCCTGATCAGCCCATCCTCCTTAGCCCCCTTGCCATTTACCTGATCAGGAGTGGGATTTACATAAAAAATTATGTGTCTTTAAATATATATATATTTTTTTTTATAAGTTTCAAAATCTTTTCATGATCATGAATTTTTGAAAATTTAAAATTATAATTATAAAAATAATTTTAAAATATAAGAACATGTGTCAATTGTTCATATAGACACATTACATGTGAGAAAAAACTTTTTTTTACCATGTTCGCCGTTGCGGTATCACTTTCGGTCACGGTCGGAGTACCGGTATAACGGACTCGAACAATATCAATCTTAAAAATGAGTATCGGTGTTAAATAATAATATCGACACTTTTTAAAAATATTAAGAACCAAACAATACGCAACGTAACGGTACAACAAACCATGGTTCTTATAAGGCCTTATACAAGCATTGTATGATTAATTTTGACTCACTAGTCTAGACTCATTTAACATGTGTAGCAATATGGTGTGGATCAAAAGAAGGGCTCATTAATTAAGATGGGTGAAATATATGGGCTGCAATTCCTCTCAGGATGGGGATTGTATATTAAATCACTTTCTCATCATGATATGACTTTTGAAGGCCCAAACACTTAAAACAATTTCTATTCTTCTCTGAAAGCCAATTGATCTACTTCAATTTTATAAGCTTAATAAACCCTAACATATGTACATGTGTCTGATAGACAAGTTTAATACTAATTAATGAAGTTGGGGTAAAGTACATTAAATCCTCCTGACTATTTTTTCTCTCTCAACTAACCCCCTGAACTATACTTTTTACACAAAACTTCCTAAATTATTTGAACTTTTATAATTCACTCCATTCTGTTATAACACCGTTAGTTAAATTAGGATAATTTGCACTCAGATCCCCTGAAGTTTTGTTCAATTGCACTCGCTCCCTGATATTTCATTTTTCTTGCAATGACACCCCCTGAATGGGTGAAAACCCCATAAAATGACTCTTGTGCCCTTGCTTTAGTGTAAAAGACATATTGGCTAAATTAATGGACCAAACAACCCTTGTGTCTTAAGCTCAATTTGGAAAACTTTTCAAGTACTTTGAATACAATGATTTTTGAAATATTATCACATTTCTTTAAATTATTTTTTTAAAATTTTCATTTTTGTAATATACGCCCCAAAAGTTATCATTTTTTAATTTTTTCCTAAAACTAATATTATGACCTTTTACATTAAATAATAATAATACACTTTATTTATGATTTTTTTTTTTGCATTTTAGAAGGTGATACATGTATAAAATATTTGTGAGCTCATATAATTTAATTTATTTTGTAAATAAATAATATACAACTCCTACAATTTAAACAACTAGTAATATATTTTAATTATAGTTTTTGTTGTATTATAAGAGGTAATAAATGTATAAAAAATGTTACAAATGGTTTATAATTTATTATTCTTTGTGTAAAATTAATTTAAGCCCTTACACTGTAAAATAATAACAAACTTTACTTATTGTAATTTTTTATATATTTTTTAAAAAATATGACAAATGGTTTATTATTTATTAATTTTTTTTGTAAAGTTAATTTAAACCCTTACACTTTAAATAATGTCAAACTTAACTTATTATAATTTTTTATATTGTAAAATGTGATAATGAATCGAAATATTCAACAGTTCTTGTGTTTTTATTAGTAGTATATAGATAGATAAATAAATATACAGATTTCTGTATTTTAAGTTATATTATTTTTCCTTACCGAAATATATTTGTCTTATCTTTACTCTATATCTTATGAAATATCCATTAGAGTTACATTTCAATTAATGTATATTAATTAATTATTATTTTTTAAAAAAATATGAAAATATTTATAACCCCTTATCGTATATCTTTACTCTATATCTTTTGAAATATTCATTAGAGTTACACTTCAAATAATGCATATTAATTAATTATTATTATTTTTTAAAAGTATTGAAATATTTCCAACTCCTTTTCTTTTACTCTATATCGTTTTGACATACTCCTTAGAGTTGCACTTCAACTAATACATATTAATTTATTACTTTTTATTTTGAAGAAAATATTTGAAAATATTCTCAACCCCTCACATTTTAGAATAGTTGTTATATATATATATATATATATATATATATATATATATATTATAGGGTTTTCATCTTGGGGCATGGAGGTAATTTCACCACCTAGATATTTGCCTCATGAAGTAAGGGAGACAACACAAGGGCATACCAGTCATTTATCCCCTTCAGGGGGTGTCATTGCAAGAAAAATGAAATCTCAGGGGGCGAGTGCAATTGACCGAAACCTTAAGGGATTTGAATGCAAATTATCCTAATTTAACTAACGGTGTTATAACGGAATGGAGAGAATTATAAATTTTTAATAGTTTAAGGGGTCATTAGTTAGTTCAGGGGAGTTAGTTCAGATAGAGAAAATAGTTTAGAGGGGTTTAATGCACTTTACCCATCAAGTTATTAACATTTGCATGCATGCATATTGCATATCAATATATAATGTCGCATAAGAAAAACATGTTCTCGACTTTGTGTGGTAGTTGTGCGTGAGGTGGTGTAGAGGTATACCCTACAACCGATGCCTTTTACACCGGTAAATTTCAGTGACACCCTTCGATGTTTCCTTCGATGTTTGGTTATATTTCACCTAGATATAATTAAAATTTTATTCTAATTTTCAATAAGATCCCTATTTTTTTTTATCATTTTTTGACAAGTAAAAATGACTATACTACCCTTTTTAACTTTAGTTATATTAAAAGTAACTTGTTTATAATATAAAATAAGTAAAATATCTCAAACAAGTACTAATATTTATTTAAATTAATCTAATTTCATAAAAATTTCTAATTTATTGACATATATATTATTATATATCCAAATTAGTTCTATTTGCACACATTGGTCTACTAATTTTTGAAATTATTTTTAATAATTCAATTTTTCATGCAATTGAAAATAACTTGGGTGAATTTTTGAAGTTAGTGTTAATAAGTTACGAGTGTTAAACAAATTAAAAATTTGGCTTCGTCTTTTTAATTAGTGTTAATAAATGTTAAACAATGGAGTTTTGTGCAATTATAGTTAATTTGTTATAGTTTGTACCATAAGTGTTAATAAATTTTAATTCTTATGAAATTAAATAAATATTAATACTTTTTTGAAACATTTTACTTATTTTATACTAGAAACAAGTTGCTTTTAATTAAAATTAAAAAAGGTAGCGTAATCATTTTGCTTGTTAAAAAGTGATTTTGTGGTCTCACTGAAAGTTATAATCAAAATTTGTATCTATGTGAAATTGACGGTTGATGATTTGATAATATTTGTCGTTGCTTCACCAAACTCCGGTCAACAAAATTTATAATACCTACAAATACTTTACTTAAAATAGTATAGCAATAAGTAGGGTCGAACCACTCTCAACTTGGAACTCGTTTTAAGACTAGGATCCAAAACTTTAATTTTCGAGATTAAAAAGAAATTACTTAAAACAATTCTTGAATTTTTGGATAGTAAACTAAAATAACTAAATAATTATCAAATGGTGGAAGAAATCTCAAGGGAAGAGAATCCACCACCCGGGTCTATATAAATAATATTATATATTTCTATTGCAAAATTCTCCTCCAACCTATTAAACATAAACATAGATATTGGTAAACATTCCCCGTATTTTCATTAATTGGTAATCACGGAAAATCCTCCCTCTAATGTTTTGGTTTAAAAACAAATAAATATAAATAGTGGTAGGCATTCCCCGTATTTCCATTGATTGGTAATTACGGAGAATCCTTCCTCTATTTTCAACCTCTATTGTAGGTTTTGTCACTTGAAAGAATTATTTCAGGAAGAGAATTAAACAATAAGAAATAAAATAAAATTATGTATATCTTACCCAAGGTGGCTTCATCACTCCCTTGAGAAGATGTTTAAGCTAGCATAATGATACTGAAATAAAACATGATGATAGAAGAAGTTTTCATTAACTAAGAAAAAAATTACAACAAAATAAAAACTTGATACAAGACTAAATTCTCTCTACAATTTCTCACTCTCTACCATCTAACTCCATACAATTTCCAACTACTCTCCTATTTATAGAGAAAATTGGAATATAATGACAATTTGTTAAGTGAAATTAGATCTACTTTTTTTATTTTTCTTTGAATATTGATGTTTTCCAAGTCATTTTATTCTTTCTTCATGTGCATTATATTCTTCATCTTCCATCCATATGCATTCATTTCTCACTTTAATACATTTTCTTCATCTTTTCCAATTCATACCTATAAGAAATAAAAAGAAATATATAAGAACATTTATACACTAAAATGGTAAATTAAGGATTTACTTTTGACATTAAAAATAGTAATTTTGTGGACTTATCAAATTACCCTCAAACAAGCTCTTGCTAGTCCTCTAGCAAATATGGGCAAAATAGATTAGTTCACAAAATTATACTTTTATTAAATTTAACTAAAGATGTGCCACTTTTGCAAGCTGTTTTCGATTGCATTTACCATATGCAATAAGGCCTTAAACCCCTAGGTTACCCTAGTGGACGAGCAATAGCCTCGTGAGGGTGGGATATATTACCCACAACTTCTTCATTCTTCATTTTTATGCATTCACATATTCATTAATCAAGCCATGATACAATATATAAGATAATATGAATACAAATACTACCACTCACTACCGAACAATAACTATCTCAAGCTAATGATATGAATGATCCCCACTGAAGTAAATAATTTCGTTACTCTCTACTCCCAATCTAGACAACCTTCCGTGTTTTTGTGAACATTATACTATGGTATGTCAATCTCTCTTCTTCTACTTCATTGATCAAACTTTGCCATATTTTTCGTAAAAACTCATTATTTCTATCATTTCACTTCCATCACTTTTTGTATTTATAAGCTCCGGACTTTCTAGCGAGGATTTTTAGTCCCGACCAACTGGGCCCGAACTTCTTCCATGGGATTTATACTCATTAGTTTTCTCCCATTTTTATGCGAACAATGATATTGGTGATACCAATGTCCGGTTACTCAGATCGAAGAACTACTTTTTGCATTTCTTTGAAAATAATTTTTTAAAAATTTTCACCATTCTATCTCCCCTTCTCCCCTTTTATAGAGGCAAAGCTAATTTTTCAACTCCATAGTCAAAGATCAATTGTTTTTCCCATAGTGAATGTGTGCATATGCTTATAGGTCAAAGTTGTCCTTTTCGGTTTCAATTTCACTAATTTATTTACCTATGTAAAACCACATCATTTCACTAACTCAATCTAATCATTACTCTCATGAGCGGGAATATCGCATCACATACTACTGATATATCATAAACATAAACTTAATCAACTTATAATGCAAAACACTCATGCATAAAAATAAAAAACTTTTCCAAAAAAAATCAATTTTTCAATTTTTTTTTTTTTTTTAATAATGAAATTCTATTTTGATTAAATAGATATCCACCCCCAAACAAAAATAACACTGTCCCTAGTGTTTAAAAATATATCTAAGAGATAAATTGGAACAAATTATCGCAATTGAGGTGGTGTTTTTGGAGTATAGTCCCTGCAAAGATTCTTGGCAAAAGAAAAGTCAAGTGATTGAAAATATTATGACAGACTTTACCCCCAAACAAAATCTAAACATATCCAAATAGAGTGAAAAAATAAAATTGATAGAAAAATTTACACAACTGATTGGGCTGCCTCCCAGTAGCGCTAAGTTTAACGTCTTCAGTCAGACTCAACAGATGTGCTACCCCTAAATAGATCAGTCCGAATAAATCGGATCAATGAGGAGAATTTCCTCATTTTCAGAAGTTTCAAGTTCTAGGAAAGGCTTTAGACGATGAGCATTAACTTTAAACAACTGCCCATTCTTAGGGTCTTGTAACTCAATGGCACCATGACTAGAAATGTGATGGATATAGTACGGGCCTGACCAACGTGACCTTAACTTCCCAGGAAACAATTGAAGACGGGAGTTATACAAAAGAACCTTTTGTCCTATGAAAAACTCATTTTTGAGAATGTGTTTGTCATGTTCCAACTTAGTCTTGGCTTTATAAATTCTTGAACTCTCATAGGCATCATTTCTGATTTCTTCTAACTCATCAAGTTGAAGGGTCCTACGTTGACCAGCTTTATCATAGTCAAAGTTCATGGCCTTGATGGCCCAATAAACACGGTGTTCGAGTTCAACAAGCAAGTGACAAGCTTTTCCATAAACCAATCGATATGGGGACATTCCTATAGGGGTTTTGTAAGCAGTACGGTATGCCCATATAACATTCTGGAGACAAAGATTCCAGTCCTTCCTTGTGGGGTTAACTGTTTTCTCTAAGATCTATTTAATCTCCCTATTAGATACCTCAGCTTGACCATTGGTTTGAGGGTGATATGATAGGGCCACTTTGTGATTGATTCCATATTTGGACAATAGGTTTCCAAAGACTTTGTTGCAAAAATGTGAACCATTGTCACTGATTATGGCTCGAGGTGTTCCAAACCGAGGCAAAACCTGGTCTTTGAAAAAACGCACCACAACTCTATGGTCAGTTGTTTTGGTGGCTAAAGCTTCTACCCATTTTGACACATAATCAACTGCTAAAAGGATGTAGAGATTGCCAAACGAGGATAGAAATGGTCCCATGAAATCAATACCCCACACGTCAAAAATTTCAACGACTAGAATCGATTGTTGAGGCCATTCGTTTCTTTTGGTAATCTTACCTAGCAATTGGCATCTATTACAAGCTAGACAGTATGTGTGGGTGTCTTTGAAAATGGTTGGCCAATAGAATCCTGATTGCAAGATTTTTGCAGCAGTTCGTTTGGAACTGAAATGGCCACCACATGCCTGTTCATGACAGAAGGAAATGACAGACTTTTGGTCTACCTCAGGAACACACCTACGAATGATCTGATCTGGACAATAGTTAAACAAGTAGGGGTCATCCCAGAAATATTCCTTAGCATTGGCCAAAAATTTATCTTTCTCTTGTTTGGACCAGTTGGAAAGAATTTGACTAGTCACAATATAATTTACAATATTTGCATACCATGGTGCATGAGATATTTCAAATAATTGCTCATCAGGAAAATAATCAGAGATAGGAATGGAGTCACTAGTGGATTCAATAACAAGACGGGACAAATGATCAGCGACTACATTCTCGGAACCTTTCTTATCTCGAATCTCAAGGTCAAACTCTTGAAGGAGTAAGATCCAGCGTATCAACCTAGGTTTTGCATCAGATTTGGACAAAAGATGTCTTAACGCTACATGATCTGTATAGATGACGACCTTAGATCCAACCAAATAAGATCTAAACTTCTTAAAGGAGAACACGACTGCTAGCAACTCTTTCTCAGTGGTTGAGTAGTTGATTTGGGCATCATTTAAGGTTTTGCTAGCATAGTATATGACATGTCATGCTTTATCCACTTTCTGGCCTAAAACAGCACCTACTGCATAATCAGACGCATCACACATAATTTCAAAAGGCAAGTTCCAATCAGGTGAGCGAATGATAGGTGCAGTAGTGAGTGCTGACTTTAAGTACTCAAAGGCAGACTTAAAGGCATCAGTAAACTCAAATTGTGCATCTTTAGCTAGAAGATGGGTCAAAGGTCTAACTATCTTACTGAAATCTTTGATGAAACGCCTGTAGAAACCGGCATGACCTAGGAATGCTTTAATATCTCGAACAAATTTGGGGATAGGTAGATTGGAGATTAGATCAATTTTTGTTTTGTCTACCTCAATTCCTGCACTGGAGATATTATGACCTAGGACAATTCCTTTTTGGACCATGAAATGACACTTTTCCCAGTTAAGTACCAAGTTATTGTCACGACAACGTTGAAGTACGAGAGAATGATGGTCTAGACATTGCTCAAATGATGACCCAAAGACAGAGAAGTCATCCATGAAGATTTCTAGAAACTTTTCAACCATGTCACTAAATATACTCATCATACATCGCTGAAATGTAGCTGGTGCATTACACAAGCCGAATGGCATGCGACGATAGGCGAATGTACCGAATGGACAGGTGAAAATAGTTTTGCCTTGGTCATCAGGGTGGACATGAATTTGATTGTAACCAGAATAACCATCTAAAAAGCAATAGAAGGCCTGACCAGCTAATCTTTCTAACATTTGGTCGATGAAGGGAAGTGGAAAATGGTATTTTCTAGTCACGCTATTCAGTTTCCTGTAGTCTATGCAAACTCGCCATCCAGTTTGAATGCGAGTAGGAACAAGCTCATTATGAGCATTGGACACAACAGTGATGCCATACTTTTTAGGAACTACCTGGATTGGACTCACCCATTGACTATCAGAAATCGGGTAGATGATATCAGCGTCAAGAAGTTTGATAACTTCTCCGCGGACAACTTCTTTCATATTAGGGTTAAGTCTCCTTTGAGGTTGTCTACAGGTTTTCGCATTATCTTCTAAGTGAATGCGATGTTGCACCACTAGAGGATTAATGCCCTTGATATCATCAATGGACCATGCTATGGCTTCCCTATTTGTCTTAAGAACCTCAATTAATTGGGACTCTTGTTGCTCAGTTAACTCAGAAGATATTACCACTGGAAAAGTCTCAGATTCACCAAGATACGAATATTTTAAAGTCTTGGGTAAAGGCTTTAATTCAATATTATGCGGTTTCTTTGTATTTTCAGATTCAGTGTTAACTGGCAAGGACAATGATTCGAATTTGGATTTATACTTGGATGCTTCAAAGGTTGGGGCAGAGTCTAACAAATCATTTACTTGGCTAATGTTATTAGCTTTATCCAAATTATCATCAAAATGGGCTAGACAATGCTGAAGTGGATCCTCAGGATATGAGTGGTTAAAAGTGTGGTTGGTCAATGAATCAATGAGACAAACATCTTCAACAGAATCTGATTCAATGGGTTGTTTCATCAAATTGAACACATTGACTTCCACTTTCATGTTCCCAAAGGTTAAGGTCATGCTACCATTTCTACAATTGATCAATGCATTGGCTGTGGCTAAAAATGGTCGACCTAAAATGATTGGAATTTGTTTACCTTGGGTTGGTTGAGTGTCTAACACAATGAAGTCTACGGGGTAATAAAAATCATTAACTTTTACTATCACATCCTCAATGATACCCCTTGGAATTTTGATGGATCGGTCAGCTAACTGAATTCTAATATCAGTTTTCTTCAAATCAGTCAATCCCAAATCCAAGTAGACTGAATACGATAGCACATTGACACTAGCACCAAGGTCCAATAAAGCTTGACCTTCAAAATGTTCTCCTATCCTACAAGTGATAGTTGGACTACCAGGGTCTTTGTGTTTAACCACAACTTGGTTTTGTAGGAAGGAGGAACAATGTTGGGCTATGAAGGCTTCCTTAGGGATATTGGTTTTCCTCTTGACTAAGTCTTTAATGAATTTTGCATAAGAAGGAATTTGTTTAATAGTAGTGAGAAATGGAATGTTAATCTGAAGATTTTGAAAAATCTCTAAGATTTCACCGTATTGAGAATCCTTCTTATTGTTGACTAGTCTAGAGGGAAAAGGTGCACGTGGAATAAACGGCTTTGGAATGACCTTATCAAGCTTAGGAACTTGGTCCTTTTTGGATTTTTGGGAATTGGGTGGAAAAGATTTGGATGGTTCAATTTCATCACTGATGGGTGGTTCAACCTTATTATCAATTTTGTTTCCTGACCTGAGGGTAATGATGGAATTTACATTGGCATTTGATTGGTCAGAAGTGGAAGGAGTCCCTACAAGATTAACTCCTTGTCTTTTTGGATTGATTTCGGGTTGGCTAGGCAATGTACCCCTTTGTCTTTCAGACAGAGCTGCAGTGAGTTGACTCAACTGATTTTGGAGAGACTGCTGAAATTGCAGTTGATTTTGAGTCAAGAGATCAAAGTTATTTTCTAACTTTTGAAATCTCTGATTGGAATGCTTATTGGATTGATCAAGATTAAGGGCAAGCATTTTCAAAGTGTCCTCATAATTGGAAGTATTATTGACCGGTGGGACAGGAACAACATAGTTGTTCATGGGATCAAGTGCTAAATCTCGGCTAGGATTGAACTGGTTATTCCTAGGGAATTTATTTTGGGGAATTATTGGTCCTTGAGTTGGAGGTTGCCTATTGGGGTTACCTTGAAAACTAGACTGACCACTTAAGTTTTGTGGAGGTAAATTTTGTCTCCATGAAAAATTAGGATGGTTTCTAGTATCAGGATGGTAACTCTAGCTAAATGTATTAGGCAATGGTCTCCTAAAGGTATTGAAAGAACAAACTTGCGCATCCGAAGGTTCAGATGTACAATAGACCGGACATTCCTCTGTTGGATGGGATAAACCAGAACAAACATTGCATTGTGCAGGGGTAGATATTAGGGCAAATGCATCAAACTTTTTACCTAAGTCTTTCACTCCATCAGCAAGACTTTGCATCACAGACTTTAACTCATTTTCAGGTTTGATCTCATAAAAACCAGATGTTCTATTCATTTAATCATTCCTCGAAAATTCATTATCAATTTGGTTCCAATTCCAATTTTGGGCATTTTCAGCTAGTTCCTCCAAAAATATATATGCTTGGTCAGGGGTTTGGGCATTGAACTTTCATTGGTGCATTGACTCAATCATGGTTTGGTTCATAGGTAAAAGTCCCTTATAGAAGAAATGAACTAGTTGTGCTTTATCAAAGCCATGGTGTGGGCATTTGAGTAGCAAGTCATGAAATCGGTCCCAAGTTTGATGGAATTGTTCCTCAATTTTTCCTCTAAAAGTACTAATGGCATCTCTCATTGATTCGGTCTTTTGCATGGGATAAAACTTACTCATGAATTTCCTTGCAAGTTCATCCCATGATCGAATGGAGTTGGGTGGAATGGAGTTGGGTGGAATAGAGTTTAGCCATGATGCAGCTTTATCTTCTAAGGACAGGGGGAAAAGACGCAGTTTGACACCCTCTTCATTCAAATTTTGATTTTTGAATGTGTTGCATATTGTTAAAAACTTCCCTAAATGGATATAGGGTTGTTCGCTTTCAAGTCCATGAAATTTTGGCAACATATTGATTGTGGCGGGTCTAATCTCAAACTGGGGTGCATCATTCTCAGGTAGAACAATGCATTTGGGTGGGTTAGCTGTGATTGGGGCAAAATAATCATTAAGAGTTCTCGGTGCAGCCATTGATGAATTATTGGTGGTTGACAGATTTAACAAGGGAGTTGAATTTTCTTCTAAATCAAATAAGGACAGATCACTAGGAAATCTAACTAAACGCTTGTTAACTCGCAACCACTGGGGCATAAACAAAAAGAAACCTAAAAAGGGTAGATGATGGGCAAATCACACAAAAAATTTGGCTTTATTATCTTGAGCTTAAATTAAAGGGTGGTGAATTTTTAAATCTAATATTGTAGAGAATTAATAGGATGGTGTCCAAATTAATTCTCTCATAATTAGACAGCTCCTACTCTATTCCAGATTAAGTCGATAGATTACCAGTTAAGAATCATCAAACTAACAACGGAGTAATTCCTAGGAAAGTGTGACGAGGCACGTGGCCTGCTTAATGGCGCGTCAACCACACTCCTAGACAGAATTTCCTACCGTTTATCAATTTGATAATGACTCACTGGAGTGACTACCAACCGCTTCCTTCCTAGAGGGCCTATGAGCTCGTAACCCTAAATTGGATTATTGCTAATGAATTTTAAAATTAGGCTCATGGTTTAACAAATGCAAGAATTTTTTTGATTTGTGGGCCACGAAAACGGGTGATGAAATCCCGACCGTATCTTGTGGGAATTTTGTCCTTAAGTATCTTATGCAAAATACTAATTAAAATATGCACAAACAAGAGAAAAAGAAATAAAAATTAAAACACGGGAGCTTAGGGGAATTTCTAATGTTATATTATCCTAGAATTCGCATGCAAAATTTATGTATAGAAAAAAAATTAAAAAAATAAAATAGAAATAAACTAAATACAAAGGATGGGAACTTAGGGTAATTTCTAATGTTATTCTATCCTAAAATTCGCATGCAAAATTTTCATCTAATTTAGGGAAAAAATAACAAGGGTTTAGAGATATGGAACCTGGCTGACGAACCGGTACTATTCTCCTGCAAAATATAAAACAACAAAATAAACAAATCAATAAAGAGAAGATAAAAAAAATGAATAAATAGAAGAAAAGTCTATTAGAGTATAAAAATAGTTCCAAAATTTGTTTGATATGTTATATGTAGTAAACCAACTACCGAAATCTTAAAGGCTAAATGGACAGAAGCTTTAAACTACTGCAGTTTGATTTTTTATTTTTTAGAACTCAAATGTAACCTTACACTGCTGCTGAAAGTATGGAACGTCCCAATTCGTTTTCAATTTTTTTTTTTTTTTTTTTCTTTTTTTACTTACAGAATAGAGAAACTGTGACTAAAAAAAATTACTAACAGTATTTTATTTTATTTTTAACTAGGAAATCACTAAATAGAGAAAAATTAAAGTAAATGGAATTTAATGTCACAGTAAACAAACAAACTATCAACTATCCAATTTACGATTTTTTTTTTTTTTTCAAAAATTAACAAAAATCACACAATATAGAAAAATTAAAATAAAGGGAGGGATAGAAAGTTCGGGTGGGTTCCCGAAAAATGTAAGTTGAGGATCTTGTATTCCGAATTCTCAATGTAGACGCGGCAACGACGCCATTTGACGGTTGATGATTTGATAATATTTGTCGTTGCTTCACCAAACTCCGGTCAACAAAATTTATTATACCTATAAATACTTTACTTAAAATAGTATAGCAATAAGTAGGGTCGAACCACTCTCAACTTGGAACTCGTTTTAAGACTAAGATCCAAAACTTTAATTTTCGAGATTAAAAAGAAATTACTTAAAACAATTCTTGAATTTTTGGATAGTAAACTAAAATAACTAAATAATTATCAAATGGTGGAAGAAATCTCAAGGGAAGAGAATCCACCACCCGGGTCTATATAAATAATATTATATATTTCTATTGCAAAATTCTCCTCCAACCTATTAAACATAAACATAGATATTGGTAAACATTTCCCGTATTTTCATTAATTGGTAATCACGGAAAATCTCCCCTCTAATGTTTTGGTTTAAAAACAAATAAATATAAATAGTGGTAGGCATTCCCCGTATTTCCATTGATTGATAATCACGGAGAATCCTTCCTCTATTTTCAACCTCTATTGTAGGTTTTGTCACTTGAAAGAATTATTTCAGAAAGAGAATTAAACAATAAGAAATAAAATAAAATTATGTATATCTTACCCAAGGTGGCTTCATCACTCCCTTGAGAAGATGTTTAAGCTAGCATAATGATATAGAAATAAAACATGATGATAGAAGAAATTTTCATTAACTAAGAAAAAGATTACAACAAAATAAAAACTTGATACAAGACTAAATTCTCTCTACAATTTCTCACTCTCTACCATCTAACTCCATACAATTTCCAACTACTCTCCTATTTATAGAGAAAATTGGAATATAATGACAATTTGTTAAGTGAAATTAGATCTACTTTTTTTATTTTTCTTTGAATATTGATGTTTTCCAAGTCATTTTATTCTTTCTTCATGTGCATTATATTCTTCATCTTCCATCCATATGCATTCATTTCTCACTTTAATACATTTTCTTCATCTTTTCCAATTCATACCTATAAGAAATAAAAAGAAATATATAAGAACATTTATACACTAAAATGGTAAATTAAGGATTTACTTTTGACATTAAAAATAGTAATTTTGTGGACTTATCAGAAATATGACCAAACCTCAAGGGGTGTTACTGAAATTTACTCTATAAACACCTATAAAGTTATAATTCGTTAATAAAGGTTGATCTTGTGTAAATTTTCTCTTGAAGACTCCTCAATAGGGGTGTACATGATTCGGATCGGTTCCGAAGAAAATCGAAACCGAACCGTTTTATTCGGTTTAGGTTCTTATTATCGCTTTCTAAAAAAATAAAATACAAATTATTATTAAAAGATAATATAATTATAAACTAGAGTATTTCAACTATTGTAAACTCAAAATCAAATGCATAATTAATGGAATGAAAATAACTACATCAATATTACATCCCTTAGAGTTAGAATTGTCATCTAATAATCAAACAAAAAATTACATATGAAAGTTTTAAATATATATATATATATATTATTGAGTCTCTGATATACATTAATACATATATGATATAATATAATATCTCTCATATAATTTAAAATTTAATATATATATATATATATATATATATAATTTATAATCCTTACATTCGGTCCTTGTTAGTATCTAAGCAAAAGATACTATAAAATGACAATACTATTAATTTATATATATATATATATATATATATATATATAATTTACACTCCTTCGACCCTTGTTAGTTTAGAAAGGTGACTGTATATACTATATACATATATGATATAATATCTCTCATATAACTTATAAAATTAATATATATATATATATATATATATATAATTTATAATTATAAGCAGGAAACTAATAATAAAAATATATCTATATTAAAAAATAAAAAATTGGTTTTGTTCCGGTACGGTGCGGTTCCACGGAATTAAGAACCGAAATAACCTAAAATTTTAGTTCTTCAACTTTTGGAACGAGAACGAAACCCCTATAGAACCGAACCGAACCCTCGGTTCCGGTTCGATCTGGTCCGGTTCCATGAACACCCCTACTCCTCCACATGAAAACTAAGTATTTTGGGAGTTTGTGTCACCTGTTATTTCCGATGAATTATCACATAACGAACAAAACATAAACAAAACCGCATATGTTTTAACTTTGTGACTTTATTTGAACAAAATATGAATCAAACCAACCCGAGTGAGTTGACTTGGTTGGAAAAGATTTTGGACTTGGTGTCTCAAGAAGTATGTGATCTCATATTCGATTTTTACTAGGTGTAAATAATTCGTTAGGGTCAAGACCGCGAACATAGTCTGAATCTTACTCGATTCGTGTGGGGGGTCGCATTGTACGGGTCCCGTGAATTAGTTGAGATGCACGTATGTTAGCTCAGATATCACAGTTATATAAAAAAATAAAAATAAAAATAAAAGCGGACATATATAGTCCGAGTCTTATCAGATTCGTGTTAGGGATCGCCTTACACGAGTCCCGTAAATTAGTCGAGGTGCGCATAAGCTGAACTTAAAAAAACAAAAAAGGCCATTAACCAAACGGATTACAATGTAATTCTCAGACATGTATTGAGTGAAATTCAAACTATATATATCAAGTAACTCTTTTTTTTTCCGTTAAATATATATCAAGCAACTGTATACGTTGTTTGAATTTTCACTCAATACATGCGTACAACTCTTACACATGTATTGAGTGAAAATTCATACCACGTATACAGTCTAAATATATTATTGGAGTCTCGGTCTAGAACTGACATTAAATTAGATGATTAGGCAATTGTAACCATCATATAATATCCAACACGGAATATGAAAATTGTATTATGGTATCATTATGGAGTAGTCCAAAATATGTTGGGCAAAATATGCTAAGAACTGTACAACTTCTCGATCAACTAGGGTAGGACAATGGTGGTGACGTGGCAGTACAACTTGCATTGTGCATGGTGGAAGTGTCACACATCATTTTCATACTATAATTATTAATTTATTAGTACTAATCAAACCTTAATCGTGATCAACTAGGAGCACATAACCTTTTTTTCACAAAAAGACAAACTATTTGGCTTTGAAGATCCTCCTTTACAGTTGCATTATTGCAGAGGCCTCGAAGGATCCAGGAAGTTTCCTTCTTTGTCGTGCATGAAATGGAAAATTAAATATAGCATTCGTATATATAATTATTTGACATCATTCTTTAACTACTATGACATAATTGTCATGTGTTAAAAATATATATATATATAATTGTCATGCTATAATTTAATTACTTACCATCTGATTATAGTGTGACGTGAAATCAATGCAATGTGTTAAATAAATTAAAGATCCTCTGTCACGGTTGCATGCTAGAGAGGCCTCGAAGGATCCGGGCAGTTTCCTTTTTGTCTTTCATGAAATATAGAATTATATATAGCATAACATATAACTTAATTTCAATATATACATAATTCCTACTGTATTATCGTGATTAAATTAGGTTTTTGAAGTTTCTACTATATTATCTCGTGGGTATTCTAAATTTTATTATCTTTGATTCAATACTTATATAATCTTTGATTCATTCACATTTGTGATATGACATATCCCTTCTCTGGTATTAATTTACTAAACAACCCTTATATATATATTGGAAAATTATATAAATTATCCTTAAATTATGATCTAATTGCATGCGATACCCCTTATGTTTCAATAATATCATAAACTACCCCTAAAATCACCTCCGTTGTAACACTTAGCCCCTTCTGTTTAAAGTCAACGCTGAAAACTTTGTGAATTGGTCAATAAATGTTGTTTTTGTAGTGAACTTCCATTTTTGCATACAAAATTACTTAAATACCCTATTTTTTTTTGAATTTCCATTATGTTTCAAAATATGAATTTTTTTTCGAAAAATAATTTTTTTGCAAAAAAGTATTTATTATGTTCCAAAATATGAAAAAAAATTCGAAAAATAATGTTTTTGAGAAAAAGTATAAATTATGTTCCAAAATATGAATTTTTTCCGAAAAATATATATTATGTTCCAAAATATGATTTTTTTGCAAAAAAGTACTTATTATGTTCCAAAATATAAATTTTTTTCCGAAAAATATATATTATATTCCAAAATATGATTTTTTTTTTGCAAAAAAGTACTTATTATGTTTCAAAATATGAATTTTTTTTCCAAAAAATACTTTTTTTGCGAAAAATATATATTATGTTCCAAAATATGATCTTTTCCGAAGAATATTTTTTTTGCGAAAAATATATACTATTATGTTCCAAAATATGATCTTTTCTAAAAAATATTTTTTTTACGAAAAATATATACTATATTCCAAAATATGATTTTATCTGAAAATAATTTTTTTTCAAAAAATATATATTATTTTTTCCGAAATAATTCATATTTTGGAAAATAATATTCTCCCTCCGAAAAATAATTTTTTTGCGAAAAATATATATATATTTTTGAATTTATAATTTTTGGGGCAAAGTGGACACCGTGGGGGTTAGTTGATAAAACTGGATAGTATAGGGGGTTTCTTGAAATTAACCCTAAAATTAATATAAAACAAGGGCTTTTAAGTAAATCCACGCACAAATCTGACTGGGGTTGTTCTAAGGGGTAGTAATTGATATTATTAAAACGTTAGGATACTTTCTGCAATTAGGTCATAGTTCAGGGATAGTTTATGTAATTTTCCCTATATATATTTAATCTGTATTTTCCGCCCTTATGAATCAATTAATCACCTATATCTTTTATGAATTTGCATTCGAGACATATATGGCAAAGTCGCATTTCCATCTAAAAACATGTGTAAACACTCTCCTATTTTTGTGAGAAAAAATATGTCCAAATCACTGGTAAAGCTTCTCTTAAATGCTCTTAATAAAAATAAAAATAAGGGTTATTTACACTGACACTCCCTGAAGTTTAAAGAAATTATAGCTAGATGCAACGTTAAGAGAGTGTGTTTCAATCGCCCCTGAGATTTGGAAAAGTTGACAAAGACACCCCAATAACGCATATGCTCCTTAAATTAAAGAATTGATTAAATAAGTAAAATCCTTGAATAATAAAATGACACATATACCCCTTTATGTAACAACATGAGATTTTGTTATAGATAATTAGTTTTTTGCAAAAAAAAAATTATTGCCTAAAATTCAATTTTTAGCCACAAACTTATATGTTTGTTGTCTAAATTTTTTTTTTTTCAACAAAGTTCCAATTGGTTGCAAACTTTTTGAACTTAGCGACAAAAATATAATTTGTACAAAAAAAAAATTAGATACAAACTATTTGATGCAAATTAATTAACTTTTAGTGACAAATTATTTTTTTGTAATAAAATTTTGATTTATTGCATAAAAAAAATGTAGCGACAAATTTGAATATTTGTTTCTTAAAATGTATTTTCTTATGACAAAGTTCCATTTGGTCACAGAATATTTTCATTTGACACTTTGTACCAAAAAGTTAAGTTTTTTTTATTAATTATCTTTAAGTATAACAAATATGTAAAATTTGTAAAAATCATTAGTTACTAATGGTAAAATAGAATATATATATTACCATTATTAAAATTTAGTTAATTGAAATTTGTCTAACAACTCTATCAAATATAAGAATAGATTAAGTGGATATTGTTTATTTCAAAAAAATTATATAAATAAAGTTAATTAACAAGTATTACAATTATATTTAAAAGTAATCGTTAATAGTTAAAAAAAACACACTAAAATTTACACACATAGGGGCAAAGCGAAAAATTGTGTCAAAGACGTATATTTTTTTTTTAGCGCTTCGACTAATCCCCGGGACTCTGAAGTTAACAACGGGGTAAACTTCTAGTGGCCCAGACGAAAACGTAATTGGAAGGATTTGAACATAGAACCTCATGATGAAAAATTTATGAACTCTTCCATCCCACTCACCCGTCTGGGTTAGAGACGTATATTGAATATGGTAAAAAATACTTATGTAAATAAAAAAGTAGTTAACTTAAGGATTAATAAAGTTACAACACAAAAGTTTAAAAGATTAAAATGATGCATGATTATTTTAGTCTATTCAACTTAAAGGGGGAAAAAAAACAAAAAACAAAAGAAAAAATATTTATATTGCAAATCCAAAGTCAAGAGGTACTAAGCATACTATAGATATTTCCTAGGTGTTGGGGGTGTCTTTGTCAACTTTTTCAAACATCAATGAACAATTGAAACGCACTTTCGAAACGTTGCATTTATTTGTAATTTACTCAAATTTCAGGGGATGTCACTGTAAATAACCTAAAAATAAAAAACAAAACAACAAGAGAGAGATATTAATTACATTGATTAGATAAATTTTAGGGACACTACATGATAAGTCCATTTTACATACATATTTTATCCCCAAATGTATATTTGTTAGTAGGTAAAACTATTTATTGTAATTAATTTAGAAGTGTAATAATGATAAGTGCACAAAACTTAATTTATATAATAAAATGGTTGAATAAATCATTTTCAATGTTATTAAATTACATCTACATTTATGTCTTTCATTTATAGATGTAAAGTGAGAAATGAATCAAATGCACATGGATGAAAGTTGGATGAATCAAATGCACATGGATGAAAGTTGAAAGATTGAAATGCACATGGGAAAAGAACAAAATGTGATGAAAAGTTATGTATATTCAAAGAAAAAGAAAAGAAAAGAATATTTCATTTCTCTTTACAAGTTGTAATTTGATTCCAATATTTCTCTATAAATATGGATACATCTTGAAGAAAAAAAAGGGAGAAGAAGAAGGAGGAGAGCAAGAAGGACACCAAAGAGGAGAAGAATTTATCTTCAATTCCGGGTTTTATTGTTCTTATTTTGTTATTTTCTTTTTAAGCATGTGTAACTAAATTCTCAACTAAGGTTGAGGATGAAACCACCATTTATGAAATAAATTCCTTTTAGTCTTTTATCAATTTTCATGTGTATGGTTTAAATGCTTATGATTTTCGCTTCATAGTATTAATTGTTTTAAATTCCTTTCACTATAAATATCATGTATTTATAGTAGTTAAGAATTCTTATCATAATTCATCAAGCTTGGATTTGATGAGTTTATAAGTAAAAATCTTTGATCTTATGTGATCCATTAAATTGCATACATAGGATGCTTAGAATTTTACACTTTAAAGCGAAGGAAAATCTATTTCTTGAAAATCTATTTCATTAGTACGTTATTGTTAAATCTTGAGAAAGTAATAAGATTGATTTCTAAATTACTACTCTAAAATTGGAATTGATAAAAGAATAATTAGAAGTTTATGGATTAGTGGTGGTGGATTCCGATACCTTAGTATTTTTTTCCCCTATTATCCTCGCTTTAATTATTTGTATTTCGATATTGCATGTTTAGTATAAAAATCACTTCAACAAACAAACTTTGAGAAACTAGGTTAGTTTTAGATTAATTTGAGTTTAATTAAGTTATCTTTAAAGCATTCCCTTGAGTTCGACCTCGTTCTTGCATAACCTAAACTACAATTGATTCGTGCACTTGCGAGTAATATTTTAAAACACACCACTACATTCTTCTTTTTATTATTATTATTATTATTATTGTATTTGGAAATCCATAAGAAAATGATGGACCATATGCTAGTCAACCAAGGGAGTACCCATTATTAATTTTTAGGACTATTAACAAACAAATCCTATGATTTCAAACTTTTAACAAATACCTCCTGAGGTGTCATCTAACCCCGTGTACTTTTTCCAGCTCACACACAACCCCCATTTCATTACTATTCCGTAAACAAACACCTCCTGCCATTAGAAAATGATATTTTATGCCCGAAATACTTCTAAATTGATATTTCATGTCCAAAATACCCTTAAAAATAAATTGGTAACTAAATTAAGATTTTGGAATAAATTACAATTTTTAATTTTTTTTTTACTTATTTATTTAAATTCAAATTTGTAAATATATATTACAAATTATAAGGGCAAAACCCTTATAAACTTTTTATGCATCTATTCTCTTAAAAATAATATTTAAAGTGTATTATTTTCAAAGTGTAACAATTACACTCAATGAACTATTATTAAAAGGGTGAATGGCGCTAAACACCCTTATATTATCCAAAATATGAAGAAAACCCCCCTATAGTTCACTTTGTGTAGATAACTCCTATAGTATTCCAATTTTGTGCACTTTGCACCCTTGTGACAATGTTCCGGCAACTTTTATGGCCAGAATCATGTCACGTGCAGAACACATGGTATTAAATTTTCTAAAGTTCCCAAAAGGCTTTATCCATTACCAATCTACTCTTCTTCTACCTAGATACATATAGTTAGATGATTGAAAATGGAAATGGATTTCTTCCTCCTTTAGTGAGCCGAATCAAGATGAAAAAAAAAATCTACAATGTTTTTTTAAAAAAAAAAATTTATTTGATTATATTAAATTAGAAATATTAAAAAACAAATTACTAAAAAAAACTATCATAATGAAATTTACTAAAATTAAAAATCAAGCAAAGTAACACATAATTCCACCCAAGAGATATCATTTCTAACTTACCATAGCCAGATTTACATAAAATATAAAATATAAAATAAATCTTGCACTAGAGGAACATATGTATATACGTGTGTGTGTATAGATCTTCATCCTCGTCTCTCCTTTTCTTCCACCACCCTCGCCACCACCAGAAACAAAGCCTGTGTTGATGTTCACTATCGGAATTGGGGTCGATCTCGGTTAGGGTTAGGGTTTGCAAGAGGAAAAGGGATCGAGGGTTTGGTCCAATTCATTTATGGCAGCCATAATTTTAAGCCCCATTACGCCGTTTTGCGCGAAGTTCATAGGCGATTTAGAGAGTTGTTGATGGTGACATACTTATAGAAAGGTCTGGCTAACCAGTAAACTCTCTCTCGGCCCCTTCTCCACCATAACCACCACCGCTTCTCTCGCCAAAAAATTCTAAAATTAGGGTTTTTGACTAATCGTCATAGTGAAATTCAGGCAAGAGAGCAAAATCTTTTTGGGGAATTTACCCCTCTGGATCAAGAAAAACGAGGTTGCTAAGTTTTTACAACAATTCAAAGGAAGCCGACGTCATCGCGACGACGTGAAGCCTGAAACCATAGGGCTTTGAATCTATTCGATGAACCCACCGTTACAATTGGGACAAGAAATCCTAATAAATCACTTCAGTCAATTATTAGAACAATACATACATAAGCGTGTGTATATATATATATATATATATAGTTTAATTAAAGTTTATATTGTTTTTATATATGTAAATTTCAATTAAATTATGGTTTCAACCTAGGGATTTTTTCGTCTTTTCACAATTAATTTGTATTTCTATTAAATTATAAAATAATATTTTAAGAGTATAAAAGTAAATGCACAACTCCGTCACCGGAAAATGGTTTCAATGGGTCAAAACGCACATTTTGCAAAGAATAAGGGTGTTTTAAAATCATGAGGGGTGTTTTCTGCATATTTTGGATAGTATAGGGGTATTTTGCGCCATTCATCCATTATTAAAATGTAATAAAAGTATATTAAAGTATAAGCTTTTGATAAATTATTTTTAAAAGCAAGATGAATGGAAACCCAAATTCATTTTTTTTGTTTTTTAATTTTATACTTATATATATATATTCAAAAAGCCTTGTGCAAAAATCTTATATATATATAGTTTAGGTTTATAATAATATATGAATGTTTAAAATTAGTGTATATATATATATTCAAAAAATTCCACACTTTTATAAGTAGTGTACATACATATATATATATATACATACATACATATATATATACTTTAGTTACTAATTTATATTTAAAGGTATTTTGGATATAAAATATTAATTTAGGAATATTTTGGATATAAAATATTAATTTTGAAATATTTTGGGTATAAAATATTAATCTCTAATTGGAGGGGGTGTTTGTTAACGAAATGATAATTAAATGGGAGTTGTATATATGGTGGGAAAAGTATAGGGATAGATCATAGATACCTCAGTGTTTGTTAAAAGTTTGAAGGACAAATGTATGAGCAGTAAAAGAGTAACTAAAAATTGATGTGCAAGCAATTAAATTTAGATAGCTTGAAAAGTACTGTGCTCCAAACTGTTCTTTAAAGTCTAATTATTACACTATAGCACTAAACTCTTACTTAGTATAACAATATTTGATTTTAAGATAAATATGAAAAAGGAAAACAAAACTATAGTAACACCGTTCCCATGGCAAGTCTCAAAACATTTTGTCACCTCTATATTAATGAATTATTTCTATATATAAATAAAAACAGAAAATAGAAACTAATTTGTTTTAGGCAAGTGAAATTTGGAGTAATAATGTATCCTAGTAATTAAAAAGAAAAAAACCACATTGTTTAACCTTCACTAAATTTATGAAAATTGTTGAAGATAAGGTATTTATTAAATTATTTATATTACCCATTTAAAAATCAAATAATTTATTCGGTAAATTACACTTTTACAGCTTAAGATATAATTTATTATAGTTTCACCCGTCCTTTGGATAATTATAGTTTCACACCCTCTAGGTCATCATAGCCCAATTACGATGATTGAAAAAGTGAAATGACACATATAATCCTGAATATTTCTCAATTATGGTGTAAAAAATTAGATTTTTTGTCTGATTTGTCCGTAATTGTCTAATTAGTGTGTCAAAGTTACGATAAAATGAAACAATAATGTAGTAGACTAGAGCAAAAATATTCATAAAAATAAATCTGGAGGTATTTTAGACATTTCACCTAGTATTGACCGGGTTTGATCACGTCGAAATTTCATCCCAGGGGGTATTTGTTATAACTTCCAAACTTAAGGGAATAAAAATGTAATTATCCAAAAATAGGAGATAAAAATATAATAAATCATATCTATCGGGGTGAAAGTGTAATTGATCCTAATTTATTTATAAAACAATCCAATTATGATTCCCTCTTCTCTTACCTTCTTACAGCCAATCAGATTCTACAATTTAACTGCGTCCCTCACGCACTGTTTATATCCATAACTTCGATTCTCTCAATAATCTCCCATCTCTCCAAGCCAAGAATATATACATACATACCATATAGATGTATATTCGTACTGTATGTAATCTTTGTGTCCTTTCTCGCAATTACTACTAGGGCTTGTTCGAAAACCCAATTTCTGAACCATCAATCAAATTTGATTTTCAAGATTAGGGTTAGGGTTTGTTCAGTTCAATTCTGACACCATGAAGGTTCATCCAGCTCCGAGGAAGCGGAACATCGCGCTGCGATACGACGCCGCTCCGACCCTCTCCGCCGCACTCTCTTCCCGCCAAAAAAAGCTCCGGCGACTCCCTCACATCTTCACCAGAGTCCTCGAGCTGCCCTTCCACTCCGACGCCGACGTCTCCGTCGAAGAATCCTCCGACTGCTTCCGCTTCGCCGTCGCCACTGACGACATCGGCGGCGGCGACAATGTTAGGGCCCACACGATCGAGATCTTTCCGGGGGTCACGAAGATAGTGGTTCGAGGAACGGACGGTCTTGACTCGTCGCTGGACGAATTGGAGCTCGACGTGTGGAGGTTTCGGCTTCCGGCGACGACTCGGCCGGAGCTGGCGACGGCGGAGTATGACGACGGAGAGCTGGTGGTGACGGTGCCGAAGGATGTGGATTTGGTGGGGTCGGACGGTGGTGATGAGCTTTACGGCGGCGATATTGGAGCCGGACGTATTGTTATTGTACAGTAACTAAGCACACTTCTCTTGCTTTCAATTTGTGTTTCTCATAAGATAAAATTGTTGTCTGAAAAGTTGGGCATGAAATGTTTTATAATTGCTTTGACAATTTGATGATGATTCAATGAAGAATTGCCTTTTCTCAGCTATTATAATTTCGCCTATCCATTTACCATTTATTATTGTTTCTTAGTAATATTTGAGTTTTGCTTTTTTGGGTTCTTGATATTTATGCATAGGTGTGTGTGTGTGTGTGTGTGTGTGAAAACAGAGGAATTGAGGAGGGATTATTTAATGGTGAAGCTTGAAATAGATTTGGTTTTTGGAGAATATTATTAAATCATGAAGAGGTAGTGGTCCAAAAATGTGTCAATATCTGATTTTATTAACATTGCTCTAATGATTTGTGAATAAGATAGCCTTATTTTTAACAATATGCTTTGACCCTTTTATTATTGCTTTCTCTCCTTGAAAGTAGGTATGTGTGTCTTGGAGTTGTCTTGCCCTTCTTTTAGGAGCTTGATTTTATATCATGTGCATTCTTGGAGAATGTAAGAAGGGCACTTTGAGGGCAAAGGCACATTGTTAATCATTCGGTTTTAGGTTGAAGAGCCAGATCTTGATAGTATGTTTTAGAATGTCCATTTGTTTGTTTACGTTGTTATATTATGTATTTTTTCTTCACCCAAACACACTCCCGCTGAAAAGAAGTTCAAATATCATAGTATACATTTAGGGATGTTTACAGTTATGATCGTAAAAGTTTGGACTGACAGGTCTGGCAAGTTTGAGGGTGGGGATTCAAGCGCGAGAGTAGTCTTTATTTGTGAAGTAATGCCAAGTGTTGTCTCCAGTTGAATGTTCTAGCACCTTGTGCCTGGAGAATGGTGATATCTTTGTAGAATTGCTTGTTTAAGTTCCCTCTTATATATAACATATAGTGTTATATGTGTGTATATATACATTTTGTTTTTCCATTTGTATCATCTTGCAAAGTGAATTCCTTCAAATTGTTAGCAGTTTGACAGGTAAACATACTTTTGTGTAAGGCTGATGTGAGTCACGTTAATCTTCTCTAGAAGTGCTTGATAAAGTGGCTTTAATTAGTGAACGTGTTGATTTAGCTTCAGTAGCAATTTTTATTATTGTCTGGCCCCTGTAATCGAGTCTGTTAGTTCATGTCACCAGTACTTGTCCCAAGGATGGACTTAGATCCTGCATTGCACCTTGTAATATTTATGACTCAAACTTCGCCAAGAAGATTATTGAGGTCATTATCTTGTTTAGTTACTCTTTCTTTTGTATGTTTCTTTTTTGATAGTGGGAAAACTTCAGATTCTCATGTGATTGATACAATTTTAGAAGAACGAGATAAATATAGGACGTGGGAAGAAAAATAATTTGAATCAAGTGCCGAGGAAATTGACATACTAATAGCTACAGAAAGAAATCAGGCGATTTGTACAAATAGACAAGTAATGCCAATTCAAGATTTTTGTTTGAGAGTTACTTTCACTGTGCTATATTACTGGAGGCAGAGATTAATAGAAATTTATCCCCGTATTGGCATGGAATGAAGAGAGTAATTGATTGTTTTTCCTCTCATCTGCGTGGAATGAGCTGCATTGCCTTTCCTTTTGATGGATGGTGTATGACTTTTGGAGTGAGAGGATTAAATGTATAGTTGAATGAAGAAGATAAGGTAAAATTAGGTCAAGTGAATTACGGGGCGATTATTCGTTTAGGATTAGTTTGGTGTGGCTCATAATTATGACTTGCAGTCCCTGGCCTCAACGCTTGGGGACTCTCCTTGTGAAGACTTATGAACTGAACCTCCCAGATATCAGTACTTGAATTGTGTACAGTAAGCAATGTGGATCCTTGGCAGTTCATATGATGATTAATTTACTCCATAAATGTCTGTTGAACTTGTTATTGTCATTTGGGACATATCATTAACGCTCAAACAATTTGTATTGTAAATCAAGCTGTTATTGGAAGTGTCTCCAGATGTGCTTTTTGTTCTCCTCTTCCCTATCTATTGGTTTTATTTTCAGTCTCGTATCATTATAACCATCAAAGGACCAATCCCCCAACCATTTGGGGTGATTCCTTAATCAAGGAATGGCTTTAGATGATCAATCTTGTTCTATGGGTAGCAATGCCTCGAGTCCAGTGGGTAAATGTTGGGTTCTGCGAGGAGATTCAGGACTTCCAACGGTCAAAACAGCCCTATATATGCCGGTAGTGCCTTACTGAAAGTTATCAGAAAGAGTAGTCTGTCATCAGGAAGTTAATTAGTATGAGTTATCTTCTATATTCTCCATTTTGATGGATCATATTGTGCTTCCGAATCGTCGGAATTCTTTTCTTTCTTTATCTTTCTCCTTGTCATCTGTGATGAAAGAAGTGGGATCTATAGCAGGGGTGCAACTTGGGCTGGCCAAACCCGAGCTCAACCCGGGGCTGGCTGTAACCCGCCCGACTCTAAACCGGGTTGAACCAAAAAACGAACAGGGCTGCGGCAAGGAGAGCACTCGAACTTGTTAATCTTACCCCTTGTGTACCCCTTCTGCCCGATTCATCATACTCCCTGCGTAAACCTGCCTCACCAAAGCGATCATATAAAGACCTCTTTTCATCATCTGATAGACCCTACATAGAGCTTCATTACAAACATAAAAACAAAAGGAAGCGCAAGCACATT
The DNA here is from genome assembly GCA_963922005.1 of Cornus suecica. NCBI lineage: Eukaryota > Viridiplantae > Streptophyta > Magnoliopsida > Cornales > Cornaceae > Cornus > Cornus suecica. Next base: position 78,211,347 of record OY998239.1, read on the forward strand.
ACCAAATGCAATACTCAATAAGCACTGACAAAATTTCTATAATTATGATGTCTTTTTTTTTTTTTTGATAAGTAATTATGATGTCTTAACCATCTCGTCAAATTAGTCCAATGCCAATCCTCAAAAATTGATATCCAATAAAAAAGTAATACAGTACCATTAATACACAGAGTGCAAGTACAAGCAAATAACACAGCAAGAAACATTCACATATATATATATAGTTGTATTGTACCTCATATGCAGCACTTAACTCTTTGAACTTATCTTCAGCCCCAGGGCTCTTGTTCATATCAGGATGATACTGTTTCAAACGAAGGGATATATATCATGTGAGATGTAACCTAAAGTCAACATTTCGTGAATGCATATTATCACAATTAATCCTCTTAAGTAATCCAAACATGTATGTATATATATATATATATATGTGTGTATGTATAACCTTGCGAGCAAGTTTACGGTACGAGGCCTTGATATCGTGCAACGACGCGTTTCTAGAGAGATTAAGAGTGGAGTAGTAATCAGTAGAGGCGGACTTGATTGCCCTAATACAGAAACTGCGGCGGCCACCGCCGGCACGACTGCGTGTGGTGGTGGTGATGGAAGGAAATATATATATGGGTGCGTATAAATATATTTTGAAGAAAAAAATAAAAAAAAGAGAGAGGATGGAGAGAGAGAGGAGGGCTGTGGCAAGGAGGTGCGGTGACAGAAAGAGGAGGCGGCGGCAAGGTGTGGTTGTGGCAAGAGGAGGAGGCGGCGGCAAGTTGGCAGCAAGGAGGTGCGGAGAAGGTGGGGTAATTGGAGTTAGGGTTTTCACTTTTCATAATTATATAGAAGTGGATGTCTAATTTGGGTTCAACCCCATTGAACCCGAATTTTAGACTTTACGGGCTGGGTCCGCCCAAATTGCAGCCCTAATCCATAGTTATTTTGTGTTGCTTTTCTCTGTTGTGCCATACACTGTCAATGACCTGCATTCATTATTTTTGACACCACCAGAACTATACAAAGTTAGGAAAGACAAAGGTATGTGTTTTCACTTTTATTCCGGTGAGAACTTCATTTCTTTGCTTTTGCTTTGTAATCCTTTCGTTCCTGCAGGCATGCTGTTAGTGGAAAAGGATAAACTGTTTTTGTGGGTAGAAATTAGTTGTAACCAGGCAGATGTGGACGTCTTCGGACTCCCTAGGCGTTGAGCATGGCCATAGGCATAGGCATCGAACCTGGAACCTCTAATTTCACCACTTCCTCTTGGCTTGTCAACTTTCATGGTTTCAGCATTATGCCCTGAGAGCATAATGAGAGAGGCCGAGCTTTAAAACAAAAGTTTGTTAGGTATTTGAGTGTTCGAAGACCTGGATTCCTTTTGTGTTAATGCATCTTGTGTTGCATTATGTGTCGATTATATCGTTTATACATTTCACATTGTTTATACGCAGTAGTTTTACTTCGCTTATGCAACAAGTACGACTTAGGCTAATGGCTCGAAGTGGTGGTGATTTTCAAGTTATTTCTTTCGGAGCACTAGAGAAGGGCAAATGTCTCGCTATTGGATTTGAGTTTTTAGGGATGTATGGACTAGTGTGGTTTGAGCCAATGTCTTTTACTTTGTAGGGACTATTAGAGGTGTGAAACAACAGAGGAGAACACTAAAACCTAAGAGGGATTCATGCTTAGTTCATGTTTGGATCGGCTTCTCAGAAGCTGTTTTTTTCTTTTTAGAGAGAAAAACGGTTTTGAACGGTGTTTAACAACATTTTTAGAAGAGCTTTTGGGTATTGGAAGAACGTTTAGAAGAAATTATGGGATGTTAACTTCTTAAAATTGCTTCTGCTTATCTTTTTCTTCAGAAAAAAGCCAGAAGCAAAAGTTCTGTCAAACAGGGTCTTAGTTCAAGTTCAATCGAACTTGGGCTCTATTTGGATTGGCTTTTGAAAAACAGTTTTTGACATTCTTGAGGAAAAAATTATTTTGAACTGCGTTTGACAAAAATTTTACAAGAGTTTCGGGACTTTGAAAGAATGTTTTAAAAAAACTTCTTTTTTTATTGTGTAAAAGAAGAAGAGTTTTGCTAAACAGGACCTTAGATGTGTTCCCGCCTAGTTGTCTAAACAAGAATCCTGACAGTTTCTCATGTATAGAATTGGTTTTTTAGCCCTTGATAATATATATATATATATATATATATATATATAAATTATTGGTTTTAGCTATTAAATCTTTGAAATTAACATTATCCCGAGTGAGCACAAAACTGTGAGATATTACCCCCTTTTTTTTTCACTCTCTCGAAGTACACTTTACCCAATTGGTAGATACTCTCAACAAGTTTGTAATGTGAGATGTCACATTCTCTTTAATTGACAAACAACAATCTCTCTTATTCATACCCTTTTTACTTGGCATCAAAAACAGGAAAAAATATTAACCAAATGCTTGTGAGAGAATAATATATATGTTTACACTCTACATACACATATAGACTCCACCATTTTAGTTCTAAATTTAGGTATATTTATATATTTTATGTATATTTATTTAAGTGACCACAAAAATAAATGAGGCATGCAAGTTGCAACACTCCGATCTAGATTCTAGTCTCACATCAGCGTCCTAAATCTGCTCTAGTTGTTGGGAAGGTACTGTCAATAATTTATAGCACCATTAATGAAACAAGAAGCTATCAAAAATTCTTATTAATTACTATATGGTTAAGTAATAAATAATAGTAGAAGTGATCGATGACCTACCTAGTCCATTTCTCCACAGCATCATGTACTATTGGTTAGCTATTTTAAACAACAAGAATTTATTTATTTTACATAGCCAATTAAATTTAATTTAAATAATATTTGACAAAAAATTTATAACAGCGATATATACTTTTCAAAATATTAGATTTTTAACATATTCATGACTTATGGCCCGCACCTTGAATTAACCCAACACTACCAATCCTCTTTGTAGTTTATTTTTTCTTTCTTTGTATGTCAGGACAAAAAAAAAAAAAAAAAATCGAGTCAAACCATATATAGTGTTAGCTTGTGATACACTGGCTCGGTCAATATCATTGAAAAGAATCCAGATTTATATCATTACAATTTTCATATTACTTATTCTCTGTATTTTTCACATAATTACGTATCTTTTTTGGTGAAATCTAGATCCTGATTCATAAATCCTCCCCCTGGTAACAAAATATGTGAAAGAGGTGGGCCCGAAACAGAAGACAGGTCCAAATTAAAATATCTCGTAAAAGTTGTGAAACTAGGGCATGTTTGGAAACGCTCCCGCTCCTGCTTTCAAACGGGTTTGGAAGCTGAAGCGTAGCGAAACAAGTTTTTTTTGAAGCGGAAGCATGTTTGGTACTGATGATTCTGATATGAGAAAAATGAAAGCTGAAGCATGCAGAGCATGTTTGGTGGAACTGCTGATTTCCTAAAATGTGAAAGCAAAACATGTTTGGTGAATTCAAATGATTTGAGATTCTGTTTTTTTTTTTTGGATTTTAGATTGAATATAAGAAATTAATAAGTTCTACAATTAAAAAAAATAAAAATTGTATTGCACAAGGCCTCTCATTTGGATATTGTAAATAAATTTTTTATTTTTTGTAAACTATAAAAAATTTTGTAGATAAATTCTAAATTATAATATTGTATTGCACAAGACCTTTGGTTATAATATTTTATTTTGAGTAAAGTGCATAAAATCCTCCTCAACTATTGCCCCATGAGCACAAAACCCCCCTCAACTACAAAAGGGGCAAAAAAAATCCCTCAACTATCCTAATTGGGTGCAATTTATCCCATCCCTATTGCAAAATTACAATTTTACCTTTAAAAAAATAAAATATATTATTTTAAGAGATAATTAATATATATAAAATTCAAAAAACAATATATTAAAATTTGAAAGAATTTAAAAATTCGAAACAAATATATAAAATTCAAAAAATATATATATGTAAAATTCAAAAACAATATGTTAAATTCCGAAAAAATTTAAAATTTGAAACAAATATGTAAAGTTTGAAATATATATATATATAATTCAAAAAATATATATTAAATTTCAAAAAAACAATTAAAATTCAAAATTTATAAATAATTTTCAAATTTTATATATTTTTCGAAATTTATATATTTTTTTCGAATTTTATTTTTTGAAATATATATATTTTGAATTATATATATATTTTTCGAATTTTATATAATTTTCAAAATTTATATATATATTTCAAAATTTATATACTTTTTTCGAATTTTATATTTTTTTTCGAATTTTATATATTTTTTAAAAATTTATATATATATTTCGAATTTTATATATTTTTCGAAATTTAAAATAATTTTTTTGGAATTTTATATATTTTTTTCGATTTTTATTTTTTGAAATATATATATTTTGAATTTTATATTTTTTTTTGAATTTTATATATATTTTTTGAATTTTCTATATATTTCAAAATTTATATATTTTTTTCGAATTTTATATTATTTTTCGAATTTTATATTTTTTTTAAAATTTATATATTTTTTTCGAATTTTATATATTTTTCGAAATTAAAAATATTTTTTTGGAATTTTATATATTTATTTCTAATTTTATATATATTTTCGGAATTATTATTTTTTTTAAAATTTTATACACCTTGGAGGAAACCTAACATGTTGCAAAGAATTTGGGAGCAACTTATAATGGGCCCCACTAAAAATAGTGATGGGAGCAAGTGAAAGCAAGGTGAGTCTTGCTTCCAAATTTGAGGTTTTCCTCCAGCCTGCTTCCAGATTTTGGAAGCGGGAGCAACCAACCAAACAGTCCTACTCTGTGAACAGTAATAGAAGCAGGAGCAAAAGCAGAAAGCGGGAGCGTTACGAAACAAACAGGGCCTAAGATTTCAAACTCTGATTCATATACACCAACAAAAAACTATCTTATATTGTGCAACAACCAATTACCTACTTTCCATGTGCACCTTGCTGACATTCTAAACATATATCCTTCTATATATATATATATATATATATATATATATATAGGGTAAAGTGCATAAAATTTCCCCACAATTATGAAAGGGGCAAAAAAACTCCTCAACTATTTTAATTGGATGCAATTTATCCCATTTCATTGCAAAATTATAATTTTATCCTTACAAAAATAAAATAAATTATTTTAAGGGTTAATTAATATATATAAAATTCAAAAAATAATATATTAAATTTCAAAAAAAAATTAAATTTCAAAACAAATATATAAAATTCGAAATATATATATATAATAATTCAAAAACAATATATTAAATTTTGAAAAAATTTTAAAATTCGAAACAAATATATAAAATTTAAAAACAAATATAGAAAATTCAAAAACAATATATTAAAATTTGAAAAAAAATATAAAATTCGAACAATATATATAAAATTCGAAATATATATATAAATTTTGAAAACAATATATAAAATTCGAAATATATATATAAAATCCGAAAACAATATATAAAACTCAAAAAAACATAAATTTTGAAACAAATATATATTTTTTGGAAAAATATATAAAAAAGAAGACCACTAATTGATGTTGGTGGTAAGTAGTTTGATTCACTTCATTAGAAAAGATATGACATTCTACTAATATATATATTTTTTCAAATTTTATTTTTTGAAATTTATATATATTTTTTGAAATTTATATATATATTTTCGAATTTTATATATATATTCTGAATTAATATTTTTTTTGAATTTGATATACTTTTTCAAAATTTAATTTAGGAATAAATGTGCCATTTAGGAATTGAAGGGTACATTGCACCCAATTGATAGTTGAGGTGGGGTTTTTGTGCACTTTACCCACATATATATATATATATATATATATATATATATATATATATATATATACACGCATATATGTCACTCGGCTATATCTAAACCTAGCCCAAATCTCTCCGTCTCTAGTCTCACTTTCTTACACACACAGATACACAGAACTGTGTGTTTTAGAGGGATTGAAATGGCTCTCACATTTGGAAGAAATCTTCATGTTTGCTTCACAAAGATCCGACGGCCATCATCACCCGAATCATCTCATGCCCCACATAATGCAGAAGATCATAGCCGTTCATTACCAAACTATTCCAGTATCAATACAACCTCAACTCTGATGAAGAGCTTCAACTCTCTCTTTGACCACACCTTTGACTCCACCTCACCGGAATCTGACACCGGACCCACCACCCCGGACTTCGCCACAGTCTTATCCTCCCAGCGCTTCTTCTTCTCCTCACCGGGACGGTCCAACTCCATCATCGAAACATCACCATCACCACTACCATCACCGCCGAGTAAGCAGCCGGAATCTTACACACTGGTGGGCGGCGGCATTGCCACCTCCACATACTCGCCGGACCCTTACGAGGACTTCCGGCGGTCCATGCAAGAGATGGTGGAGGCACGTAACTCGACGGAGGCTAGAGCCGATTGGGACTACTTGCATGAGCTTCTCTTGTGCTATCTTGCTCTCAACCCTAAGAGCGCCCACAAGTTCATCATTCGGGCTTTCGCCGACGTTGTCGTTAGCCTTGTGATGCCGGAGATGGCCAGTGGTCGCCGGGAATCTGACTTCTCCGGCGGTGGTTGTAGCACTTAACCAGCCTACGTGTAATTTGTGTGTAATGTAGTGGTGGTTGTTAGAACTCTGATCATGATGATAAGGTAATTAATCTTATTTTTTTTATTGTTGTTAGGTTTATGGGAAATATAAAACGTCTATAATAGTACGTATTAAAAATGTAAACTTATTGTTCATGGTGACTGGGAAAAAATTTATTAAAACAAAATGACTTTTTTAGTATATTGTTTCATGCATGAGATTTTAGACATAGATCAATGTTTCTCACACAGATACAAATCAAATCTGTCTCTTATTGCAATTTCCACTTTCACTAATAAGTGACCAACCAGTGGACGGTAAAAAGAGTGATTTCACACTCATCTTTCTGTATGTTTTATATATATATATATATATATATATATATATTGTTCTGTATGATTTGATTGGGCAGAGACGCTCATGAGGTCAGACTACAATCTCAGCACGAAGATGAGGCCAAACTCAAACTCAGATCCACAAATAAGTAGGCCCAACAAAGACAAAATCAGTGGAATCTTGGACTTGGCCCTTTTTTTATATATATCTTTGTCCCTCTTGAGAAGTTGTCTTGAGACTTGGGGATAAGTCACACACAAGATGACTTTTTAATTGGACAACTTAACCACGAATATGGTTGTAGTATTTTTAATAGGAGATGCCACAAAATATGACCTTTTTTTGCATGCGAACTGTAATAATGTGCATGTGAATGTTTGATTATATACATATATATTCACGGTGGTGAATATTTGGTGCTTATGGTATATGTGAGTTGGTTAAAACCAGTAGAGCAAATAAGAATCTGCTTACAATTTTGACAGCCTTGAGGCCTACAAAAAATAGCCACCAAGCCCAAATGGGTTAAACCAACACAAAAGTTGCGGAGCCAGAAAAATTGGTAATGGGGGACAATTTATGATATTAAGGGCAATTAGGGGCGATAAGCTTGATTTTTAAAAAATTTTAATAGGAGTCAAATCTCATTTTTTTCCCTATATTTTCTTAAAAATACTGAAATTAGCATTAAAAATAAAAAAATAAAAAATTCATTATGGTAATGAGAATGAAACTATGCAATGCAGAGTAAAGGGTTTGACAATTCTGGACCATCTCATTACTTGCACTATTTTGGTTAAGTGTCAAAGATGGATTGACCAAAACCATAGCTGAAGACTACTTAACTACAAAGAATGTGTTTAAGTTCTACCTTGTCACTATTGTTGTTTCCCTCTTTCATTTAGATCTTCTCTGCTGCTAGTGTTCTAAGCATCTTCTCCCGGAAACAAATCCGAAATGGCAGCCTCAAGATCCTCAACCGAGTACTTACGTTGACCTCCAATGGTTCTCGTATGTTTCTTCAGGAGCTCGAGAAAGGACTTGTAAGCCGGAATCAAATACTCTCGTACTGAAGCTAGAAGCTCCATTCGAAGATGCTTGTCCTCCGGTATAAACCATGTTGCTTGAATCCGATGAACATCATCAAACATCGCATTGAAGATCTTCAACCTCTCCTTCAACACGCTTTTTGACACCAAAGAATTTTGAACAACTTCTCAGGGCCTAAGTAACTGAGTCGCAGGGCCTTTAACCACTTCGAAGAAACAGGCATCATCTATGGCAGTTCCGAGACCTCCAAAAATTTGCTGACAAAGTGTCTTCTTACTAGCAAATATATCTCTACCACAACTCTTCGCAACAAGAATCCACTGACTAGTTTTCGCCTCGCAGACATCCTAATCCAAACTATAGCCCGGTTCACAATGCTTTTGGAAGATGGTGATATCATTGTATCGCCTAATTCGTAGTCCGAATTTCCGAAATCATTCCATCTAAAGGCACTCGGCCTTCACCCCATGTATGCCATATGACAGAAGAAGGGAGGAAGAAGAGTTCAAATAGTAATATTAAGTGTTGATTATGATGAGTATGGCTTCATTATATTTGGCTTAATAAAGGAAATATTTGGGATCAACTCATTCAATAAATGATTAGTTTGATTCGAGCTCAGTTAGCAAATGATTATTTTGGTTCGAGTTCTTGAACCCATTGGTCTGTCCACAACTTGTGCCTATAATAAGTGTGTACAACAACCCATTCCACTAGCAAATCACCCTGCAATTATTACAAAAAAGACTAATGATTTTTTAGAAATTTAGGAGTCGATACAACAACAAATGATGTCCTCGAATGCTAGAATCGAAGGGAGGATCTATGACCAGTTTGAACACTAAGCCCCAATTAGCCATTGACTCTTTTCCATCCAAAACTGCATCCACCATTATCAACAACCCTCACCATTCACAAGAGAATCCATAAAATAGTAGAAAAAAAAAAAAAATATATATATATATATATGCCTTCCCAACTCCACCTTTATCTTCCAATGTTAACTACCTTCCCACGGGACTCAAACCTTCATAACACCAAAAATGGCGACTTCAATAAGTATACACAGACAAACTTCTCATTATGTTGCATTGTTTCCTAAGAAGCTCAATAAAAAAACCCAAATCCATAAAACCAATCTAACCCTTCTCATTGATGTTTCACGCAAAAAGAAAAATGCTTTAAGAAAGCAATTTTAAATATAAAACATGAAGGCTAATCAAGCTTCATGAGGGGTATTCTCAAAATAACCAAGTCAGAGAAAATAACATTGAAAGTAACCACACAATTCACCACAGGAAAATAACGAGTATCTTAACAGTGTATACTTAATTTGCTGATGAATCAAATATGGTAGGTAATTGCCAGAAAAGCAACACATACAACTTTAAAGTCACAAGACATACTAATTTTCATGAAAAGTCTAAAGCTCAACAAAACTTGCTGCAAGACCGATAGAAAACATGGAGAACCAGATTATCTCTTCTTGGAAACACCAACAGTCTTTCCCCTGCGGCCAGTGGTTTTAGTGTGCTGCCCACGGACACGAAGACCCCAGTAGTGACGGAGACCACGGTGGTTCCTGCAACAAAGTCAAGTAATAAGAAACATTGAAAGAAAAGGAGGAAATTCCTCCTTACACGTGATGTGAGCCAATAAAATATTTTTGCGTGTCCAAAAATATTAAAAGTATTGCCATAATTATATTTTGTTTAAATTCTAAAAATAATCAAATCTTTAATTAGGGGTGCAACTTGGGCGGGTTGGCCCAGCCAAACCTGGACCCAACCCGGAAATTTCGGGCTTGGGTCAGGTTCAGGCTCAATTTGGGCCAACACGGGTTGGGTTTTATCAGGTCAATGTTTAAATTGGGTAGGGTTCGGGTTAAACCCAAACCCAACCCGAAACCCGGTTTTGGTACTAGAGGAGGACCTGGTAGCGGATGACATCGTCGAGATTAGAGGGGGAGTGGTGGGTCAGATCGGAGGTAGGAGTTGGGGACGGCGAGGAGGGTGAGGGATGAGCGGTGGGTTAGATCGGTGGCGACGAAGGTGGAGGTGAGGAGGTCGGAGAAGTCGGAGAGATCGGGGTATGCGGAGAGGACTTTGGTGATGTTGAGCGCCAAAATGGTGGTGGAGGTGGAGGACAAGAGAAGGAAATAGATGAATGTGGTAGGGGTATAAAATGGGAAATGGAGAAAGTAGCCATTTTTGGCTTTGAAGATTGAAGCAGAGAGTTTTGGGGTGAGGAGCAAGTGTGAATGAGTGAGTGACAAAGGGGTATGGGGTTGTGCTGCGATTGAGTGTGAGAGGGTATGATGGTGATGTATATTACAATATTTTTTTGGTTGAATATATATATATATATTGGATCCACTACTCTGGGATTGAGTGTGAGAGGGTATGATGGTGACGTAAATTTATCTATCAAGTAATTTGTAATTTATATTATATATATATATATATGACGGTGTGTTATGGTCCGATTAATGTTTAAATGTTTAACAGCTGTTACATTTATCTAGGAATAAGAGTTTGAGCATGGAATGACTTGTTTATATATATATATATATATATATAATAATAATGTTGGACAGGTGTCTTGTTTGCACTATCTCTAGGAAGAAGAGATTAGCATTTAGCTTATCATTATTTGTACTATTTCTGAGAGGAAGACTTTGAATTGGTAATGACACGTATATGTATGTATTATATATATATATATATTGACATATATTGCATTTGAACCTCTCTCTTTTCGGAGAGGCTGCTCAATCCGACCCGATATAGGTATGTATATATAGATACAGCTATATATATACACACAGTATATGCGATTTTTTTATAAAAAAAAATAATAAAAAAGGCTCAACCCGACCCGACCCATGAAAGAATGGGCCGGGCTCAACCCGAACCCGGGCATGTCTCAAGGATTGGCCCGACCCGACCCAACCCAGATCCGGCCCAGCCGGGTTGGGCTGGCCCAAGTTGCAGCCCTATCTTTAATGATGAAAAGATTCTGAAATTTATGGAAATATTTTTAAATTATTGGACACATGTAAAATTTTTATTGGCCCACAAGACATGTAGGAGGAAGTCCTCCATACATGGCCAGCCCGAAAGAAAAAGGAGAGTTCCAAGGAATCTCAAACAATCAGGCGAAACCAATAGGCTCTGGTCAAGATGGTATAAGACTCTCCAAAGAGAGGAACTTGGGGTGTTCAGTGTCCTCTGTGGGCAAATATGGGGTGTACGCTTACTTTTCCATTCGAAAAACAAAACAAAACAAAACACGAAAATGAAAAAAAAAATATCATAGAAACGCTACAAATTCAGCAGCAAGACTCCAAACTGTTTTTGATTGTTGCGACACGTGTTCCAATTTATATATACATCCATATATGTATATTTATTTATAAAGAAGAGAACCTGATCTTCTTCAACCGCTCAAGATCATCCCTTAGCTTCATGTCCAGAGCATTCGATGTGACCTGAGAATACTTCCCATCCTTGTAATCCTTCTTCCTGTTCAGGAACCAATCAGGAATTTTGAACTGGCGAGGATTTGCAACAATCGTCATTAAGCTATCAATCTCTGCAGCTGATAGTTCACCGGCCCTACATGAATAAATCCAAACAAATTAGGAATACAAACAACTAAAGTACTAAGAACAGATAGATTATTCAGTCGGATACATAACAATAGCTTGATCCTTCATAATAGTTGTGTTCTTCAGATTATCCACCGTAGTAGCTTAAAACTATCCTCGTTGCAAAAAAAAAAAAAAGAAGCCCATTACAGTAATTCAGAACCTATACATAATCATCAGAAAATATAAATCTAGGTACCCACCCGCAACAAATCTTCTTGTGCTTTCAAGGTACCTAAACTTTCATCTTATTCCGAAATAACTAAATTTCTCATCCCATTAAACTTGGCATTTTCTGTTGAGTGCAGTACAGGGCCAAGAAAGATCACAGATCACAATTGGCCTTTGTTCCTACCAAGAACCAAATTGAAGGAATGCCCAAAACCATGCTTGCATGTAGGTAAGAAGAACAAGGACTAGTGTTGATGACTACATCAGATTAACTTTGATTCTGTTCATAATAATCCTATTCTGCTAACAAATTACTCACTAATTTAGACATGTATCAATAATATGGATGCTACACTAAGAAATATCATCTCCAAGGCAGCTAAACATTCATCTCAATTTACGAAAAAAATAAATAAACTACATATATCAAAAATATAATAGGCGTGATCAGTTAAAGTAAACAAGACCAAAAGAAAATGATTGTCCACTCCAGTCCATTCTGATTCCTAGCCATTTTCTACCATTATTCCGACCAATAACCAAATTGTTGGAACCCCGCAAACCATGGTTTCATCAGTGAAGAAGAACGAAGACTAGTGTCCCTTGCTTGACCAAATTTAACTCCAATTCGGCCCAATATCCTAGTTTCCTAGAAATTACTGTTTTCACAAATTTCATACATGTTTCAATAAAAACAGAGGCTAAACTACTAATAAACAGAGTGAAAAACTTCTTGTTGAGATGAAGAAGTTCTAGAGTCTGTTTTTTCACCAAATTTCTATCACATAACACTTCATTTCTAGCAATTACTCACTAATTAAAACATATTTCAACAAAACAGATGCTAAACTAATAAACATAAACAAGTAAACCACACAAAAAGGCATGAATTAGTATAGTAACGATAAATCTTAAATAACCAACCCTAACAGTACACATCAATTTCAAAGGAACCATCAATCGGAAAACGAAAAAAAAAACTACCAGTAACATGGCTCATTTTATCATTTCTGGCCAAATATAAAAAAAATAAAAGCTACAAAAACCACATCTCATCAAATTAGAAACACCCAATTATAAGATCAGAAATAAACATAGTGATTTCAAAAAACGACATACATAAACCCTTTTAACAGAGAAGTAATACTGTTTAAAGAATATATATACATATATATATAAAGCTGTACCTCTTGTTCATGTCGATGTCGGCTTTCTTGCAGACGATGTTAGCGAAACGACGTCCGATACCCTTGATGGAGGTCATGGCAAACATGATCTTCTGCTTCCCGTCAACATTCGTGTTCTGAACACGAAGAATGTGCTGAAAATCTTCGTTCGCAACAAGCGACTGCGAGTATCAATCAACCAAAACTTAGATCAATACAACAAAAATAAAACTGTATATACATCAATATGCATATATATATATATACATATTTATATATCTATAGGTAGAGACTATGGAGAGAGAAAATAGAAATGTTGAAAGAATCAAAGAATGGTTGAATCAGCTCACCATGGCTACGATCTGAGACCTAACTTGGGAGAAGCTCTCGTTTTCACTGAGATGGGTGTCTGCCGCTAAACACAAGAAAGCTTCAAAACCCTAGTCTTCAATCCTTATTCTCGTATGTGAACTTATATAGAGTAGCCGATGGGCACATTTGTAAATTCATATATTCCTTATTTGGTTCTTTTCTTTTTCATTTTTTCGCCTATTTGGTTGTTTTCTAATAGTTTGCATAAAGATTAGGGTTTCCTTTTCTTTCTTTTTTTTATTTTTTATTTTACCCTCTGAAAAATTTCATTAAATAAATTATTAGATTTCGGGGTGCCAATAATGTGGAATGTCAAGAAATAAATGGTAACTGTTTGTTGATTTTCATTTTTCAACATGTTGAGGAATTTAGTTTATAAGTCAATTTGTTGTGTTGTACTCTATTAAAACATTTCAATTTTTTTTAAATATATTATAAATAGAAAAAAAATATTCTAAAAATAAATTCCAACATAAAAATTTAAAAATAAAAAACTGCTAGGTTTCATACTAGTGCCATTTATAATTAAAAAATAAAAAACTAAACAACCCAAGAAAAAATAAATCTTTTATTTTTATGGGAGTAAAAGCTATAAGACAAAGAGCATAGTGCAAAATTAAACCTCAAAGTTTGAATGTTTGTGCAAATAACATGTCTCAATAATTTTTTGAAGGGTAATTTGCATTGACACCCCCTGATGTTAGGGTCAATAGCAACCAGATTGTGGTCAATGTTTTTTTGGCACTCACACCCTCTGAGGTTTCAATTTCGTTGCAATGACACCCCTGGACTGGTGAAATGACTAGAATGTCCCTTTAATTGTTTCACTTATTACATTAGGATAATATATAAAGTATGAAATTACCCATATACCCAAACACTTCACCCCTCTAAAATTACTAATTACACTTCCACCCCTTATTACAAAATATATATATATATATATATTACGAAAATTACAATTTAATTTTTTTTCTTTATAATATAATTTGTATATATAATTACGAAAATTAAAATTACGAATATATATATATATAATTTGTAAAAAATATATAAAATTTGAAAAAACATATAAAATTCGAAAAAATATATAAAATTAAAAAAAAAACATATAAAATTCGCAACAAATATATAAAATTCGTAAACAATATATAAAATTCGAAAAACATATAAAATTCTAAAAAATATATTAAATTCAAATATATATATATATATATAAAGTGTGATTGAAGTTTATGTGGACAAGCTTCAGAGTCATTAACCAAGGTAACAGATCCTCTCCAGCTCTCTGCAGAGCTATATTAATGGCCACGATGGCGATACATGCCCCACGATGGTGACCGAAATCGGATTCGAACTAATACTTTATTAAAATATTTTAATCAAAATTAACGGTTCGGTTCCGATTCTTATTTTTAAAGAACAGAAAGTATCGGTTCGATTCCGGTTTCGGTCGGAATCAAAAGCAAACCGCATCGTGAATATATTAATATTTGAATCAAAATTAACGGTTCGGTTCCGGTTCTCATTTTTAAACAACCAAAAGTATCGGAACCGAACCATTAATTTTGATCCAAATAAAAAATTACTTTCGGTTCTTTAAAAATGAGAACCAGAACCGAACCGTTAATTTTGATCCAAATATTAATATATTTAATTTTGATTAAAATATTTTAATAAAGTATCGGTTCAATTCCGATTTCGGTCACCATCGTGGGGCATGTGTCGCCATCGTGACCATTAAAATAGCTCTGCAGAGAGCTAGAGAGGATCCGTTACATTGCCTAATGACTCTGAGGCTTGTCCACTTAAACTTCAATCACACTTTATATATATATATTTGAATTTTATATATTTTTTAGAATTTTATATGTTTTTCGAATTTTATATATTGTTTACGAATATATATATTTGTTTCGAATTTTATATATTGTTTCAAATTTTATATATTTTTTCAAATTTTATATGTTTTTTCAAATTTTATATATTTTTTACAAATTATATATATATATATTCGTAATTATATTATAAAGAAAAAAAATTAAATTGTAATTTTCGTAATATATATATATATTTTGTAATAAAGGGTGTAATTATAATTAGTAATTTCAGAGGGGTGAAGTGTTTGGGCATATGGGTAATTTCACACTTTATATATTATCCTAATGTAATAATTGAAACAATTAAAGGGGCATTCTAGTCATTTCACCAGCCCAGGGGGTGTCATTGCAACAAAATTAAAACCTCAGGGGGTGTGAGTGCCAAAAAAATGTTGACCACAATCTGGTTGCCATTGACCCTAACCTCAGGGGGTGTCAATGCAAATTACCCTTTTTTGAATATATAACTTGATTAATTTTTTAAGAATGCTGCAAATTAATTCTCATAATTGTTAATTTATTATATTTACAACACATTTGGTCTTTTATTGTTTAGATTATCATACTTTAATAGTTTTAGGAGTTCGTGCATAAAATTAAACAGAGGACATCTTACATCTCCGAATTCTAAAATTCGTTAAGCGAAACGAAAATTTGAAGTCACTTTATTGTTAAATAAATTATATCACTCTCGTGAAGGATTAAATAAAAAATTAAGATGGAACCTAGAGTTAGTGTGAGAGATAAGTGTGTTGTTACTTATTGTTAGAGAAAGAGCGGGACTGAAGAAGAGGAAAAATTATTGGTTATTACGGAAATAAGTCTAATATGGTGTTCCAGATCAATCTGGACAAGTGTTATCTATCATGCGCAAGTAATAAAAATATATGTGTATTACACATTTTTTTACTATTGACTTGGGGGTATGACGTGAATTTATCCAAGGGTACCCAATGTCTTCTCAAATAAAATAATCAATATTGGTACTTTTAGAAAAAAAATGTTATAAAAAATAAATAATAAAACAGTGGTATTTAGCATGGTTGTCAAAATCGCGATTCTAGGGAGAAATCGTACGATTCTATACTAAAAAACGACTTGAATCGCAAAAAAAAAATCATTCATATAGGTAAAATCGGTAGAATCATGTAAAATCGGTTAGAATTGTACGATTCTACTATTTTAGATAATTTTTGGGCTAAAATAAGTAAAATCCTAGTAAAATCGTGTAAAATCATAGTAGTAGAATAATACGATTCTACAATTTTTATTTATTTATTTATTTATATATTTTTTAAATGTAAGTTTTTTTACACACATCAATTTGTATTCACATGTATTTTATGTATTTTTTTGCTACAATAATAGTTTTAAGATTGGGTCATTTATATGAGGCCCAAAATGTTAATGATTTAGTCCAATATATTAATATGTAACCAAACTTATGAAAAATAATAATTAAAGGTCCAATATATTGAAGGAACTAATGACAATATATATATATTTTTTCTTATTGGGAATCATCTACGTTTGCACATCTATATCGATTTTCATAAATTTAAAATTTGAAATTTTGTAATTCTTGAAAAAAAATCAGAAATGAACCACATTAAATATATTATATTTTCTAATTTTAAATTTTAATTTCAAACTTTTTTATTTAAATTTGTAATTTTATCATATGAATTATAATATTTTTGTTTATTTTTTGCACGCTTTAGTGAAGGAAATTCATAAAATAGATGATAATGAAGAATTTGGTGAGATAGACATCCATGGTGTTGTTAAATGATATTTGTTTAAACTTTTAGAAATTGTGTTTTAATTTAATTTAATTTTTAAAAGTAATTTTAAAGTTTTTAAGCAAGAAGTAGTGTAAGATAATTTAAGTATTTGTACCTTGCTACTACTTAAGGTGGTGTTTTTATTTATATAAATTATTTTTTGTTATATTATAGAGATATTAATCTTTAAGGAGTTAAATTAAATTATTTTTATAATAATTTGGTAGAATCTTACGATTCTAGGAACCCTCCAACGATTCTTACCTCCTTGGTATTTAGAGCCAATACTCATTCTCAATGAGTCCATAAGAAGTGATACCCGTTTTTTCATTGGGTCCGGTAAATTGATAACACCAAATGGAACAAAAGAGGCCCAAATAAAAGTATCAATGAAAGACCAAGAGATCTGAGCATGGAAGCCCAAAAGAAGAGGCCCAAAGATGATGCAAATCATGCAAGGGAATTAACCAATTTAAATATCCCACATTTGAGATTTAACAAAAATATTTGGATTTCAGTCAAATTCTTGGATGGATTTGTAGGTGTAAAGATTAATATACTTAAAATGATAAATTAAAGAATGAGAAAATGGAAAATGAGAGAAAAAGAAAGCAATCTGGTTGAACAATGATTTCAATATACTTTAATAAGGTTCTTCAAATTTATCTCAACAAGGGATGCATGTTGGTTAAATTTCATAGTTTAGTTGAAGAACTCTCATGTCATACTGTCAATGCAAAATGTTTTACATTTGAAAAATAACAATAATAATAATTGTAGTTGGTAATCTAAGACAAGAAGTATAAAATATTTATATGAACGTATAGAAATGTATGCAAGCTCTATGTTATTATGGTATATCTTCCTATTTGTCTTGTTCTCCCTTGTTCGGAAACCCTTAGGCCCCGTTTGGAAACTGTGTTTTTGTTCTATTTTTTGTTTTTTGGCACTGTTCAGGAGAACAGAACATGTTTGGCAACCCTTTTTACTGTTTGTTCTGTTCTCAATTTGGAAACTGTTTTCGTGAATAGTAGAAAAAACAAGGGAACAACAAAAACTTGTTTTTTTGTTCTTTTTGAGATTTTCCAAAAAAAATGAATTGTGGTAGAGAGGAAAAATTGTGTAAGAATATGTGTGTTTTTTGTCCCCAAACATGTTTTTTGTTCTTGTTCTCTTGGGTGAGAAAATAAGAACAAGAACAAGAATTGTTCTTGTTTTTTGGTTCTCAAAACAAAAACAAAAACAATGGTTCCCAAACGGACCCTTAGATATGCAACAATTTTTATATATTTAATTTTTTTACATTTCACATTGTAAAGCCTCTACTAACTAATTTTATGTTATTGTAGTTATGTAAATAGTAATTTAATAGATATGGGTGTGTAGGTGTTTGTGCAGATGTGTGATTGTTTATCACAAACCTTTAGGAAGCTACTACTGTTTTACTTGAAGATTTGGAAATATCAACCAAAAACAGAAATTAGGAAGGCAAACATAAACAAGTATTGTAATAATTTTTTTCCTTTTTTAAACTTATACTTGTTGACAGAATATTTCCATATTAAACAAAATGTCTAAGAATGGGTTCGTGTGTTAAAACATTTATTTAGTAGCAGAGAGAGCAGGAGGGATTAATGGATTTTACATGATATTTGTAGGAAGAATGTAAATACAAGATAAGATATAAATCCGTGTGTGTGTGAGAGAGAGGGACTTATATTGATATCCTTCATACCAAAATGTTGTATAAACATGAATCATCTGACCAAAAAAAAGCAACAAGAATTTCAGGTAGGGAAGGGATTTCCTGTGCTGAGTAGCTTCCTTCACTGTAAAGATACAGACAGAAAACAATTATACATGTAAAAGCACACAAAAAAATACACACCACTACAGTACAATGATGATGGCAAAGAATACCAGGAAGGAAACAAAAATAAAATAAAATTTGTTCCAAGCACAAGAGAATATGGCTAATTTTACAAATGCACCTTCCTTTTTTCTCCAGTCTCATATAAACACTTCCATTGCATTGCTGCGATGAATTAAGATGAGGAAACAGAGAAGAAGAGAAAGTAGCAACCAATACGAGCACTAATACAAAATATTTACAAGATTTACCAAAAAGGTAACGGTTTTTATAGATTGAAGTATCATCGGTTGCATTTACAAGGAGCAAAAGCATGCAGCCGATTCAAAAGAGCGCATCAGTTTACAATTATCACAATGCAACTAGATTTAATACCAAATGATTGGATGTTCTATTCACCACGCCAAAATGTTCTGCATTTCTCATGACTGAGACCAAAAACCAAGGTTCCTACAGCAAATGAATAAAAGAAAACAACTGTTAGTACATAAATTAGGAAAACGAGACAGAACAGGTGTAAGAGAAACCCTAGAGAAGGGAAATTACTTGGTACAAATCATGGAGCAATTACTGAATGACAATATTTTGACTTCCAAAGTACATAGAATACTTGCTCTCAACTGAAAAACCGATTTTTCTCAACTGCTTAGTGCGGTTAAATGAATATTCTTTTCACTATTTTGGTCTACCTATAATTATTCTCACTAGCTTAATTCATGAAAATATCCCTACTCTAAACACTAGCACAGCAATATATTCCCTCCAGGATTTTCAAATACGAGAATCTCAATACACTTTTTGGAGTGTGGCCATCACCAAACTTTAACACTGTGCAGTGTGCATATTCGGAAATTTGATGGAAATGCAAAACTAATTCACTTTGGCTTTGCGTCTACACAGTAAAACGAAAAACAGAAAGTTCACGGAGCAAGGTTACCTGCCCAGAGATAGCAGCATAATAGGACCAATACAGACATTTATTAAACTCCATTGTTATCTTTATGCATCACCCCTCCTTTTAGGAAGCATACAGTTTAGAATATGAATGACACGTTGTCATCTCCCATATCCTACAAAACATGGAAAGGAGCACTTGGAGGCTGATTCCTAATCTATTCTAGACGAGCTTAGTGGTCAAAGAATAGATATCAGTTTAAAGGGAGATATAGAAGATTGACAAAGCGAGAATGGAACTTGGATGCTGAAAATCAATTGGAATTCATGTCATGAAGGTAAGCAATTGTAAGTATTTACTTACTGAAACGACTGATGGAAAGAAATAAGAAGAAGAAAAATTACTTCCAAAAAGAAGAAAAATCGTATATGGTTTTCTATGTATTTGGAAGAAGGTTGTCAATTTCCAAGACATATCACGTGACTTCGACCCAGGAGAGAATTATAAACAGATGTAGTGACATGATGAGGATTTATATTCTAGTGCTTTGACTATTGCAAATTCTTGTACAAAATGTTCATAGTAACTAAAAGATGATAATGGAATATTGATAACAGACATAAAATAAAGAGACTATATAAATTGTACAAGTTACCGGGATATTGAAATAGCAACCATAAATCTGGACCTATGACTGAAATACGGACATTGAAGTAGATATGTGACATGAGAACATGAAGAGTAACATGGTCCACACTCAGAGCAATACTAGGCAAAGAGAATGCCAAAATAAAGATGACTTGATGTACTAAAGAAATATATAACAGGGTGGCTTAAATATATTAAGAGCTCTAGAAATAGAGGAATGGCGCAACAAGATTGCCTTAGCCAATCATCAATAGTTAAGAGAGGTTGAGTAGAATTAAGCTACATGTTTGCAACCGAATTCTAATTTTTATTAAAATCACCCAATAGTGAGAGGAAATGTGTTAATTGTAGCTAAAATACACGGTGCAAGGCAATATATAGATATTTGAAAGAAGAAATGCATGCATAAATGATAGTGTTGGGGGTTATCCGATCAAGGGAAGTGTAACAACACCATGGAGAAGATGGATCGGTTTTCTGACGTTAAGAAGTGCAGCACCAAAGAAGTTAAAAAGTTCAAGCACAACCACACTCACGGAGACAGGTAAATTTATGTGGGACAAAGTGGTCAAAGGAGATTCCCTATGATCCTACATATTTCATGAATGTTAACAAAATTACCAATCTGACCGCAAATTGTTGATGAAAATTCCCGAAACATGATTAAGTTGATTTTCAAAAGGTGCAAATAATTTTATGTGGTATAAGACAAATGATGTTCAAAATACATCTAAGACATCAAAAAATTAATATAAGAGAGAAAGTGACAATTGAAAACCGTAAAGACGACTTGCAGTGAAGACCACTAAGGTAATGAAATGAGGATAAAAGCATACCTCAAAAAGAAGCTGATTTACAATCTAATGCAAGTTCCTTCCATGCCACCCTCTAGAACCAAAAACTGCTACACCAACAAATTCTGTATTTACAAAGTTTTGATCTCCAAAAGGCAGAGTCCATGGGTGATAATAGCCTTGAAAAAGCTACTGGTACATCTTTACAGGAAGCAGACATGCTTTTGAACGCCAGCACTCCATTTGTCCCGTAATTAAAAGTTTAGCACAGCTTACTATTCAACAATGTACACGACGCTACCTGCATAATAAAACAAGCAGATGTCAGATTCACCATTTAAAACGAGCAAGAGTTGGCCTTATGCTATAAGCCAATCACACTAAGAAGCACAATGCAAATGAAGAAATAATAAAGAACACAATAGGAAAAAGAGAGGATCCAACAACAATTTCAAATGTGCAAACTAAATCCTTCAGCAGCAAGTGAACCAAGGAGTCATGATTACTAGAATTTTGATGGATCTAGTTTGCACATGATTATCTGAAGTCAACTTTTGGCTTTCTATAACATGATTATCTGAAGTTAGGTTGTGTGTGTGTATATATATAAATATATATTTAGAGAGAGAGAGAGATTAAAAAACAATAACTTACAGTAGTAGATGTCAGATTTGCAGCCTCTGAATCATGACAAACAGAATCTCTATGCACAAGATCTGTACAATGGTGTAGTGAGCCCTCATCAAGAGAATCTTGATTGAGTTTAAAAGCACTAACTTCTCCAGTTAGCTCACAACCAAGAGCTTCTTTACCTTTTCCCTCCATTGGATGAAGCGTTTTCCTCTCCAAATTCATAACCGACCCAATACAGGAAACGGTACATGATTTGCTTTCCATCTTACATGTACTGTATTGATCTAATTTATCAGGAGAGGAAGGCGTGACAATAGAATCAGAGAGGGCATTTTGAAAGTTATTGATCTCCTCCTTAGCATGCCCAGAACCAGAAAGAGCATTTTGACATACATTGATCTTCTCACTAATATGCTGTCGATCAAGTTCAAGGGCATTAACGGCCAAAGGCTCTGTGACAGCTTCATTTTTCAACTCTCGATCATCATTGGTCACACCCAAATGGACAATGTTTTCTCCATTGCTAGCAGAATCTCTATAATTGATTGCCTTACTTGTTATATCAGATGCATATAGCAAAGAGTCATGTTGAGGCTGCGTACTGCATTCAACAGCAGCAGTATCTTTTTTATGTGCCCGATGGACAATAACCTCACAGGCAATATTAGATTCAAGCCCAGCAGAACATCTCATACCAGAACTAATTGCCTCAGTATCTATGACAGCTTCACTTTCTAACTCATGAACATCATTGGTCACATCCAAAGTGACAAGATTTTTGTTATTAGTATCAGAATCTCTAAAAGTGATTGCCTCACTTGTAATATCAGATGCAACATGCGGAGGTGGAAGCTGCGAACAGGATTCAACAGCAGCAACATCATTTTCTCCACATGCCTGATGGACAATAACCTCACGGAAACTATTAGATTCAGGCCCAGCAGAACATCTCAAATCAGCAACATCATTCTGAAAGTTATTGATCTCCTCCTTAGCATGCCCAGAACCAGAAAGAGTATTTTGACATTCATTGATCTTCTCACTAATATGCTGTCGATCAAGTTCAAGGGCATCAATGGCCAAAGCCTCTGTGACAGCTTCATTTTCCAACTCTTGATCATCATTGGTCACACCCAAATGGACAATGTTTTCCTCATTACTAGCAGAATCTACACAATTGATTGCCTCATTTGTTATACCAGATGCAAATGGCAAAGAGCCATGTTGAGGCTGCGTACTGGATTCAACAGCAGCAGTACCATCATCTTTTTTATGTGCCTGATGGACAATAACCTCACAGGAAATATTCGATTCAAGCCCAGCAGAACATCTCATACCAGATCTAATTGCCCCAGTATCTATGATAGCTTCACTTTCTAACTCATGGACATCATTGGTCACATCCAAATTGACAAGATTTTTGTTATTAGTATCAGAATCTCTAAAAGTGACTTCCTCACTTGCAATATCAGAGGCAACATGCGTAGGCGAACTGGATTCAACAGCAGCACCATCATTTTCTCCACATGCCTGATGGACAATAACCTCGCGGGAACTATTAGATTCAGGCCCAGCAGAACATCTCAAAACAGAACTAGTTGCCTCTTCATTTGTGGTTTGAAGCTTTGTACCAAGTTCAGTAGTCTCTGAAACTACAAGAGAGGCATAAGCTGTTAGAAACATTAATAAAAGCTAACAAAAGAAATATAATTATAAGCATCCTCAAATACCTGCCGCAGAAACTGTTTTTTCTTCAGCACGCTGATGTTTCACAAGAGGCTTTTGTAACATATCTGTACCAGGAAACACTATCAGATTCATGTACTTCATTTGTTTCTTATTTGATTCTTCAAGGGGCTTAAAACCAAACACCGAGGTCCATGTTTCTCGTAATTCAGATATAGCAGGAATGACCAGTTTCTCGACATTAAGTGAGCAGAGTGCCTATCAAAATATTCAGAATTAAGCAAAATCAATGTTAAAGTCATTAAAGGATACCAAGAAATTAATTCCATCTGAACAATATTACAGACGAACAAAAACACGCGGAAAAACACAATATCGCTAAACACGTGCCACAAAATAAACAAAAACGGAAAAAAAACGAAAAACAAAAGAAGGTACCCTGTACAGGAATGCATATGGTTAAATATGCTAAGTCCAGTTCTGCGACAAGTACAGTAAGGATCCAACATTTTTTTTTTGGATGAATAAGAAATATATAGAAGGGCACTCAAAAGGGGAGCACGGCAAGTACTAGAGAAGGACAAAAACCCTAAGGCCTAAGCGAGCCCAAAAGATTCAACTTTTCCTCTATGGATGCACAAAATTTACTCATGACCCAATAAAACAAGGAAGAAATGAACATGTCTTTAATAGTGCCTATAGAGGACTCAATCCCGTCAAAGCAATGGTGGTTGCATTCCAACCAAAGCTTTGAGACCATCTGGGAGACTTCTCGTCGTAAGAAGATAATGAAACAAACTGATAATAAAGATTTATTGCCCATTAAATACATTGTTGCAGACTAACATGGGAGAAAATACATTAACCACCCAAAATGAGAGCAAATTATAATCACACACACACACACAAAGATGTTCCTAGCTAGTAATAATCTAATAGAACCTATGAACCTCTCTAGCTAATAGCAATTTAACAAAACCTACTCATTCATCTTAACATCACGTTTCAGCCTCATCTCTTGACCATGCATACTTCATGACATTCCTACCACATGGCAGGTCTAAATAATGTTATATAGAAGATTCTTTAATTAGCATTGCCAAACACAGAGATATAAAGATAACCACCTATGGAGTTTCATAACATACCGATTCAATGGCGTTTAAAAGCCGACGACACATCCCTTGGCGCCTGTAAAGATGACGAGTCCCAATGAAGGGCATCTCTGCTAACTGATTCCCATGTATTCTATTCAACAAGACAGAAAACATTGTGATGAAAAATATTAAGACCCCATACAGATGCACATATCAGAGTCAAATTGGGGCTATTTGCCTCTTAGCATAAATATACCATCAACAAACATATCTACTAAGTGAACGAAGACCATATCAATTACCGTTTAGTTCAGCATTAAAAATATCCAAGGAAAAAAATTACAGTTTATGGGTATGAGTCTGGATTGTACTCCTTTTGACAATTGAAAATGAGAACGAATAGAAACAAATGTATCTTTAGAATTTCAGAAATCAAAGAGTGAATGACTAAAGATAATTTGTGCTATACAATAATGTCAATTTGATTTTACAAGATCGTACCATGCAAAGTCATCATACAAGTAAAATTATAAACAATGATAATGCCAGAGCCAAAAATAAAATGGTATAAAGAATGGGGTTTAAAATTGTAAAAACAGCTGTAAATATACAATAGTTAATGCATAGTACTATGATGAAGACTCGTGTAAATCCAAAAGGTGTCAGTTTGAGGATGAGAATAGCATTTTTCTGCAAAATAATGTCATTAATTAGGCGGGTATCAAGTCTTTTCCTCCAAACATGGTTATTCAAGGCTCGAAGCACATTATGGTACAAAATTCTCCTCAAGCCTAACTAATTTCTAACGCTCAACAAAACCAGGCATGGTTATTACAAGGCTCAATGCACATTAAGGTACGAAACTCTCCTCAAGCCTAACTAATTTCTAACACTCAACAAAACCAGTAAGTCCTCACTTGCAATATTTAAAAATTAATGAATGACAGTCGTCTTTGAATTGGGAAATTGAAGGATTCTATCTTTTCCATAGGCAGTCAATGTAACAATATATCCAAAAGATATGACAATCAGGTCATAGGATCACAGTGAGAGCATTCCTCAAAATAATGAAATTCAACTATTTTCAGTTAGGTAAATCGAAAAGGTAAGTGATAACTAGATTACACCAAAAAGGTATGGAAATTGTATGATTAATTATATGGGTCTTCACTCCCTCCAACTCAGTTTAGTGATCCATTTTCAATATTTCAACCTTTTAAAGGGACATGCATTTGATGCATTGTCTCCCGTTTGAAATGCTACCCTTTGAAAGTGAATATATATAATCAAGCTGGATATGAAGCATTTATCACACTTTACTTTTCAAAGGGGACAAGTATTTGTGAAAACCAAAACAGGGAAAATGGACTATCAAACTGCGAGGGAGGGACATGAAGTTGGTAAGAGTAGTAATTTAGTAGCTATTAGAATAGACTGCTTTGACACATAAATGAAGCGCAAGGCAGAAGGTAAAGCTAGCCAGATCAAAGTACGAACATGTTTGATCATAATGCATCCAAGTTATAAGTATAGAAAATAACTAAACTAACAGCACATACTTGTCAATATCAAAATACGGAATTTTGAAACATATTAATTTTCAATAAATTAGCTAAAACAACATGAATTTATATTTTCTATTTGAAATACAAATTACAAAATCAGTGTACAATAATAAGAACAATCCAAAATATGCACCTTTCTAATATATCAACTAAAAGGATCAGGCAGATTAATGCTCACAGTCATGTCATATGTACATGCATTAACCAAATTAAATGTGCTTATATATCCGAAACAATCTAAAACCATAATAAAAAAAAAAACCTTTAAAACATCCATTATCATAAATATTCCTAATCAAGCACTAAATGTAATTGAAGTAAGTAGTCAGCCGTAACTTGAATGACCTGTAAAATATTTAATTTTGTCGAAGAATATGATCCAATAAATTTGACCATGATATTGAACATTCTAGTTTAGTAGCTAAGTAATCTCCTTTATTCCATCCATAAAGCAATCCGCGCAAACTCTTGTGTTTTTACTCCTCAGATACGACATGAACGAATCAACAAAAAAAAAATCCGCACTATTATAGAACTAAAAAGCACGAACCTAAGGGCTCTCTAATAGCCAAGAAGCCTGGCTTGTACCAGGTTGAAACGCTTTAGTTGAGCCTTGGCATTCTTTGGAGCCTAGGTGTGTGAATAACAACTATGGGAGGCATGGCATGGTAAGGATACTCACTTAAACAATATTGAAGGTACTTCATATCTATGTGAGAGAACTCTTCACTCTATCAAACAGAACCACCTTGACAGATACACAACACATTGTCTGAGTATGTGATGTGTGTCCGACATGCATAAACACATCCAATGATTCAAGGACTAAATGAGAGCACACGAGAGCCTGATGTCGTTCATGTACATTATTGTTTCAAAGAAACTTTAGTGTCCAAGTTAAACATAGAAAAAAAAGTCTTAAATTTTGAGCCAAGCACGCATTTGTCCCACTAAGGAACAATGCATCAACTTTAGTTTTATATCCTTCTTTGTAAAATTTTAAAAGAAAACAAGTTTCATCTAGGCGTAATGGTTCTATCAATGTGGGTAACAATAATCTGATATTCTAGCAATTAAGAGAGCACGAAGCCTACCCAAACTAGAATAATAGTAGATCCTCTTCTCGCACACAAATGCACCAATAAATAAGTATACAGTTTTTTCACATAAGAAATATGTATACGGGTTGACTTTAGTAGGTAAGTATATCATCATATATATACAAACCATACAACACCAAATGAAAAATCTATTATTGGGAAAAATAATAATGTTATAAAGATTTTAATAAAATGAACATAACAATTAGAGAATTTGTTAAAAAAAAATGACATACCAACAAGTAAATGATGGATCTATAAATACAAGAAAGAAAGGGAAAAGAAATTTGAAACTACGAAATCCAACACAATAAACAATTTTGAGCGAGAAAATTGACTCGTAAAACCCTTTAGAATGAAAGATCCCTATCAACCTCCTCGCTTTTTCATTATTATTATTTTTTGATAAGTTTCTTCCTCTATCAGCCTCCTTATCGGCCAAGTGAACTCTTGAACCGAAGAAAAAGTACCAGCATTCTCCCTATCAAAGTCCAATATAACTTTCATGAAGCATATTAACTCAATTGCTTTTCAATCCTTTACTCACCCATGAAGTAACATCTTAAAAACCATTAGTGAGAATAATTTTATAATTGTAGCTAATAGCTTAGTAAATTTTGCTGAAAGCACATTAATCTCTGCCTTCGTGGCCAAAGAATACTCTTGTGGCATAGATAGATTGTGGATGGCATAAATTTAATGAATGCTCAAAAAGATTTCCCAAAAAGCACAACCCAAAACTGATTTTGGTTATACACCAAGTAGTCCGAAATCCAAATTTTGCAATGTGAAGATGCTCAGAAGCACAACACCACCCAATTTCTTTTGAGTAAGAGAATAACTATGCCTTGAACTCATTTGAAGAAATTGCACAAAAGGATGTTAGTACATGTGTATTAGGAGGCAGCTAGAAACTTGGAAAAGTGAGAAGCCGTCAATTGTGGTGAGGTCCAGTGCTGCCGCTGAGTACCCTGAGGTGGCTCATAATGCCTGGGAGTTAACTTGGTTGAATACTTTTATTATAAGGTTATAAGAGTTACGATTTCAATTCAAGATCTGTCTCTTCTCTAATGACTATTCACATTGTCAAAAACCTAGTTTTCCATAAGCGAATCAAATACATTGAGGTTGATCATCATTTCATTCGTTCTAAGGAAACTTCCGAAAAACAATGTCTGGTAATCAATAAACAGATATCTTTAATAAGGACTTCCCAAGCATGTTAAAAATTCTATCTACAGCATATTGGGAGTTGTAGCATCTACTCTCCAACTTGAGGCCGAGTGTAGTGAGATAGGACTACGTTTACCTTATTTTTGTTCTCGAGTACTACTCCCTCCATCCCAAAATAAGTGTCCCTTTCGGGGAGTAGAAAATTTTAAGGTATTGTGTTGTCCCGATTCCTCCTGAAAAGTTACTATCTTACCCTTTAACTTCGAATGTAGCTATATTCAAGTTTGAAATTTTTAAAACTTAAAAAGGACATACATGGACAATTGGAAAATACCATGTTGAAAAGGGAAAGTGGAGAGTTATCTCGGAACTACCCAAAACAGAAAGATGGACCCTTTCTTCGGGACAGAGACTGCATCATTTTCATAATAAAATAAAGAGTATGCTCCTCTCTTTCAATCTCTAAAATTAGTATCTCCCTTTAGTTATACTTCATCAAAGTTCAATGTTTCCTCAGAAAGTTATCTAATTTTTATGAATAGTGCCTTAGGAATTATATGAACTATGGATAACCTCAGAAGTAAAGGGTAGATAGTCCCAACTAGTATGTGAAAGAACGCGAACAGAACATCATCTCCTTTATCGTTCCTAGTCTACCCGTCTAAGTACAAGTGCACATGGTTCTCTCAGGTTTATTCTAATTTAGCCCTTCCAGTGAAGCAGCTCCTGGGATTTTGTGCATATGCTTGTCTCCTAAAACCTCGACTGTCTGGCTTGAGAGGCAGTCTTTTATGTCTTTTTGAGCTTGTGGAGAGAATGGTGTACATCTGATTAAGTGGATATGTCTGTTCATAAGGTGAAAGATAAAACACTACATTTTCTGGTTATCCAGACATTTATGCATTCTTTGCACTCCTGATTAGATTTTGTAAGAGAATTGAATTGTACAGAAGGAGCTTTTTTCTTCTTTTTTTCTTGTATACTCTGGCAATACATGGATTGCAAGCCCCTTGGTCTGCTTGAATATTATACATATTTCACTTTGAAGGAACAAAAGTTCAAGACAACGAAAGCATACAATGAAAAGCTACAGAAGATAACCGACCAAGCAAAATATAAACCACATTATGATTTATTAATTCAAAGACCACGCTCAAAATGACAAACTACTACCCTTTGCTGGCAAGTAAAATTAATTTTAGTACTAAGGCTCCTAAAATAATTGACATCCAAAAGTTGGTACATTCTAAACCTATATAATTCGTATTTGAACACAAGTAATACATTAAAAAATAATTGGCATAAGGGTGGGAAGGAAAAAACCTTATAGATGCTGCCGAGATCATTTCATCACCTCTCTCTAGAATAGCAGTTAAGAAGCCACTGTAATTCAGCCGATTGAAGTTTGACCTAGCAACAAATTCACAAATAAAATAAAATGTAAAACTCAGAAGACAATATTGTATTGATGATCATCTTACAGAGACCCATCAGCATTTTTCAAGGGATGGAAATTGGAACCAACAGGACAAAAAATTATGCAATATGTACCCATATATAGGTTATCCAATCAATAGCATATCATTTAAGATGGGAGCACCGAAATTCCCGAACTATAAACACGATACTCCCTGCCATCTAGTGAAACTTGCAAACTAATGAAGCACTGTTGTAAAAAAAAAAAACAGAGTATAATGTCCATCACTTGGTTGTTTTGCATTCTTGCAAGCACACTAAATTTTCTTCTTAGAAATTTTTTAACAAAATTGTTTGAGAAAAGAATCTGAAAGCCAAGCAAATTTAATGTTTAACCATATTTCCTTCTTCAAACAGAAGTATATTCAGCTCATAGAAGTAAGAAAGCTCCAGATGACTGCTGTGGATTTTCTTCCCATCAAAGAAAGACTAAAATGGAAACTATATTTTTTTCCTTTTTTCCTTTTTGCTATGTTTTCAACTGCATCAGTGACTACCTTCAATCAATCAAATCTTAACAAATATGATTAAGAAGCTAGATCAATCATCAGTACTGGTGTTATAGTAATAAAATTATTACTAAAGCATTTATGTTGTTTGATGAAAGCGCAAATGTTAGAAGCGCCCCTACGCACACAACAGGCAGGTCTTGCGCCTTTAGGAGCCAAGAGTCTAAGCGCACGCCTAAACACGCCTTTAACAACACTGATTAGTAAAAAGTTTTATAAGTGGAAAGTATGCTCTACAATCACCTGGAAGGTAACGTTTAGCCCCAAAACTCGAGATTATTTCTAAAAAAATCCAAATTCAAATTCAGCTTCATTTGTCGGTTGCCTTTCAATGCTAGGAAAAGCAAGTTCAAGAGTGCTCACCCGCAGCTATAAACAACATTATGAAGCATATTGATTCCACTTCTCTCGTCAACAATCGGGCAAAAACACTCATCCATGATGGACAATGCAACAGCCAACTTGGAATTGCATTCAACTTTTCTAGGAACACCCTTGACAGATATATCTTGACTAACATCAGAAAGCTGGATAAAAGTACATGAAAATCCTTCTTCCAGTTTATGTCTAACCCCATAGAGCTTCTGTAGCTGCTCAAAGATCTAGCGAAAAATAACACAATAAAATTCATTTCAACAGAGATCCATAAAGACAGTGGTAATTATCAACAGTTGTCTAAGAAAAAGAAAAAGGGAAAAAAAGGGAAATACAAAGAAAAAAGAAAGACATAAATTATCGAAGTGGCAGGAGGAGAAACTTTTGATATGTAGACACCCAGATATTGTTTTAATGGCAACTTAAATCCTTGACCACCCTCATTGGAGAGGTTGAGATCCAACTAGAGTGAGAAGCTTGGTGGCAGGTTGAGAAAAAAATTCAATGAGAAAACAGGTCAAATTTTTGGAATCAAATTTCCAATAAGAAAAAGAAGATATAAATTTTTTTGATAAGTGAAAAAGAAGAAATAAATAATTAAGAAGATCCTCCAATTAGGTAACTTGCAATAGGAGACCGAGACAATACAGTGTCACTTTGACTAACAATTCTGCCTGTATAAATAAACAAGAAGACTAAACCAAGATATGGTGTGGGAAATTAAGAAGCCCTGCCTAGAGGGTAACAAAGACAAAACACGACAAAGCTAAAATGTGGCACGTGGAGAAATTATGTACCGGTTATGCCTCATCATAATCACCCAATATCAGAAGATATATATATTTCTCTTCGTTCCATTAATAGTAAAATCTATATTCTGGTGAACTACTACTAAAATCAGAATATGAGAGCTTGTCAACTCTTCCTGTACTAAATTACAGCTTAAACTTAATCACCTAAGTTGTACTTTTCTACAAAACTAACAATTTAACCACACCCATTTAAATTCTTATATAATTACTCTGTTAATAAATATTGTATAAAGCAATTATTGTGCTGAGCTCATCTAAGCAGTTTTATGCTGTATCAGTAAAACCTTAGTAAATGGGAGCGAGCGACATGCTTCAATGTAGGAAAGGACAATAAGACCCGATCACTATGAAAATACTATACACAATAGGTACGAAGCGTCATATAACTAATATAGGGAGGAATTGAAATTACCTCAAAGACAACTGCAAAAAAACAGTGAAAAGAATTTCTATAGACAATGTACGTGTATATTTAAGCTATACCAAACATTGTGTCACTAACAATACCTCTTGGCATTTCTTCCCACAAAAGGATGGACAATTGGATTCACCGTGTATTGCATCATTCCCCTCGACGCAAAGTAGATGATCTACAACAGCAAAACATTTAAGTACTTAAAGCCACGACAACCCCTTTAGAAGTAAAACAGAGAAGAAAATGGGATCCCAAGCACAATAAACAAATTGAAGCAAGCTGAAATGAAGTAAATACATTTTTCCTCACACAAGCAGCACATGAGTAGTGTAGAGACAGGTATAGCATGATTATCATCCTTTTGACATGTATTCCCACCGAAGGTCCCACAAAATTTGCACGAACAATACACACAGCGCCAGTCACCAGAAGGGAACTTCTGCAATGCAAAGAAAAATAACATATTCCAATTTATGAGTAAATATCAGATAAAGATGTATTTAATGTACATAAGAATGAAATATCTTAATCGTCAGCTGAAATGCATTGACTGAATTATTATAATTGACTTAATGTTCTATATATTAATTACATTTGATATGATTTATAATTGTGAGATATTAAATGAATTGAAAAAAACTGACCGAGCAAGAATTCAGCAAAGGAGCTCAACACGGGAGCACTCCCAAGAGAATACACAGGACACACCAAGTGGCCAATAAAATTTCAAGCTATCCACAAAATACAGGATGCCCGCATATTAACAATCACACTCATGAGCCCAAAAAGATACACAGAAATTGGAATTTTGTGATTGAGAGACAAATCCCTCAAGGATATCCTATTTTCCTCACACCGCAATCCCCACCATGATGCATGTTATAGAATATATAATCAAAGACCACAAGAATCAAGACACCGCAAGCACAAACTAGGCAAGAATAAGGGCATCTACTTTAAATATCCTATTCCAGAGACGGTTCATTGCATCACAAGAAACAACACCCCCCCAGCTGGAAATTGCCATGAGTAACAAGGAAAAACAAGAGTAAACCCTTAGACATTACATGAAGGAAGAAAGATAAAGACAGATTAAAATTGTTTGTTTATGTAATGAAAAATGACCTACAAAACTAAGAAAAGAATGAGGAGATGCGCATCCATACTTGCATATCTAAACAGCTTTGATGGAATGTTGAGGGACAACCATCACAGCAAATCAAGTTCCCACCATCTCCGCACTTGTTGCACGTATCATCATTTGGGTCATCACCTTTGATATCAACATGATGGAAGCCAATACTCCTAGACTCCTCTTGCTTATGCCAAGAGTCTAGCAAGCATTGCAGCAGGGAATTTCCAGATTCCAAATATATGTGTTGAAATGGCTGAGACAGTTTACTTCCAGCATGAGACTCAAATTTTGACATGGAGATGATTTCATCACAGCAGCCACAGTGAATGCCATCTCTGGTGATCTTGCCATCAAGCATTACTCTTTTCTTTCTACGGCTCATATATTGCACCATCCCACTCAGAGGAACAGTTCCTAAATCAATCATCCAAGTAAGAAGACTGCGTTTCCCATTATATGGAATAAAGCCTTCGCTGTCCAACCCCTTCTGGGAGCTACGAGCCAAAAGAGGACATCGCCTCCTATCTTTTCTATCTTCCTGATTTGATCTTCGCCTGGTTGGTTTTGCAGATGAGTTATCTTGTTCCCGGTGCAACAATTTTCCATTCATTCTTCTGTTTTGTGACTTATTCTCCAACTTCATGGAAGAATTAGGTTTCTCTTCGTCACTTGAGTCGCTGATGTTCTCTTTTGCATTTTTACGTTTTGCTGACTTCTTTCCAGTTGCTCCTTTGTGTTTCTTGTTTCCACCTATCCCCTGTTGATTTTCTTGCATCTCCTTTTTCTTCTGTGTCATCCGATATAACTTGCTAATAACCTCCTCTGGGATCTGAGAGAACGCAGTAATGGCCTTACTATCAGCCTCACCTTCTTCAACTTGCTTTTTGAGTACACGGTAAGCTAAGGTGACTGACCAACAAGTCCTTCCCTTAGGATCAACATATACTGAATCCAGGTAATCCCTACTTTGCCTGGGCCTAAGTTCAATTGTCCAGCCTGCACCCTTCAGCATATCTATGATTTGCTCCTTCAGTAACTGCTTTTCGGTTTTTAATCCTCCTCCTTTCTTGTCATTGTCTTTTTTTGTTTTGAGCTTTGCCAGAATGGCATTATTCCCTGCGTGAACAGAAAGAGTGCTTGGTTTACTTCCCTTGCCGCTCTTAATGATTCTTTTGGCCTTTGATTGATAATCCTTCTTCTTGGTCCCAGTTTCCTTCTCCTTGTCATCACTATCCACATTCAATCCCCTATTCTTTTCCCCATTTTTCTCTTGCACTTTCGGCGGTCTTCCACGCTTTTTTCGTTTTTTCCTTGCAGTGCCATCATCACCATTCCCCTTCAACCCCCCAATTTTCTTTTCCACCTTGAAAGGTCTTCCATGCTTTTTAAATTTTTTATTTGGCCTGCCAATCATCTTATCACTTTCATCCTTTTCCTTCTTCACTATTTTCTTGTCTGAGTCTGACTGAACACTTCCATTCTTCCTTTTCCCACCCAAACTACCTCCATGTGGCACCCCATCACCTGCTTTTTCACCACCATTCTCTTCTTTTACTCTAGAACGTAGAACCCTACGAACCACCCCAAAAGACATCTCATAAGCCTTCTCTTTATTCGACCCACCATCCCCGTCCCCTTCAGAACTCTCTACCTTCATCCTTTTCCCGCCCCGTTTCACACCCCCACAGTTAGACCTATCAGTATTATTATCAGCATTGGCATCCACATCTGATGATCCAATTTTCCCCTCCTCATTTTTTCTTTTTACAGAACATAATGACAAGTCTTTAACATCATCCAACTCAACCTGCATTTCTTTATCCCCATCACATTCAGAACCCTTCAACCTTCTCTTTTTCCTCCCTCGACGCTGTCCCCCTGATTTTCCCCCAATTGTTTTAGCATGCTCTTCATCACACCCACTTTCCTTCGCCTCCATTTTTCTCTCTGGAGAAGAAACCATCCCCCCTTTCTCAGAACCCGAACCGTTCGGCCTCAAACCCGACCCTTCCTCCTCCTCAGTACCATCATCTGCGTCTGATTCGACTCTACCCTTCTCCATCTTCACTGTCAAATCACTGGATCCAAAACCCTCTTTCATCTCATCAACACCTTCAAATCCACAAACCCTAATTCAAAATCTTCACACATCAGCCAACTCAAACTCAACCAAAACACACACATGCAAACACACACACCCACACAAAATCAACCTAATATAAAGCCTTCAACAGAGCACCCTCAAATTCAAACCAAATATATATATACACACACACATATCACCACTCTTCTTCAATCAAATCAAACAAAAAATCAAAAACCTAAACTGTAAAACCACAAAATAAGCCAAAAAATTCAAAGAAGCTATCACAAAAATCAGAGATAAATCTTACCACAGTCAAAGAGAAACCATAATCAGAAGACGAACAGATCAAGGATGGAGAGTATAGACCCAAGAATCGAAGCAATGGCGTTTGGAAATCGGACCGGAAAGAGAAAATAGAGGGGTTTTAGAGAGAGAGAGAGAAAGAGAGGGGTTTAGAGAGAGAAAGAGAGGAGAGAGATTGGGGATTTTGTAATTTAAGTAGCGCATGGTTTATCGAGGGCTTAACCTTTTGTACGTTTTTTTTTTGTTTGTGTGTGTGTGTTACTGTGTGTATTAGTGTGTGTGTGTGTTACTGTGTGTATTAGTGTGTGTGTGTTACTGTGTGTATACATTGACTTAGGAGTAATTTCCCTCCATTGCGTATCTCTCAAATTTTTCGGAAAATCAAATACTCCGTACTTATTAGAAGCTGCGTATGCATAGGATTGGATTAACCTAAGACCTCAATTTAAATTAAAAAAACAAATCCTAGGACTTCTCGCTGTCTTATGGTCTATTTGGTGATCCACTGTGGTCGACCTCATGTGAGCTCGAATAAGTCTCTCGCTGACCTCTGACTATTTTAATCTTGAGCCTGTCTTTTTCGGACACGTGGTAGTGCTTATGTGGGTTTTTCCTTTTTTTTTATTTATTTTTCCGGAGGATGGTGTTTTTGGTGTATGCAAAGAAAAAAATAACAACTTGTTTGTAGGGCCGTAAATCAGTCAAGTCGAGCCGAGCCACATTTTATAATATTCAAACTTATTTATTTATTAAATAAATTTAAAAATTATATTCAAATTTGGTTCATTTATTAAACGAATGAATCTGAGTCGAGCATTAGTTTTAGCGAATCAAGCTCAAGTCAATTCACGAACGGCTTGGTTCAGTTATAGCATATATTACTCTTGTCAATAGTCACCTAGATTAGATTATTTGTTAGAGATTAGGATTTTTGATAATTTTTAATATAATAATAATATTGTGCTTAATATGTTTGTTGGGTAAAAACTTTGTCCTATATTAGATTAAATTTATGTAAAGTAAATTAGGTTTTAGATATGTTAAAATTTTATATTATATATTACATAATATAATAATTTATAAGACATATATATAAATATATAAGTGAGTTTTTAATAAGCCTTGTTCACGAGCTTTGTTCGCGAATATTTTCGAATCAAGCTCATACTTGTTTGAGTTTGGTTCATTTATAAAAGCAAGCTTCAAAATTTTGATCGAGTTTTGTTCATTAATTAAATAAACAAACGCGAGTCAAGTTTTTATCGAGTAGAACTCGAGTTGTTTGCCGAGCGTTTGGTTCATTTACAGCCCTACTTGTTTGATATTCTCTTTGACAATTGCTATCAAGAATTCCGGGAAAAAAAAAATTTATTATGAAAACAAGAAAATAATATTTTTCGGAAACATGTATTTTTGTAACTGAGTTTTTTTAAACCAGCTCCTTTTATCCCATAATCTACTCTATTTGTGTAAATATAAAAGAAGGGTTTTACATTTCATTACAGTTTAAAAGAAGAATGTTATGTTTCAAATTAGATACAAGTTGTAATAATGATAAATCACTCTGGTCACTCAACTAATTTTAGTAAGATAATAAAAGCTTGTCACTCAACTAATTTTAGTAATTTTAATAATAAAAGGAGAGGATGTCTGTCCTCACATAACATAATCTTGCATAAAAGAACAATAAATGAGTCTCCGTGCAATGATATTACATATAATTTTTACAGTAAGATTTTATGTCAATAACTCTTATTTTGTGTCATAAATATTTGATTTTTTTTAACTTGACTTTGATAGTGGAATAAAATATAACACTGTCGCAAACATTGATTCTGAAACGAGAATTCCATGGAATTTTTTGGTTCAATTTTCTGAGTTCAAACAAAGTTTGTAGGTATTATTTTTTAATTTTGTTGAAAGTTTCTAGATATATTTTTTGAAAACTAAAGTAAAATATATATGTCAGCTTTTTTGTTTTCAGATAATTGAACATTAAAAACTATACAAAAAATTATGTTGGTTCAAGGTAATAAAAGACCTATTTTAGGATAATTCAGTTGACTTATAGTGTCTATTTTTAAATCATCGTCCTATATACTTTTTTCCTTGGGTTTTTTTTATTTATTTAAATCCTAGTATTATGAAAGAATTTTGATATTAGTCCTATTTTAGAAAAACATTTGAGATTGATCCCATTTTTACTAATTTAGGTTAATCAACTAACCTTCAAAATTAATTTTAAAAAATATATATTTTCATATTCCACAATTACCCACCAAATATTTTTTAAAAATTTGGGTAAATTACACTTTCACCCCTCTAGATAAGATATATTATAGGTTGACCCCTCTAGAATGGATAATTACACTTTCACCCTTTAGTTTGGTTTTTTGTAACAGTTTCCCCCCTCCCTCATTATTCCGGCAAGGTCAACATTGGTCAAAGATGAAGTCATCCATTTTTTAGATGAGAAATGACTATGTTACCCCTGACTTGATAAAATTACATTTTTACCCTCAATTTATTTATTTATATATATATATATATATGCATATACACTTGTATATACATATATATATGCCCACCACCACCACCATAGCCCCTCCGCGCGCCACCACCATAGCCCCGCCGATTCCCCTAAACCCTAGATCCATATACACTTGTATATATATATGGTTTGACCATCACCCATATCCCCACCGCCGCCACTACTACCACCACCCCACCGCCATACACTCCCCCAAACCCTAAATCCATATACACTTGTAAATATATATATGGTTTGACCCACCACCACCACCACAGCCCCACGTCTCTCCCCCACCACTGCCCCACCTTACACTCCCCCAAAAACTAGATTCCAACACCCCCTAGAAAAAAACATATTAATGAAACAATTGCAGGTCTTAACCAAGCCTAAGTGAGTTTGTTTTGACAGGTATGAAATGGGATATGGGTCTTGTACTATTGGCAGCTTAAATTATTTTGTATCTGTCTGTGAATTTGTTGTGTGTTTTGGGGTTTTTAGGAACTTTTACAAAAATATATATGCATATATATATTCACAATAATTATGTGGGTTTTGTGATAAGTGGTTGTTCTTTGGCAAAAACACCAATTTTTTGTGTGTAATTTTTGTTATGTGGGTGGTGGTGGCAAAGGAATAAACAAAAAAGAAAATGTATTGAGAGTTAGGGTTCAAAGGGTAATTAAGTCATTTATTATTTACTTATTTAGTTATAATATATCTATATTTAGTTATACAAAAATCATAAAAGGACATGGGTGATTTGGTAATTCACTATTCTCGGTGACCGTTGATGGGATTGAGGGGGTGAAAGTGTAATTATCCATTCTAGAGGATGTCAACCTGTAATGTATCCTATCTAAAGGGGGTGAAATTGTAATTTACCTTTTTTTTTTTATCTCTCTCCACAGTTCCTTTTTCTCTCTTTCCTTCTTAAGTAAACCCTAAGACTATGTTTGGTATGCATAAATGGAATGGAATGCAAGTGGGAATGGAATGAAATAACCATTTTCATTATATTGTTTGGTTATAAATACGAAACACTTTAGGAATGAAATGAACTTAAAAGAAAATTTCTCAAAAATACTCATCTTAGTGATAAATATATAATTTTAATCAAATAATATTACTTTGTAATTTTTTTATAAAAAATGGTGAAATGTAACAAAAATAGTAGTGACGAACAATGAAGGTGGTCATGGCGGTGGCAGCGGCGGAAGGTGATGGTGGTGGCCTTGGTGGGAGTGGTTTGTTTACATGAAATGTGAAAGGGTTGTTTTAGTCATTTTATATTTTAAAAACATTCCTTAAGGAATGTAATGGTCATTCCATAGGTTTACTAATATAATGATTTTTCTATCCAAGGAATAGATTTTCATTCCTTGGAAATGACCATTCTCATTCAACAAAACATATTAAACAAATGAATAGAATGCTTAGAATTAATGGGCATTCCATTCCATTCCACTCCTACATACCAAACATGACATAACTCTTTTGGTTATGTTGGAAAATAGTTTTGAAAAATAAAAAATTTAAGCAACTTTGTGCTTAAATAAATATGGGACCCGGACTCCGAAATAAACGGGACTAAGTACCAACGTATTCTCCTTGGTGAGGAAATCAATTTA
The DNA here is from genome assembly GCA_963922005.1 of Cornus suecica. Taxonomy (NCBI): domain Eukaryota; kingdom Viridiplantae; phylum Streptophyta; class Magnoliopsida; order Cornales; family Cornaceae; genus Cornus; species Cornus suecica. Next base: position 78,251,148 of record OY998239.1, read on the forward strand.
GTATAATCACATGTTCAAAACTATTAAGTATTGAATGAAAAATTATATCTCAAAGTGACTCATTGAGCTTAGGTTTGAAAGTAATTTGTCCCACATTGGAAATAAAGTAAACTAGTAAGGTGTTTTTATATAGTTACATTGACTTGAGGGTTTGAGTACCCAGAGGCATGGGAGAAAGACTGAAGCATACATGAACCATGTAGGACCATTAGACCATCACACACGCACCGCCCGCCCCGTCCGAGCAAACATTGCAACTACAGTTATATAGTTTCAATACATTTTCAAAGATTTGTGTCTGTTATTTCATGGTTGTTTATGTTTATAAATAGCTCACCCCGCATGTCATTTTTTGATATCTTCTAGAGGATTTCTCCTTTTCATTGTTTTTTTTTCTCTGCATATATACATATATATATATATATTAGGGTTCTACAGTTCGAGTACAAATACATAATTGTGTTTGTTGGTTTGTGGAGATTGGAGTACTACTTCTCCAGAGTCGAAATCCATTATATCTTGGGAGACAATTGCTTGTACACTTTGAGTACCGGAGATGGAACAAAATTATCTTAAGGACACTGAGATATACAAGGCTCGGATTTTCTATTGAATTACTATTCCTTTATGTCAACTATACTGTGAGTTCCTTATTTCATGTTTCAATTTGTTTGCTTATGTTTTTGAATCTGTTTTGCAAATCTATTGTGCTTCTGCATGTTTTGAATCTGTTTCATACAGTTTGTTTATCATATACATATATATACACCGTGTATACGAAACAATTTAGGGTTAACATCATTTACACCCCCTGAGGCTTGCTTTAACTTCAATCACACCCCCTCAGATTTGAATATCTTCAATTACACCCCTCGGGTTTGATATTCTCATCACTTACACCCCTTTAACGATGACATCATCCTAACCTTTTTTGTAAATACCTAAATTACCCTCAATGTAAATCCTAGAGCTGTTTGAAAATAAGGATATGTAATTTTATCAATTTAACCCCCTCCAATAATTTAATAATTTAATTTGTATTAAAATTTCAAAATATATATAAAATTCGAAAAAATATATATATTAAAATTTGAAAAATATTATAAATTCGAAAATAAATATAAAATTAAAAAATATATAAATTTCGATTTTTTTATAAAAAAACATATTAAATTCAAGACAAATATATAAAATTAAAAAAACCATATAAAATTCAAATAATATATATTAAATTTCGAAAATAAATATAAAATTTGTAAAAAACATAAAAAATTTGAAACAAATATATAAAATTCAATATAAATTTCATAAAAATATATATTAAATTTCAAATTTTTTTATTAAATTCAAAAATAAATATAAATTAAAAAAACATATAAAATTCAAAACCCCCAACACCAACCCCAAATATCCACACACAAATATTTATTTTTTTAATTTATGAATAAAAATTAAATCCTAAAACCCCCAACCCAACCCCAAATATTTAATTCTTACAAACACATTTAATTTTTTTGAAAACTAATTTTTACAAATAAATATTTAATGGGTTATTTTTACAAATAAATAAATCTCTCCCTCTCTCACACACACACACCCCTGCACACATGCACACACACACATATATATATAGATTTACACCATCATCCGTCGCTGCCCCCCTCCCACCACCGCCCTCTATTTTTGACCAATTTTTGAAAAAATTATTTCATCCGCGGTTGTTGCTTGTGGTGGTGGTGGTGGTAATGGAGGCGAATGGTGGTGGTGGTGGTGGTGGTTGGGGTTGAAGTGTTTGGTTCGAGGGTTAAATTGATTTAAGGGGGTGTTTGGTTTAGGGGTTAAATTGGTTTATAGATTAAATTAATTTAAGGAGTGTTTGGTATAAGGGTATTTTAGACATTTCACACCATGAGGAGTGTAATTGAAGTAAAAACAAATCTTAGGGGATGTAAATGAAGATAACCCAACAATTTACATATCTATATATATAACAGTGCATGCTTATTATAGATAACATGTTATTTGTCGGATGTAGTGATCCATTCTTTTGCATGGGGACTTAAAATTCTTATGGATATCACACTCCTCATGTTTTTGTGCAAACAAGGGTATTTTCTCTCAAAATATATATTTCACAATTGATTAGGGAAAAAATAATTTCGATCTATATGTTCTCTCATCAAACCCTAAAAACAAAATAAGCCCATAAAAAGGGGGAGGGAGAGAGGAGAAACAAAGGTTTTGCACCATAAATTCCATGTTAACCCACCACAAAATTCCATCATCAACCTTAGGGATGATGTTAATGGAGACGGGTAGGTGATGGTATGGAGTTGGTGAAGTTCTTGGACAACTAACTGGTAATGTTCTGGGTTCATACCATGGTGAGTGGCTTTGGTAGGGTTGAGGTCTTCATTTTTCTTGAAAGGAAATGTGATGAAGAACTCTGGGTTTTTCCACAGAGGATGGTTACATTTGGTAAGGAAATAGGAATGGGAATCAGCACAGGAAGTTTGGATAATAGACTCTCTGAAGGAGGATACAGTGTCAAGGGAGAACATGTTAGGTCTAGTAGTCCAAGGAAGGAAGTAATTACGAAACTTCAATCCTTTTGTCATCCAAGAGATTCTGATGAGTTTCTGGAGAATGTCAAACCCGATAAGAATATCTTTGTTTGGAAGTTAAGAACCAAGGACTTGATGTTTGACAGTATATCCAGGAAACAACTGGAGGATGATAGGTTTACTCTTGAGGGTAATGGCAAAAGTTTCACCATTGGCGGCAGTGAAAAGGTAGTAACATTTCTGCCAGTAAGACCTAGGAAGGATGGATGGATTAATAATAGTCGATGCTGCTTCAGTATCAAAGAAGGATATAACAGGGATAGGTTTGACATATTTGTCCGGAAGAATATGGATTTGGGCAAGGGGTTGGATTAGCAAGGATTGGGCTAAAGAAAATTCCACAGAGAAAAGGTTATGAGGATAATCAGCTCCAGACTCAGAATCTTCTGAAGAAGTGTCCTCAGATTCTGATGAGGCAGCAGAGAAAGCCATGATAGTGTCAGCATTGGCTTCATCATCTATAGAAAAGAGGGATTCAATATCTGCATCTTCTTCATCATGCGGGAGGATCTTGGAAATAGAGTGTACCAATTTTTCTCTAGCAACTTTGTTTGGACATTGTTTGGCATAGTGGCCTGGTTGTCTATAGATGTAACATCTGTCAGATTTACGCTTGCCACGAACATGTTTTTTGCGAAAGAATCGCCATTTCTTTCGTCTAGAAATCTAGCTTGGGAAAGAAGAGGATCTATTGGGTTTCCACTTCTTGAAATGCTTAGTTTTCTTTGTATAAGGATTGCAGGAACAAGACTTGTCGGATTTGCACTTGATGAGGAGTTCAGATCGATCACAAGCTTTTCCCAGAAGCTTTCCTTGTTCATGAAGTTTTTTAAAGAACTTCTGGTGGCTGTAGAGCTTCTCAAGGGATTGGAGAACTTGTTGGTAAATGGAACCAAGGGATGTGTTGTTCAAGGCCATGTTCTTGGTTTGAAGAAGTCTGGATGTTTCATTTCCAAGAGGTTCTGGAAGTGAGTTGAGAAAAGATTGTTTAAGATTAACATCATCAATACCACCAAGAACATAGAATCGTTGGGACATTCGAAGAAAATGGGTCTCCAAATCTTTGCGCTTAAATGAACAGCACCTCATACTCAGGAATTCTTCACGAACAACACTGAGCAGGCCATCAGAGGAACCAAGAAATTCATTGTGTAAGACATCAATGAAAGTAGAGATAGTTGGCAGTTGAACAAGCTGGAGGTGTCTGTACTCTCCTAGAGCTAGGTACCATTGGCGGAGGCGACCAATGAATTTTTCCACAGAACAGATCAGGACTGAGCGAAGTTTAGCATTGGGAGCAAACATCTGTGCAGTGCACCAAACATGGATCTCATAGAACTTGTCCAGCCATTTGGAATGGGGGATTTCATGAATAGAAAACCCATTATGAGATTGAGTCTGAGATGAAAAAGTTTGCTGAGGATGTATCGGAGGAGGAGGAGGATCCTCAACTTCTTCAACAATAGGATCAACATCAGGTGGATACTGAGGGTTGGGATCAACCATATGGATAAAAGAAGCAGTGTGTGCTTCGACAGTTTCAGTCACAGAGTCAGAATCAGATTGGCCTTGGGGGAGGTTAGCCAACTTTAGTAAAATTTCTGAGATAGGGTTATGGAGTTGAGAATCTTCAGGCTGGAGCATGAACTGAACTGGAGATTTGCCTTTGGGATCAGAAGATGTAGAAGGTGTATGTATTAAATGTTGTAAAGATGGGGCAAGAATAGGTTCTGAGACATGTGGTGTGGAGGTGCTTGGAGGTGGTGGTGGAACCGAATGTTTTTTTATCTGTAAGTGTGGTAAGGAGGGAGGTAAGGAAGGAGAGGTAAATAGGCTAGGCTGTCCAGGTGGTGCAACATATAAAGGTTGAGACATAGGTTGGGATGTATAAGTCAGGAAAAGGGGTGAGGAGTCAAAGAAATCAGGAGGACTGATCTGTTTTTGGGTTTGTTGAGCTTACAAGGACTGCAGTCGTATTTTCAAGTGTTTCATTTCAGCATCTTTGTGGAGAAAGGCTGAAGTGAAGGTTTGGTTGGAGCAGGCCATCTGGAGAAATTCACCATGAAGACCTTGCATCTTCTGCTGGAGATCATTGATAAGGAGTTCCAAAGAGGTGAGCTTTCGGTGGAAAGTGTTTTCCAAAAACTGTTGGGAGTGTGAAATCATTTGCAAGATTTTGTTCTGGGTTAGGGCATTGGCAGATTGCCAATTGATAGCCGCTTCGGTGGAAGTGACAGGTTTGGTAGATCCGTCTGAGTGGATGACATGAGGGTCTGGGATCTTGTGGTGATGAGTTGTTTTTTCTTGAGGATCATGGTAGGAAAGAGGAGGAAAGTCTGCTTCTGTCCATGATGATGAAGGAGAAAACATGTAACAGGGAATAGATGCGGGTTGAGTCGGTGGTGGTGATGGTTTTGGAGTACATGGTTTATAGGGTAGTTTACAAATTGAAGGAGAAGGCTTAGGTTGTGGTGTTCTGGATTTTCCATAGGTAACATAAAAATCAAATTTTCCAGAGGGTTCACCAAGAAGGTCTACAGTGGGATCACCATTTTCATATCTTTCTTTTAAACATTGCTGAGATGACTTTTTATTTCTTTTGGGCTCATCCTCAAAGTCATACAGACAGTCATCACAATCACAAGCATAAAAAAACTTGTGTCCAGTGACAGGGTCTTGGAAAAAATAGACTGGGTCTCCAGAGGATTGGAAATAGTTAATTGAAATTTGGTTTTGAAAAGCTGAAGGAGATATCATGTTAATCTCGGGGTGACGTGATGAAAATATAGGAAGGGAATTTGGAGAAGGAGTATTTGGCTTGGGAAAAGAGATCTCAACGGAGCCATCAGGTTTGGTGGTGAAAGTAGGATTGATGGACTGAACTGGTTTCGGGTGTTGATGTGTTTTCTCATAAGCTGTAACCCATGATTCTGGGAGCAGCTTAAGAAGCTCGGGTCTGGAGAGCTACTTGGGAATATGGGAACAAGTTGCTTGATGGGTGGTGTTTATGTCAAGCAGGAGCGCATCATTGGAGGCAGATGATGGTAAGTACATATCCATGGCATGATTTTGCAGTCGGTATGCCATCTGATAGTGGAGGGTAGCAACATAAGTGGTAGAGACAGTAGAGGCGCCACCAATCTGGATCTGGACCTTCAAGGCACTAAGCAGATGTGGATCTGCTAAGGGCATGTTGAAGTTTGGGAAAAAAGTAAACACTACCGTGCCATCATTTAAGGTAGTTTGGACAGTTGCTATGCAGACATGCTGATAGTTGTTGAATTTGGTATCAACCAGAGCAATACGGGAGGTAACTGGGAGACCTTTTCGACCATGAAAAGATAGAGCAAGGCGAACAGCTCCGAAATGGAGATGTGTGAAGCCTTGTTGTTGCCACTGGCTAGGAAGGTCAGAAGGTAACTCGAGGGGAAATAATTGTTCTTGTTCAGTAGCAGGAATGAAACATTGGTCGAATCGAGAAGCTTACAGATATTCTTTTACTGAAGAAGGGCGAGGGGTTTGGAACAAACGGGTAACGGTCTTCTTGACTATATTGGTTGGTTTAACAAAAGTTGTGTAAAGATTAACCATAGAAAGGTCGGTGACAGGGACTTTGCTTGATTTATCAAGGTAGTCATACTCATATAAAGATTCAATGCGAGAAGAAGAAGAAGGTGAAATGAGGGATCTAGAACTAGAAGATCTGGACATAGACATAATGGAGGAAATCTGGGTTCATCAATTACTCATACTTACAATTATAATTCCCAAAACAGTTATTTAATTCAAACCAGATATGTTATACAAGAAGTGGTCTAGGCAGAGCATGATCTATGAACCAGTCATGCACCGTAACTCTCTTCAGGTTTGATTAGGTGACAATGAACATATATCAGTCCAAGATACAGAGGAAGATAACCCGAGCTAAACAGGCATGCACCAGCCTAAACGCTCAAGGGACTATTATCCTCAATAAATTAAAGCAATCTATGTTAATTGATTGAATGTCTGGATTTACCTGGACAGCTGTAACTCTCTTGATTGAATGTTTGTTGGGAAAATATCACATACCTCCTCTGAGGTTTAGTGATATTATACGCGATATTCCTAATGTTTTCAAATCGAGCAAATACCTCCCTTCAGGTTAGCTTCGTATCACTTTCACTCCCTCCGTTCAAAGTCAAACCCATCAACTCTAATTTCATGTGTGATTTTACCTAATTGCCCTTCATATTATATTATAATTTTATGGTTAATTTTAATAAACCCCCCTAAACTATTGAATTTCATATTGCCCCCATCCTAATGGGTAAATTACAGTTTCACCCCCTAAAATTCAAAAAAATATTTAAAAATTTAAAAAATATATAAAATTTGAAATATATATATAATTCAAATATATATATAATTTAAAAATATATAAATAAAATTCAAAAAAATATATAAAATATATAAAATTTTGAAAATATATATAAATTTTGAAAAAAATATAAAAATTGGAAATTTTTTGAAAAACATATATAAATTTTAAAAAATATATATAAAATTTGAAATAAATATATAAAATTATATATATATATAATTAGAAAAAATATATTAGAAAAAGAAGTGCTTAGGATTTGATAGACTTCTCACCCTTTGCACAACAAACATTAGAATTTGAATAAAGTATAAATTAACACATTCCTGTAATGTAACCTCTACAAATATATGCATGTTTGAATTTGCAAAATCAATATTATTTTTTATCTTTAAAGTGAGTAAGTACATTTCCGAATTGAGATTATGAAGAAAAGAAGAAACCCATTTGAGATTATGAAGAAAATAAGAAACCCATTTCGAATTTATATATTTTTTCCGAATTTTATATATTTTTTTGAATTATATATATATTTCAAAATTTATATATTTTTTAGAATTTTATATATTTATTTCGAATTAGATATATATATTTTGAAATTTATATATGTTTTTTGAAATTTATGTACATTTTTTCGGAATTTTATATATATAATTCGATATATATATATATATATATATATATATTTTTTTTTTTTTTTTTTTTGCAAAACAACAACATTCCAGCACCAAACAACACATTCCAGATTATGATGACTATCCTTACCAAATTTAAGCTCAAAGGGCTTGACATTGTGGAGCACTCACCGTCACGGGTAAAATTTCAAAATACATGGATTTTTGGAGCCTAATGTATATATACGCAGGAGGCAATTTTTCAGATTAATGTGCCATGAAAAAGGAGAATTTAATTTTTCTTGAGGTACTGACAAAACTACCCTTGCTAGTTTGACCGGCGGTGATAAAAAAACTAAAGTTTGATTACCGATCAAAATGCACAAAATAAACGGTCATACGATGATACTTACATGCACAAAAGTGTAACCTGAACGAATATATACACATGTTACTCATTTTGTGTGCTTAAAATTCTTGTTAGTAGTACTCATGGTTGCATGAATGCTTGTTTCTTTCTAATAGGAAGTCACACAATCGGAAATCCGCGTTCAGGCAAAGGCTGAACAATCAAGCTAGCAACGGGCACAACGATGGCAAAGTGTTGGGTTTCTGACGGATTTATTTAATATCATTACCAACTCATTTAAAAATTATTAATACCAAATTCACTCCAAACTCATGACAGATTATAATTAATAATATCATTACCATTCTTTTGAATTAAACGTGTTTTATTGCAATACCCGATGGTAGCCGTAATCAGTCAGATTACGCAGCCCAGTCGCACACGCGATGCGCGAGGTCCCGTGGTGACCAGTACCTCTTTGTCATGGACTTTGTCACTCCTACAAAGTTCGATAATAACTACTACTACAAGAACTTGTTGGCTTCAGAAAGAACTGCAGGAGGTGGGAGTGTGATTCCTTAAAAATATGAGTACTTGTGTGTTGAAATGAGAATTGAAAGGGACGAGAACAGTGTCTTATGAAGCAAAAAGTCAATAGATTTTTCCAAATACTTTATGATGGGTGCCCCATTAAACTTAGACATGATTTGGGCATGTGTTTCCAATTCTAATCTTGATCAAACATTCTTGTCACACTAAAAGAAAATAAAAAAATAAATTAAATTAGAAGATCAACCAATTGTCAATAGAGTCTATTATTATCTTGTGTTGACAAGAGTCTTGATTTATTCAACTTTAACAAAAATGTTAATTAATAATTCTAGAAGGTGATTTTTGAGACTAAGAGGAAGGGTATATAACTTTAAGTTTAGGTGATAATACATGGAAAAGGATAATTAATTATTATTTATTAACTTATCTTGAGATATAACATATGTTAAATTTATACTTAAAATAACTTTTTTACATATGGATAAGTTATGTATTGGAATGTGTGTTAGGAGATTTAAGAAGATAAAAATAATAAACTTTAATTCATGAGAGGAGGGTTTACCGTTGTTTGGTGGGGTTACGGGAAAAAAAATATGTATATTTTTATTTGTAAAATATTGCAATTTGCAACCAATTTGTTTTATTAAAGGGACACAATTTTGACTAATCAAGTAATCATACATAACACCAAAGGGCACAAAAAAATAAAAGAAATAGGATAATAATGATAATTATTGTAGTGTATATAGATTTTACATAAAGGCTACCATAACTTTTAGGGTTAATAGCAAAAAACCCCCTTAACTATACCCTCTCTTTAACTAAACCCCCTAGTGTGCACTAAACCCCCCTGAACTATACTTTTCATGCTGAAAACCCCCCCAAATTATAGTTTTTCTGCACAGTTATAACACCATTAAGTGAAATTGCACTGGGATCCCCTGAAGTTCTTGTTAATTTTGCTCGCCCCTTGATATTTCATTTTCCTTGCAATGACACTCTCTTAAAGGGGTGAAATGACCGGAATGCCCTTGTTTTGTCTCCCCTATTTTATGAAATAAATATTTAGGTGGTGAAATTACCTCCATGCCCCAAGATTAGAACTTTATAATATTTGGGGATATTTCCAAATATTTTTTTCAAAATAAAAGTTAAAGAAAAGAGGTTGGAAATATTTCAAAACTTTTAAATAATAATAATAACTAATTAATATGCATTACTTGAAGTGTAACTCTAATGAATATTTCAAAAGAAATAGAGTAAGGAGTTATAAATATTTTCATAATTTTTTTTAAAAAATAATTAATTAATATATATTAATTAAAATGTAACTCTAATGGATATTTCATAAAATATGGAGTAAAGATATAAGACAAATATATTTCGGCAAACAACAAGTGTTAACCCTTTAAAATAAGATTGTCAAGAACTTGTAACCCCTGAATTCATTTAAAATTGAATGGTCTAGTTTTTCGAATATTTATCAAGATAGAAATTGCATGTTGATCATTTATTTCTTAGTTTTCATTCAAATTTTTATTTTTGAATAGGTTTTTTTCTTGTAAGTATTATTATTATTAGTTACATAGTTGTCTTTCATCAAGCAACAAGCCACAATCATTATAGAGAATCTCATATGGCCAAATTTTGTTCAAAATATTTTCCTTAAATGAAGTTGAAACCTTACTAGAAACAGTGTATGACATAGAAATTCAAGTGAGTGACAAAATTGTTACCTTAAAGTTTCAATGTATATATGCGGTCGTAAAAAATTAGTTCTTAGAAAGTGACTAATTATTAGGTTGAAGATTTGGAATAGGAAGTCACAAAAATTGTTCTTAACGATTAACACTTGTTGCTTGCCGAAATATATTTGTCTTATATCTTTACTCCATATTTTATGAAATATCCATTAGAGTTATATTTTAATTAATGTATATTAATTAATTAATATTTTTTTAAAAATATGAAAATATTTATAACCCCTTACTCTATATCTTTTGAAATATTCATTAGAGTTACACTTCAAGTAATGCATATTAATTAGTTATTATTATTATTTAAAAGTTTTGAAATATTTCCAACCTCTTTTCTTTAACTTTTATTTTGAAAAAAATATTTGGAAATATCCCCAAATATTATAGGGTTCTAATCTTGGGGCATGGAGGTAATTTAACCACCTAGATATTTATCTCATGAAATAGGGGAGACAAAACAAGGGCATTCCGGTCATTTCACCCCTTCAAGGGGGGTGTCATTGCAAAGAAAATGAAATCTCAGGGGGTGAACAAAATTAACAAGAACTTCAGGGGATCCCAGTGCAATTTCAATTAACGGTGTTATAACTGTGCAGAAAAAATTATAGTTTGGGGGAGTTTTCAGCACAAAAAATAGTTCAGGGGGGTTTAGTAAGAGAGAGGATATAGTTCAGGGGTGTTTTGCTATTAACCCTAACTTTTAAGATCATGTTTTTATCAATATTCGTATTGTCTGATCTGATATATATATATATTTGTATATATATTTTTTTTTTAAAAAGAAAAAAGAAAAAAAAGAATTTGAAGATGGGGGATATATATAATACGAACCCAAGAAGTGGGCTTTGATCAAATGGAGCATGAAGCTTGGGCGGTTATTTTCCCTCCAAAAACCTCTCCACCAACTACATTATCAGCATTCCACTTGTCTTCCCCATTTCATCTTCTCCCCTAAACATATACAAACTTCATCTATATTCATCGGAAACCAACAATACACCACCAATATTCTAAGCTCAATCCAAGATAGCAACTTTGAACAAACCCATATCTCCTTCTCAAAGCTCTTGTTAGATTTATGCAAAAACAAGTCCCTAAGACCAGGACTACAAATCCAAACTCATTTAACCAAAATTGGATTGTCCAATGACACAAAAATCCGGAACCATTTGATCAATTTGTATTCCAAGTGTAGAAACTTTGGGTATGCACGCAAGCTGATCGATGAAAGTCCTGAACCGGATTTGGTTGCCTGGTCTGCTTTGGTGTCTGGGTATGCTCAGAATGGGCTCGGGGAAGATGCCCTTTTGGCGTTCCGTGAAATGCACTTGTTGGGTGTTAGGTGTAATGAATTTACGTTCCCGAGTGTGCTCAAAGCTTGCTCTATTGCCAAGGATTTGAATTTTGGGAAGGGGGTTCATGGGATTGTGGTTGTCACTGGGTTTGAAGATGATGTGTTTGTTGCGAATACGTTGGTTGTTATGTATGCGAAATGTGGCGAGTTAGGGAATTCGAGGAGATTGTTTGATGGGATTCAGGAAAGGAATGTTGTTTCCTGGAATGCGCTGTTTTCTTGTTATGTGCAGAATGATTATTTTGGAGAAGCAGTGAGTTTGTTTCAAGAAATGTTTTCGGGTGGAACCAAACCGGATGAGTATAGCTTGTCGAGTATATTAAATGCTTGCACAGGGCTGGAGGACATTGATCAGGGAAGTAAAATACATGCGCATTTGATAAAGTTTGGGTATAATTCTGATCCATTCTCCTTAAATGCACTTGTTGACATGTATGCAAAAGTAGGTAGTGTTCAAGATGCGCTTGTGGTTTTTGAGGAGAACGCAGAACCTGATATTGTTTCCTGGAATGCTATTATTGCTGGATGCGTTCTTCATGAATACCATAATTGGGCTTTGGAGTTGTTTGGGCAGATGAAACGGTCTGGAATTTACCCAAACATGTTCACCTTATCAAGTGCTCTGAAAGCTACTGCTGGCTTGAGGCTTCAAAATTTTGGTAGACAATTACATTGTAATTTGATAAGGATGAATATAGAATTAGATCCATTTGTGAGTGTTGGGTTAATTGATATGTATTGCAAGTGTGGTTCAATGAAGGATGCAAGGAATGTTTATGATTTGACGCCCGAGAAGGACTTAGTTACACTGAATGCTATGATATGCGGACACTCGCATAATGGGGATGATATGGAAGCACTTTCCCTTTCTGCTGAGATGTACAATAAAGGAATGGGATTCAATCCGACAACTTTGTTTACTGTCCTCAACTCTGCAGCTAGCTTGCAAGCTGTCAATGTTTCTGGACAAATTCATTCACTTGCTGAAAAATCAGGGTTTCAATCTGATATTTATGTTGTAAACAGCCTTATTGATTCATATGGAAAATGCGGTCATGTAGAAGACGCAATGAAAGTATTTAAAGAATGCCCATTCATAGACCTTGCTTCTTTTACATCTATGATCACGGCTTATTCTCAATATGGACAAGGAGAAGAAGCTGTAAAGCTCTATTTGAAAATGCAAGACATAGAGCTCAAGCCAGATCCATTTGTTTGTAGTTCTCTCCTGAATGCTTGTGCAAATCTATCAGCTTATGAACAAGGGAAACAAATTCATGTTATCATATTGAAGTTTGGATTCATATCAGATGTTTTTGCTGGGAATTCTCTTGTTAATATGTATGCCAAATGTGGAAGTATCGATGATGCCGAGCGTGCTTTCTATGAGATACCTGAGAAAGGTATTGTCTCATGGTCTGCAATGGTTGGTGGACTTGCTCAACATGGGCATGGAAAAGAGGCCCTCAAGTTGTTCAATGCGATGCTTAGAGATGGTGTTTCCCCCAATCATGTAACTTTAGTCAGTGTTCTTTGTGCATGCAACCATGCAGGTTTAATAACTGAAGCAAAGCAATATTTTGGATCAATGAAAGACATGTTTGGGATTGAACCAACACAAGAACATTACGCTTGTATGATTGATCTCCTCGGCCGATCTGGAAAACTGGATGAAGCGATGGATCTTGTAAATAAAATGCCATTTGAAGCCAATGCCTCTGTTTGGGGGGCACTTCTTGGGGCAGCGAGAATTCATAAGAACACTGAGCTAGGCCAACATGCTGCCAACATGCTTTTCACTCTTGAACCAGAAAAATCCGGTACCCATGTTCTTCTTGCAAACATATACGCATCAGCAGGCATGTGGGAAAATGTCGCAAAGGCGAGAAGACTGATGAAAGACAGCAATGTGAGGAAGGAACCAGGAATAAGCTGGATTGAGGTGAAAGACAAAGTATATACATTTATCGTTGGAGATAGAAGCCATTCTAGAAGTGAGGAGATATATGCAAAGCTTGATGAGCTGAGTGACCTGTTGAATAAAGCTGGATATGTTCCCATGGTAGAGATTGATCTCCATGATGTGGAACGAAGTGAAAAGGAGCTTCTTCTTTCCTACCACAGTGAGAGGCTTGCTGTGGCTTTTGGGCTGATTGCTACTCCATCTGGAGCTCCCATTAGGGTGAAGAAAAATCTTCGGGTCTGTGTGGACTGCCATACTGTATTCAAGTTCATTTGTAAAATTGTTTCCAGGGAGATTATTGTTAGAGACATAAATAGATTTCATCATTTTAAAGATGGATCGTGTTCTTGTGGGGATTACTGGTAATTTTAATCTAGGATCAGTGCTATCCTTTGCAGTAGAAGAATTTTCGATGCTTATTGTTGACCCATTCTCTAAGTGAAAAGGTGCAGACTGCTACATTCAGAAATGGTGATTTTTGTTTCGACACTCGTGCTTTTTGTAGTGAGGATTTCAGAATATGTTCACGTCACCATAGGACATTCGGTACCTTTAAAACAAGTTGAGGGTTTAGAACCTGTGATCCTAAGTGATCAGGAAAAGCAGTATACACCCCAGATTCTTCTCATGCCCTGAAAATCACGTTTTGCCCAATGCCCTGTTGGTTTTTGTGGAGGTGATGAAAATTTACTTTTTAAAATTCAACATTTTGTGAGGATTTAGAGTATTTCATTTTTCAATCTAATTGTTTTGATTTCTTGATATTGTGGGTTATCATTGAATGTATATTTTTGTATGTATGGATTGACAGGTTTCAGTTCGAAATGGGACTCTTCAATCCTCTTGGATGGAGGCCATATGCAGATGCGTAGTACAAGTTGCACCATTCCGTTGTCTATTGAGGATCTTTTACAGGTTTTAATACTTTCATCTTTCATGGAATTGGTGAAATTATTTATGCCTTCGTCTAGCAATTTTGCTGTTTTTTTTTTGGGGTGAAATTGAAATTATCTGGAGGAGTGACATTTATTCTGTCTGTAGCTCTTGTGTAGTTTTATGGAAGTTGAAAAATAATAATAGTAAAATTATCAATTTCGATTATGTTCAACGGGTAGAACTTAACTTTAATTATTCTCCCCTGCTAGTTCATATATACGATAACCTGAGGTTATTTATATGTCAAGATTCGTTCAGTGATGCTAGCGGAAAGTAAGTAACTTCGATTAAATGGTGAACTCCATTATTTATCAGTGTCAAACATAGCATAAGCTAGAGCTTTGAGTTTGCTCAAGATTTCTCAGAGTAGCCAGAAAGAAGTTGTTCCTCATTTACAAATATATTGTATTGCCAATAACAACATGGCAGTTAAGATAGAAACTGACCCAGTGCTCTCTCTCTCGCCCCTCCCCCTTCTCTTTATGTTCACATTTTCTTTAAAGAAGAGAAGCGTCCAAGCTATTTCAAGGATGCCGAAAATGATATTGTGATTACACTTTGTCATCATGGAACCACCAATCTGGTCTCCTTAGGAGATTTGCCATTTCTACAGTCCTTTACGTAGCGATCGTTATCTACTGGACGTTTCTGCATGCAATAATTAGAACCAGTAAGATTGATTCCTCGTGCTTTTAGTGCGAAAAAAATCCAAGGAAAAGTAGAATGGTAATCCCCCAAGCATACAAGTTTAAGGATTATTCGGTCCAAATTAGATGACATTTATCAAATTACGAATATTTTGTTGATTCTCTTGATTAAATGTTCCCAACAAAAGAAAAGAAAAAAAAAGAGATTAAAAAAGAATTGGCCCCTGTACCATTCAGCAGGCTGGAGTATGAACCAAAATGCATGGGGAATAGAAGGTACCTAGAAGCTTATGAACTATAATCTAAACTGAAACGAACCTTCGCTGTTGAACTTGATAGCATCGAGAGGATGCTGATAAAGACAGAACGAACAGTCATGGATGGGAACCACGAATTATACAAGATATCTACACCACACAATTAATCAGAGTATATTAAAACAGCTATCCAAATTGCAGAATTGCAAAATGATACATACATACTGTAAACCCGTTCGCAATTGCCGAACGAATTTCAACTTTTGTAATTTAAACAGAAGCTAAGAAATAGATAAACGACAAGATAATAATAGGTATTTCAAGAATCAACAAGAATGAGAGCAATTTCGGATCCATTTCCTTTTCTTTTTCCTTCCTTTTATACATGAACTTGGTCTTACCCTCATAAATGGGTTTTAAGACATATTAAAGACAATATCTACATTAATTCAAGTTTAATGTTTTGAAAAAACTGCTATAATAAAAACCCTATGTCAGTTTTGATTGTATATATTGAAACGGTCATTTCCTTAATAGCTTTTATCCTGAAATGGACTTATATCCTTGGGCTTTATTTTCTATTTGGGCTTAACAGATATGCTGATCCAGTATTGATTTTGTACGATGGGCCTGATGAAAAAATGGGCTTACACTTTGCTCCCAATTCCCAAGCCCATTTCACATTTTTGAAATAGGGTGGGAATTCGAAGAGCCATGTGTAACCGTCTGTTTCCTTACTTCATTCATCTTCTTCAATACTTCTTCCCCATTTACAAAAGCAGACTCTTACTCTTTGAAGACGATTTCCAGCAAGAAATTCTTGAGGTTAGTTTTTCTTTTCGTCCTTCATCTGTCTTTCTGAAATCAAAATATCACGAGTAGTGACAGTAGCCGAATCCCTTATGTGGAGGTGGTTGCTGATGATGCCCCTGTTGTTTCTTCTTCTGTGGCTGCCCCCGATCTTATTGAATCTAGTCCCCAAAAGCTTTCCCGAAAACAATTACGTAAATTATCATTAGCTGATAGATGTCGAATAGAGTTTGATATTCCAAAAGATGTTTCAATTTCTGAGTATTCTTCTGATTTAAACTTTAAATCATATGAGGAAGTTGAACCGGGTGAAGTCTCGTTCTCTGCGCATCACTTGGTTGTACTTAGATTTCCCCTCCATCCCTTCTATCACTACATTCTCTTTTCCTCAGGGCTTACACCTTTGCAAGTAAACCCTAATTTTTTCAGGGTTTTGTCTGTAATGCTCGTTTTGAATTACGAACGAGGTTTGAACTTAGGTTTGGGTGATTTTCTGCTTTGCTATAAAGTCGATCAGATCAGAAAAAACCCTGGTCGGTACCATTTGCACCCCCATTCGACCTTAAAACTTTGTGAGGGGAATCCTTCTTCTGAGAAGGAATGGAAAGATAAGATGGTGAAAATTGGAGGGTGGATGCGTCCGGCCCGTATCCTCTGCCAAGGACCTTCGGTATTTGTAAGAAATTGAAGTGTGGATTCAAAAATCCTGGCAAGTGTACTTTTTGTGCTTTACAAATTTTCAACTGTTTTATTTGAACTGCGTATTTGTCTGTTTTTTTGATCGTATGCCTATGTTTTTTGTATATAGCCAAACGTCTTAAATATCTGAACGAAAAAGTCTTTGCAACTCTTCTGTCCAGCAAATCACTTTTGACTTTTCAAAATTTGAAGTTAATTGCTGCCAGTGCTCTAGAAGCTACTATAATTGAGATTCCGGTAACAGCTTCCAGGCGTGCTGCAGCAAAAAAATCTCCTCCCCCTGTCAATTCGTCTTCTGACAAAGGAAAGAATAAAATGATTGATCTGACCGAAGACCCAAAGAAGACGAAGGGGCTTCTGAAGATGACGAACACCGAAGATGGCGGTGTCGTTCAGAAAAAGTTGTTGCTGAGTCCCCCTTCAGAGCATGCAAAAAGAAATGATGTTGAGAAACATGAGAAACTGGTGAAGAAGGCCAAGTCAGTGAGCGGCTACACTATTCCAGATTGCTGCTTTCCTCCATCATTTGATCCTGAAGGCGATTGGATCCCAAAGTTCGAAAAAAGTGATGAAAGTACTTTGAATCGCCGTTCGCTGGCCATGTCCGACCCTGATTCCCTGATGGCACTTGCTCGGGGAATGTGGCCTCCCAAAGATGAACTCTTTCAGCAACATGTCGATCAGAACGAGCTTTTGGCTAGGGCTCCTGTTTCTATTTCGGAGGTACCAAAGTTTTTTTTTTTTTTTACTAACGTTTCTTCTCTTTTCAGTTTGTGTTTAATGTCTTAGCTCTCTGTAAAGCTGTTGAAATAGGAGAGTATAATAGAAAAAACATAGATGCTGCATACCTGCGAGCTGATAAATGCGCCACGTTGGCTGAGAAACAGAGGAAGGTCTTGGAGCTCGAGGTGGAAAGTTTAAAGAAACTCCATCAGAAAGAATCTGATTGGAATGCTGAACTGAAGAAACAAGTCCACAATCTTGAGACTTCCAATGCTGTTCTGAAAACCGGTTTAGAAATTTGCCGAAGGGGAGGTGTGGGAATGCATCGGAGATATGTGAGCATTTTCGACATAAAATTATGTGATGGGTTCAGATTTTGTCATGATCAAATATCGATGGACCCCTCTGCTCGTACATATGATAATCCGGCCGCTCATGATACTGCTTGCGGTGTCGTTCATCCGTATGAAGAACCTGAGGCTTGCCAAGATGAACAAGATTTTGCTCAATTTCTTTTGCATGGGATCATTCCATCCGAACGACCAGAGCCTATTTCTGCAGTCCCTCCTGCTGCCAATAAAGTGTCAACTGAGCCTTCCGTTCCTACTTCGGAGAACCAACAACCACCCACTGATAATATTAATCTTTCAACTTCTTGATTAGAAGTTTTTATCTTTGAACAATTTTCGAGGTCTGTAAAATCATATATATTTTTGATGCTCCTGTGGTGAGCGTTTTTGGACAAGTTTTGAAATGGCACTGATGTGCTTAATATTTTCGAACAAGATGGCACTGAGGTGCATAGGTATTTTCCGAACAGATGGCACCGAGGTGCATAATATTTTTTGAACAGAATGGCACTGTCGTGCTTAATATTTTTTGAACAGGATGATGTGTTCTTTTGAACACAACCTTTTTGATGCGTATCTTTATACGTCTTTGTGAAAACAGGAACTTGATACCATCTTCATGATGGTCGTTTGCCTAAATGACTTATGTATTTTGGCCAAGTTATTTCACTTGGTTTTTTTTATTTTTTTATTTTTTATAACAGTTTGAACATAAATATGAGAAGATATTAATAATATCTTTATTGATTTGAAATGGGTCTTATCGTACAAACTGTTAAACGAATTTTAAGATCAACATAAATTTTATTGAAAATACCTTTTCAGGTGTATTGCATTCCAAGCTTGTTCGATTTGTTTTCTATCTTGATCGGCCAATCTGTAGGCACCTTTGCCGATTACCTCTGTTACTGTGTACGGCCCATCCCATGTGGGATCTAGTTTGTTTGATCTGCTGGCCAACACCCTTAGTACTTGATCGCCTACTTGAAATGATCTTGGTTTCACTTTCTTGTTGTAACTCCTCATCAACCTTTGTTGATATTCTGCCAGCCTTATTGAGGCCATTTCCCTCTTTTCATCTATGAGATTACCTTCGATTTTTAGAATTTCTTCGTTCTGTTCAGGATCAAATAGATGAGTTCTTGTTGTGGGGACTTCCAATTCAATAGGGTTTACGGCCTCGACTCCGTACGCCATAGCGAATGGAGTTATCCCGGTCGGCTTGCGTGGAGTCGTTCGGTAGCTTCAGAGGACCCTTGGTAATTCGTCTAACCATCGACCTTTTCCTTCGATCCCCTCTAATTTTCTTTTTATCCCGGCAAAAATCGTTCTGTTTGTTATCTCGGCTTGTCCATTTGCTTGCGGATAGCTGACAGATGATAAATTCTGATTGATGCCGTACTCGTCTAGCAACGCCTGAACGTACTGATTGTCAAGATTTGTGTCGTTGTCCATCATTATGTACTTTGACACTCCAAACCTGTAGATTATACGATTTAAAATAAAATCAATCACTTGAGTGTGAGTGATTCTTACATAAGCCTTCACTTCCACCCATTTAGTGAAATAATCTGTGGCCAAAAGCACATGCTTTTGATTTGATGATGTCCTTGTTAATGGTCCGACCGCATCCATTCCCCATCGTGCGAACGGAACAAGAGAAGCCATCGATGTGAGAAGCTCTGCTGGTTGATGGATTATATGCGAATGTCTTTGACATTTATCACTCCTTCTCGCGTATTCCTCCGCATCCCGAATCATGTACGGCCAGAAATAACCTTGTGTTATTGCTCTATGAGATAATGATCTACCCCCAACATGGCTTCCACAAGTTCCATCGTGCAACTGCCTGAGTACCTCTTGTGCTTCAGATGGTGTCAAACATCGCAGGTAGGGCCCACTCACTGATCGACGGTATAAAAAGCTATCGATCACTGAATACTTGGTAGAAGTGGCTCTTACTTTCTTTGCCTCCTGTCGATCCTCAGGTAAAACACCGATCAATAAATATTCAAGGATTGGATCGATCCAACTTGGCTCGTACGAAATCACGCATATCTCCTTCTTTTTATCGATCGATGGAGTGAACAGTTCATCCACGGGAATTATCCTGATCATCTCGTCTCCAGTTGAAGATGCTTGATTTGCTACATAATCAGCCCCATGATTTTCCGCCCTTGGAATTTGTTTGAAAGCAACTACTTGAAAGTTTCGCATTTCTTCCTGAACGACATTTTTATACTGCAACATCCTTTCCTCACTTATATTATAACTTCCTGTGATCTGATTTACGACTAGCTGAGAGTCGCTGAACACAGTTAATTCTTTGATCTGGAGCTCATTTGCTAACCTTAATCCTGCCAAAACGGCTTCGTATTCAGCCTCATTGTTTGAACTTTCAAAGCACAGTTTGATCGATTGCTGCAACTTGGTGCCTTCTGGGGATATTAGTTTGATCCCCACACCTGCCCCCAGGCTATTCACTGATCCATCTACATAAAGCAACCACCTTGGATTGACATCACATACCTCATCTTCGGTCGCTTCATACTCAAGGAGGAAATCCGCCACAACTTGACCCTTTAGAGACGTTCGTGGCTCATAAGTAATATCGAACATACTTAGTTCTATTGACCATTTTGTCGTTCGTCCCGAGAAGTCGGGCTTTGACAAAATTGTTTTGATCGGAAATGTTGTTTGGATTCTGATCGGATGGGACTCGAAGTAATGATGCAGCTTTCGTTTTGCCTGGACCAATGCCAAGATGATTTTCTCTGTCTTCGAATATCTTCTCTCGGCGTCAAGCAATGTTTTGCTCGCATAGTAAATTGGGTACTGTCTATTCCCATCGTCTCTTACCAATGCTGAACTGATTGCGTTCGGAGAAACTGCTAAATATAGAATCAAAGACTCATGATCCTTGGGTGCCGTTAGGATTGGTGGTTTCGCCATATAGAGTTTCAGCTGATCGAACGCTTCTTGCTGTTTCTCTCCCCAAACAATCGTTTTCTTAGACTTCAGGACATCGAAGAACGACTTGCATCTATCTGACAATTTGGAGATGAACCGGCTCAGAGCTGCTAATCTTCCTGTGAGTACCTGAATTTCTTTTAGGGACTCAGGTGCCTTCATTAGAATCAATGCCTGAACTTGTGCTGGACTTGCTTTGATTCCATCTTTGCTAACTATGTGTCCCAAGAATTGTCCGGAAGACACACCAAAAGTGCATTTTTCCGGGTTCAGCTTCATTTTGTGCGATCGCAGGGATGCAGACACATCCTCCAAGTGCTTCAGATGATCATCATTATGCTGGCTTTTAACAACCATGTCATCAATGTAGGCCTCCACCATATCTCCAATCTGGGTCTTGAAAATCTTATCAATCAGTCGCTGATAAGTCGCACCTGTATTTTTGAGGCCGAACGACATGACCTTGTAACAATAGGTCCCTCGTTCGGTGATGAACGTTGTTTTGTCTTCATCTTTTGGGTTCATTGGGATTTAATTGTATCCTGAATAAGCATCCAGGAAGGTGAGACGTTCGAACCCTGTAGTTGCGTCGATCATGCGATCAATCTTAGGTAAAGGGAAACTGTCCTTCGGACAAGCTTTATTTAAGTTGGTGAAGTCCACACACATTCGGAACTTCCCATTCTTCTTTTGTACTACGACAATGTTGGACAGCCAAACGGGATAATGAACCTCTCTGATAAAACCAACATCTAGCAATCGGCTAACTTCTTTAGCTACAAACTTTCCTCGTGGGATGTGCATCGGAGTAAACATTTAAAGTGTGCATCATGGTTCCTGGGTCGACCCCAGGCATGTCGCTGTGCTCCCAAGCGAAAACATTAATATTTGATCTCAACATAGAAATCAAGTTGCTCCTTTCATCAGAATTCAATCATCTTCCAATTCGGGTGGTCCTTCCCTTGCTTCCGACGATCAAATCCACTGTGATGGTGTCCTCTTCGGTCTTTTCATCATTGTCAGTCTGATCACGGAGGTTCGGTAATTGCTACAAGTTTTGTTCGGAACTTTCGCCCTTCAAACCTCTGGTGACGATGGCATAGCATTCTTTCGCCACCACTTGGTCGCCTTGAATATCAACAAACCCTTTCCCTGAAGGATCAACACACCGCATCACCTGATGCAGAGTAAAAGGAACTCCTTGCATTCGATGAATCCAACCTCTTCCCATGATCAGATTGTAGGAAGGTTGTACGTCCACCAACATGAAATTTTCTGTCAAGGTTCGCTTTGCGGCTGTCACAGGTAAATTCAGGATCCCGATCGGGCAAATCCTCTTTCCATCAAATCTTGCTAGCGGACTGGCAGTCGGTTTGATTAACTCCGTGCTGATGCTGATCTTCTCGAAAGATGATTTGGTCAGGATGTTCGTGCTGCTACCTGGATCAACTAACACCCTTTTAACTAAACAATTTGAAACTATGATCGAAATTACCAGTGGATCTTCATGTGGTAGCTATACACGTCTTAAGTCCTCTTGAGTAAATGATATTGTAGGCATTAGGTAGTTCCGAATTACATTCACCTCCCCAACCCTTCGGATCTTGTTGGCATTGCCCATTCGTGAACGTTGAACCGAACGGTTTTCCTCATCCTCCTCTGGTTTTCCATGGATTGTGTCAATAATTTTGACTTGCTGTCCGCCCACAATTTTATTGGGCTTCGGTCGATCAAAATTTTTGACTCCATTGTCTGCGTATTCCTTCAAATCTCCTTTGGCTATCAAGGTCTCAACATGCCTCCTCAATTGTCTGCACTCATTGGTTAAATGGCTAAAGTCATTGTGAAACGCACAGTGCCTCGAACGGTCCTGCTGCTCTGGTGGCGTTTTCAACGGAAATGGCGGGCGAAAAATACCCTTTGCCTTATTCTCGTTGTACAACTTTGCTAAGGTTGTTCGGAGTGGAGTTTCAGGTATGTCATATCTTGGTCTCCTCTCCTGTTGCCTATATCGAACGATGACCTCTTTCTTGTTCATCTTCTTCCAATCTCAAATATCCTTGTGCCCGTGAATTCAACTGACCCATGTTGAGGGGTGTTGACTTCATTAAGGATCTATGAAAGCTGGTCCCTTTGTTCGATAGCCACCTTGAAAGCTTCCACTGCTGCTGGTTGATCACAACTGGATATCATTCCCATTTCCAAATTGAATCTGGATAGGAAATTCTTCAATGTTTCGCCTTTCGCTTGTCTCATCGTGAACATATTAGAAATGGTCATCTTCTGCTTCCGATTACCAAAATACTGGGCCAGAAACTTTTCCATCAGCGTTTGGAAAGAATCGATCGAACTGCCGGGCAGCTGCCTAAACCATAACAGAGTTGGGCCTGTTAGGCTTGTAGAAAAAGCTATGCAGATTAGCGCATCATCAGCCATATCGAGAGTCATCATCTGCTCCACATGAAACAGGTGCTCAATTGGGTCCTGCGTCCCATCGAACATAATGAATTTTGGCATCCGGAACTTATCTGGCCTTTTCGCCTGTTGTATTTCGGGGCTGAATGATGATTTAATCATTTTGGCTGTCATTTTGATGGCCAGATCAGCTGGTGATTGTGTTCTGAGATCTTTTACTTGTTCGTCTACAATCTTTTGAAGCCGGGTCACCATATCGAGCGGAACTGCACGATTATTGATATTCACCTCATCTGCGATTGGTTGGGTACGAGTATGATCTGTTGTTCGATCTGCTGAACTTGCTTCATGGTGATTGTCCTCCTCTTCAACACCGGGGCCATTACTGCGTCCTGCTATAGGCAATTCTGGATGTTCAGATTGATCCAACCTTTGCCTTAGTTCCTGATTTTTTTTTTCAAGGGCCTCCAGTCGTTGAAGGATAACAGATGTATCTTCTAACTGTGTAGTGGTTTCTCCCGCCATTGATCTAATAGCTTCTGTCTAGAAATCGAGTTTCCCACAGACGGCGCCAAAAAGTATAAACCCGTTCGCAAATGCCGAACGAATTTCAACTTTTGTAATTTAAATAGAAGCTAAGAAATAGATAAACGACAAGATAATAATAGGTATTTCAAGAATCAACAAGAATGAGAGCAATTTCGGATCCATTTCCTTTTCTTTTTCCTTCCTTTTATACATGAACTTGGTCTTACCCTCATAAATGGGTTTTAAGACATATTAAAGACAATATCTACATTAAATTCAAGTTTAATGTTTTGAAAAAACTGCTATAATAAAAACCCTATGTTAGTTTTGATTGTATATATTGAAACGGTCATTTCCTTAATAGCTTTTATCTTGAAATAGACTTATATCCTTGAGCTTTATTTTCTATTTGGGCTTAACAGATATACTGATCCAGTATTGATTTTGTACGATGGGCCTGATGAAAAAATGGGCCTACAGTGCTAAATTGTTTTTTGCCCCGTTTGGAGTCATTTTTTACGCGGTTAGAGGCGTTCTTAAGGTTTTGAACCGCTTCGGATGCAATCATGCGATTGGTTTTACATGATTCGTCTCCAAACATCTTGGAAAGGCTTAGTGAGAATTGTGGAAGAAGAAAAGACAAGAAAGATCAGTGACGATCATGTAACCACTTTCAGTAAAGATAAGTGGAAGATTTTTAGGGGGGACAAATGGGAGACATGTGGGGGCAAGATTTTTTTTTAAAAAAAGGGAGGGGCTTGTTGAATTCGGTGATGGGTGTTTGAAAGGGAGTGAAAGAAGAAAAAAAGAAAAAAAATTGGTTTTTTTAGTGGAGGGTGTGTGAGAGAGAGAATATTTTGAAAAGAAAAAAAAATCAGGTATTGTTCACACGGGCACTTTAAGAGAAATTGTCTGAAAGGTGGAGCGGGTTCGGCAAATTATTTCAAAATCAGTAAATGGAGATGTTGATATTGTCGTCAACAGTGAGTCTCTTTTCTCCATAAGAGACTGTGGTGATTCTTTTGGTATGTTATTGATCTCCTGGTTGCCATAGAAGAAGACGTGTTACTGCTAGAGGGTCCACAAGTTTACACACGGGTATTGGTTGACATTGATGCAAGGTGTGTGGTGGAGTTGATGTCGATAACTAATGAACTTCTAGGAAAGCCAATGTGGAAGTTACACCATAATGTTTCAGCGGATTAATTTGACATGTGCCGAGGAAAAATTCTTAGAATGGTTAATTCTAAGTGTGTGTACTCTTTATGGTGGAGTGTGATAATTCTGTGTTGAGAATTATGACTGTTGGTGAAGAAAGTGTTTGCAGCAAAAGTTTCTTTTATTTAGCCAAATGTGGAGATTGTTAGGTTTTGGTAAAAATAAAAGAGGAGAAAGTCCACATCGCTTGGAAGTAAATGGTGAGTGAGTTCAAGACTCTATATAAGGAGCTCAAACATTTGTTTTTATGTATCTCAATCAAAAGCATTTCAAGCATTGTATTTTGACTCTAGTTAAATTTCTTTCTTGATTTTCTTAATTTGATAATAGAAAAGTGTGAGTTAGTATGTGCTTGGGTAGAGTGTGGGTGTATTGGAATCGTGGGTAGTGAGAGAAAAATTAGTGTGATTGTAACAATTTTTCACATAGTGATATTTCTCTGGTTGTCTTTGACAACGAAGTGATTTTTCTCCGATTTGGAGTTTTTCACTATAAATTCTTGTGTCCTTTGTGTGTGAGTAAAAACATGTGTTTATGATCTTGGGCGTGATTAATTCTTATGTGTGAGATATGAATTATTTTCCAACAAAACAAATCCGCTATCATGTTTGAACAATAAAGTGGGAGAAGGGCCATCATTCACTTTTAAAACCAGTTTTTTTAAGACCAAAATGGTGGGAGGAAAAGAGGGGAACGCTATTCACATATATGGGACGATAGATACTTTAAGAGGCGCTACATTTGAAAATAGAATGCCATATACAGGTACGGAGCCACTGCCATGACATGGGGTGGCCCTATAAGATATTTTCTTATATAAAAAAATTATTACGTTTTTAGAAAAAAATGGTAATCTATACCTAAATATAAATTTATAAATTTGCCCGCTATATAATTATCAAAAAAAAATTTCCCTGGTCATATACATAGATGATTCTGGCTTGAATATTATTACGAATACAATTATGTTTTGTCAAGACACTAAAATTGATGAAGAGCAATCTAAAATTTTAATGGGAGAGAATAATTGAATAAAATAAAGTAGACGGTAGAAAAACATTATTTGAAATTGCTTTTGTGAATGCCCAATAATCACAAAAAGCACATTATCTTCTTCCCACCTCTTGTTGCAAGCAATGACCTCATCTCTTCTTGGCCTTGGTAGTGTCTGCTTTGGTCTGCACATTAAACAACAACCTCATCTCTTCTTGGCCTTGGTAGTGTCTGCTTTGGTCTGCACATTAAACAACAATTAACACTCAATCTAGATGCCTCTTGCATCCAAAGGAATGGGAAAAACAAACAGAAATAAAGTGGCAATGACTCGAAAAATCGTGCTTTTAAGCACATCATAAACAATCCAGAAGACATGGTTATTGTTGGTCAATGCACCAAAAAAACCCGATGTAATATGTTTGAGAGCATCGAATCAGAGGCTAATATTAGGAATTGGAGGAACGATAGTTGAAACTGTAAACGAAATTTACTCCAACTCCAAATCCAAGGCGCCAAAATCTTTCTAAATGCAACATATATATATATATATATATATATATATATATATTTATAAAAAAAGTAGATTTCTTATTACCTTCTTTACGCCACGAACTCTCTTGGACCTGTTCTTTCGCTCCTTCATCTGTTTTCTTGACTTCTCCACCTTGGTGCCAAGGCCATTCTACACACAAAAATGATCAAACTTAATGTGCGTGTGTGTATTTCACTGGTTTCAACCAATTCAACTGTATAAAAAATAAATAAAAGAATGTGTAGTCTGATTATTTTGTCGAATTACTACGGTGAGAGTACTTTAAAGGGCACATTTTTCTGGTTAGGAAAAGAAGTGGAGGGTGAATATTATTTTTCCATTTGATAAAAGTGAGAGTGAACATTAATCAAGTTTAATCTTCCATATTATACCACATTATGTTGCTACTCCAATTTTTATCAATGCTATGTCTGTCTCTAATCTTTTGTGTATAAATATCAAAGTATGACATGTATGTTACAACCTTTGTGTGTTTCAACTTCTTTAGAATTTTCCATGTCTGCATATTGATGCCCTTATATAAAGATTGTATTAAGGAAAACAAGTTGTTTAGTTGGGCATTTTGATTCATGTCAATGAATTAAAAGCAAGCATATACATATATACACATGCCATATATATGTGAACAGAAAAACCATAAAGCAGGTAAATAATGAGCAAAGAAGAAAAATTACCCTGATAAGCCTGTATTTTGGTTCAAATTTCTTTGCATTCTCAGTCGAATCGTAGATCAAACCAAAACCAGTAGATTTTCCGCCTCCAAAATGTGTTCGAAACTTGAACAAAAAGATGCAATTTGTATCTTTAGCATCATAAATCCTTGCCAATTTCTCCTTCAGCTCAGCCTTCAATAATAAGGAAACCAAAAGATAAGAATCACAAATATCAGTATATATATATATATATACATATACACACACAAACAAACACATAAGGAGAGAAAAATTACAAAACAAAGCAAATACACAACAAATTAAAATAAACCTATGCGAACAATATTTTTCAAAAATCATTACAAAGACATCTATAGGATTTTGGAGAGCAGAAACAGAGGAAACAGATTAAAATGCAATGACCATTTTAAGAATAAAAACACTAGAATTAAATATCCATCGAATAACAAGTACTTGATCCAAAGAAACCAAAGTTTGATAACAAGAGTAATGAGGTATTGCTCTCACAATTAGAACTAAATCTAGATGACGTTAATATATATAAACCCACACTACACATAAAAAAAAAATGCATTATATATATATATATATATTTGTATATACCTTGGAAACATTTGGTCTTCCTGGATGGAGAACGTCAATGATCTGCATGAAACAGAACAAAAAACATAAAAAAATAAAATGAGAACATGTAACGACATCAAATAGTAATAATATAAGTCCTATAAACGAATAAGGACTCACAAATTGCTTCCTGGAGAGAAGGCGATTAGTCATGAATTTCCTCGTACGTATTGTGATCGCCTTATCCGACATTTTCCTATACACGAATTCTCCATCTTAGTATAAACGTATATAGTTATATGCATTCATATATATATATATATATATATTATATGGAAAGAGAGAGAGAGAGAGAGAGAGGTTACTCTGGCATGTTTGTTTCTGTAGTTGTGACCTCTGATCACTTCTTCACAAGAGTGTGTAAAATGTGTGGATTAAAGAGTAGATTGGATATAATCTTAGTTTGGTAGGGTTTAGAGATTAGTGGGCTATTAAAGAGTCGAGACTAAATATAAAAGCATGCATAAATGAATCTCCTACAATTATGGAAATAAAATGGGAATAAAAAAAGACCTGTTCAGAGATAATACTTTAAATAGGGAGGTATATCTTATCTGTTTAAGAGTCCTATACAAACTAAATAAAAACACTAATTAAAAGGTTTTCCTACATGTGTGTAAGACTTGTTTAGATTGGCTTTTCAAACGCTGTTTTTGGCGCTGGAGGGGAAAACTATTTTGAACGGCGTTTGACAATATTTTTAGAAGAGCTTCCGGGCCTTGAAAGAGTTTTTTTATGAAGCTAGGAGTACCAACTTCTGTTTTTCATTTTCTTCAACGTAAAGTCGGAAGCATAAGTTATGCCAAATAAGACCTAAATCAAATTACAAAGTCGGCACATACTAAATAGTAGGGAGTTTTCGCACAATTCTTTAATTTTAAATTTATTTTTATTTTTTCATCATTTACTTACGTGGTGTAAACAAGATTTTACAATGATAATTAAAATCTTTTCACAAAGAAAAGATCTTCACATAGAAGAAAAGAAGGTTACGACGACGGTTTGGAATAATGAAAAGATATGTAACCTTCAATAGAATGAAGCCGAATTGACGATTTCAAAAAGAGAAACCCCACCATGTTTAAACAAAAGTGACAAAACATATAAGGTGGGGAGCATTTAACCGGATATAGTTTGCATGTAATGCGTATAACACCTATGTGGTTTTTTGAGGCCCTATTATTAAAAAATATGTGCGTTTTGCCTCTATTGTGACATGAATTGTCTGAAATACCCTTAGAATAAGTTTTTTTTAAAAAAAATTTAGAAAAACAAAAATAGAAAATATATTTATAAAAAATATATTTAAGAAAATCATCAACAAAAAAGTTACAATTTTTTTCAAAAATATTAAATTATTTTGAAAAAAATATATAAACCTACTTTTTTAAAAAAAATCATTTTCATTTATTTAATATTTGATTGAAAAAGTTAATTCAGTTTACTTTTTCTTTTTGAAAAAATAAATTAAAATTAAAAAAAAAACTGAAAATATGTTTATAAAAAATATGTTTAAGAAAATCATTAACAAAAGAATTACAATTTTTTTTTCAAAAATTGAAAAAAAAATAGCATATTTTTAAAAACTTTTATTATTTATTTATTTCTTAATGATTAAAAAAAATTAAGCCGGTTTCTTTCTAATATTTTTTTATTTCTTTATCATTTTATTATACATTATTCATTATTAATTCATTATTTGTTATTTTTATTAGGTTAGAAAGAGTATTTTAGGAATTTCATATTATTTTAAAGTAGAAAAGGGTAAGTTGTAACATTTTGGAAACATAATGCATTTATACACACATTTTGTAATAAATAGGGGTTTTGTAATATGAATCTCTGTAGATTTTTCGCAAAAACCCAAACATATATTCCAAGTTTCAAAAGCAAAAAACCTTGTATGAAATATCAGACATCCTATGACCAATATTCCAGTAAATAGGGCGAACACGGTTCATTTTCGTATGGATTCGAGTTTAATCAAAATCAAAACCTCGCGTAGAATCAAACTGCGTAAAGGTTCTGAACAAAGGTTCTTTATCGTTTATCTTTTTCTTTTTTTCATTTTAAAAAAACCTTTTCAATCATTCAATTACTCATTGCCAACCATATACATTTTGACTTCTCCAAACTGATACAAATATAAACAACACAAATCCAAGCCGATAACAGTAGTTACCTGCACTACTAGCATAATAATATAACAGTTTTATCCTGTGATGTTAAACATAAAGAGAAGGCTGAAACAAGAATCTGTTTTATACAAAATACATTGCCAAATATTTGCAGACACATTGCGTGATATGATTTATAACTGAAACAAGAGGTATATAGCAAGTTTGCTGTATGAAATTCAACAAACATGATAAATGTTCCTAATGTACAAGAGGTATATTGCACCATTATTGGGTCGAAAAAGATAGTCGACATATCGTGCATAGCTTGATCTCATACAGACGGAAGTATGTTGATTTGTTCCAGAAAACACTTGGATCCATCCTCATTCCCCCCTTTCCCTTCGTTTATTAGTTAAAAATACTCGGTGGACTCATGCAAGAAGCTGAACAAAGCCCCATGGATGCAAACAGATATATAACACTTACCTCCACTATGCAGAATGAAAGCATGCTCTTCACATTGTCCTTGACATGTAATTGAGAAACCCTAAAGTTGTCATTGGTTGTTCTTAAAATTCTTTACTTTCTCACCAGTGAAATACGGAAGCTTACCTGTAAAGCGAAAATGAAATCTTTATGCTGATAAGTAATCGATCAAGAGCTTTGAAAGAACCTAATTTACTTAACGCGGAAGACTAAGCACCAATTTTATCCACCCTTGCTCCACTTCTTTACAGTTCAATCAAAGTAATATAACCAACAAAGAAAGGCAAATGTACTTGCACATAACAATGCTTATGTTATCAGGAGCTTAAGTAGGATTACATACTTTCTTTGAAACATCCTCTAGTGGAAACCCCCCCCCCCCCCCCCCCCCCCCCCCCCCCACCCCAATCTCATTTCACATATATATATTTGGTTTCCTGCACCAAAAGACTCCTTCAACAAATAGATGCTTCAAATTCCCCAGTTCTTGTGCTTGAAATTTACCTTCAAACCAGTTCCACAGTTGCAATGAAAAATTCCCTGCCACATCTTCTTCATCTGTTATAGTAACAACATTCAAGTTCAGGTTTGTAGCCTAGAAGCTGCTCTTACAATTTTATTAACATTCTTAGCCTCTTAAGATGAAGCCAAATGCCCAAAAGTATCACAGAGCTCAAGCGTATTTGATCTACAAAGTGCTCCAAGTAATAAGATGATTCTTAAACAAGCTTTCAAAAGGAGAACGCGTCCCACAAGACTACACAAGGCCAAATAGGGTCACTGACCTCTCAAAGGGTCCAAATATTCAGATCTCTTCTAGGAATACAATTTCCCTCTAGCACCCAACAAAAATGAGTACTAAAAACGCAGTACTTAAGTGCAACAATCGCAGAAACTTATCCTTCAAATTATATCCTATTTTTCCAGCCACAAACACCACCAAAGACACAAAGTCTCTCTAAAAATCACGAACTTAGACCCCTACGATAAGATCTCTCCAAACCTCAATAAAGCCTTTAACGGACTTGGGCAAAACCCATGTGACACCTAACAAGCCAAACTATAGAACACGTGTGATAAAATATACCGTATTGGATATTAAAATTTATGGATTAACCTTTTGCTGTATGGATAAACCTTCTGTTGTGTAGCTGAGTTCAGAAAACGAGTATGCTACTTCCAATCAACTTAAAGAAATCTGACTAAATGATAGCAGAGAGATAAAGAATTGAAACAGGGGCGTGACGCGACGGGCTCCTTTGGCTCAGCGGTTTGTTTTCGATGGCCTGAAGCCTGGTTCAATGCACAGGAATGGGATCGTGAAAAGAAAGAGGAGGATCGTTGGCCCTTTGCTCCTGTCGGCAAAACAGGGATATGGTTTAAATGTGTATTCTGGTTTGAACAGTAGGCTTGGGGTTGATACAGGAGGAGTGGTGTGTGTGAATGATGATGCTGTGAATGGGTCTATGGTTAATAAATCAATACTCACGTCTGATATGTCTTCGATTGGGGAGTTAGAGTCTGGCAGTGAATGGGGTTACTCTACAGGTAATGAAGGTGTTGATCCTGGCAGTACTGAGAGACATGTGGTGATGAAGGGCAGGGAGGTTAATGGCGATGATGTTTCTGGTGTATTAGGGGTGGTTTCGGAGGGCAGCGGGTCGACATTATGCAAGGAGCTGGAGAGTATGGATGTGCTGGAAAATGCGTTACCCATTGCAATTGATTGTTCGGAATTAAATGCGGAAAATTGGGTTAAGGAGAACGTGGTGAATGTTGCTTCATTGATAGGGGTCAAGTTTGGAATCCATCATAAGAAAGGGGAGGAGCTTATTTTGGATTTGGTGAATACTTCAGTGGAAGAGAAGAGTAACAAGGATAGGACAGTGGTGGTTCATAGATCTCCTTCATATTGGAAGGGGGAACGAGAGTTGCGAAATTTGGTGAGCACGGTGAATTATGATGGATGTGGGAGTGGATCAAGGGGTTCCGAAGGGGAAAGGGGTGGGGGAAGACGGAGGGGCGAGGCGGTTTAGATTTGTTTCTCATGTTGCTACGACTTGTATCATGGAATGTTCGGGGCATCAATTGCCTTGAAAAGAGGAAGATTGTTAGATTGGCTATTGGGAAGTGGAATGTACATGTTGTCTGCTTACAGGAGACAAAGTTGGAAGCGGTGAATGATAGAATGATTCGAAGTTTGTGGGGTAATCGGTTTGTGGAATGGGCGTTCATGGCTTCTTGTGGAGCTTCGGGAGGTGTAATTGTGTTATGGGATAGGAGATGGGTCTCTTTACGGGATACGCGTAAAGGTCGATTCTCGATATCATGCTCTTTCTCAATAGCGGAGGACGGTTTTGACTGGGTGTTCTCAGGTGTTTATGGGCCCGGGGATGATAGGGGGAGGTCGGTGTTGTGGGAAGAGCTTAGTGATATTAGGCATGTGTGGGATTTACCTTGGTGTGTGGGTGGGGATTTCAATGTGGTCCGGACTCCTGCGGAGAGATCTATGGGGGGACGATGGACTAGGGCGATGCTTGATTTTTCTGAGTTCATTGACAGACAGTCGTTGCATGATTTACCTCTCGGTGGGGCATCTTTTACGTGGTCCAGTGGTAGGGCGACACCGACTTATTCCCGTATTGATAGGTTTTTGGTATTCGGTGATTGGGAGGAGTATTTTCCGGGCGTTATTCAGACTATTGCTACCAGATTTACTTCTGATCATGTTCCTATCTTTCTGGATTGTGGGGGTATTTCTTCAGGAAAATCTCCGTTCAGGTTCGAGAATATGTGGCTCAGGACAGGGGATTTTCAGCTGAGGATGGCGGAATGGTGGGCTGCTCCGGTTCGATCAGGTTCTCCGAGTTATGTGTTGGCTTCAAAATTGCGATGTTTAAAGTCATCTCTCATTTCATGGAATAAGGAGGTGTTTGGTAACATTGTGTGGCGTAGGAATGTGCTTTTGGCTGAGATTACCGACATTGATAGAGCTGATTTGAATGGGGGGGTGGATGAGAGCTTGCAATTAAGGAGGGCACAGTGTCTGGCTGATATTGAGGAGATTGCAATTCTAGAGGAGATCTCATGGAGACAGAAATCGAGGGCAATTTGGTTACAGGAAGGGGATCGGAATACCAAGTTTTTCCACCGCTCGGCAAATGCACGGAGGAGGAAGAACTTTATTGGGAGCTTAACTGTGGAGGGTTCTCTACTCGTGACTGAGGAGGAGATTCGTGCGGGGATTCCTCCGTACTATCAGAGGTTGTTTACCGAAAGCGAGAGTTGGAGGCCGAATTTGGATGGACTTGTTTTTGATACTATTGCTGAAGGGGATCGTGACAGGTTGGAGATTCCTTTCACTGAAGAAGAGGTATTGAGGGCGTTGAAGCAATGTAATGGTGACAAAGCCCCTGGTCCTGATGGGTTCTCGATGCGTTTTATGTTGGAGTGTTGGCCCGTTGTCCGAGAGGAGGTGATGGTTACTTTTTGCACATTCCATGAGGAGGGTTGTTTTGTGAAATCACTTAATGCCACTTTTATCTCTCTTATCCCAAAAAAAGGAGAGATGAAGGACATTAAAAAATTTTCGACCGATTAGCCTTGTTGGGTGTGTGTATAAGTTGATTGCGAAAGTTCTTGCATCTAGGATGCGTGGTGTTCTGGATGAGGTTATCTCTGATTCTCAGAATGCTTTTATTGGGGGTCGCCAGATTATGGATTCTACCATTATTGCGAGTGAGATGGTGGACGATAGGTTGCAGAGTGGTATCCCAAGGGTGTTGGTGAAGCTGGATGTGGAAAAGGCGTATGACCATGTGCATTGGGGTTTTCTTTTGTATATGTTGGAGAGATTGGGTTTTGGGGTGAGATGGCGTAGATGGATTCGTTTCTGTATTTCTTCAGCTCGCTTCTCTGTGATTGTGAATGGGTCACCAACCGGGTTTTTTGGGAGTTCGCGTGGTTTGCGACAGGGTGATCCTCTATCTCCCCTCCTTTTCATTGTTGTTATGGAGGCTTTTAGCCGGATGATGACTAAAGCCACTGAGTTGGGTTTATTACATGGGTTCAGGGTAGGTGAGGTCACTTCTCAGGTTGAGGTTGTCTCACACTTATTATTTGTTGATGATGCTTTAGTTTTTTGCGATGCGGATGTGATGCAGTTGCGGTATCTCCGATGTGTATTGATTTGTTTTCAGGCGGTCTCTGGCCTGAAGATAAATACTGGCAAATGCTCCTTGTTTCCGGTAGGTGAGGTGGATAATGTGTCGGCCTTGGCTTCAGCTTTGGGGTGCAGAGCGGAACAACTTCCTACGGTGTATTTGGGTTTGCCATTGGGATCCTCTAGGCAGCGTCATTCCTACTGGGGCTCGGTTGTGGAACGGGTGGAAAGGCGTCTTGCAAGTTGGAAACGACAGTATCTTTCTAAAGGTGGGCGACTCACTTTGGTGAAGAACACGCTATCCAATCTTCCTACGTATGCTTTGTCTCTTTATCGGATTCCAACCGGTGTGGCTCAGCGAATTGAGAAGATTCAACGACAGTTTTTATGGGGTGGTTGTAGGGAGGGTTACTCTATCCCGTTGGTTCGGTGGGATGCTGTTTGTCGGCCTTTTCAGGACGGAGGTTTGGGCATCCGTCGGGTGTTGCTTTTCAATAAGGCTCTACTGGGAAAGTGGTTGTGGCGATTCGGGACGGAAATGGATCGTTTGTGGAGGAGGGTGGTTGCTTGTCGTCATGGTGTGAGTAGAGGTGGTTGGTGTTCCGAGGAGGTTAGGGGTCGGCGAGGTGTAGGGATGTGGAAGGATATCCGAGAGGGATGGGATTCTTTTGCTTCTTATACCAGCTTTAGAGTTGGGGACGGTCATTGTATCAGTTTCTGGTCGGATTGGTGGTGTGGTGCGGGTTCGTTGGATTCCTCGTTTCCTCAGCTTTATAGGATCGCTCGGGACCGTCATGCTTCAGTAGCCGACTGTTATCATCTTGATACCGGGATGTTAGTGTGGGATGTCAGTTTCGTGCGGCACTTTCAGGACTGGGAGTTGGAGGAGGTTTCTGTGTTTTTGGAGCTATTATACTCTCTGACTATACGAGGTGGAGCGGACTCGTTGATTTGGAAGGCGACTACTTCAAGACTCTTTTCAGTCTCTTCTTATTTTTATTGTCTCTTGTCGAGGACGAACGAACCTTTTCCTTGGAAGGCGGTTTGGCGTTCAAAGGCCCCCCCTAAGGTCGCTTTCTTCACATGGTCGGCGGCGTGGGGTCGGATACTCACTTTGGATAGGTTGCGACGGCGCGGCATGTTTTTGGTCAATCGGTGTTTTATGTGTTAACAGAATGGGGAATCCATTGATCATCTTCTTTTGCATTGTCCTTTTGCATATAACTGTTGGTGTTTTCTGTTATGTTTGTTTGGTGTTCATTGGGTGATGCCTGCTTCACTTCGGGATGTTCTGTTTTCTTGGAGGAGCGTGTTGGTTGGCTCGCACGGTCGTCTTTTTTAGAGGGTGGCTCCTCTTTGTCTTTGGTGGACGTTATGGATGGAACGTAATAGGCGTTGTTTTGAGGGTATTGAGTCCCCAGCGAGGGTTGTAAAAGATAATTTTATTTTCTGTCTGTTTAGTTGGGTGGAAGGGCGTAATTGTAGTTCCATTGATGAGAAAATTGAGTTTATGGGTTCCCTCGGCCCATAGAGACTATGTATATGGGATGCATTCCCCTATTGAATGCGTTTTTTTATAAATTACTTACTTATCAAAAAAATAAATAAATAAATGACCCCACACACAATTTAGCTAGCCTGTATTACATCTTTCCATTATGACAAATCATTTCTATGTCAACATTCTTTGACACTGGGAGGTTCAGGATCTTCATCATTAATCTCAAAAGCGATAGCATATGCAAAAACGTTGTCCAGAACAACATTATTTTTATTCAAGCTCTTTCCATGATTTTATTGAGATTTCACCATTTACAGGTATCAAGGCTTCATCAATGGCATGAGACTCCTCAATAACATTACTCTCTCTAAATATTCGGGCCTCATCCTCTTCAAGGTCTATTGATTGATCGATCAATTTTATTTGATCTCAATTCATGAGTGGCTGCTTCATGAGCGCCAACATCCTCTTGCAAATTCTTTCGTGCTTTCCTCCGCCGAGGACAATATCTTTTGCACCGAAAGTTCGACCACGTTTGAAGCATGTCTTAAATGCATTTGTTGCAATACTCATTGACTGATCTACAGGAACATTGGTTCGTGCTGAAATTAAGTGGTAATACTATCACTGAGCATGAAATGCTTGAGAAAACGTATACCACATTTCACGCTATGAATCTGCTTTTGCATCAGCAATATCGTACCCCAGGGTTTACAAAATCTTCAGAGTTGATATCTTGCATGTTTGTTGCATAGCTGAATAATGAGCTTTTGTTGAGAAATCACCAGTCCCATCCGCCCGGATCTATATCATTTCTTGAAGTAAATGTTGCATCGTCTAGTAGTCGTAGACAGAGACAGGGTGATCCACATCATTTAATGAAGTAAATGTTACATTGTCTAGTAATTGTAGACGGAGACATGGTCATGGGTATGCCACTGGTAAGAGTTACCAGAATCACTGTGGAGGTTAAAGTTCCTCAAATGTCAAAAATATGAATTTCAGACCTTAACACAAGAAGTGGAATAGAAATGACAAGAAACCAACAAAGTGGAATAGAAATGACAAGAAACCAACAAAGGGGAGTGGTTTGCCCCTCGGGACACATGATAATACTTGTCACAGGTGTGGAATGAATGGCCACCGGAGAAATAAGTGTCGTACCCCTAAGCATTTGGCCGATCTTTATGAAGCCTCGTTGAAAGGAAAAGGGAAGGTAAGAAAGTTATTTCAATGATTACAATGGCCCAGTGGATGTCAATCATTTGGATGCCTCTGATTTCTTCATGGATTCAAATGAAAATATTGATTATGAGTTTAATGTGTGGGTCCTGGTTTAATGCTTGTGGTGTCATTTATTTGACTTTAACAA
The DNA here is from genome assembly GCA_963922005.1 of Cornus suecica. Classification (NCBI taxonomy): domain Eukaryota; kingdom Viridiplantae; phylum Streptophyta; class Magnoliopsida; order Cornales; family Cornaceae; genus Cornus; species Cornus suecica. The sequence goes on from OY998239.1 coordinate 78,288,762, forward strand.
AATAGTTGTATTATTGATGACTACTTCATTCTTTGTGATATTATTTTGTGCCTATAAATAGGCCTTGCCAATTCAGATTACAAAGGCAACAAAACGTGTGACACCCCCAAATTTTCATGCATATATCAATATATCACCACAAATTTCTGTATATACAAGATCTATACATATAATCATGGATCTGTACATATATGTATAACCAGAATATAAATCATCATATGTATATATGAATATAAATATACTCTAACAGATTTGTACATATATGTCTATATAAGTCTACTAATCTCTACATATATGCAAGATCTGTACAATATATATCATCACATAAATAAACATGAATATGAACATACTCTAATAGATCTATACATATATGCCTACATAGATCCACAAATCTCTACATGTATACAAGATCTATATATATACTTACGGATCTATACATATATGTATAAACAGAATATATAAGTCATATAAATAAACATGAATATGAATATACTCTAACAGATCTATACATATATGCCTATATAGATTCACGAATCTCTATATATACACTTACGGATCTATACATATATGTATAAACAGAATATATAAAAGTCATATAAATAAACATGAATATGAATATACTCTAACAGATCTATACATATATGTCTATATAGATCCACGAATCTCTACATATATACAAGATCTATATATATACTTACGGATCTATACATATATGTATAAACATAATATAAAAAAGTCATATATGAACATGCTTTATACATACCTATACATATATAAAAAATACTATCTAGCAGATTATAGATGCACAAAGTAAAGGCTACGAAATTTCAGTACAAAGAGGAAGAGTAGAACATATGTCTTGCCTGTAATGTAGAGCTGAATCCACCACAAGTACATATCCAAACCAATTATAAGCTCTCAACCCTCACAATTTCGGGTATAATTGATGATGAAGAAGAAGTAATAGAAGAAATGAGATAGGGGCTAGATCTGAAGTTAAGGATGCTTATATAGAAGAGGCTAGGGTTAGGGAAATGTCCAAATTATCCTTGTGTTATGCATAAATCACCAAACTGCCCAAACACTAATGACAACCTTGCCCCCCTTCAGATCACAAAATTTCATTATAACCTACTAGACTTAAAAAGACTAAGATAACCTCATTCAATAATTTAAACACTCAATATGCCATCCAAAATAATTAATGAAATAAATATCCATTAAATACGGGGTATTACAAAACGTATACAGTTTTAATTATCTATCTCTCTTTGCTATTGTTTAGTCAGATTTCCTTTTTCCTTTTAGTTGATTGAAAATATCATACTTCTTTTCTAAACCCAACTACACAACAACAAAAAAAGGACAATCCATAGATTTTAATATCCAATATAGTTCATATTTTATCACACAGCAACCTTGAGCTACTGAACAATGTTACAAAAGATGATCAACCGTTTCCTCATCTCTCAAACACATTCAACAACAAATGACCACCACCTGTTGCTTCAGAGGGGTTCTTTGTAATAACTAATAAAGCATCTCAAATAAAAGCAACGACATCCTCAACCTCCCAATCTTAAAAAGGTTTCTAAAAATGAACATCCCAAAGACATTTATCACTATCGACCCCATAGCAGTCAACCACCAAAGCATGTTAATCTGATGCAATCCTGAAGAGTCTAGTAAAAGTGAGAGCAAGGCTGGTCACCACAACCAATACCCTCCCAAAAGCATATTCAATTACCATCCCTAACACGAAATCTAATTTGTATTGAAAATTCATCCAACCCACCCTTATAAATTTCTGAACCCCATCTAGATTCTCACCTCAGAAGAACGCCATCCTCCTCTAAATTCCCCAAATCCGCTATCAATCACCCTCCTCCAAAGTCTATGTCTCGCAACCTGAATCTCCATAACCACCGGCAAGAGGGCTTAGTTAAATGTAATCAATCTTCTGATTCCCATGCCTCCTGCCTGCACACTTGCTCCCAGTGGCAAGATAGAATTTGAATTCCTCTCCAATGCCACTCCCGAGGGAATTCCTCTCAATTTTCTCATTCTCTCTGCCGCATAAGAAGGAACGAAGAGACAGTATTCAGGTGATTCTTGGAGTTAATCAAAAGAAGATTACTTGTGACTTTAAATGATGAATATAACACCCTGTAAACTAGAGCATTTACAGATGAAAGATCTGAAACACGAGACCGTCTTTTCTTCTATGTCCTAATGTGATTGCATAGATTTCAGGCTCCCCAGGCATTTAATCTTTCTTCGTAGAGGAATTATTTGGAAGGAGGGAGATGAGAACGGGGAAGGAAGACAAACAAATTTTCCTCTCAGGGAAGCTGATCAACAAACTAGATATTGCAACTACAAATTCATGTATCATATAAACCAAATTTGAGTAAATTCCCATATCAGATTTCATTAGGGATCAAACATCAGTGTGCTTTTTCGTCCCTCTTAATTAGTAAATCATCATCCTCTGATACTAGCAGTACTTAAATCCAAAATGGAGGATAGAATAAGCTATCTGAGCAATTGGAATTTTGCACAGAGGAGAAGAATGCAGACACCATTCATATCATTTAGTTCTTTCCCACTAAAGTAGGTTCGTCCCAACATAAATTATTGCCCTCCTTTGCGGCCTTAGCTTGATTAAACACGTCAAGATAACAAAGGTCCAGACAAACCAAATCTTATTTTGCTGAGTAGGGTATGTTGAATCATGAATGGTATCAATTGCCTCAAAATATTAAGAGAGAAAATCTATCATTATTCAGTATTGAGATATCTGCCTCTTTGGGGCCACCCCATAAAATTATTTCGATAATCATCTCATGCATCCGAGGTGGGAGGGCTGCATGTATCAGGTGGTAGTTTACGGGATTGCTCTAAGAAGAAGGGGAAAATACTTAAAAGGGGGGATATCAGCCCCATCTTTGAGAAAAAGGGAAAAAAGAGAGAGAGAGAGATTGTCACCTCTTAGGCCTAATAGATTTGAAATTAAAGATGCCCCATAATCTTATGCAAGAATGACCTAAAACTGGAGACTAAGGAGAACTTAAGATACAGGAGAACAGCAAATGCAATCTGGCTTGTACGACCGTTAACTTCTTTTCTAAGCATTGATTGATTTTCAATGACGGGAATATAGCAACCTAATATGATCCCCTCATCCGACTCAAAGTTGCGATTAACACGAAATCTAGGCGATGGAATAACTTAGAAACCCTTATAAATTTAAAGGATGAAAGAGAAACTAAAATGTTAAGCACACTGATAAAATTAAATAATGCAGCAGAAGTGATATATAGTAAAATATTTACGTCCACGGGCTGTAAGGGTGAAACTAACCAATGTATCCAAGCTGAAGAATTCAACCACCTTGAACCCAAATTCTCACAGTTCTATCACTGTCAAGGCCGGCGGAAGCAATCATGTTCCTAGTCGGGTGGCATGATACTGAAACAACAGTATCAGTATGGCCTTCAAGTTTCTGAATCATATTCTTCCCCTGCAAATCCCATAAGTATATACACTTATCCTCGGATCCACTGACAATGTATTTCCCACTCGTGACTGAAAATGTTGGCATTATGCAAAATACTTTGTTCACATGGCCGGTATAAATTTTCAAGAACTTCCCAGTTGAGTAGTTCCAGAGCTTCTGCAACCAAAGAAGAAAGAAGAATAAAAAGATGAATTTTCTATCTTGAAAACAAAAGGAAAAAAAAAAATCCTCAACCACTACCCTTTTTTTTCCCTTTTGCACAGTTGGCAACTAAAAGAACTCAGATGTTGAACTTTTAACACAACCATTTGGTAGTTAAATTTTCTTTTCCCCGATAACAAAATCTAGTGTGAGTTAAAAAGAGTGAACACAAAAGCTAAAGACGTCAGTTTATCCCTCAAATCACTAAACTCACCCACAACATTAAGATAAATCACATACGATAGAGTTAACCAATCATGACTGCATAAAAAGAATAACACACCTGACTAAGTATATACACAAACATTTGGTGGTAAAATTTACTTTTCCCTAGTTTTCTCAGCAACCAGTTGTGTTGAGAATTTATAATAAGTTACTGAAACTGCAAATTAAAATGCTAATTTTATCATTGTAGTTCCTAAAACCACACATTCAGACATGTTGAACTGTTGCATTACCACATCAAAACAAAACATGCGCACTATAATTAACAATTCAATACCAACCCCAATTAAATCTGCAATTTTCATCATCAGAGAACACAAGAAAACACCCAATAGTATGATAAACTGATTACACAATCCAATTAGCTACACATTCACCAATAAAGCTAAGTTGTTCAATTGTTCAAACAATATAAATGAAAATTTCACAACTAAATTGAATCAAAATTGGCACAATTAAGACTTACGAGAGTATCATCCAGAGTTGCGACGAGTATGAACTTCCCATTGGGGGAGAATTTAGCAAATGAAACGGCGGGAACCTTATCGTCGATGAGCGTCTTCAAGATGGCGCCAGTGTCGGCGTCCCAGATCTTGCACGACCCGTCGTGGCTGCCTGAGACGATGAGCGAACCATCGCGGTTGAAATGCACCGAAGTAACAGGCATGGAGTGCGCGGGAATGACGTGGATTGGACGGCCGGTCTTGACATCCCAAACCCTAACGGATTCGTCGAAGGAGCCGGAGACGATGAGGTTGGACTGGGGGTTGAAGTTGACGCAGAAGACGAAGCTGGTGTGGCCGCGGAGTGTTTTCACACACTCGGCTGCGCGTGCGTCCCAGATGCGGAGGGTGCGATCGTCGGAGGCGGAGCAGACGTAGTGGGAGTCGGAGGACCAGGCGAGGTCGGAGACGCCGTCGGAGTGGCCGACGAGGCGGGAGAGGAGGGAGAGGGAGTCGGTGGACCAGACGATTAGGGTTTTGTCAAGGGAGGCGGAGGCAAGGAGAGTGCCGTCGTTGGAGAATTTGGCGCAAGATAGGGCGCGGCTGTGGCCTGTTAGGGTTTTCAGGAGGCGGTACGGACGGTGGCTCTGCGGCGGTGGTTGGTTGTTGTTGTTGGTTGACATGGCCGGTTAGGGTTCGATAATCACCGGCGGTGCCGTAACCCAATATATTTATATAGACATGGTTTTTGGGTGATGAGGGTAAAATAAGTACCCTGGTTATAATTATGTGTATAATTATGTGTATAATTTTTAACTATTTAACTGAATTACATGAATAAAGTTAAATATTTGAATGCAGTCTCTAGGAGGTAGTTTTATAATGTATTAGTACATAAATTTATATATACATTTGAATCTTCTGTTTTTTAGCAATAGAGGAAGTGTACATATAAAGGGTGGGTTTGGAAAACTTGTTTTCTGTATTTGTTTTTTATTTTTAAATATAAAAATTTATATTTGTCTTTTATTTTTTTTAGCAAAAAATTAAAAATAAAAATGCGTTTGGATCAAAATTTGTATTGAAAAATAAAATGGTATTGGTGGGCGGCGGGGGCGGTGGTGGTGGGTGACTGGTGGCAGCGGTGGGGGCCGGCGGCGACCAAAGGTGGTGGGGGCCGGCGGCGGCGACCGGTGGCCGGGGGTGGTGGTGGTTGGTGGCGGCGGCGATGGGGGCGGTGGCGAAGGTAGTACCCTAAACAGTGAAAAAACTCAAAAAATAACTAAGGGTACGTTTGGAAACTAGTGTTTTCGTTTTCGTTTTTTATCTCTTAAGAACAAAAAAATTTCTTGTTCTTGTCATAAGGGTAATCTGGAAACAAAAATATGTTTGGTTGAAAATTTTGTCTAAAAAATTTTCGGGGAACAAAAAAAAATACATTTTTGAGATTTATTTGGAATAAAAAGTAAAAAACAAATTATCAAATGGTGAGATTAAGTTTGACTTGATTGTCATCCCTTGTACAAACTAACTACAATGTACACTTCCAAGTCTTCCATACAACAATGAACATGACCACTCTCCTGCTGTTTAAAAGATTAGCATACAAGAAAATATACAAGTAGTAACATGTATAAAGACCACATCACCCCAATTCGATTGAGGGTGTCAAGTTGCAAAGGTAAGGGTTTGTGTTGGTGGTGGTGTCGATTTGTAGTGGTGGGGGTTTGTGGTGGTGTCGATTTGCAGTGGTGGTGATGGTGGGATGACAGCTAGTGGTGGTGGTGAGAGTTAGGATTTGGAGGTTGAAAATGTCGGTTAGGGAATCTGCAACAATTAATTTTTTTTTTGCTGAGAACAAACAGTGCCGAAAACAAAAAAACATCATTTTGGTGTTCTCAAATTTTGAACGAAGTGTGAGAAAACGTTTTTTTACTGTTCAAGAAAACAAAAACCATCAAAAACTACCAAACGCGTTTTTGTTTCCGTGAACAATGGAAAAAACAAGAACAAAAACGGAAGCACCAGTTTCCAAACGCATTCTAAAAGTTGTATTTGGTGTTTTCACCACTTTTATCCATTATTCACATAAAACAGTTTTCTTGAAAAAAAAAAAAAGTGAACAGTAAATGCGTTTGCCAAACGGACCCAAAAAATTTTATCTGCCTTTAATTTCTGAATTGTGGTAAATTCTTTGTACATGTAACACGTACGGAAGAAAAATAAATTGTTTTAGACATTCTTCCATCAAATAGTGAATAGTGAGAAAGACAAAGATAACACGGAGTTTTCATATTTAACGAGGTGAAACTAGAGTTCATTTTATTGAGAAAAAACTCTGTAAATAGTTAATACCCTCATCTCTTAGTGAAGATTAACTTATTTAAGCTTTTGTTTTAAAAGTTGAAAAAATGCCATTTGTTTAAATAATATAAATATGGGCTATTATCATGAAATCCCCCGTGATTTTAAAAAAATCAACTAACCCCGTCCATTTTAAAAATCCCCTTGCAATTTTTAAATTTGATCAAATTGCTCCCTCACCTTCAATTTCCGTCAACTACAATTATTGACATGTGAGTGTCATATGAGGCATAAAGATTGATTTAAAGACAAAAATACCCTTGAAATCACAATTGGTTTTACTTAAATGGTGTTTGGCAAATTTTCAGAAGAGTTTTTGGCCATTGGAAAAACGTTCTAAAGAAACAGAGGAGTATCAGCTTCTCGAAACAACTTTTGCTTCTCTTTTTCTTCTGCAGAAAGCCAGAAGCAAAAACTATGCCAAATAGGGCCTTAAGGATGCACACGGTCCGATTCAGTTCCGACTGCAACCGAAACCGAACCGTTATTTCAATTCCTTAAAAATGAGAACCGGAACCAAACCAAACCAAACCCAACCCTTTTTTTCGGGTCGGTTCCGGTTCCTACAATCACCTTCTCAAAAAAAATAAAAATCTTATATATCAAAACATAGGGTCCGTTTGGCTCACTAGAAAACAATTTTCTTTTTTTACTGTTCACCCATTTCAAAAATAAAAACACATTTGGCAAACGCGTTTACTGTTCACTTTTTTTTTTCCAAGAAAACTGTTTTTATGAATAGTGGATAAAAGTGGTGAAAACACCAAATACAACTTTTAGTTATTTTTTAAGTTTTTTCACTGTTTAGGGTACCACCTCCGCCATCGCCCCCATCGCCGCCGCCACCAACCACCACCAATGGTTGCTGCCGCCGACCCCCACCGCCTCCGGTCGCCGCCGGCCCCCACCACCACCGCCCCCCGCCGCCGCTTGTCACCGCCACCCACCAATACCATTTTATTTTTCAATACAAATTTTGATCCAAACGCTTTTTTGTTTTTAGTTTTTTGCTGAAAAAAACTAAGACAAATACAAATACAGTTTTTATATTTAAAGACAGAAAACAAATACAAAAAACAGGCTTTCCAAACGCACTCATAGTATAATTATATACATTTACTCATAACTATATAAAAAAAATTATGAAGCAAAAATTATTTTATAAACAATTAAGATTGATTTTTTAGGTCGCTCATGTAGCTATTTATGGTGATAAAACTTAAAATTTGAAAATAAATAAAAATTAAATTTGTAAAATATTAATAAGGAGTCACCAAAATACTATAATTATGCTATATGTATGTAGGTAATACTTTTATAAAAATAAAATAATAACAATATGTTTTAAATATAAATAATGAATTTTCTCAAAATACTAACACTAACATTCAATAAAAAATAATATTCTTAGGAAAATGTTGCAAAAAATTACAATATACTAAAAATTCTGAATTTATACTAAAGTAAAGTAACCAAAATATTAAAAAAATAAAATAATATACACTATTTTTCAAATACTAAACACTAAAATCCATTATGATAAAAAAAAAAACATATATATACTTTTAGGTAAGAAAAAATGTAGAAAAGGTAAATTGTTATTTGTGTTAACTGAATAAATTTTTCGAAATAGTACATGTTGAAGGACTCTCAAATTAAAAATAAAATTAAAATTCAATAATAAAGAGTCGCAATAATAATAAATATATGTAATAGGTTGGTGATTAATTTTGTGAAATTGAACGAAAAATATTTAAAATTTAATAAACTATCTTTCAAAAACTAAAATTTATTCCTCTTTTAATAGCAGTGTATATGTATATATATATATATAAAAGAATTAAAAAAATTAGATATTTATAACCCTTGTAGGTTCAGAAAAAACCCATACAGTTTGAAAAATCAAACTAACCTCCTCTATTTCAGAAAACCTTCCTACAATTTGAGGAAATGACTTTTAAATCACTTAATACTTTTGTTAACGGGAGCTAATGAAAATTGGAAGGGATGGGACATTTTGATTAATTTTGGAAACTGTAGGGGTAGGGGGTAATCTTAAATGGACTGAGGTTAGTTGATTTATTTTGATATCACATATGCGCCCGTTTGGTAGGCGGTCCGGTCTTGTCTTATCTGGTCCGATCTGGTCTGGTCTTATCTGGGTGGTATTCTGAAAGTCTGTTTGATAAAGTTGTCTGGTCTTATAGTAGTATTCAAACTGTTTGGTCATATGCTTGGAAAATAATACAAAAAATAAAAAACTAATATATAAAATTCAAAAAATATATTAATAATAAAAAATATATAAAATTTGAAAAAAATATAAAAAGTATGAAAATAATATTAGAAATTAAAAAATAATATATATTTCAAATTTTATCAATTATTTCGATTTTTTATATTATTTTTTGAATTTTATATATTATTTTTGATTTTTTAAATTATTTTCAAATTTTTTATATTTTCTCAAATATATACATATATATCTAATTTTGTATATTATTTTTGAATTTTATATTTTTTTCAAATTTTATACATTATTTCAAAAATTTTATATTATTTTTCAAAACTTATATATTATTTTTTAAATTACATATATATTTAAAATTTTATATATTAATTTTGATTTTTATATATATTTTTCGAATTTAATACATTATTTTAAAAAAATTATATTATTTTTCAAATTTTATATATTATTTTTGAATTTTATACATTATTTTTGAATTTTCTATTTTGGAATTTTTTTATTTTCCCAAATTTTAAATATATATTTTGCATTTTATATATTAATTTTTAATTATATATATATATTTCAAATTTTATACATTATTTCAAATTTTATATATTATTTTTTTAATTTTATATATTATTTTCAAATTATATATATTTTTTAATTTTATATATATTTTTCAAATTTTATGGTCTCATGTGTTAAGACAATTGTATATAAGACCACTTGAGACCATCATTTTTGGTTGTCTCAAATTAACCCTTTTGGTCCCAAGTGATCCTTGTTTTTTTGGAATCATTTTTTTGGAATCGTGTTGCCAAACAGTGTCCGATCCTAAAAAGTCATTATGAGACTGGACCACATGGGACCGGACCGCGAACCAAACAGGGCTATAAGGATTTCCTGATAATATCTCTATAAATAACATTGGGTAAATAGCTAAAAATACCCCTAAACTTTCTTCTCTTTCTCTACTATACCCCCTCAATTAATTATACCCCCTCAACTTTCATTTTCTTGCACCATGGGTTTGCCCTCAAATTTTTTTACCCTTTTACCCTCTAAATTTTTTGTATTTCCACCTTACCTTTAATCATATCATTACTATTATATTTCTTAATTCTTTAAATTACAAAAATATTATTTCTTTTAGTTACAATATTAATTATGCAATTTACCTTTAATTAGACTAAATATACTCTGAAATGTAATTTTTTTTTAATAAGTTCTAATTATTTTATTTGTAAATCAATTAACTTGGTATTAAATTTTAGTTTGATTTAAATCATAAAACTCAATCCTAATTAATATATTCATAAATAAATTCAATTTATGAAAACAATATATATATTTTGAACAAAATATATATATTTCGGAATATATATATAATTCGTTAAAAATATATGTTTTCCGAATTCTTTTAAAAAATATGAATTTTTTCCGAAAAATAATTTTTTTGGGAAAAATATATATTATGTTCCAAAATATGATTTTTTCTGAAAAATAATTTTTATTGAGAAAAATATATATTATTTTCAAAAATATGAATTTTTTCCGAATTTTTTTTTTTTTGAGAAAAATATATATTATGTTCCAAAATATGATTTTGACTCATAATACCTAAACTACCATCAATAGTATAAGAGGGTTTAGTGAAATCAAACCTTCAAAAAAATTATTTTTTGAAAAAATATGTATATTTTGGAATATATATATTGGAAAATGATATATGTTTCGGAATATATATATATATATATATGATTCGTCAAAAGTATATATTTTTCGAATTGTTTTAAAAAATATGAATTTTTTATGAAAAATATACATTATTTTCTAAAATATAAAAAATATATATTTCGGAGAAAAAATCATATTTTGGAAAATAATATATATTTTTCTCAAAAAAAATTATTTTTCGGAAAAAATCATATTTTGGAACATAATATATATTTTTCCCAAAAATTTTATTTTTTGGAAAAAATTCATAATTTTTTAAAACAATTCGAAAAATATATATTTTTGACGAATTATATATATATATTCCAAAATATATATCATTTTCCAATAAAACTTAATTTCATTTAAATCATAAAACTCATTATCCTAATTAAAATTTTTTTTTGCCCAAATGAAACTTTCTTTTCATAAAAATATATTCATAAATTCTTATTTATTTATGAATATATTAATTAGGATTGAGTTTTATGATTTAAATCAAACTAAAATTTAATAACAAGTTAATTGATTTACAAATAAAATAATTAAAACTTACAAAAAAAAAAAATTAACATTTGAGAATATATTTAGTCTAATATATTAAAGATAAATGACATAATTAATATTCTAACTTAAAGAAATAATATTTTTGTAATATAAAGAATTAAGAAATATAATAGTAAGGATATAATTAAAGGTAATGTGGAAATACAAAAAGTTTGGAGGGTAAAAGGGTAAAAAAAATTGAAGGCAAGCCTATGGTGCAACATTTTATGAAACTTTAGGGGATTTTAAGCTCATTTCATAATTGAGGGAGTAACATTTTGTGTGAAATCCGCTCCAAGTTTGCATCTACATCCATCAATCTTATATATTTAATTATTTAACCTAAGGTTTTTTAAATTAATTGAGTTATTTTTCTTTGATAGATTTGCTGTTATTTTGTGATCATGAAAGATTAATAGTATTATGTTTTGTAATTTGATAGATCTCGTTTTTTGCTATTTCATAAAGTTGAAGATTTTGGAATTTATCTAGATATTGCTAACTAGTAATTATTAAGTGCAAAGTTACTAATTTTTGTTGATTTTTTAGAATTTATAAAATTGTTCAAAATAAGATGTAGAGATATTAAAAGTTAATTTTAAAATTTAATATAACATGATGGAGCTCGTTTGTTCTAACTGTGTAAAAACAATTATACTAATTAAAACCAATCATATTTGAAGTGCATTTTTTCTCAAAGTAAAATAGAAAAAGTAAAGGCCAAAATGCATAATGTCCCCATGTTTTAGTTGAGTTGCAAAATACTCCCTATACTATTTTTTACCCCAAATCATTATTCTATACTTTTAAAAAATTACAAAATACTTACATGTGCTTTGCTTAGCTCCAAATCATTATCATATGCTTTTCAAGAGTTGCAAAATACCCCCTGGTTGTGTTTTGCACAAAAATATTAATTATTTTACCCCCGTTGTCTTGTAATAACCCAGTATTTTGTTTACTTTTTCTTCTTCTCTTTTTCAATAATATAATTAATAATTCAAAACTTCACACATAGGGATGTTCAAAACCGGTTCAGTTCCTTAAAAATAAGAATTGGAACCGAACCGAACCGGAACCAAAATTCCGGTTCCAGTTCCGATTCATACTATTATTTTTTTAAATAAAAGTAAAAAGCACCAAATATCAAAAGATAATATAATTTTATATATTTTTCTATATTTAATTTGTGAAAAGCTATTTAAAGCTACCAAAAAAAGATATCAAAAATATAAGTAAAAGAGCTACCAAAATAATTTCGTGAATAGCTACCAAAAATTTATTAAAAGCCCGCCCTTTCCCTACTTTATTTCCTTCTGTTGGGACCTTATTGCTTTTTTCAAATTGGGTAACTTGTTGAAGAGAGAATTTGTTACTAAAGTTGAGTCTTTTTAGGATTAGTTTGATAACACCTATTTACCATTTATATTTAAATACATTGAGTAATTATTTAGTTAAATGTGTTTGATAAAAAAATTGACTATCACATAAAATGATATAAAATTTTAAGTGACAGGGCCGATAACTGAAAATTTACACAGATAATATAATTTTTTTAAACACCTTTTAAAACCTTCATTACAAATTTAGATTTTAAAACTTTCAAAACTTAATTTTTAGGTTATATCAAACAACCCCTTACTATAATTCAGACACGTCACATATGACAACATGAGAAATGAAGAAATTAGATGCGAAATTTTACTTTTACTCGTCATGCCTCTCTTTGTTTTCCCCTTTCTTTTCTCGCGTCCCTGCTTTCTTTGTCCATTATCTTTCTTTCGCCTATGTACATGTGAGTAGAGATTGATGCACAAAAATGTTGAATTAAAATTAATTAACGACGACCTTTGTAACAAAAAGAAAGAAACCAAACATGTCCAAAGCCAAAACCAACCCTAGTTATCTTTCATTTTAAACAAAAACAAGGACAATAATCTTAATTAAACAGAATAAAGACAGTTTCAGGTACAAGCACATCACAATAAATATCCTACCAATGGTGATTGAGTTATAATTATCATATTAAAATTTCAGTGGAATCTTTACGATAATTTTTCAAAAATTCCACTGGGCCTTAACTAGGTCCGTCCCTGCCTACGAAGAGTCGGCATCGCAAAGCTGCCCGGCCGCACAACGGAGACGAGCCCGGCATGCTCTCCATACGGGCCGCTTCTTCCATTAACCGGTCGGCCTCAGCTCTGGCATGCTCGGCCGCAATCCTCAATGCGTCCATCTGCTCAACACTATCCAGACGTCTTAATCCCGAAGAGCTCGGCCTGCTGCAACACCTGACGAGCATATTGATGTAACTCCGGGGTCAAGTCCCCGATAGTGATAGACGCCATGTCACGCAGGTAAGTAACCAAGCCATCGAGTGCGTGAGCTTGAGTCACGGGCAGGAGGACATTGAAGTCATCAAACATGCCCGTGTAGAGTCCCGCGAGGCGATTGAGAGCGCTGACACTTGACTCGCCGCAGTAGAAGCGCCCCCACTTGACGAGGCCGCTAAATTCATATTTTGTCTTGATGGAAGAGAGAGGAATGGACTTCTCATCACCAGTAGCCTTCCAGGCCTCATCATAAGAAGGAATATTGACGGGCGCCGAATCGCCACCTGTTGATGGGGGAGGAGGCGCCGTCGCAACATTAACACTGTCAGGCACGACGGAGGAGGTGTTGGAGCCAATGTTGGGAGAGGTACTACGTGACCGGGAGGGAACACTCCTTTTGGCGGGAGGGGAAGGCAAAGGCACATCAACTTGGAGATGGTCTGCAATCAGAACCTCATTCTCATTCACTTGAGGTTCAGAAAAAATTTCAATTTAATTTGAAATTTTTAAATTAAATTTCATCCAGAGTTATGAATAAGGCTGCAACTGAAGCGGGCTAGTCCAGATCAATCCGAGTCCAACCAAAAAAATTTCAATTTGAGCTTAACCGGGTTGTGCCCGTCTCATGTTGGATTGGATTGGGCTGGGCCCGTCCCATTTAGGATTGGGTTTGGGTTCAACCTGAATTCCATTAATATATATTATATAATGTGTATGTGTGTATCACATGAAGGAAAAGTCATTAATTAAGAAAAATGTAAGTTGATTTATTACTTTATATGAGTACCCGCCAAACGATGTTTATGCGGATAAATACCCTCATTATTGGTTTTATTGTAATACCGACATTTAACTTTTCTAATACTCCCATCCTCTATTCCATGTTCCCATCCCGGATCTATTCTTTGTCCCAGAGCATTTTTTCTCTTACATTTTCCAGAACTTAGACATTTTCTAGTGTACCTAACTAAACATATAGTATTATAAATCAATTTAGAACATGATTCAATCAATTCAAACACTAATTAAAATAACAAGTACTAAACAACACTTGGCATCAACTTTAGCAGAAAATTTTCAAAAAATTCAGTCAAACTGGAACAAACCATTTATCAAAATCCCAAAAAAACCAGGAACCATTTTTCCTTTTTTTTCATTGTAATTCCTGAAAAGCTCACATTTAATTCAGACATGGACACACACATACATACAGAATATTGATGCAACCATATGTTCATGCCAGGACTCCAACATAAAAAACTGCAAGCTAGTATACATATAATAGGCAAACTATGTTTATATATTATCATCATAGGAAGAAAGTGTAAATGCTAGAGTACATATTGTACATTTCATACTTCTCAGTAACATCAACAGAAAATTAACTTCCATAAAACACACATATTATACACCCACTAAACATGAGAACACGCATATTATACACCAACTAAACATGAGAAGCTTGATTCCATGTAATTCAAGCGAAGGGTTTGAACTCGTGAGTGAAAAGGGGTCAAATTAGAAACTCGAGATATGCAAATCAAATGGAGGTTGTGAATCGAAATTGAAGATATAATATGAGAAATTGAGAGACATGTACGAGAAATTAAAGGAAGATTTGAAGGTAAAGAAGAAGGATACTAACCTTGTGCAACGGTAAAAAATGGTGGTCACTTTGCGATTTCGATTCATCTAACACGCACACACACAATAAAGGAAGCCTTTGTTGTTGTTGTTGGGCCTTTCCCTTCAAGCCCCAACTCAAATCACTTAAAAATCTAAAAAATCTTAACAAATTATATGAATTGTTGAATCGTACTATTCGATCTATCCGATTCTATCTATTTGAATGATTTTTTTAGTGATTTAGATCGTTTTGGGGTTTTGGCTCCTAGGTGCGACTCTACAATTTAGAATCGCAATTTTAATTACCTTTATATATATATAAAAAAATAATAAATATTAAAACCCTAAACATTTCAACGCCTTGCCCTCGCCACCTCTCCATTTCTTGTCCCTCTTTCTATCTGCATCATCTCTCTCCATCCTTTCTCACGTTTTCATCAATATATGTATATGTATATGTATATAAACCAAGATCTTGTATATATATATATATGTATATAAACCCAGATTAGAGAAATTAAATCTTGATTTCTTCATATATATCTATATATGTATATAAAAAAATTATCTTTCTGCTGCTACATCCACCTCTTGACCTCACCACCTCACTGCATCTTCATTCTCCATCCTTTCTGACTTTTTATATATATAAACCTAGATCTTGTTTTTATAAGATTAGAGAAATCAATTCACGATCTAATTGAGCTAGAACTTTCCCATGTATACAGAAATATATATATATTATACACACACAAAAAAAAATCTCAGATCTTATTCTTATAATATGTAATAGATTAGAGATATTAATTATAAAATTTCTTCTCATATATATACATATATATAGAGAAAAAATATATTATATATATAATAAAAAAGAACTCAACCCGGATGACCCACCCGACTCGATCGGATTGATTTCAACCCGAAATGCAATTCGGGCAAGCTGAAATGAAATCGGGTTGGACTAACCCAACTTGCACCCCTAATTATGAACTTCCCATTAGGGCGGGATTGACCTGGACGGGGGCGGATGGAGATGCCACTGGTGAGGCGCGGAGTGTCTCGACGCAGTCGGATGCGCGTGCGTCCAAGATGCAGAGGGTGCGGTCGTTGATTTAAGAATCTACAATATGATTTTGGATATTAAAAGATTATAATACACAAAGTGAGAAAAAGGTATATATGTTTTGCATGAGATATTTAAGCTCAGATTTACCTTTGTTAACATATATTTTATGTACTTAATGGTCTAGAACATACTTATTACATGTTAAATTTTGAATGATAAAACTGAATTGTTTTTCCTATATATATATATACGTATAATTTTCTTTTTACTTGAATTTCCAATTATTTTACACGTGTTATATAACCATAAAAGGCCCGGCGTAATAATGGCGCAAAAAGTCTTATGACTTTTCTTCCAGATCCTGGCGGGAAAAACTGCACTTGAACTAAGCAGAAGACTAGTGTAGAAGGCTAAATACAGCTGACGTGCCCATTTTAAATAAAATTAAATTCAGTAACCTAGGAAGAAGCATATATTTGCATAGTTACAGAGCTGCATATATAGCCATAAGTGAGCTGACAACTATATACAGCCCTCAATGAAACTGAATGGAAACTCCATAATGGCTACTAGAAGGGTGAATAAAAAAGGTCCCTCCCCTTGCTGCCACGCTCTATCAGCTGTATCTTTCTCTAGGCTAATATTTTAAAACATGCTCAGCATTTAAAAAACCAAAAACTGCACTATCTCGGCACTTCTGAAGATTTACAGCCATCTTTCACCGTAAGGCAAGCATTAGATTGCACATCAAGGTGAACATTAAGCACTTTGACAAGCCGCAATTTATTTCCGCCTGACCTCCGCAAAAACATCTCCTCCCTGAATTATGAAGATACAAAAGATCAAACAGATGATTAGAAAAGATCATACAAAAACATTTTATTTTCTTTCAATTTAAAATTGACATTTTGAAGTCTAATCTGTTATTTCATCCATAAGCATACAGATTGAAATCTCGGTTGTACGCCTTGCCATTAGATGAAACTTTTAAGAGCAGTTGGGCTTTTTGAAGAACTCCAAAACCCGAAAGCTATGGACTAGCTAACAAGGTTCCGATTATTGGTTGCCAACTCTAATGTTCAAAAGTAGGCATCATCTTCTATCATTTTGTAAGCTAACACCACTTCGGTTTTACTTTGAAGTGGATAAAGTGTCGGTGTTGGCCTGGCCTGACCCCAATTCAGAACTGACCGACTGTTCTAAGTATTACATATCCGCGAATAACAGATAACTGAATGATAATTTCTAAGAAACATACCAGCTCATCCAGGCAAAACCCTCCCGGTTGGAAACATAACAGCTACGTATTACAACCTGATTCCTGGTTCACAATGATGTATGTGTAGATATTATAGAGGGAAAAGAGGGAGAGAATACCCTTGTCATCTACTGGAAGTTTCTCCTTGTTCTTGCCTTAAAAGGTGTTTATCTTAACCAGGCAGAAAATCCACCTCGTCTGAGCTTTCCTCATAAATTACAAAGCTGTGATCTCGGCCGTCCTCATTACCACTACCCTGATCACTACTATAGTTGCTCTCTGATGAAGAAATAAACAATGATCCTTCTGACGTGTGACTAAGCTGCGATGGCGAGCTGATATCACAGTTTATATCACTGCCAATCATTTGTTCAATTTCGACAAAACTGCATAAACAGACAAGGCAGTCCGAAACAAACAGTTACAAAATGTAATGTCAAACTCTGTTGGCATCAATCTGATGAATAGAAAATAAACCAACCTTGCTTCTGGAGGAAACTCAGCCAGCAAACATAAGTCGGGCCTTACCTCCAACAATTGCTTTACAGGAATATCACTGCACAATAGACCAAATTACTGTAGGGAAAATACAGACAAGACATAGTCAGTACAATATAAAAGAAAGAACCACTACCTCAAATTGTAACATCTATTGTACCAGTCACCTTCGGACGCTAGACCTTCCTTGTTCGAAATGTCCTGTTTGGAAGAGACATAAAAAATTAGAAAGGGTAGTCCAAAAGCAAAAAAACAAAAAAAAAACACCACCTCCAATGTTTCTATAATTGTTGCGTAGCCAAAAGTTATACAAATGCTAATGAAAGAAAATTGATAAAACATGTAATCTACTCACAAGATGTCTAAGGAGCTTGAAATCTCCTGCAATAATTGCAGTAAAAAAACGACCAACTTCCAACTGCACATTACCGAACTAAGGTAAGACAGGGAGGTAGACACATACCGATGAAGAGATATTAGAGTACTCACTTTCAATTGCACATGATTTATATAGGGTGTGAAGGAGAGGGAGACACATACAGGTGGAGAAAATTAGTGGTACTCACTTCTTTGAGATGCATACAATCCCGCAAAGTCAGTACCTCCAGCATATTCCCACCTGCACTGCCCCCAAGGTTTCTAAAGAGTCGAAAAAGTCACAAATGTCATGACAAATGAACTGAAAAAAGTTTGTCACATGGAGATAAAATTTCATAAAGGTAACATTCGCAGGGATACACCTACCTTAGAAAGGCACCATTTATTGCATAAGAAGTTGAGAAATCCATAAATTTTAGTTTACGAAATCCCTGCACAGAATTCACGGAAATATTTAGCTTCAATGCTGTTTGAAATTCTGATTTAACTTCATGTGAAAAATTCACTACTATAGTACTTGGCAGATAATAATCCAATTGATTGTTTTGTCATTTGACAGTGTTCTACCCTTTGCGCAGCTAGTTTTTCATGATAAATCAACATGTTTAGATATAGTTAGCGTCAAATAAACATAGCCTAACCCAGCATTAGAAAAGGAGCAGAAAAAGGAGAGTGATTCTCAGAATTATTTTCTTTTATTTACCTCACCTTTTATCAGGCAAGTACGCGCACACGCCCTGACTGAAACCCCTATCCTTACCCTAGGAGGACTGGTAGGTTATACCATTGGGCTACAAGCCCTTTGGTGAAGTCCTACCCTGCTAAACTAGTGAAAACAATAAAATGTAAAACTAACAGCCTCGAGTAGAAAAAGGGGCCACCACTCCGTGTAGGTAAAAGGTCAGGATTCAAGAGGGGGAATAAAAGTTCAATTATGAAGACATCCACTAAAATGCAGATAATATCAAAATTCAGGTCTCTATCCTGTCAATACCAGGATCACCTATTATTAGGAGCCATGCTGAATTATGAATTACATGGGCTTCATGAAAACCAAATAATAATAATGACGACAAAATTGAAACATATAAGAACCTTTTAGAAAGCATCTTCGAGACTCTATTAGTTCATATAGGTCAAAATTGAGCAAGTAGAGGATTGTGTAGACCACCTTAACTCATTTCCACATCCAAATTTATTTCTTTTCATATCCATCAAGATATAGGATATGCAATAACATCATCTCCCACTTTCTTCTTAGTTTCGAACTTTTATGTCTTTCTCCTTTTCTTCTTTCTTTTATTTTCTTTTTTCTTCTTTCTTTTATTTTCTTTTATTTTATTTTTTTGCTTTTTACTATTATGCATCATCCCCATATCGCACATCCTTCATGGATCAATCCCACTTCTGATTTATACAATATGAGAAAAAAATCAACACTTCAGCAATTATCTGAGGCATGTTCAACATGTTTCCTACGCATGTCAAGCACCGCTATAACCCTAAATAGAGTTGTCGCTTCCCAGCCCAAGTTCTAGTTCAGCCCGTAGTAGGAACTTTAAAAAACAGCAACTGAATCGTGAATTTCAAATAAAATTTAGGGAAGTTTGGCTTGCCACTTTACATTTAAACTTGATTCATGACATTAAGAGGGAAAAGAAGGACCTGAATCATGAATAAACTACTTTGTATCAAATTGCAAAAATTGTACCTTGACCAGCACACGGGCCTTGCAGTCATTCAACTTGAAACCCCTGAGGGCCAATGAAGTTATATGGGGACAATTATTCACTAGATCGGTACAGGTTGGCAATTTCAGACTGTCATCTCTACCTGTAATGAGAAACACAAAGTAAGAAAAATTACCAACAGGCATGAAAAAGTGAAAGCTACGTGCAGAAAGAATACCTGTTTTAGAAGATTCAAAAACCAAACGCTCTATCAAGTGACAGTGTCTGCTCACTGACTCCAATGTATGTCTCAATTCCACATGACTGTCAACAAGAAAACATGTTACAGTTGAGAAGACTCAGTATACAGTTCAATTGGACAAGACGTACTGACAATGCAAATAAAAATGAACAATAAAAAATAATGAAAAAAACATTTATTTACCAACATAAATTGTCCTCTTTCATTGGTATCTTCACAGCTTTCAGAAAGAAAGGAACACTCTGTTCCCCTTTCATAGGATGCACATAAAAGATGAAAGACTAGCTTAAAAGCAATTCTTGTCTTCTTTAATCCTATGTGCTACTTACACAAGACTCAACAAGATATATGTATATCTAAACATGCACACAAAATAATGAATGTTTTTCATAACAAGAATTAGGGTATGTATTTATATTTTTTTACAACTGGTGTTTAATATATACGCAAATTAAACATAGACATCAAAACATACACGCACAAATTAATACTGTAAATAAAAATACCCAGCAGCCATATAAGACCATTGCTCAGTATTATCTAAAATGTATGCTTGGGGGGGGGGGGGGGGGAGGGGGGGGGGGGGGGGGGAATGCAACACAAAACAACCAGCTTCACAAAACTTACAGGCCAACAATTTCTAAATCAAGGAGAGAAGGGCAGACAGATAAAGCTGCACATAGTGCTGTATTATCCATTCTTTCAACATTGTAAAGGTGCAATCTTCTCAAGAGACACCTACAAATAGAAATAAAATATGTATTAATAACAATAAAAGTCACCAATACATGCCAATAATCAAGTCAAAGTATCAAACCATACCCTGGAGAACCATTATCACCACTCAGAGAATTCAAGCAGGACCTTGTAAGAATAGATGACTCCTTTCCTTGTCTAGATCTCTTATCATTCCATGAAAATCCTGATGCATCTGCAGAGTTCCTGATGGTATACACTAATGGTAGAGATGATCCAGGTGATGCAGTGGGGCCAGGCACTATACCAAGCTTAAGAGATCTGAATTCCAAAACAAATTTGTGATGATACGTTTAAATAAGACAAATACATAAAGGAAACCAGGCAGCAGAACTGAACAAAATGTATAACAGAATGTTATCGACATGATCATCCATAAAGGGCAATCATCTTTGGAATCTAGATAATGAGATTAAATGGCCAAACTCAACGCTAGCTTTTGAATATATACAGTCTCCATAAACTCCTCAGTGTGAAGGTTTAATTGCTGTTTTGATCCCTCGGTACCAAACAACCTATATGAATAACACAGGAGCATGTAAAACAAAAGTTTATACATTCTGCCAAGTGCAGAGATTTGAAGCAGTAGCAGAGATTTGTGTGTCTTCGTATGGTGCATTTATCACAAGTATTTACAATCTGATTACTTTTAGTTGTTTTATTCTTTCAAGGAGCAGTGGTAGAGCTTTGCATGGTGCAAGGTGTAAACAAGAAGGTTAATTGCCGGGAACTTCAACTGTGACTAATTCTAGGAGCCCTGGGGTGGGGAGGAAGCAATTGTAACTTAAATTTGGGTGGTTACTGTAGGTTTTATGTCATGATATTTCACTTGAAAGCTTGTCTGAATTGATAAAACACTACTAGGCAATTACATGGGCTAATTGCATACATATCTGGCCCAACTCTCATCAGAAGTTCAGATCAAGTGTCCTTCAGTCAATAGAGTATAAGTATGCTTCAGGCCGTAGAGCTAAGCCAATATGAGAACTGATCCAGTTCTAGCCCAGTTGCAATTCCGATATATTACATCTATTACTTAATGAAGCATCTTAAAGCAGAATCATCCCACATGTTTACTTAAAGATACTAGCAATTGACCAATTCTGTATGCAGCACTGCATTCTACCAAGAGGGAATAGAAGAATAATGGATGGAGGGACTATCTATCTATCTAACTAACCATTCAAACTGACATGGTTTATAATCAACGCTTCAAATCAACCAGTCCTTTGTACTTATTGAACCTTCTACAAGAAACAACCTCATAGCTATCATTACCATAGGTCCGTAGCAATATGTCATTCTGATTCATGTTCAATACAAGTAACTGTTTGCTGCACCAAGAAATGTGGAAGCCAAGAGGGATTTTTCAAACCACAGAGAGAGGGCCTAGTTGAAAAAAAAAACATTCTAGAATTTGTTCTCCAATGGATTCATTCACGCTGTGCAATATTTATCTCATGCAGTTGAAGAGAAATGCAGCTTATGAACCAGAAAAAGTGTGGCATCAACTGACTACTTGGATCAAGAACTCTTACTGAAGATATTTCCCGGCTCGTTGAACCATGGTAGATACAACCACATTATTGACCTTTGGGACTACTGTTCTCAAGTCAATATTGGCATAACATGAAGGATCCATGGCGCACTTCTGGAACAGAGAACATGTAGCTGCAGCATAGCATACACTCTGAGTATCAAGCATCGAAAAAACCTGCAAACCAACACATAAATTAAAGCAAACGGGCAGTACATATCACTGAAACAGTAAAATAATCCATCATTGCCATCACTATCATCCTGGAACCGCTAAAACTAACATCAACCAAATTCATGCATACAAGACCACATTCTCTAATAGCTTTCACCATTTCTGACTTCCCAATAATTCAAACACAACCACCACATCATTTATTATTGTGAATTCAAACGGTTCTCTTGGCTAAAAACAACGAAGGTGCTATCATATAGCTTTTTATCGGCCAAATTCACTATCTACAATATGTACCAGAAAAGAGAATAATATTCCTTGTTGATTAACACTCCTACCATTTTTCTTTCGTTGGTAATTTACATGTTGAAGTCCAAGTCTAAATCCAAGTGCCAACACAAAGTAAAAATCTTTAAAATCGCATCAAAATTAAGCAAAAGGTCATAAAAATTTTAGACATTCATAATATTCTCAAAACATAAAGATAACCCAAAAAATTAAACTCCAAATGCAACATGAAGATCTTGTGTAAAGACCACAGTACTATTAGAATTCGAACATCAAATTCAAAACTCCCACAGAAGGCACGATAAGAGAACAATACAGACAAACCCAGAAAATGCTCACTAGACTTGCCATAGCCTCAGTACTTGTGAAGTCGGATGGCAAATGAAGTTCAAACCGAATGTGGATCGCATCAGAATCGATCAAAATGTCATAAGAACAAGAAATCTCACAGATTCAAAATATTCTCAAATCAGAAATGTGTGCATGTCTATACATACATATATATATAACCTCAAAAATATAACTCAGAAATTAAATTACACTGGAAATGCAATATGAAATTGAAAAATCGAACACTGCAAAAGAAGAGAAAACATACTTTGATAGTGAGATCAGGAGGCAAGGCCCAAGCGACGGCGTTATGCAAGGAGGCGCGTTTTCTGGCAGATCTCTTGCCGGCTTCGAGCAGCACCGAGCCCAGCCTGAGCGCGCGCTCAATCATATCACTCTGCTCCGAATCAGAAACCCTAGAATCGAGAAGGCGATCGAAGGAGAGGTCGAGCGCGAGCGCGGAGGCAGAATCGGAGAGATCGAGAAACGATTCGAGGAGGCGGTCCATGCGGTCTAGCTTGGGAAGAACCCTAGGGTTAGGGTTAGGGTTTTTGGGGGAGCAACAGGGGCGCTTGGTGATGGAGGGGCAGTGGAGGAGGAGGGTATCCATAGCGAGTGGAGGAGAGAGAGAGAGAGTGGGAATTTAGAGAGAGAAAGGGGGGAGTGAAGAGTGAGAGTGGAGTTTTTATAAGGGGAGAGTGGGTGTACGGACACGGGTTGGGTGACACGTGGAAAGGTAGTTTTGTAGATGGAGGGTGAGTATGGGTTGGACGGCTATTTTGTGAAGGAGAGAAAAGGAAAAAGGTTTTGTTTGCGTCACTCGCCTAGCTATGGGGTGTAAAATGCTAGTGACGACAACATCACCCAGATATATTATTTATACATCTATAGTATCTAATTTTAAATTTAAGGGTAAAAGTGTATTAAACCCCTTGAATTATTTTATCTCTCTCAACAAACTCTCCCGTACTATGTTTTAGACTCTAATTTTTTTATATTATTCCAACTTTTATAATTTACTCTCTCCCGTCATAACATCGTTAGTTAAAATTAGAATAATTTGTACTCAGATTGCCTGAGGTTTTGATCAATTGCACTCGCCCCCTGAGATTTTATTTTTCTTTCAATGACACCCCTTGAAGAGGAGAAATGACCTGAATACCCTTGTGTTGTCTCCCTTATTTCATGAGACAAATATCTAAGTGGTGAAATTACCTCCATGCCCCAAGATGAAACCCTATAATGTATATATATCTATAATAACTATTCTACAAAGTGAAGGGGTTGATAATATTTTCAAACATTTTTTTCAAAATAAAAATTAATGAATTAATATGTATTAACTCTAAGGAGTATGTCAAAACGATATAGAGTAAAAGAAAAAGGGTTAGAAATATTTCAATACTTTTAAAAAAAAATAATAATAAATAATATGCATTACTTAAAGTGTAACTCTAATGAATATTTCAAAAGATATAGATTAAAGATATAAGACAAAGGGTTATAAATATTTTCATATTTTTTAAAAAAAATTAACTAATTAATATACATTAATTAATGTAACTTTAATGGATATTTCATAAGATATAAGACAAATATATTTCGGCAAAGAAAAATAATATAAGTTAAAATACAGAAATATGTATATATTTATCTATCTATTTATATACTACTAATAAAAACATAAGAAATGTCTAATATTTCGATTCATTATAACCTTTTACAATATAAAAAATTAAAATAAATAAAGTTTGTCATTATTTAAAGTGTAAGGGCTTATATTAACTTTACAAAACAATTAATAAACCATTTTTCATATTTTTATAAAAATATAAAAAATTACAATAAGTAAAGTTTGTTATTATTTTACAGTGTAAGAGCTTAAATTAATTTTACACAAATAATAAAAAATTATAAACTATTTGTAACATTTTTATATATTTATCACCTCTTACAATAAAACAAAAACTATAATTAAAATGTATTACTACTTGTTTAAATTGTAAGAGTTGTATATTAGTTATTTACAAAATAAATTAAATTATATGAGCTCACAAATATTTTATACATGTATCACCTTCTAAAATATATATAAAAAATATAATCATAAATAAAATGTATTATTATTAGAGTAATTTACACAAACCCCCTGAAGTTTCAGGATTTAATCACCAAACCCCCTGTCGTTCGTCAAACCCCCTAACATTTTAGATTTTAATTAAATACACCCCTCCTCCAAAAATTAGCCAATTTTTAGGTCAAAATGACTTAAATGCCCATGACATAAAAATTATCTTTTACGAGTAATTTGCACAAAAACCCCTTGAGTTTCAAATTTTAATCAAATAACCCCTCAGATTCAAAAAGTCCCTAAAAATTTCATATATGTTTAAAAAAAAGTCCCAAAAACATATATAAATTTTGGAAAAAATATAAAATTCGGGAAAAAATATAAATTCAAAACATATATATTAAAATTTGAAAAATTATAAAATTCGAAAAAAAAATATAAATTTCAAAAAACATATATAAATTTCAAAACATTTTATAAAATTCAAAAATATATATATAAATTCAAAAAAACATATATAATTCGAAATAATATATATTAAATTTTGAAAAAAATTACAAAATTTGAAAAAAAATGTATAATTTGAAAAAAAATATAAAATTCGAAAAAATATATTAAATTTTGAAAATAAATATAAAATTTAAAAATATATATAAAATTCTAAAAAAAACATATAAAATTCAAAAAAATACATTAAATTTTGAAAAAAAATTATAAATTTGAAAATAAATATAAATTTGAAAAAACCATATAAAATTCGAAACAAATATATAAAATTTGTAAATATATATATATATATATATATATATATATAATTTGAAAAAAAAAGATATAAAATTCGTAATATATATATATATAATTCAAAAAAAAAAAAAAATTCAAAAGATATATATAAAGTTTGAAAAATATATATACTTTGAAAATATCATATTAAAATGGAAAATACAGTATACTAGGCACAAGAAAAAATATTTTTTCAAAGCTATATAGCATCATCAGTTCCATGTTATATGAACAATGAACCCATTCTTGGTACAACTTTTCATCCATAAATAAATAAACTACTGTAGGGGTTCGATTTTAGTGGGATTTAGAGATAGTTTTCACACAAGATTGACAGAAAAATAATGATGTTTGTACCTTTATTGTTTTTGATGCTTTACAGAAAAATGGAGAAGGAGGAAAAATGGAAGAGAAAACAACAGTTACAAATGATACAAAATACTTTCTCTCTCTAGAAATTTCTCTCCCTTAGTCTCTGAAAAAAAAAGTCCTCCTCAAGTGAGCTATAGCTTCTTTATTTATAGACGTAAGCATCCAGTTGATTTTCGCGAATCATCTTTGCCACGTCAGTATTACCTCGCGACATGGACCATGAAATGCCAATCCACGCAATAAATATTATGTACAGTATTATCTCGCGGCCTTGATTATGCGATACCGATTCGCGTGATCTCTTGCGAGGATCATACTGTACCTCTTGTCCTGTGATCCGCGTTGTTTCTCCGCGGATCTGATTTTTCCTTAGTCAATGAACCATGATGCTATAGCTTTTCCTGGGTCATGACATTTTTGCATGCATACCTTTTTTATGACCCTGAGTACTATCGGCCTCTCTAAGGCACTTTTGCTTTGAATGGTGTAAATAGGGTCGCGACCCACTATTTACATATCCCAAGCATTTCCCTAGATTTTTTAATAGTACTACCTACGTGAGCAGTATATAGGGCTATGAGTTCAGATGTTAGCTATACCGACATCAGTCCCTCATAATTCCCTTTATATAATGCTAAATCTCGCGTATAAACCTTATTTGGGCTATTTTCCCAAATAATCATTTACTTGGACCAGTTTCCCAAATAAAACCAATCCTTGGACCAATTTCCCAAATAAACCAATCCGCGAATTTACCTTTTCGCGAGTCACCCCCCTTAAGTGCTTTGATACTTGGCCAAGTATTAAAGTGCAACAATCTTTACCTCGCGAATCATTGTACTTTGTATCATTATTTGTGAGTTGTTTTTCCCCATGTCATTCATACCACATCTCGCGAACTGTAATCCATTCCGCGACCTTCCTTTACCATTTTTGCTTCTTTTCAGTCCATCACGTGCATGTACTTATTTTTACCTTGCTCCCGTTTTTCTTGCTTTTTCCAATTTGTCCTCACTCTCGGCTATACGACTTTTCACCTTCCTTACGCATTTAATGCGCCTTTTCGATTTTCGCGCCCGAGACCTATATATTTTATTCATGCCATTTTCCCCATTCTTAACTTATTTTTTCCTTAGAGCTCTTTTTCCCACCCCTTTTATTTTACACCTCTTTCCTCGTATCCTTTTATTTTCGCGCATACTCATCTATTTCATAAACCTCTCGCAAGTGTTGTCTTATCATGACTAAAGCCTCCACTCCCAAGCTTCTCGCACCTCCCTCTAGGGTTACTCCTTCTGTCCCAAAAGCCCCAGAATGGAAAAAAGCTCATTTCTTTGATCCTCCTCATGATATATTATGGTCATCCATGCGAGCCCTCCTTTCTGACATTATTACAAGCCCCCCCTTACCCTTGATCCAGACCACGAAGCCAGCCCTGTCTTTATTCCTCCTCTTTCCGTTCCTCGCCTTGCTATTGAAAGGGGTGACGCACCCTTTTCTTTTATCGAATATAAAGGTCACGTAGCCCCTATCACTGACTGGAAAATGTGGTCTAACCATATTCTCAGTCAGGACCGCTATCGCACCACTCTTACTGAGGCTGGCATCCTTCAGTCCATTGAACTCTTTTCGGACTATTATGTTCGTCGTGACGTAGATGCGTTGAACATTCTGGTTTCGTGGTGGAACACCTTCTCGTATTCCTTCATTGCTTCATGGGGCGAGTTCACACCAACTTTAGAAGATGTGGTAGTCCTATTCCGACTTCCCGGTCTTGACTCGTGTTCCATTAAAGCTCATTTAGTCAATCTAGAGGACAAGAGAATTCTCAACCAACATCGTGACTGTGGCAAGTATGCTTGCAAGCGCGGTAGATGGATTGAAAAGGGTGTGCTTCTTCCTGAACAGACGATATCAAGTCACCCGAAACTATCTTATTCAGCCTGGTGCCATCACTTCTTCCGCGAGTATTCTTCTCGAAAGCCAGCTCCTGGTCAGGACCGTGAGTCTGCTCCTGGCCCTCAATTTAATGGCCCTTTAGAACTAGCAGGTTTCCTCGCGTACTAGCTTGACCGTTACATTTTTCAGGGCAAGCCGGAGGATGGTCCTAGCAGAATAGTATTTCTTCTTGTCGTCATGCTGTCGCGAGGTGTACGTATTCCCCTGGCCCCATTCTTTCTTGGCTCCTTGTATTCGTAGCTTGATACCTTCGTGAATGATTTTACCCGTTCCTTAGGTAGATATGACATCAGCACTCATATTTCAGGTACCTTTCTTATCTTATTCCTTTTCGAGTGTTTCCCCCACTATGCTCCAGCTCCTGCTTCTTTATCTCCTCAAGCCTCATAGGCCAATACCTCAAGTACTCTAAAATCATGAGCCACCCGCTGGACCTCCCTCTCCTCTTTGAAAACCCTTGCTGCTTTCATTGATAAATTTTCTGAATTTTCATGGTGTCCTTATGCCACTCTTCTTGAAGGTTTTTATTCCCCTAATTTTTACCCAAAAGATGAAATAGTTTCTTATGACATTGCCTTAGATGACCATCTCATATTTTTTGTCATCACCCATAGATGTCACCTTCTTGTTTTCAGAGAAACCTTTGATACCGTTGCGTCTTATAATCCCTCGCGTGTGTCTCGCCAATTGGGATTTGATCAGGCCATTCCTCTTCCTCTTCCTTTATCTCGCGAAGACACATTCGATAGATCCCTCATTCAGTTTCGCGAGTCCTCAAAGAGAAGCTTTCGCATCTTTTTTACAGTCATATTCATCCAACTAGGCACTCACAAAGGTGGTGTAACTGCGGGTTACAGTGAATTTTGGAAGGAGCAGTTGGTGAGATTCCAAAGTTTTATGGATGAAACTCCTCCTATTCCCATACATGTTCCTGTATATGTTTCGGATCCTTCACTGAAACTTCGTAAGGTGAGAGGCAAGCCTGTACTCAAACATCATGACGAGTCTTCTCAACCTCAAAAGTCCAAGAAATTAACTCGCAAGCGGTCACTTCGCGAGAAAATTCCTCCCGCGAGATCACCTGTCCGTGAGGAGCCTATCCGCGAGGAACCTATCACGCAACGTCTTGTAGCTTTTCTATCTCTTCTTTCATTTGCTATTTCATATGTTTTCTGTCTTGTGCTAATACTAACTTAGTTATTTCCTTCCTCTTTTTTAGCATTCCAGTGCCCAGGCCATAGGTAACATCAGTGCTTCTCCTGATTTGGACCATGCCCCCTTGTCTATCCGGCTTAAAAACCTTTATGTTGCAGAATCCTTAGATCATATGCCTCTTGCGAAAAGGAGAAAAACTCTCTCCTCTGCCTCAAAAACCCCTGTAGTAAGAGATACTCCCAGCTCATAGGAAGCTCCATTGGTGCGAAAACATAAACCTACCAATGACATTTCTCATTGGGGTGCTCCAGAACTCACCCTATAAGAGGCGTCCTTGTCTGCAAGGCGCAAACTTGCTTTGGCCAAGCTGAAGAGTAAGCGGAAAACTGATGCCACCTCCTCTCTGCTAGATACATTCGCTCGCGTAGTAGAGGACCTTAGAGCTGGAGATAATACAAAAGAGACAGAGGTTGCCAGCATCCTTTCTGATCTTCCGAAGACAGTTCTTTCTTAGAGTGAGTTTCCAACTATTTTAACTTCATTCCTTTTCTTAAAGTTTATGCTCCTAACACCCCTTCTTGTTTTCCTCTTTTTAGGCTCCCGCGAGACAGTCTTTCCGCGCATTCCTATTTCTCCTGGGGGTGGCCTTCATTCTAACCCCTCTCTTGCAGATTCTTCTGATGATGATGAGGACTACCTCACCATCAACTCTTTGTTTAACAAGTCCCCTCAGCTGACTTTTAAAGATGATGAGGATGATGGTGATTCCTGTTCATTTTGCGACACCGTAATTTCCGCGACTTCTACTCCTGAAGTAGACCATGAGGTATCATCAGATCGCGACCATGAAGAGACTATAACAGCTCGCGAGGCATCTACGGAGTTGCCTTCCTTTCCATTATCTCCTGAGGTTGCTACTGATTGTCGGGCAGAAGATTGTAACATAGATGACAGTCATTTGCAGCCTCTTGGTGGTGATGTTGCATCCGAGATTGCTGCAACACTGGCAGATTGCCCCAGTATTGAGAGATCCATTTTCGACAGTACTATCCCAGAGGTTGAGAAAGGTAACTTTTGCTACTTCATCCTTTCATTTGATTCTGAGTACCTAAATATTATACTTAACATGTGTATTTTCTTTTCTTATAGCTAAACTCTAAAGACCAAAAACTGATCAATGAGCTACTCCTCGATGCTCAGAGAATTTCTGAAGGTCAAACGGTGTTTCCTTCAGCCACCTTTACTGAGCCGAATACAGAGGTACATTTATCTCCAGCTCGGGCATCTACCTTGGATCCTCGCGAGCCTGCCTCTCTTTCTCGCAACCATGCTTCAACCTCATGCGAGACGGGTTTCTCTACTCGCGACTATGCTTCAACTTCACGCGAGCCAGGCTTCTCTACTCGCAACCCTGCCATTGCTCCTGTTTATCAAGTTGCTTCCTCGGTGCCAGTACCTTGGCATCATTGGCTTTATTATCCTTGCGACATACCAGTGCTAGATCAGATAAAAGCAGATCATCCAGAAACCTTTGCTCGAATGGAAATTCATGAGCCACTCCTGCAAGCCTTTCATCTCCAGCTTGTCACAGATATATTCAGGACTATTTCTGAGACTTCTATTCAGGACCTTATCCCTGACACACTTCTAAGATGTCATGCTCGAATAAAAGATTGGAAGAAGGTCGGGATGGATGTGTCTTGGTGGGAGACACGGTTGGATGTCATCCGGATGTCATCCAAAGGCTCTACGATCACTATCGTGTTGAGCTGAAGGATCGCACTGCTCATCAAAGGAAGCAGGCTGAGATTGCGGAAGCTCGTAGGCAGTTAGCACTACTCGAGAAGGATGATAAGAAGCTTCAAGATGCAGCTGATCATTCTGAGCGGGCCCGTATGTATTTAGAGGAGCATGAGGGTTTTAAATTGTCAGATCCCATCACCCAGAACCTTTTCTAGTCTTTTTTTTTATCTTCATGATGTATGTATTCTTGATGCTCTAACTGTAACCACATTTTTGTTGGATAACCCCATACTATGATTGTAACTCTGACATGATGTATTCATTCTGGATGATCTGTTTGATACTGTATATCTTTAACTAATTTTTTTTTTATAACACCATAATCCATAATGCCTTCATGCTTGATACAATTTAATCTATTTCACATTAAGAGGTTAAACCTTCTCGCGAGTAGCTTCATGCTCCATCCTGTAATACCCACTGTTGCCTTCACTTACAATTACATATGGACTTTCCCACTTAGCTTCAAATTTCTTCATCCTTTGTCCCCTCATGATTGCTGGTACTACTTTTAGCACTCTATCTCCCTCCTTGAACCATTTATATCGTACCTTCTTATTGTAACTCCTTGTTTATCGCTTATTGTATTCTTTTTGATTTGTAAAGGCTTCTGCCCTTGTTTCCTCTAATTCTTTTATCTCCAATAGTCTATCCTCTAAACTGCTTTTACATGCAAATATTTTAGCAGCAACCTCTAGCTCCGCAGGTAGCATAGCTTCTACTCCGTAGACCAGTGCATAAGGGGTCATATTTGTAGCACTCCGGTATGCAGTTCGATGCACCAATAGTGCTATGGGTAGTTCTTCCACCCATTTCTTTTGATTATCATGTACCAATCTGGACATGATTCGAATTAACGTTTTATTAGAGGCTTCAACTTGTCTATTTCCTTTTGGATAGTAAGGCGTGGACTTGTGATGAATTACTGAGTATCTCCCCAACAAATCCGCGACTTTACTATTAACAAAAGGAGTCTCATTGTATGATAGTATTACCTTCAGTATCCCAAATCAACAGATGATGTTTTCCTTTATGAATCGAACTATATTGTCTGTTGTTGTCCATTGTAGTGGGATAGCCTCTACCTGACGGTTGGTGAATTGATGTTTCTTTTGTCGTTGCTTCACCAAACTCCGGTCAACAAAATTTATAATACCTACAAATACTTTACTTAAAATAGTATAGTAATAAGTAGGGTCGAACCACTCTCAACTTAGAAATCGGTTTGAGACTAGGATCCAAAACTATATTTTTCGAGATAAAAAGAAATTACTTAAAACAATTCTTGAATTTTTGAATAGTAAACTAAAATAACTATATAATTGTGACACCCCCAAATTTTCATGCATAGGTTGGCCAGGCCCATACATAGAAAACTAGGAGCGTTAGTAATTGATAACATAAGCACAGAAGATAAGACATAAAATAGAAATATAATAATAACAACAATAACAAAATAAGGATACAACTTATACATGAAGAAGACCACTCCCAGTACATCCTTAAATAAAATAAGTCCCACACAGTACAATTTGGAAATCCCATAAACATGGACCCCTAGAAACACACTTATAAGAAATACAACATATGACATTTATCGGATCCTACCCTGGAGTGGAATGAAACTATGATAGAACCGGACAGATAGATATGAAATCCTCAACCCTGCTGGTGAAACTGCTGAGGACCTGAAACAACAAAAATGTGGGTTAAACCCACGAGCAAGAACAACTCTACATGATCCCAAGCAGAGTACCAAAATCCATCCCCTTTCCTAGTGACACCTAATCCCAAAATTATATTAAAAAAATAATATATTTAACTATAACTATAGTCACTAATATACCACCATTTAATATAATTATGTTTATAAATTTCTTACATTAATATGATTTTTCCATACAACATCCAATCCATGCCGTACCATAACCACGTACCCGACAACTCACCCATGCCGTGACAACTCACCCATGTCCCGTGGTACTAGTTAGACTGCAGTAATAGTCAGCCTCCTTGTGGTTTCTTATAAATTTCCAAAACATAGTCATTTAATTTAAATCTTAGGATTTTACGAATTTAATAATTCGCTTGTAATATTTATTCGGGAACGTATAACAATTTATAAGGTCGAGCCTGGGGGGTCCAGGGGGGGCGGCGCGACCATTACCTGAGCGCCCCCCTGGCGGGGTCTGGGGCAGCGCCCCAGCGCCAAGGTATATGGTATTTTATACGGTCGAAACTATTCATTTATACGGTCGAAAATACGTAATCCAGTATAATTCGTGATACACATAATAACAATATAAATCAATGTCCAGAGTCTGATAACAAAGAAAATAGAGAAAAACAATTACATAAATATGCAATATTTTTCTAATAACAGTTTTGAAATCTTTGTCAACATTGAAACCTAAAATATTTATGTACTCAGATATTTATACTAAGTTCCAACCATATACACATCATCAGAATCATACCAACAAGACACATAACCACGAATCCATACATGTATAGCTACACATGGTAAAAACAGATTTGTACGTATAGCTAGATATAAACATAGTCTCATGCATATATCAATATATCACCACAAATCTCTATATATATACAAGATCTATACATATAATCATAGATCTGTACATATATGTATAACCAGAATATAAATCATCATATATATATATGAATATAAATATACTCTAACAAATTTGTACATATATGTCTATATAAGACTACTAATCTCTACCTATATACAAGATCTGTACATATGATCATGGATCTATACATATACATATAAACAGAATATATATCATCACATAAATAAACATGAATATGAACATACTCTAACAGATCTATACATATATGCCTATATAGATCCACGAATCTCTACATGTATACAAGATCTATATATATACTTACGGATCTATACATATATGTATAAATAGAATATATAAGTCACATAAATAAACATGAATATGAATATACTCTAACAGATCTATACATATATGCCTATATACAAGATCTATATATATACCTACGGATCTATACATATATGTATAAACAGAATATATAAAAGTCATATATGAACATGATTTACACATACATATACATATATGAAAAATACTATCTAGCAGATTATAGATGCACAAAGTAAAGGCTACGAAATTTTAGTACAAAGAGGAAGAGTAGAACATATGTCTTGCCTGTAATGTAGAGCTGAATCCACCACAAGTACAGATCCAAACCAATTCTAAGCTCTCAACCTCTCAACCCTCACAATTTCGGGTATAATTGATGAAGAAGAAGAAGTAGTAGAAGAAATGAGATGGGGGCTAGATCTGAAGTTAATGATGCTTATATAGAAGATGTTAGGGTTAGGGAAATGTCCAAACTATCCTTGTATTATGCATAAATCACCAAACTGCCCAAACACTAATGACAACCTTGCCCCCCTTCAGATCACAAAATTTCATTATAACCTACTAGACTTAAAAAGACTAAGATAGCCTCATTCAATAATTTAAACACCCATTATGCCATCCAAAATAATTAAGGAAATAAATATCCATTAAATACGGGGTATTACATTCTTCCCCCCTAATAATGGAATTCCATCCCCAGAATTCAGCACATACCTGAAATAAATAACTCTGGATACTTTGCACGAACCTCATCTTCCCTTTCCCAGGTGGACTCCGCCTCGTTGTGATGATTCCACTGAACACGTACAAGGGGAATGACTTTCGTGCGGAGTACCTGATCTCTGCGATCCATAATACAATAAGGCTGCTCCACATATGTCGCATCCGGCTGCAACTCAATTTCTCCCACATCTATATGCTGATAGACATCCCCATCTCGGAGAAATCGCCGCAACATAGAAACATGAAATACGTTATGCACCCTGTGCATATGATCAGGTAAAGCCAAACGATACGCCACGGGTCCAATCCTGTCAGTAATCATGAAAGGGCCCACAAAGCGAGGTGATAGTTTTCCTTTCTTCCCAAATCGCATCAGTCCCTTCATGGGAGACACCTTCAAAAGAACCTGATCTCCCACTCTGAACTCTAAAGCTCGGGTTCGACGATCAGCGTAACTCTTCTGTCTACTCTGAGCAGTCTTCATACGATCTCGAATAAGGGCAATATTCTCTGATGTATCCTTGATGAACTCAGGACCCAAGAATTTACCCAGGAGTTTGCTTTCTCCAACTCCCATCCAACATACGGGAGATCTGCAAGGTTGACCATACAAGGCCTCAAATGGTGCCATACCGATAGTCTTCTGGTAACTATTGTTGTAGGCAAACTCTGACAGTGGCAAGTAGAACTCCCAGTTGCCCTTGAAATCCAGGACACAAGCTCGAAGCATATCCTCCAAAATCTGATTAACTCTCTCAGTTTGACCATCGGTCTGCGGGTGGTAAGCTGTACTCAAATGCAACTCTGTACCTAAAGCCTGCTGAAAACTTGCCCAGAACCCCGATACAAATTTTGGATCTCTATCCGATACAATAGACAAAGGAATCCCATGAAGCTTCACTATCTCAGCGATGTAAAGCTTCGCCAACTGTTCCGATGTATAGTCTGAACGTACCGGTAGGAAATGGGCAGACTTGGTAAGTCTATCAACAATCACCCAAATAGAATTATGGTTTTGAGGAGAAGTAGGTAGTCCCTCAATGAAATCCATGGAAATGCTCTCCCATTTCCACTCAGGCACTGGAAGTGGTTGTGATGATCCCGGCGGTTTCTGATGATCGATCTTCACCATCTGGCAAGTACTGCACTTGGAGACAAAAATTGCAACATCCCTCTTCATACCAGCCCACCAAAATTGGCGCTTCATATCTTGGTACATCTTATCCCCTCCAGGATGCACTGCAAAAGGAGAGTTATGAGCCTCTCTCATCACATCTCTCCTCAAGTCCTCAGTAGAAGGAACGACCAATCGTCCCTTGTACCTCAGACCTCCATCTGAGTTGACTAAGTAAAAAGGAATCTCCTCAGATGCCAACTCCATAACTTTAGCCATGCACTGTTGATCTACCTGTTGGGCCTTGACTACCCTACGAATAATAGCAGGCGTCACCACCACACATGCCGCAAAAGCATCAACTAACTCATCATCTATCCTCGGTGCATTCCACTCAGTCTCGAACAAGGCTGAAAGACTAGCATAGGGTCGACGACTAAGAGCATCTGCCACTACATTAGCCTTCCCTGGGTGATACTGAATAGTGAAATGATAGTCCTTCACAAATTCCAGCCATCGGCACTGCCTCATATTCAGTTCCCTCTGAGTGAATAGATACTGTAGACTTTTGTGATCACTGAATAATGTGAAACTCTCGCCTAAGAGATAGTGCCTCCAAATCCTCAGTGCAAAAACGACTGCTGCTAATTCCAAGTCATGTGTTGGGTAGTTAAGCTCATGCGGTTTGAGCTTACGAGAAGCATAAGATACAGGTCTCTCCTCCTGCATCAATACACATCCCAAACCCAGCAAAGAGGCATCTGTAAAGACAAGATACTCAATTCCACTCTGTGGGGTAGCTAGAACAGGTGCAGATGTCAATTTTGTCTTCAGTTCATCAAAAGATGCCTGACAGTGGTCATCCCAAACAAAGGGCACTCCCTTCTTAGTCAAGTGGGTAAGTGGACCGACGATCTTTGAAAAGCCCTGAATGAACCTGCGATAATATCCAGCCAAGCCCAGGAAGCTGCGAATCTCTGTAGGTGAGGTAGGTTGCCCCCACTCCAAAACCGCTGAGACTTTTGTTGGATCCACCGATAAACCTTTCTCTGACACTACATGTCCCAAAAATTTTACTTCCTTCTGCCAGAAAGCACATTTTTCAAATTTTGCATAAAGCTGGTGATCTCTAAGTGTTTGCAACACGATCTGTAAATGCCTGGCATGATCCTCCTCTGACCTAGAATAAACCAAGATGTCATCAATGAACACAATGACAAACTGGTCTAAAAAAAATCGGAATACCCTATTCATCAAATCCATGAAGATAGCTGGAGCATTGGTCAACCCAAAAGGCATGACCCGAAACTCATACGACCCATACCGAGTGAGGAATGCTGTCTTGGGAACATCCTGCTCCCTGACACGAAGCTGATGATACCCTGACTTCAAGTCTATCTTGGAGAAGTAGGTGGCTCCTTTCAACTGATCAAACAAATCATCAATCCTAGGCAGCGGATACTTGTTGCGAATTGTGACTTTATTCAGCTCCCTGTAATCGATACAAAGACGAAGGGAACCGTCCTTTTTCTTCACAAACAACACAGGTGCTCCCAGGGTGAAGTGCTCCTGCGAATAAAACCCTGGCTAAGAAGTTGTTGAATCTGATCCTTCAGTTCCCGCATCTCCACTGGTGCCATCCTGTACGGTGCCTTAGCAATAGGCCTGGTGCCTGGAGCTAAGTCGATAACAAAATCGATCTCACGACTCGGAGGTAACCCTGGAATCTCCTGAAACACGTCTTGAAAATCACGTACTACAGGAATACTGTCCATGGATGTAGTAGTCTGCTCCTGAGTCTCTGCATCCATATAAAACAAATGTGTACTAGACCCTCCATGAGATCGAGGTGTCGCAATCAAATACATCTCATGTCCTGGTATCGCAAAGACTATCGTCTTACCACGACAGTCCAGCTGTGCATGGTAGTGAGATAACCAATCCATCCCAAGTATCACGTCATAAGCATTCATGTCAAGAACTAATAAATCGGCAGAAAATTGAAGCCTGCCAATCTCAATAGGTACATATACACAACTATCCCGTAAAACCGCATCGGCACCTAATGGCGTTGAAACTCTGAGAGGTTGACTACTAGGCTGAGTTGGTAGTCCAGATAAAGCAACAAAAGAGCGCGATATAAAAGAATGTGATGCACCAGTATCAAAAAGCACTCGACCAAGTCTACCATAAATAGGAAACATACCCTCAATAGCACGAGGTGCCTGAACGTCTGGTGGCATTACGTTATAGACCCTGCCATAATGAAGTTGTTGTTGTGTCTGACCCTGTGGTGGCCGGGGTGCTGGTAAAGCAGGATAAGTCGAGCCCTGTAGACGAGGAACTTGTGGTGCTGGTAATGGTGGTGGCTGCCTCTGTCCCTGATAACTGGTATATCCTTGTTGGCCCTGCTGTCCTGGAGTAGCCTTGGGACACCTTTTGGCAGAGTGCCCATACTCCCCACACCCATAGCAATGGCCCTTGAAAGGACCCGTAGGTTTCCTCTGACCCTGTTGTTGCCCCTGTGAAATCCGAGGAGCTCCATTATGCTGTCCCTGATGAGAATGCCCTTCTTTGTTGCTATCAGTAGTACCCCTCTGTTTCTTCCAAGGTCGATGCCCCTGGAACCTGCCTTTATCACTGTGCCTGCCACTCTGACCATTTCCTTTCTCCACTGTCTGGCTAGTGGAGTCATTGTCCTTGCGTTTATCCCCCTTAGATTTCCTGTAATCCCTCCTGATCTGACAATGTTGTAACGCTGCATCCACCACCTGAGCATAAGTGGCGTAAGCTGGATTACCCACTATCACTTGCTGAATGGGCCATGCCAAACCATGCACAAAGCAATTCTTCCTTTTCTCCTCTGTGTTCACTTCCTCAGGTGCAAACAATGATAGGCTAGTGAACTCCTGCTCATACTCTGCAACAATCCTATCTCCCTGCTGTAAGTTGAGAAATTCTCTTTTCTTTGCTGCTCTCACAGCGAAAGGGAAATATTTATCATCGAAGCGATCTCGGAATTGATTATAAGTTAATGTGGCCCTCTCCTCTAGAGTAGTAACCGACTCCCACCATTGTAAAGCATCACCAACCAGCTTGAATGTAGCCAATATTTGCTTTTGAACCTCAGTACACTGAACCATGCGTAAATGGCGCTCAATGTCCTTCTTCCACTAGTGAGCTGCGGTGACCTCTGTCGATCCAGAAAACTCTGGTGGATTGCCTCTCATGAATGAAATACGCATCCTGTCCCATCCATTATCTATCATCACAGGAACTGGTGCAGGTGCCTGCAAGGGAGGCTATGGATGAAGCTGTTGATGCTGAAGAGCAGTCGCCACTCCTGCAGCAACAGCCTGGGCAATAATATCAGCAAGGTTTGGAGGAACTGGAGCATTCCCCTCCGGAATAGGGTCCGGAATTTGATTCACATTTCTCCTTCTACGTGGTGGCATACTGAAATAACAATAAACACGACCCGTCAATACCCCTACTAAGATCTTACAAGAGTACGAGTCCTAAATTTAGGCTTTAAATATCAAAATACGCAACGCGGAAGACTAACTATACATCCCTAGGACACTTGAACCTGGAGTGCTCTGATACCAACTGTGACACCCCCAAATTTTCATGCATAGGTTGGCCAGGCCCATACATAGAAAACTAGGAGCGTTAGTAATTGATAACATAAGCACAGAAGATAAGACATAAAATAGAAATATAATAATAACAACAATAACAAAATAAGGATACAACTTATACATGAAGAAGACCACTCCCAGTACATCCTTAAATAAAATAAGTCCCACACAGTACAATTTGGAAATCCCATAAACATGGACCCCTAGAAACACACTTATAAGAAATACAACATATGACATTTATCGGATCCTACCCTGGAGTGGAATGAAACTATGATAGAACCGGACAGATAGATATGAAATCCTCAACCCTGCTGGTGAAACTGCTGAGGACCTGAAACAACAAAAATGTGGGTTAAACCCACGAGCAAGAACAACTCTACATGATCCCAAGCAGAGTACCAAAATCCATCCCCTTTCCTAGTGACACCTAATCCCAAAATTATATTAAAAAAATAATATATTTAACTATAACTATAGTCACTAATATACCACCATTTAATATAATTATGTTTATAAATTTCTTACATTAATATGATTTTTCCATACAACATCCAATCCATGCCGTACCATAACCACGTACCCGACAACTCACCCATGCCGTGACAACTCACCCATGTCCCGTGGTACTAGTTAGACTGCAGTAATAGTCAGCCTCCTTGTGGTTTCTTATAAATTTCCAAAACATAGTCATTTAATTTAAATCTTAGGATTTTACGAATTTAATAATTCGCTTGTAATATTTATTCGGGAACGTATAACAATTTATAAGGTCGAGCCTGGGGGGTCCAGGGGGGGCGGCGCGACCATTACCTGAGCGCCCCCCTGGCGGGGTCTGGGGCAGCGCCCCAGCGCCAAGGTATATGGTATTTTATACGGTC
The DNA here is from genome assembly GCA_963922005.1 of Cornus suecica. Taxonomy (NCBI): domain Eukaryota; kingdom Viridiplantae; phylum Streptophyta; class Magnoliopsida; order Cornales; family Cornaceae; genus Cornus; species Cornus suecica. The sequence continues at coordinate 78,329,609 of OY998239.1, forward strand.
GAAACTATTCATTTATACGGTCGAAAATACGTAATCCAGTATAATTCGTGATACACATAATAACAATATAAATCAATGTCCAGAGTCTGATAACAAAGAAAATAGAGAAAAACAATTACATAAATATGCAATATTTTTCTAATAACAGTTTTGAAATCTTTGTCAACATTGAAACCTAAAATATTTATGTACTCAGATATTTATACTAAGTTCCAACCATATACACATCATCAGAATCATACCAACAAGACACATAACCACGAATCCATACATGTATAGCTACACATGGTAAAAACAGATTTGTACGTATAGCTAGATATAAACATAGTCTCATGCATATATCAATATATCACCACAAATCTCTATATATATACAAGATCTATACATATAATCATAGATCTGTACATATATGTATAACCAGAATATAAATCATCATATATATATATGAATATAAATATACTCTAACAAATTTGTACATATATGTCTATATAAGACTACTAATCTCTACCTATATACAAGATCTGTACATATGATCATGGATCTATACATATACATATAAACAGAATATATATCATCACATAAATAAACATGAATATGAACATACTCTAACAGATCTATACATATATGCCTATATAGATCCACGAATCTCTACATGTATACAAGATCTATATATATACTTACGGATCTATACATATATGTATAAATAGAATATATAAGTCACATAAATAAACATGAATATGAATATACTCTAACAGATCTATACATATATGCCTATATACAAGATCTATATATATACCTACGGATCTATACATATATGTATAAACAGAATATATAAAAGTCATATATGAACATGATTTACACATACATATACATATATGAAAAATACTATCTAGCAGATTATAGATGCACAAAGTAAAGGCTACGAAATTTTAGTACAAAGAGGAAGAGTAGGACATATGTCTTGCCTGTAATGTAGAGCTGAATCCACCACAAGTACAGATCCAAACCAATTCTAAGCTCTCAACCTCTCAACCCTCACAATTTCGGGTATAATTGATGATGAAGAAGAAGTAGTAGAAGAAATGAGATGGGGGCTAGATCTGAAGTTAAGGATGCTTATATAGAAGATGTTAGGGTTAGGGAAATGTCCAAACTATCCTTGTATTATGCATAAATCACCAAACTGCCCAAACACTAATGACAACCTTGCCCCCCTTCAGATCACAAAATTTCATTATAACCTACTAGACTTAAAAAGACTAAGATAACCTCATTCAATAATTTAAACACCCATTATGCCATCCAAAATAATTAAGGAAATAAATATCCATTAAATACGGGGTATTACAATAATTATCAAATGATGGAAGAAATCTCAAGGGAAGAGAATCCACCACCCGGGTCTATATAAATAATATTATATATTTCTATTGCAAATTCTCCTCCAACCTATTAAACATAAACATAGATATTGGTAGACATTCCCCGTATTTCCATTAATTGGTAATCACGGAAAATCCTCCCTCTAATGTTTTGGTTTAAAAATAAATAAATATAAATAGTGGTAGGCATTCCCCGTATTTCCACTGATTGGTAATCACGGAGAATCCTTCCTCTATTTTCAACCTCTATTGTAGGTTTTGTCACTTGAAAGAATTAATTCGGGAAGAGAATTAAACAATATGAAATAAAATAAAATTATGTATATCTTACCCAAGGTGGCTTCATCACTCCCTTGAGAAGATGTTTAAGCTAGCATAATGATATAGGAATAAAACATGATGATAGAAGAAATTTTCATTAACTAAGAAAAAGATTACAACAAAATAAAAACTTGATACAAGACTAAATTCTCTCTACAATTTCTCACTCTCTACCATCTAACTCCATACAATTTCCAACTACTCTCCTATTTATAGAGAAAATTGGAATATAATGACATCTTGTAAAGTGAAGTTAGATCTACTTTTCTTTTCTTTTTCTTTGAATATTGATGCTTTCCAAGTCATTTTATTCTTTCTTCATGTGCATTATATTCTTCATCTTTCATCCATGTGCATTATATTCTTTCTTCCATCCATGTGCATTCCTTTCTTCACTTTAATATATTTTCTTCATCTTTTCCAATTCAAACCTATAAGAAATAAAAAGATATATATAAGAACATTTATGCAATAAAATTGTGAATTAAAGATTTATTTTTGACATTTAAAATAGTGATTTTGTGAACTTATCAAATTACCCCCAAACAAGCTCTTGCTAGTCCTCTAGCAAATAAGGGCAAAATAGATTAGTTCGCAAAATTAGACTCTTATTAATTTTAACTAAAGATGTGCCACTTTCGCAGGTTGTTTTTGATTGCATTTACCATATGCAATAAGGCCTTAAACCCCTAGGTTACCCCAGTGGACGAGCAATAGCCTCGTGAGGGTTGGATATATTACCCACAACTTTTTCATTCTTCATTTTCATGCATTCACATATTCATTAATCAAGCCATGATACAATATATAAGATAATATGAATACAAATACTACTACTCACTACCGAACAATAACTATCTCAAGCTAATGATATGAATTATCCCCACTGAAGTAAATAATTTCGTTACTTTCTACTCCCAATCTAGACAACCTTCCGTGTTTTTGTGAACATTCTACTATGGTATGTCAATATCTCTTCTTCTACTTCATTGATCAAACTTTGCCATATTTTTCGTAAAAACTCATTATTTCCATCATTTCACTTCCATCCCTTTTTGTATTTATAAGCTCCGGACTTTCCAGCGAGGACTTTTAGTCCCGACCAACTGGGCCCGAACTTCTTCCATGGGATTTATGCTCATTAGTTTTCTCCCTTTTTTACGTGAACAATGATATTGGTGATACCAAGGTCCGGTTACTCAGATCGAAGAATTACTTTTTGCATTTCTTTGAAAAAATATATATTTTTTAAATTTTCTCCATTCAATCTCCCCTTTTCCCCTTTTATAGCGGCAAAGCTAATTTTTCAACTCCATAGTTAAAGATCAACTATTTTTCCCATAGTGAATGTGTGCATGTGCTTATAGGTCAAAGCTGTCCTTTTCGGTTTCAATTTCACTAATTTATTTACCTATGTAAAACCACATCATTTCACTAACTCAATCTAATCATTACTCTCATGAGCGGGAATATCGCATCACATACTACGGATATATCATAAACATAAACTTAATCAACTTATAATGCAAAACACTCATGCATAAAAACAAAAAACTTTTCCAAACGAAATCAATTTTTCAAAATTTTATTTTTTATTTTTTATTTTTTTTATTTTTTTAATAATGAAATTCTATTTTGATTAAATAGATATCCACCCCCAAACAAAAATAACACTGTCCATAGTGTTTAAAAATACATCTAAGAGACAAATTGGAACAAATTACCGCAATTGAGATGGTGTTTTTGGAGTATAGTCCCTGCAAAGATTTTTGGCAAAAGAAAAGTCAAGTGATTGAAAATATTATGACAGACTTTACCCCCAAACAAAATCTAAACATATCCAAATAGAGTGAAAAAAATAAAATTGATAGAAAAATTTACACAACTGACTGGGCTGCCTCCCAGTAGCGCTAAGTTTAACGTCTTCAGCCGGACTCAACAGATGTGCTACCCCTAAACAGATCAGTCCGAATAAATCGGATCAATGAGGAGAATTTCCTCATTTTCAGAAGTTTCAAGTTCTAGGAAAGGCTTTAGACGATGAGCATTAACTTTAAACAACTGTCCATTCTTAGGGTCTTGTAACTCAATGACACCATGACTAGAAATGTGATGGACATAGTACGGGCCTGACCAACGTGACCTTAACTTCCCAGGAAACAATTGAAGACGGGAGTTATACAAAAGAACCTTTTGTCCTATGAAAAACTCCTTTTTGAGAATGTGTTTGTCATGTTCCAACTTAGTATTGGCTTTATAAATTCTTGAACTCTCATAGGCATCATTTCTGATTTCTTCTAACTCATTAAGTTGAAGGGTCCTACGTTGACCGGCTTTATCATAGTCAAAGTTCATGGCCTTGATGGCCCAATAAGCACGGTGTTCGAGTTCAACAGGCAAGTGACATGCTTTGCCATAGACCAATCGATATGGGGACATTCCTATAGGGGTCTTGTAAGCAGTACGGTATGCCCATAAAGCATCCTGGAGACGAAGACTCCAGTCCTTCCTTGTGGGGTTAACTGTTTTCTCTAAGATCTGTTTAATCTCCCTATTAGATACCTCAGCATGACCATTGGTTTGAGGGTGATATGATAGGGCCACTTTGTGATTGATTCCATATTTGGACAACAACTTTTCAAAGACTTTGTTGCAAAAATGTGAACCATTGTCACTGATTATGGCTCGAGGTGTTCCAAACCGAGGCAAAACCTGGTCTTTGAAAAAACGCACCACAACTCTATGGTCAGCTGTTTTGGTGGCTAAAGCTTCTACCCATTTTGACACATAATCAACTGCTAAAAGGATGTAGAGATTGCCAAACGAGGATGGAAATGGTCCCATGAAATCAATACCCCATACGTCAAAGATTTCAACGACGAGAATCGATTGTTGAGGCCATTCGTTTCTTTTGGTAATCTTACCTAGCAATTGGTATCAAGTCCATGAAATTTTGGCAACATATTGATTGTGGCGGGTCTAATCTCAAACTGGGGTGCATCATTCTCAGGTAGAACAATGCAATTTGGTGGGTTGGCTGTGATTGGGGCAAAATAATCATTAAGAGTTCTCGGTGCAACCATTGATGAATTATTGGTGGTTGACAGATTTAACAAGGTAGTTGATTTTTCTTCTAAATCAAAGAGTGAGAGATCACTAGGAAACCTAACTAAACGCTTGTTAACTCGCAACCACTGGGGCATAAACAAAAACAAACCTAAAAAGGCTAGATGATGGGCAAATCACACAAAAATTTTGGCTTTGTTATCTTGAGCTTAAATTCAAGGGTGGTGAATTTTTAAATCTAATATTGTAGAGAATTAATAGGATGGTGTCCAAATTAATTATCTCCTAATTAGACAACTCCTACTCTATTCCAGATTAAGTTGATAGATTACCAATTAAGGATCATCAAACTAACAACGGAGTAGTTCCCAGGAAAGTGTGGCGAGGCACGTGGCCTGCTTAATGGCGCGTCAACCACACTCCTAGACATAATTTCCTACCGTTTATCAATTTGATAATGACTCACTGGAGTGACTACCAACCGCTTCTTTCTTAGAGGGCTTATGAGCTCGTAACCCTAAATTGGATTATTGCTAATGAATTTTAAAATTAGGCTCATGGTTTAATAAATGCAAGGATTTTTGTGATTTGTGGGCCACGGAAACGGGTGATGAAATCCCGACCGTATCTTGTGGGAATTTTGCCCTTAAGTATCTTATGCAAAATGCTAATTAAAATATGCACACACAAGAGAAAAAGAAATTAAAAAATTAAAAAATGGGAGCTTAGGGGAATTTCTAATGTTATTCTATCCTAAAATTCGCATGCAAAATTTGTGTCTAGAAAAACTAAAACTAAAAATAAATAAAATAGAAATAAACTAAATACAAAGGATGAGAACTTAGGGTAATTTCTAATGTTATTCTATCCTAGAATTCGCATGCAAAATTTTCACCTAATCTAGGAAAAATAAATAAATAACAAGGGTTTAGAGATATGGAACCTGGCTGACGAACCGGTACGGTATCTCCTGCAAAAAAAAATAAAAATAAAATAAAGAACAAAAATAAACAAATAATGAAAACAAAAATGAGTGAATAAAAAAAAATAATAATTAAACTAATCTGTTTTTTTTTTTTTCGTTTTCTGTTTTTTTTTTATTATATATATTTTTATTTGTACCTTAATATTAGAATGATAGAAAATGGGTTAAATAATTATAGATGGCTACTAGTATTAGACAACAATTACAAGTTACTGGACTTTTTTTTTTTTCTTTTTTGGAACTAACAATCACACCTCAAAGTCAACTAGTATATATGAATTGAACAAAATAAATGGAAAGGACAATCAACTCAACAAACTGTCCAGAATAATGATTCCGTTTTTTTTTTTTTTTTTTTTTAAATCTGTAAAGAAAATTTGGAAAGTCCAAACTGCAGACTTGGAAAGTCAAAACGGCAGATTGATTTTTTTATTTTTTATTTTTTATTTTTTATATGAAACCTTACAGTGTTGGAATCTACTGCAGTTTTTTCAAATAATTTTTTTTTTTTTTTTAACTTCAAGAACCTACTGTTGTTATACAATGAACATATTACAAAATGTTTTTTTTTTTTTTTTTTTCAAAAATTAACAAAAATCACACAATATAGAAAAATTAAAATAAAGGAGGGATAGAAAGTTCGGGTGGGTTCCCGAAAACTTGTAGTCTCGAATCTTTGACTCCGAATTCAATGTTGAACCGACAACGACGCCATTTGACGGTTGGTGAATTGATGTTTCTTTTGTCGTTGCTTCACCAAACTCCGGTCAACAAAATTTATAATACCTACAAATACTTTACTTAAAATAGTATAGCAATAAGTAGGGTCGAACCACTCAACTTAGAAATTGGTTTGAGACTAGGATCCAAAACTATATTTTTCGAGATAAAAAGAAATTACTTAAAACAATTCTTGAATTTTTGAATAGTAAACTAAAATAACTAGATAATTATCAAATGATGGAAGAAATCTCAAGGGAAGAGAATCCACCACCCGGGTCTATATAAATAATATTATATATTTCTATTGCAAATTCTCCTCCAACCTATTAAACATAAACATAGATATTGGTAGGCATTCCCCGTATTTCCATTAATTGGTAATCACGGAAAATCCTCCATCTAATGTTTTGGTTTAAAAATAAATAAATATAAATAGTGGTAGGCATTCCCCGTATTTCCATTGATTGGTAATCACGGAGAATCCTTCCTCTATTTTCAACCTCTATTGTAGGTTTTGTCACTTGAAAGAATTAATTCGGGAAGAGAATTAAACAATAAGAAATAAAATAAAATTATGTATATCTTACCCAAGGTGGCTTCATCACTCCCTTGAGAAGATGTTTAAGCTAGCATAATGATATAGGAATAAAACATGATGATAGAAGAAATTTTCATTAACTAAGAAAAAGATTACAACAAAATAAAAACTTGATACAAGACTAAATTCTCTCTACAATTTCTCACTCTCTACCATCTAACTCCATACAATTTCCAACTACTCTCCTATTTATAGAGAAAATTGGAATATAATGACATCTTGTAAAGTGAAGTTAGATCTACTTTTCTTTTCTTTTTCTTTGAATATTGATGTTTTCCAAGTCATTTTATTCTTTCTTCATGTGCATTATATTCTTCATCTTTCATCCATGTGCATTATATTCTTTCTTCCATCCATGTGCATTCCTTTCTTCACTTTAATATATTTTCTTCATCTTTTCGAATTCAAACCTATAAGAAATAAAAAGATATATATAAGAACATTTATGCAATAAAATGGTGAATTAAAGATTTATTTTTGACATTTAAAATAGTGATTTTGTGAACTTATCACTACCCACTTTGTCAACAATTCGGTTGCCACTAAAATCCACATATGTCCTTGAGCTTGCGGCGTGATTGGCCCAATTATGTCCAGTGCCCAAGTGTGAAAAGGCCAAGGGGTAGCCAAACTGAGCAATTTAGTTCCCGGAGCATGAATAAGATCCCCATGAACCTGACATACATGAAACTTCCTGACAAAATCACTACAGTCCATTTCCCTTGTTTGCCGGTAATACCCGGATGAAGGTAACTGTTGAAACACTTTTCTAGGGCTTTGATGACCAAACTCGTGAGTTTGTTTCAATACTTCCCCTTTTTCTTCTTCGTTTCTGCATCTCAGTAGCCTTCCTTCAAAAGTTTTGCGGAACAATCTTCCCTCCTGTAAGACAAATCGCGAGGCCAATTTTCTGAATCGTGGCTGATTTTTTTCAGGTAAAACCCCTTATTTTAAATAATGCACATATTTGTCTCGCCAGTCTATCATGTCTTTTACATTACCTTTGCTCACGGAAGGATATGCATTACAGTCCTGACAACTGCATTGCAACTTGACTGCATCATCCTTCATGCCTGGCCAAAAGAAACCTTCTCGCTGCAAAATGCAATAGAGACTAACATCCGTTTGACCACATATTTTCTTGTGAGTTTTCTATAGCAGTTCTTCTATCTCGCTTATTGACACGCATCTGGCTAGAATCCCTCCGGTTGCTCTGTAATATAACACGCCTTTTATGATTTTGTATTCTCATCTTAAGGCATTGTTATCATTTTTTAGTAGAGATCGTACTATCTGTTCTCTCTAATCATGTTTTTCATACACCCCTGGTTCCTTCCCGCTACTGACCACATAGTTGGTTATTTGCACTATTTGCACAGTAGACTCTATTTCTTGGAATTGTAGTCGCGAACCCAATGTTGCCAATGCATCAGCTCGTCAATTACCTTTTCGCGGCTCGTGCTGAAAACTCACAGTCTCAAAGTTTCCTATCATCTGAGGAATGAAGGTTCTATAAGGCACCAGATAGGGTTCTTTGACAGCATACTCTCATTTAACCTGCTTAATGACTAGTTTGGAATCCCCTTTTACATGAAGGATTCTTGCCTTTAACTGCTAAGCCATCATCAATCCCAGCGCCAACCCTTCATACTCGGCTATATTGTTGGTACAAAGAAAATCAAGTTTATAGGCCATGACTAATTCCTCTTTCGTTTCCTCATTTCTTAATACAAAACCAGCCCCACCTCCCTTTTCTGTGGATGAACCATGGAATTCTAAAGTAAACTCTGTGCTTTGTGTCATGCTTGCTACTCCCACTTCCTTTACTTTGGGCTTAGATCCTCCAGGAAATAAAGATAGCAAATCTGACAATGCCTGACTTTTTACTGCTTTTGGTCTAGAGCATGTGATCTCATATTTAGATAATGCTAACAACCACCGAGCAGTTCTCCCACTGAGTATGGGCTTTGTGAGTAGATACCGGATGTGGTCACTTTTGGTTATAAGCTCCAATGGATGTGCCAGTAAATAATGTCTGAATTTCTGAGCCGCGAATACCAAGGCAAGACAATGCTTCTCCAGGGATGTGTATCGTGACTCTGGTCCCTTGAGTACTCGGCTGATATAGTAAATAGGCTTCTCTTCCCCTTCATGTTCCTGGGCCAATAACGCCCCTATGGACTTATTGGTGGAAGTGAAATACATTATCAACGGTTTCCCTTATTCTGGCGCTACCATTGTCTTTGGTGATGCTAGAATCTTCTTGATTTTCTCAAAGGCTTCTTGATGTTCTTCTCCCCAGCTATATACAGACTTTTGTTTTAACAAAGGCATGAGTGGGTGAGTTACTTCTGCCAATGCAGTACCTTTCTCAAATCGCCCACATGATATTGTATGGCTCTCGATATTACCACCAAATCATCCACATAGTCTTCCACATTTTTATGCATCAGGTCATGAAATATAGCTGTCATGGCGCGTTGATATGTAGCCCCAACATTTTTAAGTCCAAACGGCATGACTGTATAATGGAAATTCCCCATTGGGGTGCGAAAAACAGTTTTCTCAACATCTTCCTGTGCCATTTTGATATGGTTATACTCGCTGAATCCATCCATTAACGAGAAAACCTCATGTCTTGTGGTTTCATCCACCATGGTGTCAAAGTTGGGTAGAGGGAAATCGTCTTTAAGGCAGACTTTATTGAGATCGCGATAGTCTATGCATACGCGGATTTGCCCATTCTTCTTTCTCACAGGCACAATATTTGCAAGCCATGTCGGATGTTGGGTTGGCTTGATGAATCCTGTTTTCAACAACTTTTCTACTTCTACCTTAATTTGTATCTCCAGATCCGAATGAAATATTCGTTGCTTTTGTTTCTTTAGCTTTGATGCGGAATGCATATGAAGGTGGTGGCTTACTAATCTAATATTGAGTCTCGGCATTTGACTATAGTCCCAAGCGAAGACATCACGAAACTCTTTAAGTAACTATACTAAAGAATTCTTAGATTCATCGGGCAGAGTACTGCCTATGAAGGTAAGTCGCGGCGTTGTGTCGTCACCTATGTCTACTTCACACAAACCATGCTCTGGTCGCGGATCTAATTTGAGTGTCTCAGGATCAGTGTCAGGCTCTCTTTGTACACCTATATGAACTATCCCAAGGTCAGTGCCAACTGTGCAGGCTTCTGACCCCCAATCCCGTCACAACTTATACACTACACGCCCGTTGGGCATTTTAATTCGCGACCAACTCACCTCTTTGAGCTTTCGCTTAGTCAAACCTCCATCTTTCAGTTCCTCCCATTTTGGTACTGGTGTAGTAAAAACACCGGGTCCATCTTCCTCACCATATTCTGAGAAATAGACTACATCTGCAAAATGGGCCTCAGATCCATGCAAAAAGGGCTCTTAGATGCTTTCACAATTATTATTCCTTCTCCCCAATTACAACTACCAATTATGTAGATTTGCATAAATAATTATTTTTTATTCCGTAATTCAAAATGGAAAAAAAAAAGTTGGTACTAGGCAAATAGTTATGCAAATAGAAGTATAAAAAATACAAGTAACCAAAGTACAATATACCAAAACAACATTTAAAGTAACCAAAGTACAATACACCAAAACAACATTTAGGCAGAAACATATTTGTTTTGAATTTTATTTTATTTTTCAAAAAATATATATTTTTCGAATTTATATATTTTTTTCTGAATTATATATATATATTAAATTTATATATGTTTTTTGAAATTTCTATTTTTGTCAAATTTGTTTTCGAATTTTATATATTTTTTCCAAAATTTATATATGTATTTTGAATTTATATATATTTTTCTGAATTTTATATAATTTTTTGAAATTTATATACATTTTTTGAAATTTATATATTTTTTTGAAATTTATATTTTTTTAGAAATTTAATATATATATTTTTAATTTTATATTTTCCCCAAATTTTATATTTTTTTCCGAAATTTATATATATATTCGGGACTTTTTGAAAACATATATGAAATTTTTAGGGACTTTTTGAATTCGAGGGGTTATTTGATTAAAAATTGAAACTCAAGGGGTTTCAGTGCAAATTACTCATAAAGGATAATTTTATGTCATGGGCATTTAAGTCATTTTGACTTAAAAATTGGCTGATTTTGGGATGAGGGGGGTATTTGATTAAAATTTGAAATGTCAAGGGGTTTGACGAATGACAGGGGGTTTGGTGATTAAATCCTGAAACCTCAAGGGGTTTTGTGTAAATTATCCTAATTATTATTTAATGTAAAAGGTCACAGTATTAATTTTAGGGAAAAATTAAAAAATGATAACTTTTGGGGCCTATATTACAAAAATGACAGTTTTTAAAAAATAATTTAAAGAAATGTGATAATATTTCAAAAATCATTGTATCCAAAGTACTAGAAAGTTTTTTCAAATTAAACTTAAGACACAAGGGTTGTTTGGTCCATTAATTTAGCCAACATGTCTTTTACACTAAGCAAGGGGCATAAGAGTCATTTCATGGGGTCTTCACCCCTTCAGGGAGTGTCCTTGCAAGAATTTATAGGGGGTGAGTGCAATTGATCAAAACCTCAGGGAATCTGAGTGCAAATTATTATAATTTAACGGTGTATAACGGAGTATCCTTGATTGTAACAATTTCATAATTTTAGGGGCTATCATATAGTTCAGGGGGGTTTGTTGAGAGAGATAAAATAGTTCAGGGGGTTTAATGCATTTTACCCTAAATTTAATTAATGAAGTTTATTCAAACTATAACAGTGATTAAAATATAAAGGTAATCTATTATTTATGTGTATTTATTGTTACCATGAATATTTGTTTTGAACATTTAAATAATTGAACTATAACTATTTACTATTCGATTTTGAACAACTTAAGTACGTTTAACTTGTAAGTTTGCAATTTTTAAAAGTTACTAGCTAAGACTAAGAGCACGTGTGAATGTGGGATTGACTTATATCGCAAATTTACATTAAAGATATTTCACAATACAAATATTTTTTAATAATAATTATAGAAGATCATGTGTTATATTTATTTAATTATGAAATTAAAAAATAAAATTGGGTATCCATTTATTTTCCTTTATAATTGTTGTAGATTCTTTAACTATAATTTCTTTTTAAAAAATACGTGCATTGAAATAATAAAATGTATTAATGCACTTTAATGATAGTTCTTTAAATGTAGTTATTAAAGTCTTTATTAAATTAAGTGCTATTATCACGAAACTCCCCTTTGGATTCAAAAAGATCAATGTATCCCCCTCCTATATAGAAAATTTCCTTGACGTTAACAAATTTGATCAACTTGCCCCCATTTCCTACAATTTTTGAACAAAACTTCACCTGAAACTAAAGAGAGGTTTGATGATAAACAATTTTTTTTTATGCTGAAAAAAAACATTAATGCCAAAATAAATTTGTTTTTGGAACTACCAATTAGGGTAAAATATAAAAAAATTAAGTCCGAAATATAAAAAATATTTTGAACAACAAATAAGATTTTTTTTTTCGTTTTTAACTTTGTGTTTTATATTTTACTACAAACAAATTTTTTTTTGATTTATGCCCAAAAAAAACATTAATGCCAAAATAATTTTTTTTTTGGGAACTACCAATTAGGGTAAAATATAAAACAAATTAAGTCTGAAATATAAAAAATATTTCGAACTACAAATGAGATTTTTTTTTTCGTTTTTAACTTTGTTTTTTATATTTTATTATAAATGATTTTTTTTATTTATTCCGAAATAAAAAATTAATGCATCTATATTTTTAACTTTCCAATTAGATATTTGTCTGATCCAATGCTTCATGGGCTAGACCCAAATAGTAGGGTTTACACAAAGTGCCTTTTCGTTTTAGGATATGTATATACAAAGATGTATGTATAAAACCGTGAGTTATCCGCTGATGTCACCACAATCATGACTTTGGATTATGTGTGGTCTTTGAATTGAATTTAACGGCTTGATTCCCTCAATTGACACGTCGGTCTACCTCGAAAAACTACAACGCCTCATCCCTATTTAATAAATCTTTTGGATGCACCCTCTCAACTCCTATATATACTCAGTCTTACATAACACTTGGAATATCCTCCAAACTTCACAACTTTTGCTTTTCTGAACTCTCTGTTATCAAACTTCTTTTGCATTTGCTTGTGCTAACTGCATCCTAACTATTTTTCTGGCTTTTGCTTTCTTCTCTGGTGATCATCTCCGACGACCCTTCTTTTATCTCTGTAAGTGTTTCAAAACTTTTTCTTATTCTACACCATGTCTGAATCTCATGCCAGTTCTGCCAGTGAGGAACTAGCCCCACTTTCCCAAGAGGAATCTGTTGAAAGTCACACTGAGGAAATTCCAATTTTTCCTCACAAAGATGAGAGGGTTGATGATATTGAGGAATCCCCTCCTTATAACCCTGATAAGATTCCTGTTAATCAAAGGAAAACTCCAAGCATTAATTCTCTTAATAAACTGGTGAAGCCTCCATAGGGGGTTGAATTTATGGCCTATAATCCTGAGTTTGATTTTACCTAGGGGGAGGGCGTTGGCCTTCACGACCTCCCCCTTTCATACAATCAGGTTAAATTAGTCAGATTCCCCCTTCACCCCCTTTTTCATTTTATCTTTTTTATCCTGGGGCTAGCCCCACTTCAGGTTAATCCCAACTTCTTCCGCATCGTCTCCATGCTCATTCTGGCGAACTGTGATCATGGTCTGCATCTAGGTTTCAATGACCTCCTGATGTGTTATCAGATCTTAAAGATCCCAAAGAATGCTGGGAGATTCATGCTCTATCCTTTCACAGACATGGGCATTCACACACGCACTGATAGGTTTAAGAAGGGCTGGAAAGAGAGAATGGTTCTGATCAAGGGACCATGGTTCTACCCTCAGGCTTTCTGCTTCCCAATCCCTAGTGTTTTTAGCCCCGACAACTTTGAGCCTTACAATTTCCTTGTTGACCATTCGATAAATTGTTTGTGTCGCAACTGTGACCTTCATAGGGCTGAGTATATCCATGAATGTTTTGGTGTTCCCTCTTAGGAAGCATACCCTAGTAGGGTTTATAAGAGGGTCAAATTGTTGAGGAGGAAGATTTGGTTTGAGCGTCCGTCATGTACTGACCTTTTGACTCATTTTAATTTGTAGGATATATCCCAACTAGGAGCCTCAGTAGATGTGTTTCGCCTGAGCCGCCCCATATTTTTAGATGACGACCTGGAAATTACCCCAGACCCAGCCACTCAGGGGACTTCTTCTCGAGTCACAACCGCAACCCCCTTAACTATTGCAGCATTTGGGTCAGCTGTAGTGGGTGTTGTCACCCCTACCCTTCCCCAGCTTCCTACCCTTCTTCCTCGCCCCTCGGTTTCAGAGAGGTCTTCAAAGAGGCAGAAGCTAAAGGGTAAAACTTTTGAGGTTGTGGTTGCTCCTGAGGGGGAGAAGACCTCTGGGGGGGAGAACCCCAATTCGATAGAGGCTATGGCTTCCAGAGCCAAGTCTCTATGGTCCAGAGGAGATTTAGACAATTTCAAGTCTATGGATAACCCTGACCTTTCTGATAAGGTTATAGGCATGATGATGAGGGTAAACCTTCTTTTCTTCTTATTGCTTTACTTTTCTTTTACATTTTGTCATTTGAGGACTCTGACCATTTTTGCCTTCAATATTTTGCAGGCCTTCTACTGTATTGGGGCCTTGTGCCTTAACAGTGAGTCCCATATAAAGAAGGTGGCCCATCAGACTAACGAGGTGACTCATCTCAAGGTTGCCTTGACCCTTGTATAGGAGATGGAGGCTTTTTTGGCCAAAGATAAGGCATCTTTAGAGGAGGAAAACGCTAGCCTTAAAGAGTGTAGGGCCAAGGTTGATGCTGAGATTGAGGGTCTTCAGCATCGCCTAAGCCTTTCTCACTATGAGCTAGAGATGTGCAGACAAGGGGGTTTGGACATGCACCACCGCTACCAGGATCTCGACATTCATGTTGTAGGGCAATTCTGGCATAGTGGTTTTGTCAATGCCCTTAAGGAACCTGAGCAGAGGAAACCCAAGGATCCTAAGGCTATGGATGCCCATCTGAAGGTAGCGCTTCCATACAAGGGTTCAAAAGCTACTGCTGCTGAGAACCAGCTTTTGGGGTTCCTTGATGGGGTGGTACCTGCGGATCCCCACAAATTTGAGGCTTTAGCCTTTCCTGCCACATAAATTGTGGGTACCTTCGGGCTAGGGTTTGGTGCTAAACCCAAGTTCTAGCACTCCCCCCTCCTCCTTGGCATTTGCAAAGGATGCTGATAGAACCATATTATGGATTTTGCTTTTGCTTTGAGTTCCCTTTTGTGGCACTATCACTTCCACAATAGGACCACCTTGACCATATTTTTATTTGGGCATTTTTTGTTTTGGTTTTGCCTTTAGACTTTTGTAGCCCATTGGGCATCTGAGCATTTGTAGCCCCTTAGGCAAAATTTTGTAATACATGTTTTATTTTAATGAAAACTTTTCTCTTTTTGTTCATGAATTGTCTCATGTTCCATAATTTGAATCTGCCAAAGCTTGTATGTCTTATGTGATACTTGTTTTACTAGTATATATATTACATGCCTCTGGCATACAATCTTTTACTTTGATAGCAAATTTGATTTTTAGGAATGGATTCATTTTTTCCTCATGGCTTAGGCATATGCCTTTACCATATTTTTTTTACTTAGGAATCAATTCCTCTTTGTAATGGTTTAGGCAGGTGCCTCTGCCATTTTTTACTTAGGAATAAATTCCTCTTATAAATGGTCTAGGCAGGTGCCTCTACCATTTTTGACTTTAGGAATAAATTCCTCTTATTAATAATCTAGGCACCTATGCCATTTTTGACTTTAGGAATAAATTCCTCTTAGTAATGGTCTAGGCATCTGCCTCTGCTTAAGGCTCAGGTATATGCCTCAGTCGTTTTTAGCTTAGGAATAAATTCCTCTTGTTAATGGTCTAGGCCTGTGTCTCTTCCATTTTTAACTTAGGAATAAATTCCTCTGTTTAATGGTCTAGGCATATGCCTATGCCATTTTATAACTTAGGAATAAATTTCTCTTTTTTTTTTTTTTTAAAAAAAGATATGATTCATTGGCAACTGATTGCTTAAATAAAAATTAGGCATTGGCCTCTTTTATTGATCATAATAAGATGGTTAACATCGAATTTTAACATAAATAACTTCTACCAGGCTCGAAAATTGAAAATTAAGGATAATACCTCTTCAGTGTGAAGGAATTTTGGGAGCGTGGCTCCATGCGACCATTAGATTTCCTCAACCGGTAAGCCCCTTTGCCAATGAATTCGGTCATAGTGTAGGTCCTTCCCAATTTTCATGAAGTTTGCCGATGATTCAAATCCTCTTCCTGAGGACCATGTCCCCCACCTAGAACTCTCGCCTTCTCACTCTCTAGTTGAAGCTTTTCTTGATCCTCTGGTGGTACTCAGCTAGTCTGATAGCTGCTTTATCACATTTTTCTTCCAGGGTATCAAGAGCGTGCACCAGATTATGATTGTTTTTATCTTCTTGACATGCTTCAGTTCTTATGGTTAGTACTACATTCTCTGTAGGGATGACAGCTTCTGCCCCATATGTTATGGAGAATAGATTTTCCCTAGTGGGAAACCTTGGAGTAGTCTTGTATGCCTTTAGACCTTTGGTAATTTGTCTGACCAAATCCCTTTGGTATCTTCCAATTTCTTTTTGAGGTTATTCAGGATAGTTCTGTTTTACCTTTCAGCTTGTCCATTACCCTGTGGGTCGCCAACTGAGGATGTTTTGAGCTGAATGCCATGTTGCTCACAAAACTCTCTAGTCCAATTGTTGTCCAAGTTCAACCCATTATCCATTACTATCACCCTTAGCGCTCCAAATCGACATATAATATTTGTCCATATGAACTTGATCACATGTCTGTGTGTGATTGTTGCATAGGACTCTGCCTCTACCCATTTGGTGAAGTAATATGTGGCTATCATTACTAGTTTAACTTCCCTTAAAGCTTGTGAGAGTGATCCCACTATATCAACCCCCATTAGGAAAAGGGATATGGATTGAGTGTGGGATAAAAGAACTCTGGCAAATGATGAATACTATCTCCATGTATCTGGAATTTGTGGCATCTTCTAACAAAAGCTTCCGTGTCTTGAGACATGTAGGGCCAAAAATAGCCCCGATTCATCACTTTATGAGCGAGGGACCTCCATAATGAATGATTTCCATACGTCCCCTCGTGTATCTCCTTCATAATGGATTTGGCTTCTGATGGGGTTAGGCACCTGAAGTATGGTTATCCAAAGGACCTTCTGTATAACTTTTCATTAGTGAATATTTGGTAGACTTCATATGAATTTTGTGTGCCTCAGGCTTGTTTTCGGGAAGGGTTCCATCCCTCAGATAAGATATGATGGGGTCCATCTAGCTGGGCTCCCAGGGTATTATGCAGACACTGACTGGTTGCTTAATGATTAAAATCTCAAGATAATCATTCGGGGCCACCCTGGTTAGGTCCTGAGTGTTAGATAATGTCATGTTGGCCAATCTGTCTGCACTTTCATTATGCTCCCTTGGTATTTGTTCATGGCTGAACTGATCAAAGTGGCCCAGCTTTGTCAAAGTTAGAACCCTATATGGTTCCATCTTGTCACCAGTTTCATACTCTTCGTTGACTTGTCTAATAACGAGTTGAGAGTCGCTGTAAATTTTAAGGTGTCTGATCTGGAGACTCTGACACAATCTGAGCCCTACTAGTAGCGCCTCGTACTCGGTTTCATTATTTGAGGCTGGAGATTCCAGACGGACTGATTGCTAAATTCTGGTACTGTTCGGCGTCATGACTTCCATACCTACACCAGCCTCTGATGCTTCGACTGATCAGTCAACATACATACTCCATTCAGGCTCCTCTGACTCCTGACGCTCCAACTCTAGTTTTGCTTCTAGAAGGAAGTCAGTTAGGGCCTGCCCCATGATAGTTGTTCTGGATACATAGGTGATGTCGAAGGCTCCCAACTTAATTTCCCATATGGTAATTCTCCCCGTCATGTCAGGTTTAAACATTATCACTCTGATGGGAAATGTTGTTGGGACAATTATGGGATGTGTCTCAAAGTAATGTCTGAGCCTTCTTTTGCGTTGACAATGGACAAGATTACTCGCTCAGTGGTGGTGTATCTTGTCTCCGGATCAGTCAGGGACTTGCTGGTGTAGAAGATCGGATTCTGACATGTTTTCCCCTCCTTGACCAGTGCAACACTCGTCGAAGAGGTTGATACTGCGAGGTAGAGATGCAGCATTTCTCCTAGCTCCAGAGAAATTAAGACTGGAGGACTCACTAGGTATTCTTTTAACTTTCGGAGTGCATAGGTTTATTCGGGTCCCCAGACATTGCCTTTTCCTGCTCTGATGGCCTGGAATAAAGGTCTGCACTTGTTCGTGAGTCTGGAGATGAATCTGCTTAGTGCGACCACCATTCCTATGAGGGTCTGGATTTCCTTCTGAGTTTTAGGCTCTTCTGTGTGAATTAGGGCTTTGACCTGAGATGGGATGGCTTCTATCCCCATTATGTTCACTATATGGCCCAAGAACTGGCCAGATGAGACCCCAAATGAGCACTTGGAGGGATTGTGCCTCATCCCATAGAGTCTGATCACTTCAAATACCTCCCTCAGGTGTTGGAGATGATCCTCTTTCTTCTTGTTTTTGACCACCGTGTCATCAATGTACATATCTACTGTTTGTCCCATTAGGTGACCAAAAACTCTTTTCATCAGCCGTTGATAGGTTGCATCTACATTTTTCAGTCCAAAAGGCATTACTTTGTAGCAAAAAGTACTTTCTTCTGTGATAAAAGATATTTTTTTCTCATCAGCTGAATTCATGGGGATTTGGTTATATCCGGAATATGCATCTAGGAATAAGAGTCGCTCGTATCATGTTGTAGCATCCACTATCTGGTTGATTTTTGGCAAGGGGAAGCAATCTTTAGGGCAAACCTTGTTTAGATTGGTGAAGTCAATACAAACCCTCCATTTCCCATTCTTCTTCTTGACGATGACCACATTAGAAAGCTAGGTGGGGTAGCGGACCTCCCTAATGAACCCAGCCTGTAGTAATTTGCTGACTTCCTCGGCTATGATTTAGTTTCTTTCCATTCCAAACCGTCGTTGCCTCTACTTTACAGGTCTGGCCTCAGGATTGACATTGAGGTTGTGTTGTGCAACGGAGAGGTCTATACCTGGCATGTCCAGATGTGACCAAGCGAATATATCCAGATTGTCCTGCAGTAATTTGATCAGATCTACTTTCTCGGTGGTTGAAAGAGTATACCCAATGAATGTGGTTCTGCCATCTCCAGAGGGGCTGATATACACCTCCTGGAGTGGTTATGTCATGACCTGACCCTCCCGACCTTCTTCAAAAAGGTTAATTTATAATTATTATTTGTAATACCCCGTATTTAAATAATTATGTTATTTATTTATTTATTTTGGATGGCATGGTGGGTATTTTAAATTATTGAGTAAGGGTACTCTAGTCATTTTATGACTACTAGGTAAGTTGGTTATTATGGGATCTGATAAGGGCATATTAGTCTTTAAGACAAGTGGCAGGATGGTTATTGTGGCAGATCTAGGGGCATTATGGTCATTCGCCATAACCTAGCTTCCCCTATATAACCATAAGGATATTCAGCCTATTATCTCAAGACTAAGAAGAATTCAGACTTCTCTCTTCTTAGTCACTCACCTATATACGTATACATATATATATAGATAGAACGAGAGAGATCTAGAGAGATAACAAGTACTTGGTTCAGATCTAGATCCGTGGTGTAGTAAGCTCTCCAAATAAGGCAAGACATATGTTTTACTCTTCCTCTTTGTACTAGAATCCGTAACCTTTGTTTGGTACTCCTATAAATTGTTATACATTAATTTCGTATATGTATACTTATGAATATTAACATGTTCAAATATGTATTGATATGTAGTTATATGAACATGTATGTGTAGATCCGTAACTATATATGTATATATGTAGTTATATGAACATGTATGTGTAGATCCGTAACTATATATGTATATATGTAGTTATATGAACATGTATGTGTAGATCCGTAGCTATATGTGTAGATATGTAGTTATATGAACATGTATGTGTAGATCCGTAACTATATATGTATACATGTAGTTATATGAACATGTATGTGTAGATCTGTAACTATATATGTATATATATAGTTATATGAACATGTATGTGTAGATCCATAGCTATATGTGTAGATATGTAGTTATATGAAAATGTATGTATAGATCCGTAGCTATATGGTTATATGTATAGATCAGTAGCCATATGAGCATATATGTATAGATCCGTAATTATGTTAAAAACATATGTATAGATCTGTTATAATATGTTGGTATTTACGTATATATATGATGATATATATTCTGTTATACATATATGTATAGATCCAAAAGTATATGTATAAATCATGTGTATATGGATAGAATTATGATATTTATAACCACTCATGTATAGATTGGTTATTGTGGGTTTTGATTAATGATTACATATGATAGTATATATTATGTTTATATGTATATACATTTATTTGTAGTCATATGTACAGATCTGTTTTACCATGTTCATGTCCATGAATATATACGCAATTTATTATATTTTGTGTAGACTTGTATGAATTTATATGTTATTATGATTCACCATGAATTATACTAAAATATGTATATTCGACCGTATAAATGAATAGTTTTGACCGTATAAAATACCGTATTTCCTGGCGCTGGGGCGCTGCCCCAGACCCCGCCAGAGGGGCGCTCAAGTAATGGTCGCGCTGCCCCCCCTGGACCCCCCAGGCTCGACCTTATAAATTGTTATACGTTCCCGATTAAAGAATACAAGTGAATTAATAAACATCGTAAAATCATAAGATTTAATTAAAAGGAATATGATCGGGAGATTTAAAAAGGAACCACAAGTGGACTGACTAATAAATGCAGTATCACTAGTACCGCGGGACTTGGATGAGTTGTCACGGCATGGCTGAGTTGTCGGGTAAGTGATTATGGTTGGAAATGGAGATGATGGAAATTTGACTTATGGAAGAAATTTATGGTATTTGTTTTATATCTTCACAGTGGTATCCTAGTAAATGTAAATAGAAGTTATGAAATTAATTATATTTTCACGGTGGTATTCTAGGGAATAATAAAGTATAGTAAGGTATATTAATATTTATTAATATTTTTGGGATATGTGTCACTGGGAAAGGGGATGGTTTTTAGTACTCTGTTTAGGATCATGTAGAGATGTACTTGCTCGTGGGTTTGACCCACCTTTGTTGATATTTCAGGTCCTCAGCAATTGCATCCACAGGGTTGAGGATTTGTCTCTCCTGTATTCTCTGTCCAGCAGTTTTCTTCCACTACAGGGTAGGAATTCAGTCTTGTTGTGGGTAATATAAGTTTGTGTGGTCTAGGGGTCCATGTTATGGGATTCCCAATTTGTATAAATTTGAGAACTTAAGTTATTTCAAAGATGTATTTGGTGTGGGATATTTCTTGTATAAGTGGTATCATCAACTCTTATTATTTAATCTCTATTTTATGTCTTATCATCTGTGCTTATTTTTGTCAATTGAAGATACTCCTAGCTTTTGTGTATGGGTCTGGCCAACCTATGCATGAACATTTTGGGTGTTACAATTGGTATCAGAGCACTCCAGGTTCAAGTGTCCTAAGGATGTCTTGTCAGTCTTCCGCGTTACGTATTCTGATCTTTAGAGCCTAAATATAGGACTTGTTGTATTCTTTTAAGTTAGTGGATGCGGTATTAATAACTCATATAATCGTTATTTCAATATGCCGCCGCTTAGAAGGAGGAATGTTAATCAGATTCCGGACCCTGTACTAGAAGGGAATGCTCCACTTCCTCCAAATCTCTCTGAAATAATTGCTCAGGCAGTAGCTGCAGGAGTGACAACCGTTCTGCAGCAGCAACAGTTTCATCCACAGCCTCCTTTGCAGGCACATGTCCCAGAGCCTGTCATACCAGACAATGGGTGGGATAGAATGCGTATTGCTTTCCTGAGAGGCAATCCGCCCGAGTTTTCAGGATCCACTGAGGTCACAGTAGCGCACCAGTGGAAAAAGGATATTGATCGCCATTTGCGCATGATTCAATGTACGGAGATCCAAAAGCAGTTATTAGCTACATTCAAACTGGTAGGGGATGCTTTGCAATGGTGGGAGTCAGTCACTACTACTGAAGAAAGAGCCACAATGACGTATGATCAGTTTCAAGTCTGATTTGATGAGAAGTACTTCCCGTTTGTGGTCAGGGCAACCAAGAGGAGGGAATTTCTTGGTTTACAACAGGGGGAGAAAACTGTTGCTGAGTATGAGCAGGAATTTACAAATATGCCATTATTTGCACCGGAGAAGGTTAATACAGAAGAGAAAAAAAGGCATGCTTTTGTGAATGGGCTGGCATGGAATATTCGAAAAATGATAGTGGGTAATCCAGCTTACACCACTTATACTCAGGTGATGGATGCAACTTTGCAACATTGCCAGATTCGAAGGGACTATAGAAAAACAAAAGGAGAGAAACGAAATAACAAGGAATCCACTAGCCAGACCGTGGAAAAAGAAAATGGTCATAATGGTAAACATAGTGATAGAAGCAGATTCCAGGGACACCAGCCTTGGAAGAAACAAAGGGGTAATGCTGAGACCAGCAAGGAGATGTCTACTCATCAGGGACAATTGGGGGGAACACCTCAGAATGCACAGGGACAACAACAGGCACAGAAGAAACCTATGGGTCCTTTTAGGGGGCATTGTTATGCGTGTGGGGAGTATGGGCACTCTGCCAAGAGGTGTCCCAAGGCTACTCTAGGGCAGCAGGGACAGACCAGTCAGCAGGGACAGAGGCAACCACCACCATTTCCAGCACCACAATTTCCCCGCATTCAGGGCCCGAACTATCTAGCACTACCAACACCTCCACTGCCTCAGGGGCAGTCTCAGCCACAACTTCATTATGGCAGGGTCTACAACGTCATACCGCAAGACGTTCAGGCACCACGTGCTATCGAGGGTATGTTTCCTATTTATGGTAGACTTTGTCGAGTACTTTTTGATACTGGTGCATCACATTCTTTTGAATCGCTCTCTTTTGTTGCTCTCTCTGGTATACTGACCCAGCCTAGTAGTCAAACTCTCAGCGTTTCGACACCACTAGGTGTTGATACGGTTTTACGAGAGAGATGTGCACAAGTACCTGTTGAGATTGGCAGGCTTACATTTGCTGCTGATTTATTAGTTCTTGACATGCATGCTTATGATGTGATACTTGGGATGGATTGGTTGTCTCACTACCATGCACAATTAGACTATCGTGGTAAGACGATAGTCTTTGCGATACCAGGACAGGAGATGTATTTGATTGTTGCACCTCGATATCATGGAGGGTCTAGTACACAGTTGTTCTATATCGATACAGAGACTCAGGACCACACGACTATATCTATTGATAGTATTCCTATAGTATGTGATTTCCAGGACGTATTTCAGGAGATTCCAGGGCTACCTTCAAGTCATGAGATCGACTTTGTTATTGACTTAGCTCCAGGCACCCGACCTATTGCTAAGGCACCATACCGGATGACACCAGTGGAAATGCGTGAGCTAAAGGATCAAATTCAACAGCTTCTCAGTCAGGGTTTCATTCGCAGGAGTACTTCACCCTGGGGAGCACCGGTATCGTTCATGAAGAAGAAGGATGGTTCTCTTCGTCTTTGTATTGACTACAGGGAGCTGAATAAAGTCACAATTCGTAACAAGTATCCACTGCCTAGGATTGATGATTTATTTGATCAGTTGAGGGGAGCCACCTACTTCTCCAAAATAGA
The DNA here is from genome assembly GCA_963922005.1 of Cornus suecica. Taxonomy (NCBI): domain Eukaryota; kingdom Viridiplantae; phylum Streptophyta; class Magnoliopsida; order Cornales; family Cornaceae; genus Cornus; species Cornus suecica. The sequence goes on from OY998239.1 coordinate 78,353,690, forward strand.
CTTGAAGTCGGGGTATCACCAGTTCGTGTCAGGGAACAGGATGTACCCAAGACAACATTCCTCACTCGATATGGGTCATATGAATTTCGGGTCATGCCTTTTGGACTCACCAACGCTCCAGCTGTTTTCATGGATCTAATGAATAGAGTATTTCGACCATTTTTGGATCAGTTTGTCATCGTGTTCATAGATGACATCTTGGTCTATTTTAAATCAGAGGAGGATCATGCCAGACATTTACGGATAGTGTTGCAGACACTAAGAGATCATCAACTTCATGCCAAGTTTGAAAAGTGTGCTTTCTGGCAGAAAGAAGTAAAGTTTTTGGGGCATGTAGTGTCAGAAAATGGGCTAGCGGTGGATCCAGCGAAAGTCTCAGCGGTCCTGGAATGGGGACAACCTACCTCACCTACAGAGATTCGCAGCTTTCTGGGTTTGGCTGGATATTATCGCAGGTTTATTCAAGGCTTTTCGAAGATCGCCGGTCTTCTTACCCACTTGACTAAGAAAAGAGTGCCGTTTATTTGGGATGATCACTGCCAGACAACCTTTGATGAATTGAAGACAAGATTGACATCCGCACCTGTTCTAGCTACACCACATAGTGGAATTGAGTATCTTATCTTTACAGATGCCTCATTGCAAGGTTTGGGTTGTGTATTGATGCATGAGGAGAGACCAGTATCCTATGCTTCCCATAAGCTCAAGACGTCTGAGCTCAACTACCCAACACATGATTTGGAGCTAGCAGCAGTTGTTTTTGCACTAAGAATTTGGCGGCACTATCTGTTAGGTGAGACTTTCAGACTGTTCAGTGATCACAAAAGTTTGCAGTATTTATTCACGCAGAGGGAACTAAATATGAGGCAACGCAGATGGCTGAAATTTGTAAAAGATTATCACTTCTCCATTCAGTACCATCCAGGAAAGGCTAATGTAGTGGTAGACGCTCTCAGTCGTCGTCCCTATACTAGTCTTTTAGCGTTGTTCGAGACGGAGTGGAATGCACTGAGAACAGTGGATGATTTAGCTGACGCTTTTGCGGCGTGTGTTGTGGTGACGCCTGCTATTATTCGGAGGGTAGTCAAGGCCCAACAAGTGGATCAACAGTGCATTGCTAAAGTTATGGAATCGACATCTGGGGAGATTCCTTTCTACTCAGTTGACTCAGATGGAGGCTTAAGGTACAATGGACGATTGGTTGTTCCTCCTATAGAGGACTTAAGAAAAGATATGATGCGAGAGGCTCATAACTTTCCTTTTGCAGTGCATCCTGGAGGAGATAAGATGTACCAGGATATGAAGCACCAATTTTGGTGGGCTGGTATGAAAATAGATGTTGCTATTTTTGCCTCCACATGCAGTACTTGCCAGATGGTGAAGATTGACCACCAGAAGCCGTCAGGGTCATCACAGCCACTTCCAGTGCCTGAGTGGAAATGAGAGAGCATTTCCATGGATTTCATTCAGGGATTGCCTACTTATCCTCATAACCATAACTCCATATGGGTGATTGTTGATAGACTTACTAAGTCTGCTCATTTTCTACATGTTCGTTCCGATTTTACATCAGAGCAGTTAGCAAAGCTTTACATCGCGGAGATAGTGAAGCTTCATGGGATTCCTTTATCTATTGTGTCGGATAGAGATCCGAACTTTGTCTCTGGGTTTTGGGCGAGTTTTCAGCAGGCCTTGGGAACAAAGTTACATCTGAGTACAGCTTACCACCCGCAGACAGATGGTTAACCAGATTTTGGAAGATATGCTTCGAGTTTGTGTCCTTGATTTCAAGGGCAACTGGGAGTTCTACTTGCTGCTGTTAGAGTTTTCCTACAACAATAGTTACCAGAAGACCATCGGTATGGCACCTTTTAAGGCCTTGTATGGTCGACCGTGTAGATCTCCAGTATGTTGGATAGGAGTTGGAGAAAGTAAATTCCTGGGTCATGAGTTCATCAAGGATACTTCAGAGAAGATTATTCTTATTCGAGACCGTATGAAGACTGCTTAGAGTAGAAAGAAGAGTTATGCTGATCGTCGGACCCGAGCCTTTGAGTTCAGAGTGGGAGATCATGTTCTACTAAAGGTGTCCCCCATGAAGGGAGTGATGAGATTTGGGAAGAAAGGGAAACTATCACCTCGCTTTGTAGGTCCTTTCATGATTACCGACAGGATTGGACCAGTGGCTTATCGCTTAGCTTTACCTGATCATATGCACAGGGTGCATAACGTTTTTCATGTTTCTATGTTACGGCGATTTCTCTGTGATGATGATGTCTATCAGCATATAGATGTGGGAGAAATTAAGTTGTAACCGGATGCGACATATGTGGAGCAGCCTTATCGCATTCTGGATCGTAGGGATCAGGTACTCCGTTCGAAGGTCATTCCCCTTGTATGTATTCAGTGGAGTCATCACAACGAGGCAGAGTCCAGTTGGGAAAGGGAGGATGAGGTTCGTGCTAAGTATCCGGAGTTATTCATTTCAGGTATGTGCTGAATTCCGGGGACGGAATTCCATTATTAGGGGGGAATAATGTAATACCTCGTATTTAAATAATTATGTTAGTTCTTTATTTATTTTGGATGACATGGTGGGTATTTTAAATTATTCAGTAAGGGTACTCTAGTCATTTTATGACTACTAGGTAAGTTGGTTATTATGAGATTTGATAAGGGCATATTAGTCTTTAAGACGAGTGGCAGGATGGTTATTGTGGCAGATCTAGGGGCATTATGGTCATTCGTCATAACCTAGCTTCCCCTATATAACCATAAGGATATTCAGCCTATTATCTCAAGACTAAGAAGAATTCAGACTTCTCTCTTCTTAGTCACTCACCTATATACGTATACATATATATATAGATAGAGAGAGAGAGAGATCTAGAGAGATAGCAAGTACTTGGTTCAGATCTGGATCCGTGGTGTAGTAAGCTCTCCAAATCAGGCAAGACATATGTTCTACTCTTCCTCTTTGTACTAGAATTCGTAACATTTGTTTGGTACTCCTATAAATTGTTATACATTAATTTCGTATATGTATACTTATGAGTATTAGCATGTTCAAATATGTATTGATATGTAGTTATATGAACATGTATGTGTAGATCCGTAACTATATATGTATATATTTAGTTATATGAACATGTATGTGTGGATCCGTAACTATATATGTATATATGTAGTTATATGAACATGTATGTGTAGATCCGTAGCTATATGTGTAGATATGTAGTTATATGAACATGTATGTGTAGATCCGTAGCTATATGTGTAGATATGTAGTTATATGAACATGTATGTGTAGATCCATAACTATATATGTATACATGTAGTTATATGAACATGTATGCGTAGATCTGTAACTATATATGTATATATGTAGTTATATGAACATGTATGTGTAGATCCGTAGCTATATGTGTAGATATGTAGTTATATGAACATGTATGTGTAGATCCGTAGCTATATGTGTAGATATGTAGTTATATGAAAATGTATGTATAGATCCGTAGCTATATGGTTATATGTATAGATCAGTAGCCATATGAGCATATATGTATAGATCCGTAATTATGTTAAAAACATATGTATAGATCTGTTATAATATGTTGGTATTTACGTATATATATGATGATATATATTCTGTTATACATATATGTATAGATCCAAAAGTATATGTATAAATCATGTGTATATGGATAGAATTGTGATATTTATAACCACTCATGTATAGATCGGTTATTGTGGGTTTTGATTCATGATTACATATGATAGTATATATTCTGTTTATATGTATATACATTTATTTGTAGTCATATGTACAGATCTGTTTTACCATGTTCATGTCCATGAATATATACGCAATTTATTATATTCTGTGTAGACTTGTATGATTCACCACGAATTATACTAAAATATGTATATTCGACCGTATAAATGAATAGTTTTGACCGTATAAAATACCGTATTTCCTGGCGCTGGGGAGCTACCCCAGACCCTGCCAGAGGGGCGCTCAGGTAATGGTCGCGCTGTCCCCCCAGGCTCGACCTTATAAATTGTTATATGTTCCCGATTAAAGAATACAAGTGAATTAATAAACATCGTAAAATCATAAGATTTAATTAAAAGGAATATGATCGGAAGATTTAAAAAGGAACCACAAGTGGACTGACTAATAAATGTTGTCTCACTAGTACCCCGGGACTTGGATGAGTTGTCACGGCATGGCTGAGTTGTCGGGTAAGTGGTTATGGTTGGAAATGGAGATGATGGAAATTTGACTTATGGAAGAAATTTATGGTATTTGTTTTATATCTTCACAGTGGTATCCTAGTAAATGTAAATAGAAGTTATGAAATTAATTATATTTTTATGGTGGTATTCTAGGGAATAATAAAGTATAGTAAAGTATATTAATATTTATTAATATTTTTGGGATAGGTGTCACTGGGAAAGGGGATGGTTTTTAGTACTCTGTTTGGGATCATGTAGAGATGTACTTGCTTGTGGGTTTGACCCACCTTTGTTGATATTTCAGGTCCTCAGCAATTGCATCCACAAGGTTGAGGATTTGTCTCTCCTGTATTCTCTGTCCAACAATTTCCTTCCACTACAGGGTAGGAATTCAGTCTTGTTGTGGGTAATATAAGTTTGTGTGGTCTAGGGGTCCATGTTATGGGATTCCCAAGATGTATAAATTAGAGAACTTAAGTTATTTCAAAGATGTATTGGGTGTGGGATATTTCCTGTATAAGTGGTATCATCAACTCTTATTATTTTATCTCTATTTTATGTCTTATCATCTGTGTTTATTTTTGTCAATTGAAGATACTCCTAGATTTTGTGTATGGGCCTGACCAACCTATGCACAAAAATTTTGGGTGTTACATTATTTCTCTCTCTGCTTGGAGCTTTCTTGCCCTTCCTCTTCTAGCTTATTTCAGGTATTCAGGTTCTTCATGGTTACTGTGTAGCACTCATTTGCTGCCACCTGATCCCTGAGATATCTGTTATGTCCACCCTGTTGGGGTCAATGCATCTCATGACTTGATGAAGGGTTGAGGGTACCCCTTACATCCTGTGAATCCAGCCTTTGCCCATCAGGAGATTGTATGATGGCTTAATATCCACCACCACGAAGTTCTCCTTCGATGTCCTTCTAGCGACTGATACAGATAGCTGGATGATCCCAATCGGTTCCACCCTCCGCCCATCAAATCCAGTGAGGGGGACTCTAGCGGGATGTATCTGGTTGATGTCTACCCTAAGTTTATCAAAGGCCCACTTGGTCATGATGTTTTTGCTGCTACCGGGATCTACCATGACTTTTTTTACCAAATAGTTAGCTACTAGAAGTGAAATAACCAGAGGGTCTTCGTAAGGGACTTGCACATTACTCAAGTCGGTCTGATTGAAGCTAATCTGGGACTCATCTTTTATATTGGACGTTTGGCATACTTTGCCGATTCTTATGAGTTTGTGTGCCTAACGCATCTAGGATGTAACGTCCCGTTAATTTTTCCGAAATTATAAGTAAATTTTTCGTGATTATTTTTATTATTTTATTTAATTATAAAAATAGTGTTAGATGATTTCATATATCTCGTATGTGTTAGATTTAGAGTTTGGGATTTTCTTCGAGATCGACTTCTATTTTATTTTTATGTTTTCGCTATCTGATAACCCGGGAACTTAGAAAAGAAAAAAAACGTGTAGTGGAAGTAGGTCCCCGGAGTGTTGGATTTCGAAACCGAAAGTTGCGTTCACTTCGTTATACCAAATAAGGAATTTAGAAAATAGTCTTGTGATTTTTAAGGCTACGGTTATCGTCTTGGGCTAAATTAAAGAGTTTATAGTGTGTAAACACTTATAAATTTCCTCTATGTGTCTTTCCTACTAATTATCTACACCATGACATAGTTAGTAAATAAAGTGATCTTAGGAGGGTAACTTTGACCAAGAGATAGAGTGAAAGTCCATAATACCCTCCTCACATCTTCTTTGCTTATAAAGGTCAAAGGACAAAAGTGGTCCTTTTACTTGATATTTTGGAAGAGAAGACTAGAGAGTGGTGATGTGTCAAGCTTCTACTCAATCCTACCATTACATCTTTTCCATCTTCTTTGTGAGCCCTTGGATTATTGAGGGTATTAAGTGGAATTGTACATTTATGTGTGGGTGTCTATTGGAAGCATTAACGTGGGTTTCTTCAAACAAACACTCCCTACACACCCTCATTCTCTCTCTCTCTCTTGTCCGGCTCCTTAGGGCCTGTTTTTATGCTCTTTTTGTTCCAATATTCTACTTGAAACATTTCCAATTTTCCTTGTGATTTTAAAGATCACTTTAACTACAAGATTGTTTGTGATGATCTAAACTCTAATTTGATCCAAGTCTTGGTAAGTAGCTCCTCTTTATTTGATTTCTCTTGCTCAAACCTTGATAAATTGAATTTCTTGTGGGGTTTGAGTTTAATCTTGTATCTTTGTTTTCTTTCCTTGAAGATCTTGACAAGAGGATCTAGTGAACTCCTCTATGCATTGATATATATATATATATATATATATATATATATATATATATATATTTCATGCCTCATTTGACCTCGTACTACTTGCCTTTTCGGATAGTCGCAATAACTGGCCAGTAGGAGTCTCCCGATGCATGTGGAATAGTAAGCCACTTAACAGGGGGCGTGTGTGGACACTTATTCCACATACTGGTTTTCGTGTGATATATTGTATTTATTGGCGACACTTGATATCCGTTACCCTTAGTGGTTAGGGTGCATTGTATTTGTATAGCATTTATTTATACATGTTATTGTGATACTTATCGCGATTTATTGATATTGTATATTGATATGAGTTTGCTTGGGGATTGATTGTGGGTACGATTGGGGTCCCGGATTGGCACACGTGCCATGTGGGATACTTAGACCGACCTAGTTAGAAGCATGCACACGGGTTAGGGGGTTGTACCACTCGGACGACTGGGATTGGGGTGACGAGGATTCTCCTACTGAGCTAGTGTAGCTCACCCCGTTATTATTAAATATTTTCAGGTGGCAATTTAGCGAAAGGAGGACTTCAGGACGTCCGCGTTGGTGGTTGATGGTTTAAAGCCCTTTTTGTGTATTTTGGCTTAAAGGTCGTATTCCTTTCTTTGTAAACCCAAAAGTTTGTATATTTTGGATTATAAATGATGCTTGATGTATAACTATTATTTTGACGGGCTAGAATGTTAGCCTTAATTACAAAAAAAAACATGTATATTTTGGAGATTTGACAAAACTTTGTGTTTATTTGACTAAAGACTGTATTTTCTTTAAATATTTATGTTTTACGAGTTTTTGAGTGTAGATTTTAAACTTTCATAGTGAAAGATGATGTTGAGAGTTGAATTTGTCTATTAGGTGCGTTTGAAGTCGAAACTATGAAAAATGTTAAACTTTTCAAACATATCCTTGCGAAAGTTTTAAAGAAAATGATGTTTTTCGCTCACCCCCCCGGGTCCCGCTTAGTATTTTTGAAACCCGAAGGCATAGAAATCGTGTTTGTGAAATTTTGGGACCGGAGGTGTCGAAAATGATGGCCGTTAGCAAAAAAATTGAAAGTTTTGATGTAAGCTGTGAATAGTGATTCCAGTGGCTAAAAACACTGTTCACGAAAATTTCAGATTTTCCAGTTTTTCGTTCCAACTTTGAAAATTCATATCTTCCACCTCGTTGAATCAAATTAAGTTCTGTTTGATCCTATGACCTCTCCTATGTCGGGTTTAGATAGGCGAACTTGGAAATGAACTTTTTGCCCCTGAAACGACTGTTTTACCCCAGGGCAAACATGGGGAGTCGGAATGGTCTGTTTAAAGTACCGTTTCGTTCTTTTTAATTTATTTTCGAGTCGTGGGTGACTTTGTTGATATTTATTAAATATAAGATGACTATTTTACTCCTAACATGGGGTTAGAAATATATTTTTCATAACAAGTGGGCTAAGGAACAATTTATTATGGACTTTAATTACTTGTTTGGCATCGCGTGTTGCTATTCGGAGACCTTGTTCGAGTTAACGGATGACGGGGTGTGACAAATTAGTATCAGAGCTTAGTTCTTTTACCTAGGGACGACGGGTGAGAGTTTTGGGCGCTTGTAAATTTTGACCTTGTGTGTTTATGAATTCTTTTTGCGTGGCGACATGTTAAATACTATTTGTTGCTACACTTTCTTACTTCTCATTATGTTTTGGGCTTTAGCGTGTGTTGGCATGGTGTTCGGATAATTAGTTGAATCTATTTTTATATGTTGGTATTAAATTCACTCTTTTGTTTTATATAGTCGCCATGCCACCACGACGCCGAGGCTGACCGCGACGTGTACGGGAAAATTTGGCACCCCCGGTAGTGAAGGGGCAGAGCTGGAACCCCGTGTTGAGGAGGGACCAGATCTAGTACCTCCGGTTATGGAGGAGAATGTCCCTACTCCCCCCAATATTGAGGAGCGCGTGCCGGTTGCACCGACAGTTGACGCTAATCAATTGTTGCGTGCTTTGGCCGCTGCCATAGCACATGCCCAGGGAGAGAGCCACGTTGTGGATGAGGGAGAGAAAGCCATAAAAACATTTAAAAACTTCTCAAAGATAGGAGTCCCGGATTTTGAGACCCGATCCTTTAGTGGCCGATGACTGGATGGAAAGATTCATTAAAGCCTTCGGGGTTTTAAAAATCGTAAAAGATGATATAAAAGTGACACTCACTACATTTAAGCTTGTTAATCAAGCGGAAGGCTGGTGGAAGAGTATTCTCAACACTCGGGATGTTAGTCATATCTCCTGGGCAGAGTTCCGTGAATTGTTCATGGAGAAGTACTTTCCTCGTATTACTCGCTTCAGAATGAGGGATAATTTCTCTAAATTGGGCCAGGGAAATATATCGGTTACGGAGTACGAGAACCAATTCTCTAGTTTGTGTTGTTTTGCCCCGGATGTGGTAGCAGATGAGGAAAATAAGGCTCGCAAGTTTGTGCAAGGATTGAGGCCGCAGATTCATTCCAGGGTTTCTATGTTTGAACCTAAAGTGTATAAAGAGGCGCTCAACAAAGCCATGGTGGCAGAAGAAGAGGTGAACGAACTTCAGAAGTTCAGAGAGTCTAGAGGTAGAGTGTTCTCTGAATCATCTTCAACTAGTGGCAGTAAGAAGAGATGGCGAGAGAACACCACAGTTCCAGTGGCACCATCGCAGCGCCAGACACAATCAACACCTTCTACCCGGGTGCAGACAGATTCTACTCGTCGGGATGTTATATGCTTTCATTGTCAGCAGCCTGGGCATACTAAGCCTCAATGTCCAACTCTCAGGCAAACACAGAGTGGTGATACAACCTGTGATTCTGTACGGTCTCGAGCATGTTGCCAGTGTGGGTAGCAGGGCCACATTAGTCGTTATTGTCCTCAGGGGGTTGGTATTATAGGTCAAAGTAGAGCTAGTCAACAGCAGAGGTTAGCACAGACAGCGGCACAGTAAGGGTTCAGAGCACCTCTACCACCACAGCCTGCACAGTCAGTACAGGGATCTCATGCGGTGACTTATGCACCTATTATTCAGCAGCCACAGAGGCAGAGGACCGGACAAGGTCAGGCACCACAGGGTCAAGTTTACACAATTGCTCAGGCAGTAGCAACACTAGTGGGGGCCGCAACAGTGGCAGACAGTTCAGCTGGACCTTCACTAGTGAGAGGTACATTCTTTATTTATGGTTGTTTGGCTCATGTTCTAGTTGACTCCGGTGCTACACATTCATTTGTTTCATCATCATTTGTATACGTATTAGGGTTAGAGGTGCCGTTGCTCGACGAGGTTCTTTATGTTGATACTCCGATAGGGAGTAGTGTTGTTTTGTCCAGAGTTTGTCGTGATTGCGAGTTAAGGATCGAGGGTCGATGGTTAACCTTTGATTTTATTATTCTCGACATGACGGCCTTCGATATTATCTTGGGCATGGATTGGTTGACTACCTTTTGGGCAAAGATCGATTGCTTACGACGACACGTGACCTTATGTACGCTAGAGGGCGAGCAGTTTCACTTTGTGGGTGACAAGGGAGACTTTTCCGCTTCTTCTTTCGGGTTAATGTTGGGCGATCGACCTAGCCTTCTATTGGTGAGTTTACTAGCCGATGAGGAGGTAGTTGACCCAATTGATGCACCTAGAGTTGTTAGCGAGTTTTGGGATGTTTTTCATGAGGATTTGCTGAGTTGCCACCACTTCTCGAGGTAGAGTTTGCTATTGAGACTTTACCGGGCACTTTACCTATTTCTCAGGCACCGTACCGAATGGCACCAATTGAATTAAGGGAGTTAGAAAGACAGTTGGATGACCTTCGGGACAAGGGATTTATTCGACCGAGTGCATCACCATGGGGCGCTCCGGTAATCATTGTCTCTACCTGCCTGGGCAGGTTCCGGCAATCATTGATATGATGGCCATACTCACTATGAAATGCGCAATGCTTGGTCATATCCCTCTATTCCATGGGTTGCCTCATTGGTAGAGGGGATCTGAATATTCCATTCCTTTCTTATCAAGGTAAAACTTGTTAAGACTTGTTTTAAGGGGAGTTATTTTTTTCTCCACCCTTTACTTTTTATCAGTCGGCTTGTTTGATGAGGAGGGAGGTGGCTGGACGAGTTGGCTTCTGACCCTTGATACGATCCTTTGTGCGGGCTTCAACAGTAACCTAGTTGTTCTCTTTCGCTGAACCGCTTTCTATTTTTCGATTCTGAGGTAACCTTGGGCTTTGGAATTTAACTCTTCGATGTTGTTGGGGGGCCTCTTCACCAGAGACGCATGGAACTTGGTGCCTGGGATTAGGGTCATTCTGCAGGCCTCAACTGCTGATAGTTGATTACACTGGTTAATGGAAGACATTTCCCTCGTAAACCTGGATAAGAAGCTCCGAAGGCTTTCCTCTTTCTCCTAAGTCATCGTGAATAGAATGGAGATTGTCTTCTTTTGCCTCTAGTTACCATAGTATTGCGCTATGAAAATCTCGCACAACTTGCTCTAACTCCCAATTGATCTAGACGGTTGTTTCCTGAACCATAAGAGTGGTGCCTCTATTAAACTGGTGAGGAATACGTTGCACAACAGGGCTTTGTTCTTCTTCCAGACAGTCATCTTCGTCTGGTACTGCTAAATATGGTCTGATGGATCCTTGGTCCCATCATATAAGGTGAAATTTGGCAAACGAAACTTCTTCGGGTACTTCGCCTGATTAATTTCGTCCGTGAAGGGTGATCTAATCATATCAACAGCAGCGTAGGCTGCTAAGTCCTTCATGGAGGGAGTCTGGCCCTTCATGTTCTCGAGTACTTGCCTCTGGATCCTCTTGGCCATGTATTCCAAATCTTTCATAGTTGGAAGTTGCAGAGCTATAAGGACTTGGGCTCGAAGAGCAAAGTTTTCTTCTTGCTGGTGGTCGTCTGCTCTGTTGCCCGTTTTTTCCTGATTATTGTTGTTCTCGTCTCTCTCGTTCCTGGGTGGATCCCGGCTAATCGCCTCATTGGCGGCGTTGGGTTGGCTAGATTTGGAGCCTGAGCCTGCCTCTGGCGAAGTTCGGCGTTCTACTGTTCCAGCTCTTCATTTCTCCTTTCCACCGCTGTTAATCTCTCCATGATTGCTTGAATTTGGGCCGCTTGGGTGTTGCTTGTTTCGGCCAACGCGGAGGTTCTTGTGTCTAGCATGACTATTCTTCAAAGAGTTTTAGTGATGGAAGGGTGATGGAAGAAAGGGAACAGAGAAGGACGAAAATCGTAAGTGAGAAGGAAGATCTATAAAAATAACTTTCGCTTCCCACAGACGGCGCCAAAGTGTAAGTGCTCTTTTTTGCTCAAACATTTGAATGAATTTTATTGAGGCTCTAAGGCCATATTTATACAAAGGTAGATGGGTCTTGGCCTATCATGATTAGGATCAAATCCCTTTATTATAGATATTTGATTTCCTTTAACAAATTCAATTCCTTATCTAATGAAATCTTTGACTTTAGCTCTAAGTCAGAATGACTTTTGGGCCAAAACCAATTGGGCTCATATTATGACCGATTATAGACCTTATTTAATGGGCTCTTACTCTTCATTTAATAGGCTCATATTAGCTCATCTCTTGGACAACTGCCTTTGGGCCTTTTCCTTGATAGGCCAAAAAATTTGCCCTTTACACCGCCTTATTATTTACATTTATTTTCACTTTATATTCCCTTTGTGTAATTTGGTTCTCCATATATTTTTTTTCTCTTTTTTTTTTTTTGTCTTTTGTTATAAATTGATGCGGTGTTATTAAAATCTTGAATAATTTTCAGTTATATGACAAATTCTGTTTATTTAAAATGTTTGCCTTCTATATGATAAATAATTAGCTATATACGTAGCAAGGTTAGCCTATTGTCCGATATGCGACCTATTGTAGGGGTTCATGATACTTTGCAAATGGATTAAGGATCGCGTGCGTTAAACCCCCTATAGTATGAATATAGTGCGTATAACATCCTTCTAGTTTGATTTCACTCTAATGCTTTCATTTGTGTGCGAATTGACTCCATTTCGTGTTAAATGACATATATATCCTTAGTATAATTCCATAAACATATATAAATTTGAAATATTATATAAATTCGTAAAAATATATATATAATTTGAAATAATATCTAAATTTCAAAAAATATATATTAAATTTCAAAAAAATTAATATATATTTTTGGTGTATTGTACTTTGGTCACTTGTGTTTTTTATACTTCTATTTGCACAACTATTTGAATTTTATATTTGTTTTCGAATTTTATATATTTGTTTCGATTTTTATATGTTTTTTTGAATTTTATATATATATTTTCAAATTTTATATATTTATTTCGAATTTTATATATATATTTTAAAATTTAATATTTATTTTTCAAATTTTATATATATATTTTTTACGAATTATATATATATATTTTGAATTTTATATATATAAATTTCAAAAAATTTATTATATATATATATTGGTTTCGAATTTTATATATATAAATTTCGAATTTGAATTTTATATATTGGCTTTGAAATTTATTTTTCAAAATTTATATATATATTTTGAAGAAAAAGGGTAAAATGGGTATTTAAGAGAGTATAAAAGTCAAAGAAGGGGGTATTCGCACATTTTCGAAACTTGCAGGGGATATTCGCACGTTTTCGAAACTTGCAGGGAGTGTTCGCACGTTTTCCAAAAATGCTGGTGTCAATTTACATATTTTCAAAATACAGAATGTTATATGTACCGTATTTATACTACAGGGGTGTTTTATGTACTTAACCCATAGATTAATTTCAGTACTACCAAACACATCGAAACTTATTTTTTTAATTCAATATTATATAGTTCGTTATACCATTATTACTATCGCCATTGAAACTAATAATGTAAATGTGTACAATGATATATACACAAATACATTTTTGAGAAATGCTTCCGCGTTTCACAAATTTAATTAATAATCGAAGAAAAACTTGTCAGAAAAACTTGTCAAGTTGTTTAGAAGAATTGTTAGGACTTAATGCTAAATTGCTAATAAAAGTAAAAAAAAAATTTCACAAATTCGAATCTCATATGTTGTGATCCTTGTATAATCGGAATGTTAATGAAAATTAGATTAAATGATGAAACGACACATGCATTGTCTTTGTAAACAATTATAAAACTCATAACAATTAAAAAAACAATATAATTTAGCTCCTGATAGATTCACTGCTGCGACGAGGCAACTTGTGAAGAACTAGGCGCCAACCTTGTCCAATCAAAACAAACGGTCGAATAGCTGCGTCCGCCGTCCTTATAGTTGCATCGGTGGTCACTATCGGATTAGCTTAGATACATACGTATATATATATATACACACACATTTATATATAAATGTCCGTTCATGTATATTGACTTAAACATGAGTTAAATTCATTGTTAAGCATATCTCATACTCTTCTTATTTTGGTAGGTATCTCGTAACAGCTTATTGTACAGGCAAATCGAATATTTTACACCACTATTATCTCATATAGATTCTTTTGGGCATTGTTGAGAATATTTCTTAATCAATTAAATTTAAATGGTCATATGACTAATTCTATAAATGTATTCCGTAGTTTCCCAAGTCACAAAATTCCTAGCTCTTGTCAATACATGTTTTATTCTGTCTTCAAATAAAGCATCTACAACCATTTCACTAGAGGACATGGAAAAGAGCTGGACTCCACCTGAATTAAATTTCCATATCTACATCAATTATTTAATTTAATTAAAGGATATTTCAACAAGAACAAAATTAAGTTGATCTTAGGGCTTTCAAGCATTTTGTATGCTTTGTCAAACTTTCTCCAACTAGCATGATAAAATAAGAAATTTAATTATATTTCAATCCAATTATCATTATAAATGCTATGTAAAGAGTTATTATGAAACAATCTTGAAGTGCAAAATTGATGTTAAAAACATTTCATGGTGCAACTTTTCTAAGTTGTAAGATCCACTAAACAGTAGTATCTCAGCTAGAGCTGCCAAAATGAGATATCATACTGTAACACGACACGAACACGGCATGAATTAAAAGGATTAAGGTTGTAACGTTTGACACGAATATATTTATATTTTTAATTTTTTCTCTTCTCTAATTGTTTATAGGTTGAAATATATCAATAAACTATTACTGGATCATGTCAAATTCAATTTAATTTTGCTGATAAATAAGTTAAATAATTCGTTTCGTATTGGATTGTGTTAAATTTAATTTAATATATTATAATAAATAGGCTAAATAGATTACATGAATCAACACGGATAACCTGAAGAGGTTTAGTTAGAGTTGATGAGGCATATACGCACAGGATACTATATAGATATGGAAAGAAAAAATTAGAAATGAACCAATCTAAGCTCGAAAAAAGAACGTGCATCTGGAGTCTGTAATATCACAGAACATAAGCATCAGTGAAGCATCCCATTTCCAGTTTGGTCATGCAAAGTGACCATTGTGGCATTACATAATTGTGTATCATACAGATTATTGCACAAAAACACATCCAACTATAATCTAATTCCACCAGAGATCAACCATACAAATTATAACTGGCTATTCTTTGGGAGCAGGCATAAGCATAAGCCTTTCTTCCGATGCTCGATTTCCTCCCGCCAACCTCTCTCTCTCTTCTGCTAACAAGGAATGTAAGTCGCTACCATTTGCTAAGCTGTTGAACTCGACCGCTTTGGATGGCATTGTAGGGTAGCGCCGTTGGCAGAATGTCATCAGTCTCTTAATTGATTGCAGGTACTTTCGAGTAGTCTCGTCATTCATAATGTGTGCCACACTGTTGGTGTAAATCTTCTCACGGGCTGAACGTTCGTGGATACCAACCATAGTAACTCCAATTGGCCAGGGTGCATTACCAATGGCCAGCTTGATGTAGTGATCCATTGCAGCCAGGTAATCTCGTTGCATGCAGTAGTTAACCATCACCATCAGTGCTTGCCGAATATCATCTGCAAGTACCTACAATTGGCATGTCAAAAGTTAGTTTCAGATACCTAATGCATAACCCAAGGTCATGGAGGACTACGAATTAAATACGCCCCAAACAACAAAATGCACCTAAGTTCAGGGGCGGTAAAGAAAAACATATGCATATGTATATATATATAGAGAGAGAGAGAGCGGGAGAGAGAAAGAGGAAGAGAGAGGTTTGATTCTGTTACATATGCTTCAATTCATTGGTTGAGGGGTAGTTTCCAGTTAAAAAACCAAGTGCAATCTGAATTAATTCTACCATTTTTCAAAAGGATACTTAGGATTAAACTTTGAAGTGCAATCCCACTCCACCATCCCTCCAACAAGTGCCGAGTTGGAGGGGGTATAGACACTGCATTTGCTTCTTGCGTATCAAATTTTTACACCAGCTTTTCCTTGCTATATAGGTTTTGATTTAAGAGCGATTGAGTCCAAAAAGTAATAATTCTGTGTTCATGGCTTGGACAAAAAGTAATGGTTTCCGCTTGCATTGGGCTGGGCCACAGCAGCTTTTGCATTTTGGCATCTTGGACATCAATATTTCAGGTGCATGAAGCAAATGGTGACTATTAGGTTTCCATAAAGTTGGCTGTTGTTGCCAAAACTCACACAAGAGACACCTTGGCTTGAGGGCACAGTAATCTCCGTACCACAACAGCGCACCTACCAAATACAGGCTAACAGGCACAAAAAGCTTTCTGAAATTTTCAATCACGTGTGTTCACAATTTTAATTCCCAAAGTCGTCGACATGAGAGTTGAAATTCAGGTTAAGAGTAACCCTGAAGAACTAAGATTTTTTTATTTTGTTTTAAATACATGAACTTACAAAACATTACTTACTCTTGAGTACAATTTTTATCATTAAGTTATGCACCATTATTGTGCAAATACTAAAAAATTGGTTTCTAAGGACACCACAAACAAAATGCACCAGGTTAAGGAGTGAAAAAAGGGGGAGGAGATATGGCTCAATTCTGTTGCCTATGCTACAATACATGGGCTGACAGGCAGTGACAAACTTGAAATTCCATGCCTGCTCCACCATCCCTCCAACAAATGTGGAGTCAGACGGGATCATCTAGAGGCAGAAGGTGCTATAGTTACAATTAAAAGACCATCTTTTCCTTGCCTTATAGTTATCGATTAAATCTAAGTCATATTGATTCCCAGAAGTAGTGTTCTTCAATGCTGGCCCATGCAGGGTTGAAAGCTTAGCCGCATATAAGCCCAACCATAGTACAAGCTAGGTGTAGCAGTCCAGATATAGGGGGCCAGGTGCCTCATGATCCGACCCCAAAAGCTTAAAATATTAGATGGGGCTAACACACAACCCATATATATCCACTAATTTTTCCATCCAGATTCAATGGGGTACCAAACCCTCTTATATTCTCCCCCACCCCAATGGAACACCTTCATTGCGGTCGCACTGCCCTGTCTACTGTACCTAGACCCGACCACCTCTCCGGTGGTGGCAACTAGATGGGTGTTTGGCATGACATAGGATCATGAATGAATTTGAATATGATACCAACTGTAACGGGTTAGGTGTTTCACGATCCGAGCAAAAAACTTAAGCTATTAGGTGAGGGCCATGGGGCTAATATCCAATCCATATATACCCAATCGTTTTTTCATTCGGATCCGACTTGGGACAAAACTCCTCTAATACGAGGCCAATGTTATTAAAGGCTCATGGCGCACTAGGCCCTATAGGTCCTCTGAAGCCTAGGCATAAGGCGAGGCGCGCCCCCGTGTGAATTAAGGCACAAAATGAAAAATGCAATGACATCATAAAATTATAACTAAAACATTTTTATTATATGAAGGCACAAATATTATCAAAGACGCACATGTGCACACAACAGGCGAACTTCTTACGCCTTTAGGAGCTTGGAGCCTATTCACACTCCTAGGCGCACCTTTAATAACACTGCACTAGGCCTCTTCAATTACGCTTATGTAAAGCACTCAGGCTCACGCTTTTAAGTAGGCTCCAAGCACAAAAAAGGCACTATCAGATTCTTTTTATTTAGGGCCCGTTTGGTAGGAGATCCGGTCTGGTCTTATCTGGGTGGTGTTTAGAAAGTCTGTTTTGTAAAACTGTCTGGTCTTATGTTCTTATTCAAGCTGTTTGGTCTTATGTTTGGAAAATAATACAAAAAATTAAAAAATAATATATAAAATTAAAAATATATATTAAGTATGAAAAATATATAAAATTTGACAAAATATAAAAAAATTGAAAATAATATAAGAAATTCAAAAATAATATATATTTCAAATTTTATAAATTATTTCGATTTTTTATATTATTTTTTGAATTTTATATATTATTTTTGATTTTTTATATTATTTTCAAATTTTTTATATTTTCTCAAATATATATATACATATCTAATTTTGTATATTATTTTTGAATTTTATATTTTTTTCAAATTTTATACATTATTTCAAATTTTTTATATTAATTTTCAAAACTTATATATTATTTTTTAAATTATATATATATTTAAAATTTTATATATTAATTTTGATTTTTATATATTTTTTTCGAATTTAATACATTATTTTAAAAAAATTATATTATTTTCGAATTTTATACATTATTTTTTATTTTTTCTATTATTTTGGAATTTTTTTATTTTCCCAAATTTTAAATATATTTTTTGCATTTTATATATTAATTTTGAATTTTATACATTATTTCAAATTTTTTATATTATTTTCAAATTATATATATATTTTTAATTTTATATATATTTTTCAAATTTTATGGTCTCATGTGTTAAGACAATTGTATATAAGACCACTTGAGACCACTTAAGATCATCATTTTTGGTTGTCTCAAATTACCCCTTTTGGTCCCAAGTGGTCCTTGTTTTTTTGGAACCGTGTTACCAAACAGTGTCCGGTCCCAAAAAAATCATTATGAGACCGGACCACATGGGACCGGACCGCGAACCAAACAGGGCCTTAGAGACTGAAATAAAATGTTCTAACCTAGCCCCTTCAATTACGCTCATGTAAAGCACTTGAGCTCACGCTTTTTGTAGGCTCCAAGCTCAAAAAAGGGCTCCCAGTTGCTTTTTCAGTTCATGACTATCAAGTTAAAATGTTCTATATCATGTATCGTATTATTTAACCTTATGGATCTTTGACAAAATTGAGAAACGTATGGTTCACTGCACAAAAATCACCTCTGCTTCTTACTTGAGCCAGAATATATAAAATATCTATGCCTAAAGTATGCAATTCCATCATGCATGCACCTTTCTTCAATCAAGCTCATGCCTAATATTGCGCTTGCTTTTAAGCTCCATAAGGCATTTGGTGCCTTAGTGCACCTTGAGCCTCTAAAAATTATGCACCTAACAGCATTTTGCACTCGAATTGGGCTGGATCAGGCCTGCTAATCCACTTTGGCTTCCTGGACATCCACATTTCGGGTGTATGAGACCAGGTCAAGGTTCCATAAAGAAGGCTGTCCTTGCCAAACAGCACACAAATACCAATTAAGGACAGACTTACAAAAAACTATTTCAAATTTTCGAAGGTGTCTTTTTACCAATTTGGTTTCCAGAATCACCGACATGAGATTTCGAATTCGGATTGAGAGTGACTCTGAATAACTAAAACATATTGTTATGCTCCATGAGTTCTAAGCTATTTTCAAGGGTTGAAGACATTTTTGGACATTAATACTAAGACTTGCTTTTCCTCCTTTCTTCAAGTGAGTGTATTTAAAAGTAACACACTATATAACTACACTACAAAGAAAACAAGAAGACAAGTGAAGGCCATAATGCATTGGAAAAAAAAATAATAGAAAAAAGAGCAAAACAAAAGCAGGGGCGATTTGAGGTTTCGCCCAAATAAAAAACACATGCACCTCTAAGAAAGCAAAATGTGACTAGAAAGAAACCGGACCAGGCTGTCGAGATGGAAGTTCCATCAAATAACCCAGAGGGGGGGGGGGGGTCTGCAGCCTGTCCCGACCCAAAAATGGAACTTAATCACCTAGTTCATGTTAAGAGAATCCAACCAAACTTTTGCTTAAGTAAATTACAGAAGTTGAGATACCTTAATCCTCCTCCGAGAGCTGATTTACCTTCATAACAGAGCCTATAAACCAAATATTTTGATCATCATATCTCTCTGGTGAATGGGTACCTAATAGAATATCCTAATTTTCTGTTTAAAAATCTCACATCCCGATCTTCCATATCTTTTTCTTTTTAGGAGTGGCCGGAAGTTCTCAGCTCTAATCTTAGTATTGAACCTACACTTTCCTATACAAGTGCATAGACTTAAAAGTATGAACGAAATCGTGCCACCCCAACTTGATATCACACTCAAGGACAGCCTCTTACATTGAAGAAGTCCTGTCTCTTGTCTGATTGGTTGCTTGTGTAGCCTCTCGTGTTTGCTGATCTTTGTGATCAACATACATAATGCATAATTCACTTGCATAAGAAAACCATGGCTTTAATGTTCCACCACTACTCATGTATGATACTAATAGAGCTTGTATTAAACTATTAAGGCAATTAGACACTCATCAAACCACCAATGAAAAGCTTGAAAACTTCATTGTGAAACAAATGATAACAACATAACTACATTATATGAAGCCAAAATGCACAAACCAAGGGCATTAACTAAAAACAGAATTCACTCGAAAAACCCAATTCAAGTTTAACACTCACCTTCTTCCTGCAGAACTTGAACAGAGGAATCAAATACCGAGCACACTGCTTGAACGTAGCAACCATCGACTTCCCTTTCGCCGTCCTCTTCTCCGTCTCCGTCATCTCATGCAGCTCCTGGTTCCACTCATTCAGCAGCCTCTTAAAGAACACAAGAATCTTATCCTCATCACACAAGTCCTCGAATTTCGCCTTCATCCGCTTCAAATCCTTATCATGCTCCATATCCGACGAACCCCCATCCCCACTCATATCATCCTCCCCACCACCACCGTCCTTGTCCTCCCCGGCGTCCTCCGCCATCGCTGCCTTCCGCTTCCTGTCGTTCAAAATCCCCGTCTTCTGCCGCTTCTTCAACTCCACAATGTCCCTCAAGAAATCATTGGTCTGCCCCTCTGTCATATCAGTATCATCCAATTCAAACAACCCAGCTTTCAGCACATACTTCAATCGGTCCAACCTCGCAGCGTCGTCCTCGCCGAAGAGTGTCACCGGCTGCTTGAGGAAGCGGAGACGGCGGATCACCTCCGGCTTGGGGAGGTTGAGGTCGTCGATCTTCTGCTCGTCGGTTGGGGTTTTGGAGGCGGTGGGATCGGACTTGGAATTGAGGGTGTCGTGGGCGGAGCTAGGGTTTGACGAGGATTGGCGGGAAGAGTTAGGGTTTTGGTTGTGGTGGGTGTCGCGGAGGGCTTTGGCTTTGGCCTCCGATTCGCGCTTTTCTTCTTCGCGGAGGCGCTGGAGGCGCTTCTGTTCGATCTCGGAGCGCTTGAAGAATTTTCTCCCGCCAACGTCTTGGGCTAAGCTTTCGCGCTTCTTCTGCAATTCTTGTTTCAGGATATCCATTTTTGCGATGGCTTAGGGTTTTTTTCTAGGGTTTCTTCTTCTTCTTCTTTCTCTTTTATTGAAACCCTATCGATTCGTTTGGATCTGAATCGAATTAGAATTGTGATTATTCTTTGTTTTGATGAGTCAATATTCACACAAACAGCTTATGTTATCTATTAACATGTTAAAACATTTACTAATGACGAGTTTTTTTTTTTTTTAAAGAAGAAAACCGGTTTACTTTTTTATATCAATTAAAATAATTTTTTTTATCGAGTATTAATATTAAGGATAAATTAAATTTACACCACATAAGATAAAATATATTACACCCGTACTCAGTGTTGTTTGTGTTAGTCACTAAAATACCCTAGAGGGGGGTGAATAGGGTTTTAAAAATAATTTCTAACTTCTTTTTATTCTTACTAGAACATGCAATAAGGTTCAATATTAATTTCCAAGGTTAAATATGCAATGAATGATTTCACTTAAATTCAACAAGCTATTTACCACAATATAAATTAAGCATGCATGAACATAAAGTAAAGAGATAGAGATAGAGATATTGACACCGTGATTTTTACGAGGTTCGGTAACTCCTACTCCTTGGCTCAAAGAATCCCCTTCCTTGAGACTTTCCCAATCCTCACACTATGGCTCTTCCTTCAATAGGTGGAATAGCAAAACCTTTACAAAAGAGCTAACTAGTTCTTCACACAATCAAAAGAACAATCCTCCCTTGATACAATGGGCTTCACTCACCCAAGATCACAAATTTGTGTATGTAATCAATATATCACTCAAGAAACAAAAACACTCAAAACCCTAAGGTTTTTATGGATGATAGATCAATATAAGCTCAAGTGTTTTTAGGTGATATTTCAATAACTCAAGATATATATATTCTCACAATATATTTTCAATAAGAGAATAGGCTCAAGGCTTGAGTTTAAATCTTCAAAATGATAAGAGTGAAAAGCGAGATTTTGCTATCAAAAGATTTTTCAGAAGATGCTTGAGAGAAAATTAGAGATGAACAATATTTGGAAAATTTCTCACACAAGAACCTTAGCATTTTTAATCCATATCTCTTTCTTTATATAGTGAACACTAGGGTTTGGAGAGTGTGTCTCACCCTAGACAATATGGAGAGTAGGACCTGAAAATCTGCAAGCAAAATCATTTCTTTTTGGGCAAAAATATTGTTTAGAAATACTTTTCCTTAAAATCCTGAAGCACCCAGTCGACTGCCTACCGGCACCCAGTCGACTGCCTCCATGCTTAGATTTAAAATATTTTTCCCAACGGCTAGGGTCAGTCGACTGCCTCAAGCAATAAAAAATGTTCGAAACTCTCTGGTCCAGTCAGTCGGCTGGGTCCTTAACTGCCAGTCGACTGCCTTGGACAGGCCAGTCGACTGCCTCATGCAGTTAGAATGTTTTATAACTCACTGGTTCATCCATTCGGCTGGGTCCTTAAGGGCCAGTCGACTGGGTCACAGTCAGTCGGCTGCCATTTCATGGCTAGTCGACTGGGTGACTCCAAAAATTGTTTTCAAGGTCCGTTTTTGATCCGTTTGAGTTCGTTTGATTAATTACTTGAGCTTATAAGATCAATCAACGCATAAGATACCTTGTTACAATATTCTCACCCCGACTTATCTACCCCAGGTCTTGAGTCCAGCTTTTGTTCTTTCTTTGATCTTTTTGTCCTTCTTCGAGTTTGCGCTTGAGTTTCCTTATCGCTTGTTGCTTTAGCGATCTTCCCGAAACATTTACCTGTACTTGCTGAAACACTTAGCTCAAAGCCATATTAGTACCAAACACGGTTTTGAATGTTTTGTTAATATCAAAATAAGATTTATTGCTTGAAATGGAATTTCAAAGCCAACAGTTTGGATGGTTCCCTATAATTCATTGACGTTCAATTTAAGTGATCGGAGTTATGAAATGACTAATCTACCCATAATTATTATTATTTTTGGCTTAAATGCCTTTGCATATAGTTGAGGGAATTCTAAACATTTTTATCTTTGGAAAAGGAATGACGTAAGCATTGAAGAGGTCTAGTTATAATTATTTAAATAATAAAAAATTTGGGTGTATTATATCATATCTTGAGAGAATATAACTCTAATTTATCCTAATATTAAATTCAGATACCATGTAATACAGATATGCAATATAAAATTAAGGATTAATTTTATTTACACCCCCTAAGGTTTATTCTATTATTACTTTAACTCCCTTGAATTTGTATATCTTCATTTACACCCTCTGCTTTACCTAACTCAACTCATTTACACCCCCTGCTTTAGTTTATCAGTTTAACCCCTTCCAATAAAATGCATTAATTCCTATTCTACCCCTCATCTAACTATTTGGACAAAAGGATACTGTTTGAATTTTTTTTGAAAAAAATTTAAATTTCTAGAAAACAAATATAAAAGATATGTAAAAAAATAGAAAAAATATTTTTTGAAAAAAATAAATTCGGGAAACTATAAATGTTTGAAAAAATATATATATATCTTAGGGAAATTATATTTTGGAAAAAATATTTCCAGAAAATTATAAAATTTTCGCATTTTTTTTTTTTTTAAAAGTGCGAAATATTTATATTTTTTCCAGAAAATTATAAAATTTTCGCACTTTCCAGAATATTATATTTTCTAAAAAAATATTTCCAGAAAATTATAAAATTTTCTCACTTTCCAGAAAATATAAAAAAGTGCGAAATATTTATAATTTTTTCCAAAATTTTTTCTCCAACTTAATTTTCCGAAAATATTATTTTTCATAATATATTTTTTAAAAATATATTTATTTTAAGAAAATTATATTTTGAAAAAAAAATTCCAGAAAATTATAAAATTTTCGCATTTTTTTTATATTTTTTTAAAAGTGCGAAATATTTATATTTTTTCCAGAAAATTATAAAATTTTCATACTTTTTTTTATATTTTTGTACATATAAAATAATAATTTTTTTAAAATTTGAATAAGATTAATGGAAGAGTAATTTGGACATTTCACTAGAATTTTGACCAAAGTCAAATGAATAGTAATTAGAGGAGGTGTAAATAAAAATATGCAAATCTGAAAGGATGTATGTGATAATAGGACAAATCTTAGAGGGTGTAAATAAAATTAACCCTAAAATTAAACATGTTGTGTCATTGAAGAGTCTAAAAAGAGTTTGTGGTGCGTTAAGGGGCAGAGGGAGGGGCCTCCCTATCTCCCATTTTTTAAATATATTTTTATAGTATTATAATTAGGGTTTTTTTAACTTAAGTCCTACAATTTTGGGGTAATTTGACATTGGTCCCTTTTTGAAAATTTAATGTTTGGTAAATTATATTTTCACATTCATTTATTTTGCTAATTACACTTTCAACCCCTCAATCAAATTTTAAAATATAAAAGGACCAACAAGTGTTTATTATTAAGTAATTTGTGATTTATTTATGAATATATTTTTATGAAAAGAAAGTTACATTTGATATAAAAAAGACTAATTAGGATAATGACTTTTATTATTTAAATCAAATTAAAATTTAATAACAAGTTAATTGATTTACAAATAAAAAAATTAGCATTTGAGAATATATTTAGTCTAATACATTAAAGGTAAATGGTATAATTAATATTCTAACTAAAAATAATAATAATTTTGTAATTTGAAGAATTAAGAAATATAATAATAAGAGTAGGATAATCTTTTATAATAGAATTGGGGCAAATTGGTTTTTTGCACTTTACCCTATAAAAGAGTTAAATGTAAGATGAAAATATAAAACGTTTGGAGGGCAAAAGGGTAAAACGTTTGGAGGGCAAACCCATACTACAAAAAAATGAAAGTTTAGGGAGTTAAATTTAATTGAGGGAATATAATAAAAAACAAAGAATAAACTTGAGGGGGATTATAATCTATTTACCCTTCATATTATTATTGTGCAAAACAAAACCTACCACACAAAAATCCAAACATGCTCAAGTCCAAACTGTGCACAAGTTGCAAGCCCAATATAAAAACACAAAGAACAAAGGGCATGTCAAACGGACCCTAATATATTGAGCTTATTGCATAGTTTTACAAATACTTCCTCCGATTCAAGTATGCGGGAATCCCACTTTTTAAGATAATAAATTTTGGTATTTTATGCTATAAGAATAGTGGATGAATTATCCATTTTACGGATAGTGGATATATGATGGTATGTAGTTTAGGTTTTTATTATTTTAATGAATGAATGCATGTTCAATTGGTAAAATGATAAAATAAAATAATTTTATTTTTTAAATGGGACACTTATTTTGGATTGGATAAAAAAAAGAAGATGAATACTTAAATTCATACGGAAGGATAATAATTTATCTCCAAATACTTGAACTGAATTGATGTGATTCGATTTTCAAAAAAAATCTAGGATAAATTGTAATGACATCCCTTGCGATTTAGGTCAATTCCACATAGAGGTTGTCAACGCATTTTTTAACAGAGATACCCCTTGATGTTTGTAAAGTATTGCAATAACACTTCTTGGAGACATGAAATGATTTTAATGTCCTTAATTATTTTAATTTTCATGTAAAATGTCTAAGTTACCTCATGCCTAAACCCTACACCTCATTACTCCACCAACCACCCTTATAATAAAAAAAATCTATAATAAATAAGTAAGATATACAATATCGTATATAATATTATTTTAAATATAAATTTTTTAAAACATATAAACTATAGTGAAAAATATATTTAAAAGTAAATTTCACCACTAAAAATATTTTACTACCAGTAAATTATATAAGATAATAATAAAAATACAGTATTATTTAATTACTACTTTTAATTCAAAATATATATCTCCATAATGTTTTACAAAAAAATAAATAGTTATAACTAATAATCATTATAATTATTTCATACCTAATAATATATATATATATATAAATTTTTATGAACGTATAGAAAAAAAATAATCATATTTCTATACTTTTGTTAATCAACAATTTTAGTGAGATTTGAAAATAAAATTATATTTATTATTAAATATGAATTAGTAATAATTACATAATTTTATTAAAAATAAAATTTTAGTAACAGTTAAGTGTAAATGTAAAACAAATAAATAGATGTAATTATTTAAATAAATACCAAGAGTAATCAAAAAAAAAATAAAAAAATTATAGAATAATAAATATGGGTGAAGTTTAGGATTTAGGCATGAGGGTAATTTAGACACTTGACATGCAAATTAATAAAATAAAGGGCATTTATGTCATTTTATTGACCCAAAAACTGATTCTTTCCCACAATGCTTCTTAGAAGGCTCAAACCTCTCACCTTTCTAATTAGGGAAAGATGTTATACCATTGCACAAAGATGCAAGATAAATTGATTATTCGTCAAACTAATATCTTGATCTCCAGACCACGGATTTATTCATTAATTTATAAATTGACACCTTTGGGTCACTCCAAATAAAAATGAATGAATATTAATTTGATTCAGATTCAAATAAATCGAGAGGGTTTCAACTTGGAGAAAGAACAAGAAGACTACCTAGAGAAAAACAAAAAATTAAAGACGTCGTGTGATGTGACAGAATTTGTAAGGTATAGAATGAAACAAATAGAGAGAGAGAGAGTGATTTTCATGTTTGATTTTTATGTAAAATGTATGACTAATCCAAGAACAAAAGTTCTGTAAGGTGTCAACAAATAATTTGAAAATATAATTCAAAACATTTCATTTTACACTTTCAAATATCCAATGACTCAATCGTACACTCATTTGTCATCCTTCCACAAAAATAAAAAAAATTAAGAAAATAGATTTGGAGAAAAATGATGAATAGTTAAGTTCAACTTTAGTAATACAGGTATGTCCAACAACGTCCCTCTCTATTGAAACTGTTCTCGCAATCTCTCGCTCTCATTGGTTGCAAGCAGAAATAAATTTCTTTCTGCAATCTTCACTAACTTTAACCATCTGTTTCTGCATGAATTAAAATTAGGATCCTCTCACATCATTATCCTAATTTGGTAGTTTAAATGATAGTTAACTAGCCACGTTTCTTTCTATGAGAAAATTATTGTCGTATTTTACATCCATATTACACTCATTTTATCATTAATTTGGGTACCACGTGGATCTATTCCGAGTACCCAAAGCTTTGTAGGAAAAATTAAAAATAATTTTATTATTGGATTTAATTTTAGAAATATACCCTTTTATGAAAATAATTACACTTGGGAGACAAAAGAACGAAGAAGAAAAAAATAAATATTTCTTTATAAAAGTATGAAGATACATAAACGAAATGGCTCACGCCCTGATTCACAACTGCGTCACAAACCCACAATCAATATTCTCTCCTTTACGATCTTAAACTAAACTCGTGTTCTAAAACCATATAGTAATCTGCTAGAGGATAACATTATTTATAACCGATCAAAGTCGACCAAATATTTGTTCAGCAAATTGTCCAAAAGGTCGTTGTCAACTTGATGGTCAGACATCAATAATTGTACATAAGTTGGCAATGTCGAGCTTTAAGGATTAAGGCCATGTTTGATAGGCGGTCTTTCTGGTCTGGTTTGGTCTGGTCCGGTCCGATCCGGTCTGGTCTAATCTGATCTGGAAAAGTCTGTTTGGTAAACGATCTGGTCTTACTATTTATTTATTATTTATTATATTATTTATTTATGTATTATTTCTTTCTTTCTTTATTATTTCTTCACTTTATAATATATATTATTATTTATTAATTTATAAATATATTCTATTTATTTATTATTATTTCATTATTTAATTCATTTTATTTATAAATTATTTATTCATTTTTAATTATTTAAAAATATATTTTATTAATTTAATATTAATTTATTATTATACTCATTTTTTATTATTATTAGGTATTATTTATTTCATTTTGTTTATTATTTATTATTTATATTTTATTTTTAAAATATGTTTTATTTAATTTATTAATTTTTAATTATTTATAAATATATTTTATTAATAAGACCAGACCGGACTATCAAGAACCTTTTCAACTTTAACAAGACAGGACAGAGATTGGGTAGTAGAGAAATGAAGACCATTCCGAATTGGGTGATGAAGGGCTTCACAATTTCAACTCTCTCATGAGATACATCCTTACTATTGTTATGTGTCTCAAGGCTCTCAACTAATAACTTGGTATCTATAGTTTGATGCAGCAACTTAATTACTTAAAGAGTAACTTTGTCTAAAAGGGATTGATGCATCTGAAGAAGTAATTTGTAGGTTAGCTAGGCAAATTATTGCTTCAATAAGCACTCAGAAAGGAGGGGTAATTTTCTCCACAAGGTAAATCCCAAATTCATAAGTATGGCAACCTGAAAAATAAGGGTTCAATCAGTCATTTTAATTTTTTACTTTTACTGGATCAGTAATCCAAGAAATGTTAACTCTCTTCTCTAAAAGGAAGATCGCTTGTTACAACCCACATAGACAATATGGAGTGTGTAAGAGAGATATTCCAGAGTACAATATGTCCTTCAAAGGAAAATCACATTCATGGGTACTGAAATATCCAAAAGCAAATAATGCAATTATAAGAATATCTTTAAGAATGGCAATAAATATAAGTGCAAATATAGTGATAAGGCTACCACCAAGGTGATAAATACGAATCTAGGAGATGTACTAACAGCATGATACAATTTTTAAGTGCATCAAGGTTACTTGAGCCAACATTGCAGATCTCCTCTTTAAGAGCATCCGGCGACTCTCTATATTGGCTCTACACTTTATCAGACAGTGGATGCCTCTGGTGTGGAGTTCCTTGCTTTATTATTTTATTAAAAGCATATATTATATATACTTTGTCACAAATTCAAGAAGATAATGTATTAATTAGTTTTCAAATATAAAAAAAAAAAAAATAGATATTATATATAAAATTATGTTGTGGGACACATCAAGTGGATCAGCCCACACCAATTACTTCACCTCCTAACAGAAGAGAGACGATGGCCACTTTGGTTACCACTCCAGAAGCTCTAATTCAATTTTGTAATTATGCGTCATAAACAGAGACACATTTCTATGTAAAGCAATGACATTTTGGCCTTCTTCTGTGCCAAGAAGTAAGCAAATTAGCAAGACCCAAACTACAAAATTTTAAAAACACTAAAGTAATTGCAATAAATTTTCTCTAGAGTAAAGAATCTATCACAGGAATAAATATTCTACTTAGCATGCATTCCTACATTTGTCAGATTAGGGAGGTTGAGTTTAGAGCCTCATTCCAATGATAAGAAGGGTGTGGGCCGTGTGAGCTTAATTAACCGCCCTTGTGATAAATGTTTTCTATTCATCAATTACATGGTCTCGACTATTTCTCAATTTATCGATGAAGGCTCTGGTGTTCTGATTATTGTCAAAATAAGAATCAATCATCTCAATCAAAGCACTGGTTTTAGCCCAAGAAAGTCGTTCAATTGATCTTTCTGGTTCAAACTGCCTGGATTTTCTAATGACCAGTTGTCCCCTATAGGGAGATTTTTTATTTTTTGGGACTCGACCAAAGTTTCCATTCAGCCCATTTATAGCGCAGATCAATTGATGAACTATCATGTTTCCTATAAAGATCTATCCATCCTTTGTTTCTATTAATTTCAATTAAACTGGTCAAAAATAAAAATCACCAGAAAAGCTTAACATTTCAAAAACGATTGATAAGAGTGCTTGTTAACAATCCATGGCTTCTAAGACCTCCTTGACACAATTGCCAATTCCTTCCCACCTATGTGTCTTACCAGTGCCCTAGTCTCGTGACTTTGGGAACAAAACAAAAACATTAAACCTACTCGTTTAAATGCTTCAACTTCTGTGTGCAACATGAATCCCAATTGTTTCTAGAATCTGGAGTACATAGGTTACAGCGATCCCCATGTTTAGAGTGGTTAAAAGGCTAAAACTCAGCAAAGCAGCTTTGAAGGAGCTGAATAAGAAATAAGAAAGCTTTTGGATTCGCTTGGCTCTTAGGGCCTTTTTGTTGATGGGATGCGCTCCCCGTTTGAGTGTTTTTTATACAATCATACTTACTTATCAAAAAAAAAAATAAGAAAGCTTTTGGGAATATAAGTGAAAGAGTCCAAGATGCAAAGTTAAAGCTTCAAAGAGACCATAGACTAATCCTCCAAATGATGGGGTATGACCGTAGAGGAAACGAAAAAAGACCATCTCAGGATGGGCAGAATTAGGAGCAAACAAAAATCCAGAATCCAGTGGCTTGCTCAAGGAGATCAGAATACCTCCTTCATTCAGAGAGCAGTGAAAGCCAGGGAAAATAGATGGATTTTTTTTGGTAAAACGTCAAATAAAGGAACACACTCGAGGAACCTGAGCAAGTCGGACAAGTTTTGATTCTCGTTTCTGTCTTTTCTTGGGCAACTCTTCTCACATTAATCCTGGAAAAGAAGGAATTTTAGACCTGTCATCTCAAAAGCTGTTCCCCAATCAAGATCTAAATGCAACATATCTTTTGCTTCAACTCCCAAGGTTCCCATCCCTACATCCCCAAATGGCATAAACTATATTGTTGCACTATTTTGTATATATACATGTTTAAACTCTTGGACAACAAGTTAATTCCCGTCTTGCCCAATATTGTTGACAGGGCACAAAATGCCTTTGTAGCAGGTAGAAAGATTGAGAAACATATTATCTTAGCTCAAGACTTGCTTAAATGGTACTATAGGAATTTGCAGCCTCCTAGATGTACCATAGGGGCTGGTGTTCACAAAGCCTATGATTCCTCAACTGGACTACTAATTTTTCATACTTGAGCTTATGAATTTCCTCCATTCTAGATGAATTGGATCTCAATGTGTATTTCTACAGCTTCTTTCTCCTTGTACTAAATGGTGAGTTATCTGGTTTCTTTAAGAGTGTTAAAGGAATCAGGCAATGAGACCAAATCTCACGTCACCTTTCAAATTTGGCTATGGACTGCTTTTCATCTGTGATCAACAAGTGCCTCAACCATAATCCTAGGTTTCTTTTCTATAGGAGATGCAAAAACCCACAAAACGTCCCATCTCATGTTTGTTCTGGACATCCTTTTGTTTTCTGAGGGTGATTTCACTCAACCTCTCCTCTCAGAAAGGCGCTGGATTTATTCTCTCTTTTTTTCTTCTTTTTTTTTCTCTGGTCTGTCCCCTAGTCCAAACAAGAGCATCATCCTTATTTCAGGACTCAATGAGCCAGTTAAAACCTCCCTCATCAACATCTTTGGATTCCCTCTTGCCAATCTACTGCTGAAATACCTTTGGCATCTCTCTCATTTCATCACTATTGACCTCAGGAGACTGCCAAGCTATAATAGAAAGTGTTAAACGAAGTTTCTAACTGGCGCAATACCATTCATTCTTCTGCAGAAATTATGCAATTGAGTTGATCAATTTAGCACAAACTATAAATACTGGACATGTTTAATGACACTTCCAGCTACTTTAATAAATTACATCACACATAAATGCACAAATTCTTATGACGAAAGGAAAGCCAGAAATCCCGTATGAAGATGTATGTGGACCCAAAAGTGAACGTGGTCTGGCGATTTCTAACAGTGATACATGGAATACAGCTGTAGTTAGCAGCCACATATGCTTATATTATCCGATCCAGACAATTTGGGTTGAATGGGCTCATAAACATCCAAGAACATCAATGTGAAAAGCAAATCTTGAAGTTTTTGGATGAACCTGCAACACTCTAAGAGGAATTCAAGGGAGTTAGATACTATGAAAGGTCAATAATAGGAACAGAGGATTTGATCAGTAGTTACCATGTGCATCTCTGATCCAAGCTATAACTCTAAACCCTAAGCAGGGATGGGATAGGAACGAGTACACTAAGGTATTGTACCATCCAACATTTCAAATGGGCAGCGGGTATGGCCTAAAAAGGTTATCTACCCTATATCTGAAATTAATGCATGGTCTTGGACTACATGGTCCTTGACAATCACAGCTCAACAGGTAAACAAATGTTTCCACAAATTCGACACAATTGCTTATGTGTTATGATGTGACTTTCCAGGACCATATAGTCCAAGACCATGCCGTAATTTATTTATATCCAAAGCCCAAGCTTACCAACATTCATCTTCCCCAATACTGACCAAGAGGATGTCATCTCTTGGAAACATTCTCCCAATGGTCACTACTCTGTTTCTTCTACCATCGAGAACCTATCTGAACCCCAACTCCAAGTAAAATATGGACATTCTCTTGTTTGGTTATAGCAAAACATTTGGAAACACGAATTTTGTTTCTGCTTAGCCATGCAAGAAAATTTGCGAACCTAGAAAAATACTTTACCTTGGGGTGCTCCGTGTTGGGGTTACTCACAATTATTCGTGTTCAATCAGTACACTCAAACACACAGAATCACACACAAAACAAAGAGATATACGTGGTTCGGCCCCAAAATTAGCCTACGTGACAGATTCCATACATGCAAGGCATGCATGAAACCACTCACTGCTGCATGCCACCTTTGCTCAAACTGTGGGCTAGCTCTCAACATCAACAAACCATCATCCATGACGTACATTGAAGAAGTGGTCAAGTTGCTCACTCTCTATTCTCCGCCAGCTTCAAGCACATGAATGTTATCAACTTTGCTTCCTCTTTCAGTTGCCTTGCCTATATAAATGGCAGCCTGTTGTAGTTGAGAGTCAGAGAGAAAAAAATATACAGAGAGAGTATATGTGTGAGATATATGTGAGTGATACACGAGAGTTTGAAAGTATAGAAACCTTGTGAGTTTCTGTGTGAGTGAGAGTGTGTGTACGGTTGAGTCGAGTCGATACCGGTTTCGTATCCTCCTCCCGAACACCATTTGTTTTCAACCGAAATTATTGAAACGACTCTCAAAGTGGACGTACCCGTTTTTGGGGAACCACTATAATATCTTGTGTCATGTGTGTGTATATTTGTGTGTAGAATTGGTTATCCGCACAACAAAAGTGGTATCAGAGCCGTTCTTCGAAAAACAGAGTCGATTCTTCATCTTCTATTTCGAACCACAATTCCACGCAACTCATCACACCACCCACATATTTGGCTGACCCATCTCCGGAGGATCACATCCCCGTCGAGAACAGCCCGAAACACCGCCGGACGCGCCTCCACGCGCCACCTGAAGGTCCGCGCGTGTAAGGTCTCGGTGTCACGCGCCCCACTCGCCTTCAACCTCCAGAGCGCGTGAGGACCACGCGCACCACGCGCCGCCACTCTGCAACTCGCGTGAACCCCACGCGCAGCACGCGCTTTCACGCGCGAAAGTTTGCAAAAATTACAATTTGGCCCCTCAGCTTTGTCAAATTATATTTTTGCCCCACATATTTTCAAAATTACAGTTTTGCCCCACATCTTTACAAAATTACAGTTTTGCCTCGAATCTTTGCAAAATTACAGTTTTGCCCCGTAGCTTTGCAAAATTACAATTTTGCCCCTTAGCTTTGCAAAATTACAGTTTTGCCCCTCTCTAGTGTTTCGACTGTTCCGGACTCATCCGAACTCGGATTTGAGCGCACTCAGAGGCGATCTTAAGGTTTTCGACTGTTCTGGACGCAACGGTACACTCCGTTTTGCGTGTTTCTACTCCGAACATATCAAACAAGCCAAGGAGAGCTTACATTTGATTTGGTTCGATGGAAGATTCAGGATCCGGTGCCATGATTAAATTATCGGCGTCGAACTACTCCATATGGAAACCCCGTATGGAGGATCTGCTAAATTGCAAGGATTTGGCAGACCCGTTAGAAAACGAAGGCGAAAGGCCTACGTTAATTGTAGAGAGAGATTGGACCAAGATGCACAGAAAGACGATTGGCCAAATCAGACAGTGGATTGACCACAGTGTCTTTCACCATGTTGCTCAAGAGACCAATGCCTACGAGC
Source organism: Cornus suecica (assembly GCA_963922005.1). Taxonomy (NCBI): domain Eukaryota; kingdom Viridiplantae; phylum Streptophyta; class Magnoliopsida; order Cornales; family Cornaceae; genus Cornus; species Cornus suecica. Next base: position 78,387,781 of record OY998239.1, read on the forward strand.
TCTGGAAAAAGCTCGAGGATATGTATCAGGCCAAGACAACTCGAAACAAAGCACTTCTTATGATGCGACTTGTAAATTTGAAGTTGAAGAACGGAGCTTCTGCAGCCGAACATACCAGCGAGTTTCAAAGCCTGGTGAACCAGTTTGCATCTGTAGAGTTAAATATTGGCGATGAAACTCAGGCACTACTTCTGCTCAGTTCCTTACCTCCCAATTGGGAGACACTGGTGGTTTCCCTCGGTAACTCAGCCCCCAAACTCTCTATGGCGACAGTCAAGGATGCCATATTCAGTGAAGAAGCCCGAAGAAAGGAAACCGGCATGAATCAAACACATGCGTTTGTCACCGAAGGTCACGGACGATCTTATGGAAATGGTAGAGGCAAAAGCAGAGGCAGAAGTAGAGGAAGGTCCCAAAACCGCGGCCGACCCAGCAACGACAAAAATCCACAAAAGAATAACTATGTTTGTTATCATTGTGGTATTGCGGGACATTTGAAAAAGAATTGCCGCAAACTCCAAAGGGAGCAAGGTCAAAGCAGCCACCAGACACAAAATGAAGATGGCAACACACTGGTCACTGTTGCAGGAGATATCACTATATGCTCAGTCGATGAAGAGGTATGTCTTCACGCTGGAAGCAATGAAGCCGAGTGGGTGATTGACACAACAGCATCTTATCACGCCACTCCCCACAGTGATTTCTTCACCACGTACAAAGCAGGAGACTTTGGTACAGTGCGAATGGGAAATACAAGTTTCTCGAAGATCGTGGGTATCGGCGATATCCAGATCATGACTTGTATTGGCTGCAGTATAGTCTTAAAAGATGTGAGACATGTGCCAGATCTGCGTTTCAATCTTATTTCCGGTACAACCTTAGACCGTGAAGGTTACAACAACTACTTCAGCAATGGCATCTGGAAGCTGACGAAAGGAGCCACGATTGTTGCTCGAGGAAAGATACACGGTACTTTATACACTACCCATGTGAAGGTGATTTCAGACAGTCTCAATGCAGTTGAAGATGCAACTTCACCAAATTTGTGGCACAAAAGACTCGGTCACATGGGAGAGAAAGGGTTGCTTACATTAGCTCGAAAGAAGCTAATCACAGTATCAAAATGTATTCAATTAAACCCTTGTGATCACTGTTTATTTGGAAAGCAACATAGAGTCTCTTTCAACTCAACTGCCAACAGAAGATCAGAGTTGTTGAGTTTGATTCACACTGATGTGTGTGGTCCTTTAGAAGTGGATTCTTTAGGCGGTAGCAAATATTTTCTCACTTTCATTGATGATGCTTCACGAAAGGTGTGGGTATATTTTCTGAAAACAAAAGACCAGGTACTCGATTACTTCAAAGCATTCCACGCCATGGTTGAGCGGGGAACTGGAAAGAAGCTGAAGTGCCTTTGATCAGACAATGGATGCGAGTACACTTCCAATGAGTTCCGAGCATACTACGTTGAACGCGGTATCCGACATGAGAAGACGGTCCCACGTACCCCGCAACATAATGGTGTAGCCGAAAGAATGAATCGGACCATTATGGACAGAGCCAGAAGCATGATCAATATGGCTAAACTATCAAAGCCATTCTGGGGTGAAGCCGTTAGAGCCGCTGATAAGTCCATTTTACATACATATTTTATCCCCAAATGTATATTTGTTAGTAGGTAAAACTATTTATTTTAATTAATTTAGAAGTATAATAATGATAAGTGCACAAAACTTAATTTATATAATAAAATTGTTTAATAAATCATTTTCAATGTCATTAAATTACATTTACATTTATGTCTTTCATTTATAGGTGTAAAGTGAGAAATGAATCAAATGCACATGGATGAAAGTTGGATGAATCAAATGCACATGGATAAAAGTTGGAAGATTCAAATGCACATGGAAAAAGAACAAAATGTGATGGAAAGTTATGAAAAAGAAAAGAAAAGAATATTTCATTTCTCTTTACAAGTTGTAATTTGATTCCAATATTTCTCTATAAATATGGATACATCTTGAAGAAGAAGGAGGAAGAAGAAGAAGAAGAAAGAAGAAGAAGAAGGAGGAGGAGAGCAAGAAGGACACCAAAGAGGAGAAGAATTTATCTTCAATTCCGGGTTTTATTGTTCTTACTTTGTTATTTTCTTTTTAAGCATGTGTAACTAAATTCTTAACTAAGGTTGAGGATGAAACCACCATTTATGAAATAAATTCCTTTTAGTCTTTTATCAATTTCCATGTGTATGGTTTAAATGCTTATGATTTTCGCTTCATAGTATTAATTGTTTTAAATTCATTTCACTATAAATATCATGTATTTATAGTAGTTAAGAATTCTTATCACAATTAATCAAGCTTGGATTTGATGAGTTTATAAGTAAAAATCTTTGATCTTATGTGATCCATTAAATTGCATACATAGGATGCTTATAATTTTACACTTTAAAGCGAAGGAAAATCTATTTCATGAAAATATATTTCATTAGTGCGTTATTGTTAAATCTTGAGAAAGTAATAAGATTGATTTCTAAATTACTACTCTAAAATTGGAATTGATAAAGGAATAATTAGAAGTTTATGGATTAGTGGTGGTGGATTCCGATACCTTAGTATATTCTCCCTATTATTCTCGCTTTAATTATTTGTATTTCGATATTGCATGTTTAGTATAAAAATTACTTCAACAAACAAACTTTGAGAAACTAGGTTAGTTTTAGATTAATTTGAGTTTAATTAAGTTCTCTTTAAAGCATTCCCTTGGGTTCGACCTCGTTCTTGCATAACCTAAACTACAATTGATTCGTGCACTTGCGAGTAATATTTTAAAACACACCAGCCGCCGTTTACCTGATCAACAGATCACCATCTGTACCGCTCCAGTTCGAAGTACCAGAAAAGGTATGGACTGGAAGAGATCCCTCATATTCTCACCTGAGAGTATTTGGGTGCAAGGCATTTGCACATGTATCCAAGGAGCAAAGACAGAAGCTTGATCTAAAATCAACTCCATGCATCTTCATCGGATATGGAGACGAAGAATTCAGATACATACTATGTGATCCAGAAGTGAAGAAAGTCATCAGAAACAGGGATGTTGTGTTCCAAGAAAACAAGACATACGAAGACACTGAAGAAACCACAGAGTCCAGTGGTGCAAGTTCCAGTGTTACAGATATCATCCCAGATCCTGTACCAGTACAGTTCATCCCCGAAAATGAAGAACTGCTGGATGATATTCCAGAAGCAGAGGAGGAACCTGAAGGTGTTGAGCAGGGGGAGCCACTAACCCCTCCACCAGAAGCTACAGAACTAGAAGTAGCTCCTCCAGAGCCTCAGACAAGAAGATCTGAAAGAGGCCGACCTCTGATTCCGTCGACGAGATATCCGGAGTCAGACTACATTTTTCTTACTGATAAAGGAGAGCCAGAATGCTTTCAGGAAGTAACTACCCATACAGACAAAGGTAAATGGGTAGAAGCTATGCAAGAAGAGATGAGTTCCTTGCAGAAGAACCAAACGTATGATTTGGTGAGACTTCCGAAAGGCAAGAAAACATTGAAGAATAGATGGGTGTTCAAGCTAAAGAAAGACTCCAACGGAAAGGCGATAAAGCACAAAGCCCGATTGGTCGTCAAAGGATTCCAGCAAAAGAAAGGCATTGACTTTGACAAGATCTTTTCACCAGTTGTGAAAATGACCTCAATTCGAGTGATACTCGGATTGACAGGTAGTCTGAATCTTGAGCTTGAACAGATGGACGTCAAGACAACATTCCTCCATGGAGATCTACATGAGGAAATATACATGGACCAGGCAGAAGGTTTTCATGTTACAGGCAAAGAACATATGGTCTGCAAACTGAAGAAGAGTCTCTACGGCCTCAAGCAAGCTCCGAGGCAATGGTACATCAAGTTCGACTCATTCATGGTGGGTCATGGGTACAAGAGAACTTCTGCAGATCAATGCGTCTACATTCAGAAATTCCCGGATGGTAATTTCGTTATTCTATTGCTGTATGTTGACGACATGTTGATAGTTGGACATGATGCTAATATGATTAGCAAGCTGAAGCAAGATCTGTCCAAGTCCTTTGATATGAAGGACCTAGGCCCATCTCAACAGATATTGGGCATGAAGATTGTTCGTGACAGGAAAGCCAAGAAACTGTGGTTGTCACAAGAGAAGTATGTTGAACAGGTGATTGCAAAGTTCAACATGGGAAATGCCAAGCCAGTCAGTACTCCGTTGGCTAATCACTTCAATCTGAGCAAGAGATCGTGTCCCTCTTCTATGAAAGAAAAGGAAGAGATGGAATCAATTCCTTACTCTTCAGTGGTTGGAAGTTTGATGTATGCAATGGTCTGCACCAGACCAGATATAGCTCACGCTGTAGGCATTGTGAGCAGATTTCTCTCGAATCCAGGCAAAGACCATTGGGAAGCAGTCAAATGGATTCTGAGATACCTGAAGAGTACTTCAAAACTATGCTTGTGCTATGGGGGAGCATAACCAATCTTGGAAGGCTATACAGATTCAGATATGGCCGGCGACATTGACAGTAGGAAATCTACATCGGGATTTCTCTTTACTTTTGCAGGGGGAGCCGTGTCATGGCAATCCAAATTGCAGAAGTGTGTTGCCTTATCTATAACAGAAGCAGAATACATTGCTGCAGCGGAAGCTGGAAAGGAAATGTTGTGGGTGAAGCGGTTTCTCCAAGAACTGGGTATTATTCAGAAAGAATACAGAGTACATTGTGACAGTCAGAGTGCTCTAGACTTGAGCAAGAATGCAATGTACCATTCCCATACGAAGCATATTGACATTCGCTATCACTGGATACGCGAAGTGATGGAACAACAATTACTAAAGATTGTTAAGATCCATACAGACAAGAACCCTGCTGATATGTTGACTAAAGTTGTTACTCGAGATAAGCTGGAGTTATGCAGAGACATATCTCGGATGGACATCAACTGAAGCGCAGCGGGAAACGTTCTCCTCCGATTTGTATGGAAGGGGGAGAATTGACAGATTCCATACATGCAAGGCATGCATGAAACCACTCACTGCTGCATGCCACCTTTGCTCAAACTGTGGGCTAGCTCTCAACATCAACAAACCATCATCCATGACGTACATTGAAGAAGTGGTCAAGTTGCTCACTCTCTATTCTCTGCCAGCTTCAAGCACATGAATGTTATCAACTTTGCTTCCTCTTTCAGTTGCCTTGCCTATATAAATGGCAGCCTGTTGTAGTTGAGAGTGAGAGAGAAAAAAATATACAGAGAGAGTATATGTGTGAGATATATGTGAGTGATACACGAGAGTTTGAAAGTATATAAACCTTGTGAGTTTTTGTGTGAGTGAGAGTGTGTGTACGGTTGAGTCGAGTCGATACCGGTTTCGTATCCTCCTCCCGAACACCATTTGTTTTCAACTGAAATTATTGAAACGACTCTCAAAGTGGACGTACCCGTTTTTGGGGAACCACTATAATATCTTGTGTCATGTGTGTGTATATTTGTGTGTAGAATTGGTTATCCGCACAACACTACGTCCACATAGCACACTGTATTCACTAATCTCAGAAGGAATTACAAAGATGAGTTGTGGATCAGCCGATACCACTCTCGCACACTCTGCGCTCTCTCAAAAACCCTCTATTAGTTGCTAATACTTGTGATGATTTTCTTTGCACCGATTATACATGTATATATAGGAGAGCCCAAGTGAAAGAGCCAACCAAAGCTGACTTTCTGTGTAGCCGATTTCGGAACAGTATTCCACCAAAGGAGCAGGAGTGAGCCATATTTTCAACACTCCGGCAGTGTCCGACATGGCTAAAAGTGTCTTAAAATTTAACTGCTCTAATATTTTCTTGGGCACAACTAAAACAAAGGCAAGAACACTTTTTAGCCACAATGAGGTAGTTTCGTAACGAATTTTTACAAGGATAGATTGAATATATACCTCTAAACTCGATAGTAGTCAATATCATTTCATTCATCATTATATAGAGGAGTAAATAAAATAAAATAAAATGAAAATAATTTTTATGTATAATATGTTATATTCATGGCCTTCATTTTTTAAATTTGTATATGTGGAATTTTCAAAATTCCCAGAAATTGGCAAGAATTTCTGATATGGGTTCCATCAAATTGGAGAAATAAGAAAAAAAAAATTTGCTAGTTTGGAATGGTACCTTATCCTATTTCAGTGCAAGGCAAAGGGCAAAAGCGAAATGGAAGAAATATCGCCAATTGCAAGCAAACATTCCCTGAAAACCCTAGATTTCAATTGCCACTCTGTTTGCAAATTCATGGAATCTCCCTCCATTCTTATTCACACCCCAAATGACCCAGCTGTGTGTGGTGGACTTGGCGGATCTATATACAGTCTTGTCACTGAAACCAAGTCTAGCTATTGTTCCCTAAAAAAATTTGAATGTGATCTGAATTGAAGAGCGGGATTGGGGTAAGTTTTCTTCTAGGAATAATTATAGTTTTACCGTTCGAGATATATGATATATTACATCCGCACCTTTTATTCTTAAAAAATTATAGTTTCACCCCTCTAATTTGTATGTATTAACAAAAAATGACTTTTGGTGAACTTCTGGCATGGTTAACGTTTATGTTAGTAGTTGACTTGGGCTGAAATGACTATAATACCCTTATTTATTTGTAAACAAATTTTTTAATGAAAAGTAGACACGGCTATATAAGTAATATCACAACTTCGGTCACCTAACATTGATCAATTTGCAGGGTGAAATTGTAACTTTCTAAAAAATAAAGGATGCAGGTGTAATATATTATATTTTGAAGGGTGAATTATAATTACCTCTTTTTTTATAGGACCTAAAGTTGTTGCATAAATTTGGAAATTAGGATGGTAAAGTAAGGCTGCAACTCAACTGAATCGTTAGTGGGTAGGCTCAGGCTTGACTCATTGTATGATTGATATGATCATTTTGTAAAAAAATACTTATAAAATAATATGTATATCAATGAAAAAAAAATGGGCATAGAAAATAAAAACAAGAATTACGAAGGAACATGATATTCAAAAATAAAAACATTTAAAAAACAACAAGCAACAACTCAAATTTATGTGATTTTTGGAAAGAGTAATGTACGTTGAATTGAGCCGTTCGTAAATAGGTTTAAGCTCAATTCGTTGAAAGTAGTGTTCGGCTAGGCTCATAAGTTTATCAAATGAACCGAGCTCAAGCACAATTCCTATGCTCGTTTAATAAATAAGTCGAGCTTTAAACATTCTAAAGCTTGACTCACCTTTTTCATTTGCAGTCCTAGGTAAAAATATCAGAAGTATCAAAATTTTGAAAAATGTTTTTGGTAATGTTTAAAATATTTTGGTCGGGAATAGGCTCAGGTTTTCATGTTTAAAATATTTGAAGTATTGTGTTCGGAAATGGAAAGCATGGTTGTTAACCTAAATTCGTTTGTGGTACAATAGATGTTTAAATATTTTAGCCGGTACATGTGTTTTGAAAGTGTTACAGTATATTGACAACATGTTTGAAAAGAGTATTACCACATACTATCCGATTTATAACATAAAACATGAAACAAGAAAATACAAAAACTATATACATACTTATTGCGTGAAATATAAGTACACTATATATACATATTTCTGCTTTAATTTTGAAATTACAAAAACATATACTAATTATGTAGCAGTTCCTTGTTATGTATTATTCATTTGAATTTTATTTGGTTCCATAGATCATAAGTTATATAATCTAGTATTAACTTCATTTACACCATCTCTGAGATCTGTTTTAACTTCAATCACATCCCTTCAAATTTGAATAACTTTAATTACACATCTTCAGGTTTGAGATTTCCATCATTTATACCCTGACCACTTTTGGGATTAAAATGCCCTTACCCAAACACACATTATCCCTATTCTCAAACACTCACTATCCCTATTTCTAAAAATATATATAAAATTCAAAAATAATATATAAAATTCGAAAAACTTATATAAAATTCAAAAAATATATATAAAATTCAAAATATATATATAAAATTTTAAATATATATAATTCAAAAAAAATATAAAATTCAAAAATAATATATAAAATTTGAAATATATATATAATTCAAAATATATATATAATTCAAAAATAATATATAAAATTCGAAAACAATATATAAAATTCGAAATATATATATATATAATTTGATAATAATATATATAAAATTGTTTTTGAAAAAATAAATGGTGAAGGTATACAAAACGCAATAGAGAAAGGAAGTATGAGACTACAACACTTAAGTTCCAACCAATGGTGTCAAGTGCACATATAAACCATAATAATTAGATGTATCTAAACCAGCAGTATGATTATATTGTTATCACAAGCCATACTTGAGCTCTAACAAATCAATAACATTTTCGGTTGATTTTCAACAGTGAAACAAACTTGAGAAGATTGTCGCTAATGTACTACGAAAACTATTGAGATATTTGTTTAAATGCTAATTGGTCATTTGGTCATGCTGATATTTCACCTTGTCAAAATTAGTAGAATGATCAACAATGAATCTGTTTTCAAAGTGTCCGAATTTCATTTCACCATATCAAAATTAGTTTTTAAGGTGTTCGAATTTCATTTAACATTGTCAAAATTATTTTTCAAGGTGTCCGAATTTTATTTCCGCATGTCAAAATTACTTTTCAAGGTGTTCGAATTTTATTTCACCATGTCAAAATTAATTTTCAAGCTGTTCGAATTTCATTTAACCTTGTCAAGATTAATTTTAAAGATATACGAATTTCATTTCAGCATGTCAAAATTATATTTCAAGGTACCCGAATTTCATTTAATCATGTCAAAATTAGTTTTCAAAGTATCCAAATTTCATTTCACCATTTCAAAATTAATTTTCAAGGTGTCCGAATTTCATTTCAGCATGTCAAAATTACTTTTCAAGGTGTCCGAATTTTATTTCATTATATCGAAATAAAATTTCGAGGTTCCGAATTTTATTTCACCATGTCAAAGTTAATTTTTAAGGTATCCAAATTGCATTTCAGCATGTCAAAATTACTTTTCAAGGTGCCCGAATTTCATATCATCAAGTCAAAATTACTTTTCAAAGTGTCCGAATTTTATTTCATGATGTCAAAGTAACTTTTCAATAAATTTCAAGATTTTTTATAATAATTAATTAAAAAAAACTATATTGTTGCGCGCAATCTGGGCACGAATTTTTCAAAGTATCCTAATTTGATTTCGTGTCAAAATTACTTTTTAAAGGTGAATAAGAAAATTAAGAAAAAAAAAAACTTTGTAACTATTTTTAAGCAGTGTCTATTTCTTGTTCCAATTACCTATTTTCTCTTCCTTATTTTAGTTCTCCTATTTATTTAATTTATTTGGGGTGGTTAGCTCCAAATTAATTACATGTAAAATTTGCATCATGTTCAAAACTGTTTAATTCTTTCATATTTATAATTGAACAGCCTCAACAAAGAATAGGTTCATGGAAACCAATTGCACTGAAAGAGGAGAAAAAGGAATTGACAGTGTCCTTCAAGCATTATTGAGTTGGGAATGGTGGTTTGATCTTTCAATATAGATGGGTGGATGAATTATTCCTTGCTTATTAAAACACTTGTCAATTTGCACACTCCTCTCTCTCTCTCTATATATATATATATATATACATAAACATCTACACACAATGAGACGGAGAGAGTAAGAAGGGGATACCTGGGACGGAGTGATGGAGAGATTGAGAACCGGTGAGCAGGTGATACGGCCAATGAGACAGATACGAACCAGAGAGGTGAGAGAGGGAAGACCCTTACCTGTGCGCGATGTAACCTAATTAGTATTATTATAATTATACTCATTAAGAAATATTTAGTCAATTAATGTAAATGCTAATTTGGTAACAAAATCCAATATAATGTTATAGATATTTAAATTATTAGGGTATTTCAGTCATTAAAAAAAATGCATTTGTTTTTTTTTTTTGTAATTAATTAGCTAGGTATAAAATGTGTAATGTGTAAATAAGTTTCCAATTTTGTTATTTATTGTAAATGCAATTTCTCTCTTGTTATATTTGTAATTCTATTCTATTTTATTGTTAAATATGTAATTATCCCTATGTTTTACTCAAAACATTGACCATTTTGCCCACTTATCTTGTAATAACCCATTTTTAGTATTTTTTTAACTTTTTTTTTTCTCTCTTTCAATAATACAATTAATAATTCAAAACTTCACACACATATACTTATTTTAGACCTAAATATGGCATTAAAAATATGTTTAGACAATTATTATTATTTTAAAATAACACAATAAAACTCAAAATATGACATAAAATTAAAACATATATGAAATTCACTTTTGTTTTTTATTTTCTCGAGGGAGAATAATTAACAAGACCTGGGAAGCTTTTATCATTTGAAAGTACTTCTCACATACCAAATTTTTAGCTCTAAATCTATTGTGGAATAGTCACGCATCAACATTAAGTTTTAGCTCTAAATCTATTAAATTTTATTGTATTGTTTTAAAATAGAAAAACTAACAAGACCTCGGAAGTTTTTATCATTTGAAAGTACTTTCTATGTTGGAAAGTACTTCTCACATACCAAATTTTTAGTTCTAAATCTATTGTGGAATAGTCACGCATCAACATTAAGTTTTAGCTCGAAAACTATTAAGTTTTATTGTATTATTTTAAAATAATAATAATTTTTACTACAAAAATAAAAATTCATAGTAAAAACTATTATCTGCTACGAAAATTAAATTTCCTAGCAAAATACTATTATTTGCTACAAAAATCTTCCATAGCAAATACAAGAAAGGTTACTATGATACTGTAGATGCACAAATTTGCACAACACTAGAGAGAATGCTCTTATTAATTTTTGATTTTCTTTATATACATTATCCTAATGGGCTTTAGGCCCATTAGGGCAATAAAGCCTGGATTACATCACCCTTACATCACTACTTTAATTTACAAAAGAAATTCAACAATCTAATGGGCTTGACTACTGGGCTTACAAAAATCTTACTGGGCCATCAGCTCGATGGGTCTGGTGCTGATGGGCTTAATTGGGCTCGGACATTTCCACCCTTACACAGGCCCACTTCTTTTTGATGGGTTGTCAGGCGATCAGGCCCATCAAAGAGAAGGAAGGATGGAAAAATGAATACATCGCCCCTGTCGGGGTGACGTGGCTCGCTCAATTAATGCAATATCTGTATACTCATTGCAATATTCGAAAACTGCGGTCCGAATAGCCTCGATTGGCGAGAATGGAGGCTGAGGAGGCGCACGTGAAGAGAGGTGACGTTTCACTTCCCGAGCGCACGGCTTTTCAGGCGCCCTTGGGACTCCTATAAATATTGGCTGTAATGTTGAAGATTCATTCCATTTCACTACTTACAAATTTCAGAAAACTCTCTGCACCTGAGATCTTTACTTATCATTGCCAGAGTCTATCTCCTTTCTCAGGAAAGCGTCCGAAACCTTTTCGGGATTCATCTTAGAGTAAGTTATTTCTTTTCATCTTCGCGTCTTTCTTTTCAAAATGTCTGATAGCTATGATACCCGGTCGGGTAGCGACCATTTACCTTCCTTTGTAGACCCGGATGCCTCCCTTAGTTCACCCTCAGTGGAGGTGGTTAGGACAATCGTGTCTAGTCCTCCGGAGATTAACCAGAACATCGCATCAGCTAGGGATCCGGCTGCAGGGGGCTCGGGAGATCAATTTTATGCCGACCCCCTTCCTCTTATGAATAGGGTAGAGACGGTACTAAAAAAGTTAAAGGTCAAATGCGGGGTACCCGATGGGGTAATTATTAAAAACTACCCTAAAAAGTATGATTTCATGAAGGGTGAGGGGGTTTTGGACCACCAGATTCTGTTGTCGGCCTTTCACCTTTAGGCCCTTAGATTCCTGATCTAGCCCTTTTTCCTTTATACCTTAGCTACCCTGGGTCTGGCCCCGCTTCAGGTGGGGCCTAACTTCTTCAGGGTCTTGGCTATGATCCTGATAATCAATCGGGATCTGGGCCTAGACCTTGGACTGGTGGAACTTCTGTTCTGTTACAAAATACAGGCTCAGAAGGACTGCAGAGGCCGGTACAATCTTTTTCCTCTTAGTGGGAGGAAGATTTGTGATGGCACTGAAAAGTCCAACAAAGGGTGGAAGGAAAGAATGATCTTGGTAAGCAGGAATTGGAGACTTCCAAGCTCATCGAGATTCAAAGTCCCTAGCGAGTTTGAATGACCCCTATTCCCTTCCTTCAAGCCATTCCATAAGGGGTCATGTTACTGCAATCAGTGCAATGATAAGTTAGGCCTCCATGTGCTTGAGTTTCTGGGAGCACCTGATGAATTTAAAACTTCAAATTATATCAGAACCCGTTTTGAACTACTTAAATCAAAAATTTGGGGACAGCCCTTGAGGATGTGTAATAGTTTCCTGACGGGTTCTAATTTGCAGGCCCTGTCAACAGAAATGCTGAGAATCCCACAGGCAGTGTTAAAAAAGAAGACCAAGCGGGCAATCGGCCCTCAAGTGGTAACTCCAGCACCGGGTGAGGATCAAAGCGGGCCGGGGTCACAAAGTGTTCCAACTCCCCCATCTGGGCCCATTCTTCTGCCACCGGTGGAGAAGACTCCGGTAATTCCCCCTGCACCGATGGGAAATGTTTAAATCAATCTGACTTCTCCTTCAAGATCAGAGGAGGGTGTTCGACCTTCAGGGGATGTTCCCACTCCTGAATTTCGGCTGGTTGAAGGGGAATCGAGCTTGACGAGCACACGATATCCCCGATCAGATGAGAACCTACCCGATCGGTCTGTAAGGCCCCGCACGACCACGGTGCCGTCTCCCATCTTACTAGATGACAACGGGGTTGCAACTGAAGTGGAGCGACCTGTTCCATGGGCGCCGAAGATTATACTACCAGGCGGTGACTTTTTGGTTGCAGGGCACGCAACCATTGACAATGATGCTGCCTTTTGGGCAATGGGTTCTCAGATCTGGACACCCATTGACCGAAAGAGACTGAGAACGATTGATCGGGATGAATTGGCCCTCACAGGTCCAGAGGTAGCTATGAAGGTACTGCTTCAACCATCAGCTTCCTCAATCTTACTTAATATTTTATTTATTTCTTTATCAGGCTAACACTTGTTCTTTTGTCAAATGTTTTACCTGACCCAGGCCTATAATGCAAAGATGGAGAAGGACACCAAAATGCTCTAGAAGTCCAATGAGCTTCTGAGGCTTAAGGAGGACTCCCGTATGAAGGTTGCCAACCAGCTGTCCATATCCAATGAAAAGTTGAATGTCCAGACCCAGAGGGCTATCTCTGCAGAGCAGCAGCTTCGGGCCGCCCAAGATCAGATTAAAGAAATGGAGGCAGTCCAACGTGCCCTTTTTGCTGAAACGGAGTCCTTAAAAGCTGAGAATGAGAGCCTGAAAGCTAACAATGAGAGCTTGACGACCTCCAATTCGAAGCTCCTGGAGGAGAGGGCAGAGATTGAGAATCTCCTTGCAATGGAGAGGTCGGTGGTGGAGATGTGCCACTGGGGTGGGAACGAAATGTACAAGCGTTTCTGTGAGACTTCCCAGTACCGAATCGGGTTCGGTTGGAGGTCATGCTTCAATGACATGCAGAAACCCGTTGAAGAAAGGACTTTCACCTCGGTGGAAGAACTGGACGAGAGTTTAGGCATTGCTTCTCCGTACGACGATCTGGTCGGTGGTCCAGATGACGTTCATTTCTGTGAGTTCCTGACCAAGCCTCTACCAGGGATGAGCATCATCGCCCCCTCTGATCCTCCCGTTCCTGATGGGACCGTCGTTTTAGTGAATCCCCCTGAGTCGGGCACCGGTGTTGGCCCTTAGGATTTTTGTGTTTATAAAACATATTGTAAGCCTTAGCCACTGGGGCCTATTTTGAATGAAGGATCACAGTTTTTGTCCACTCAGTTTGTTTTTGCAAATTTTGTGATATTTTCAGGATCTATTTTGTGTCTTCGGGCACTTCATGCCATGCGATAGACAATGCAACACTTGAATTCTTTTTGCAAAATTTTGTGATCTCTTTAGGATCTATTTTATGTCTTCGGGCACTTCAGGCCATGCAATAGACAATGCAACACTTGGATTCTTTTTCCAAATTTTTTTGATCTCTTCAGGATCTGTGTTGTGTCTTTTAGGCGCTTCAGGCCATGCGATAGATAATGCAACACTTAGTTTGATTTTGGAACTTTGATCTCCTCAGGATCTGTGCTTTGTGATCTCTTTAGGATCTGTGTTGTGTCTTTTGGGCACTTCAGGCCATGTGAAAGACAATGCAACACTTGGTTTGTTTTTGGAACTTTGATCTCTTCAGGATTTGTGCTTTGTGATCTCTTCAGGATCTGTGTTGTGTCTTTTGGGCACTTCAGGCCATGCGAAAGACAATGCAACACTTGGTTTGTTTTTGGAACTTTGATCTTTTCAGGATCTGTGCTTTGTGATCTCTTCAGGATCTGTGTTGTGTCTTTCGGGCACTTCAGGCCATGCGAAAGACAATGCAACACTTGGTTTGTTTTTGGAACTTTAGTAGATATTTATGAGTTATTTTGCCATAATAATGATTTTTACTGATCAGGTACTATAGCCTTTTTACAAAAAAGATCAAAGTAAAAACAAAACTTGGCTCATTCAGGGTAGTACCTCTTCTGGCGAGAGGCGTTCTGGGAGTTTGGTTCCATTCCGCCATCAATATTCCTTCGGACGCGGTATGCCCCGCGATCGATAACTTCGGTAATGGTGTACGGGCCCTCCTAAGGCTCCCCGAGCTTGCCTACGAGCCCGATTTTTTGCCTAAGGACCATGTCCCCGACCTGAAACTCTCTTCTTTTGACTTTTTGATTGAAGTGGTTCCGAACATATTGTTGGTAGCCGGCCAGCCTGATCCCGGCAGCCTCTCTTCTTTCATCTAGAAGGTCAAGATTCTGAGCCAGGTGCTGCTTATTTGGTCCTTCAACCCAGGCCTCGCTCCGGAGAGTTGGAACCCTGATCTTCGTTGGTATCACGGCCTCGACGCCGTATGCCATCGCAAAGGGGGTTTCCCCGGTGGGTTGTCTGGGAGTTGTTCTATATGACCAGAGAACCTCAGGTAGTTTCTCTAGCCATACTCCTTTGGCATCCTCAAGATTTTTGGCCAGAGTGTTGAATATGGTTCGGTTTGTCCTTTCCGCCTGTCCGTTCCCTTGTGAGTACCCGACGGAAGACGTATTCTGGTTCATACCGTGCTCGGCGAAAAACGCTCTCACTTATTTGTTATCAAGATTTGTCCCATTATCCATCATGATTGTCCTTGGCAGACCGAATCTGCATATTATGTGGGTCCATACGAATTTGATAACGTGGCCACCCTTGATGGTAGGATAGCCTTCTGCCTCTACCCATTTGGTGAAGTAATCAGTGGCCAAAAGGACATAAGCGTTTGACCGTATTGCTTTTGGGAGGGGTCCCACTATATCCATTCCCCATCGGGCAAATGGCTGTGGTACAATGGTGGGATGTAAGAACTCAGGCGGCCGATGGATAGCATCACCGTGCATCTGGCATGGCTTACACCTTCGGACGTATTCTTCCGCATCCCGAGATAGATAAGGCCAGAAGTACCCCTGAGAGATTATCTTATGGGCAAGCGATCTACCGCCGGAATGGTTCCCACAAGCCCCACTGTGAATCTCCTGCATCACTACTCCAGATTCTAACGGCGTAATACACTTCAAGTAAGGACCTGAAAATGATTTTTGGTATAGTTGCCTGTTTATGACTGAGTATCGGGCTGAATTCCTCCTGATCTTGTAAGCCTCCGCTTTGTTTTCAGGGAGAGTTCCATTTCGTAGGTAATCCATCAGGGGATCCATCCAGCTGGGCTCCTAAGGGATAAGCATCACTCGTTCGGGCTCCTGAATACTAGGTCTTTGAATAGAGTCCACTAGTGCAACCCAGGTGAGGTCTTCTCCGGCTGAGGACGCCTGATTGGCTAGGTGGTCAGCTACAGAGCTTTCGCTCCTGGGGATTTGTGTGAAGGTTATTCTTTGAAAATTTTATGTTTCATTCAATACGAGTGCCCGATAAGACTCCATTTTTGGATCCTTTGTTTCATACTCCCCGTTGATTTGACGGACGACCAGTTGAGAATCACTATGTACTGCTAGGGACTGAATCTGGAGGCTTCGGGCTATCCTCAATCATGATACGACGGCCTCATACTCTGCCTCATTGTTTGTGGCTGAGAACTGCAGTTGTACTGACATACGAAGGTGCGTCCCATCAGGTGTCAAGATTTCCAAACCAATCCCTGATCCGAAAGAGCTGGCTGATCCATCCACAAAAATCTTCCATGTGTCTGGTTCACTTTCCTGGTCTGGCTCTTCAGTTTCACTTTCAAGTAAAAAGTCTGCTACTGCCTGTCCTTTGATGGAAACCCGGGGTATGTATGTCAAGTCGTATATGCCTAATTCGATGGCCCATTTAGAGATTCTCCCCGAGAGGTCAGGCTTTGACATAATAACCCATAGGGGTGTGGCTGTTGGGATGATGATCGGGTGAGCTTCAAAGTAATGCCTCAGCCGTCTCTTGGCATTCACCAGTGATAGAACTAATTTTTCCTGCCTGTTGTATCTGGTTTCTGCCTCAGCCAAAGATTTACTGGTGTAGAATACTGACATTTGAAGGTTTCTGTCCTCTCTGATGAGGGCGACGCTGGTTGACGCAGAGGATACTGCTAAATACAGATGTAGGACTTCATCGGGGTTCGGTGTGGACAGGATTGGGGGCGTGGTCAAGTACTCTTTTAACCTCAGCAGGGCTTCCGATTGTTCAGGACCCCAAATCTCTCCCTTTTTCATCTTGATTGCCCGAAAAAATGGTTTGCATCGATCAGTGAGTCGTGAAATGAATCTGCTAAGTGCAACCACTCTTCCCATCAAGACCTGAACGTCTTTGTGTGTACGGGGCTCCTTCATTTCTATAAGTGCCTTGACTTGTGTCGGGCTGGCCTGGATCCCGGTCCGGTCTACAATGTGCCCCAGGAACTGCCCGGATGATACACCAAAAGAGCATTTTTCTGGATTAAGCTTCATGCCATGTGACCTGAGGGTGTCAAACACTTGGCGTAGGTGGGTAAGATGGTCCCCCTTCATTCTGTTTTTGACCACAGTGTCATCGATATAAGCCTCAATTACTGTACCCATCATACCCTTTAAGATCCTGTTGACCAACCTCTGGAAAGTGGCACCTGCATTTTTCAGTCCGAAAGGCATAACTTTAAAACAATATGTACCTGTTTCGGTAATGAAGGACGTCTTTTCCTCGTCCAACGGGTCCATTTTTATCTGGTTGTAACCTGAATAAGCATCAAGGAAGGTTAAACAATCGTAGCCAGCTATAGCATCAACCATCTGGTCGATTTTTGGCAGTGGAAAGCTATCCTTCGGGCATGCCTTGTTTAAGTCAGTAAAATCAACGCAAACCCTCCATTTGCCATTCTTCTTCTGCACGACCACCACGTTGGAAAGCCACTAGGGATATCTGACCTCTCTGACAAAGCCGGCCTGGAGCAATCTGGATACCTCATCTGCTATAATTTGGTTCCGATGTGCCCCCATGCGCCTCTGCTTTTGCCTGATAGGTTTGACGTTCGGGTCAACATGCAATGAGTGCTGGGCAATATGAGGATTGATCCCTGGCATGTCCGTATACTCCCATGCGAAGGGATCAAAGTTGTCCTGTAGCAATTGTGTTAGTTCCTTGAATTCAGGATCTGTGAGGTTTGTACCTGCGAAAGTAACTTTTTTCGAACCGTCGGGCACAACATAGACCGGCTGCAATGGCTCGACCACAATTGGGGTTTCCGAATCCCCCTCCTTTAATTGCTATTTGGACCCCGAGCTTTGTTCCTTGGAGTGGGGCGCCACTGGGGCTTTCACCTTCCGGATCTCCTTCAGGGTGACCGCATAGCACTCCTTGGCGGCCACCTGGTCACCCTTGACATCAATGGTACCTATGATGTCGGGTCTCATACATCTCATGACCTGGTGAAGAGTTGAGGGTATGCCTTGCATTCGGTGAATCCATCCCCTTCCCATAAGCATATTATACGAAGGTTTGACATCCACCATAACGAATGTCTCGGTTAAGGTCCTCTGAGCGGCGGATACAGGCAACTGAAATTCCCCGATCGGCTTGATTTGCCTCCCATCAAAACCTGTAATGGGGCACCGGGATGCCACAATTTTTGATGGATTGACTTCGAGCTTTTCAAAAGCCCACTTGGTGATGATGTTGGCACTTCTCCCGGGATCGATCATGACTCTTTTCACAAGACAGTTGGCCACCATTAATGTCACGACCAGAGGGTGGTCATGCGGTGTTTGGACACCCCGAAGCTCCGACGCCGAGAAGGTGATCTGCGTTTCTCCTGCTCTGTGGTGGTCCTCATTGATCTCGTTGACTCTCCTCATCTTGCGAGCTCTCCGCAGATGGCTATGGCATGATCCTTCGGTCTCCTTGGATGGGGGACCACCATGAATCATGTTGATGACCCTGACCGGCTGTGCCTCCGAGGGATTCCGAGGGGCACTGAGGGCACGTTGATCGATTCTCGGTCTATCCCGTTAGACGTAATCTCGGAGTTCCCCGCGAAGCTGTAACATCTCCACCTGTTGCCTTAGATTACGGCATTCATTTGTGATGTGCCCAAAATCACTACGGAAAGCACAGTGTTTTGACCTGTCCCTTTGGTCAAGTGGTTGTCTGATGGTCGGGGGTTGCTGGAAAATTCCCTTAGCTTTATTCTCTTGGTAGAGTTTCGCAAGGCTAACCTTCAGGGGTGTCAACCTTTCTTCGATCCTGGGGCGCTTGAATGGTTTTGGGGCTGATGATCCCGGTGGAGCTGTTGACCCAGATGGAGTAGACCGCTTTCGATCGGTCAGTCAATCCCTGGATTGAATCTCAACACTGACCAAGGCTGACCTCCTTTGCCTAATAGTTTCATCCTCTTCAATCCTCAAGTATCCTTGGGCCCTGGAGTTTAACTCCCCAATGCCCGATGGAGGGCGCTTCACCAGAGATTGATGGAACTTAGTTCCTGGAATTAGGGCCATCCTGAATGCCTCAACAGCAAAGTGTTGGTCACAGTTATCCACAGAAGAGGATTCGATGTTGAATCGGGATAGAAATCTTTTCAGTGACTCCCCTTTTTCCTGGATCATGGTGAAGAGGCAGGGTATTGTCTTATTCTGTCTCTTGTTTCCATAATACTGGGCGATGAAGAGTCTGGTCAACTGCTGCCAGCTGCCTATGGATCTGGGCGGCTGCTTCCTAAACCACAACAGAGCAGCATCAGCAAGGCTCGTGGAGAACACTTTGCTGAGCAGGGACTCACTCTCAGCGTACAAGGTCATCTTCTGATGGATCTAGTATACGTGCTCTTCGGGGTCCCTTGTGCCATCATAAGGGGTGAACTGGGGCATAATGAACTTCTTTGGAAAAGGTTCTTGGGTTATTTCGTGGATGAAAGGTGACTGTATCAATTCAGTGGATGCTTGGATGGCCATGTCATTGGTAGATCGGGACCTCAAGTCCCCAAGAACTTTTCTTTGGAATTCATCCATCATTACTTGAAGTTTCTAGGGGGTCATGGACTCGTTGGCTGCTGGAGCCTTTCCTGAGCGCTGGGAAGACTCGGCGTGTTCTTCAGGTCTGTCGCTACCCTGCTGGTTCAGAGAATGGTCAACCGACTTATTAATTTTTGATTTTCTTTATATACATTATCCTAATGGGCTTTAGGTCCATTAGGGCAATAAAGCCTGGATTACATCACCCTTACGTCACTACTTTAATTTACAAAAGAAATTCAACAATCTAATGGGCTTGACTACTGGGCTTACAAAAATCTTACTGGGCCATCAGCCCGATGGGTCTGGTGCTGATGGGCTTAATTGGGTTCGGACATTTCCACCCTTACAGATACATTTTTTCGTAGTTAAAGTGGAATTATATCCTACAAAATATAAATATGTAGTAAAAATTAAGATTATTTACTACGAAAGTAAAATTTTGTAGTAATTGTTGATACTTGCTATGGAATGTATATGGTTGGTAAATGAGTGGATCTGGTTGGGTCAGGAATGAGTGGGTCAAAAATGGGTCACTAACCCATGATAAAGGGTCATGAACTGGTCGGTATCTAAAAATATTATATATATACATATATATAAATGCAGTTCAAAATTTAAACACTGTCAAATTATATATAATTTTTAAAATAAATATATGTATATACATACAAAGAATAGTAAATTAAAAAATATGTAGAGTTAGAATAAGATTCATGGGTTCGTTTGATTGGTCTAAAATAATTAATGTTTTGTAAAAATTTCAATAACCTAAAATGAATGAGGTTTGAGAATGGTTAAAAAAAAAAAATTCACTGATAATTAAAAACTCAAAGAAAACTAAAAAAGAAGTTAAACGAAATTGCCAAGCTAAAAAATATAAATAAATCAAAGGACTAAGTTTGTTATAAACCAATTTTGCCAATTTTGTAAACCAATGTGAGCAATTCCAGAGAGCAAATTCCCAACCCAAAAACAAATTTGTGAATAATAAAGTTATTTGCTAAAATTAAAATTTGTAGCTACGAAAACTTTTGTTGCAAATAGAAGAAAAAAATATCACGAAAATCATAATTTGTAGCAAAAAATATTATTATCGTCCGTAGCAAACACAAAAAAATTACTACGAAAATGAAATTTTGTAGCAAAACTATTATTTGTTGCGGAAGTCAAATGTGTTGGTTGTCACTCTTTTTTTCTTCGCATTTGTGGTAACTAGTGAAGCGGTCAAAGATGATTACAAGACAAAAATATTATAATAACATTCAATATATCTAAACTGCAAAAAAGAAACTAAGACCAAAAAAAAAAAATAGATTGGAGCAAATACCAGAATGAATCAGAATACTAAAAATTAGAATGCTAAAATCCTTCCTTCTAGTTAAATGATATTTACAAATGTCAATTAAATTTAAACCAAAACTAATAAATTCATAATAAATAAAACTTGATCAAGATGAGTAAAATTAACTCACTCCACATAACTATTTTGTTTAGACAAAAAATAAATAAATAAAACTTGGTCACAAAACAATACCTTTTAATGAATTGAATTTCACAACGGGTCCTTCTAAGAAAAAAAAAAGAAAAGAAAAACAATTAATAGACAAAATTTAATATATTTAAAATGCAGTAAAAGATAGACAAATAAAAATAAACATTTATTTCATCTTAGAGGTGGGGTGAATAGCCTTTGTATGGATCTAATGACCAATTATATTTGCGAAATTTTCAATTTTAATTAGTAACGAAACCCTAATTCTCTAACAAAATTAATCAAGCAAAACTAATTTAAGTGTGGAAAATAATTCGAGAGACAACACAGAGATTTATACGTGAAAAAACCTTGAAAAGATTTCAAGTAAAAAATCACAGATACCACCGGTACCTATGCATTATGAATCAAAGAATTTGTACGGACTCTATGAAAACAGGAGTTACAATAGATCTGACTGTCGTTCTTAACTCGACGTCCGAAAGTCTTGATCCACTCGCGTTCCACGAAGCTCTCGCTCCGATCTCCGTACTCTAACGGCTCCGCTTCTCAAAGGATCAATGTTCCACGAAACTTCTTGCTTTGATCTACGTATTCTGACGGCTCCACTTCTTAACGGATCGATGCAAACAAGTTACACTAGGTGTTTGATAATTTTTCAGCAACCAGATCATTTAATTATACATAAAGATCTTGAATGTTGAAGCACAATTGAATAACCTTCCAAAAACTATAAAGAACATTGATATAAGATGACAAGCAATGCAAACAAATCTGATCTATGATAGAATTGCTAAGCTCTCTCCAATAATCACAAAAGACACACCAAGATTTGTATTAACCCCTTTTATTTATAGAGAGAGGAATCATACTTTGAGTAGACTTGTTTCCTTCTTGAACTAGGATTCTTCCTCTTGTGTGTTCCTCTTTTAATTATGAGTGAATCTACCCAATTGTGGTCACACATTTAAGGATGTCTTGGAGTGCACACGAAGTCATAATAGGTCGAATTATGCGAAATCAAGAAATTCAGGTCGATGGGTTACGCTCAAGCGCACCTTTGCACAAAAATGCACTTTCTGGCCGTCTTTTGCTCTCCAAAATGTCCAATTTTGAGTTTTTGCAATATTTGGTATTTTCGAATGTCGTTTGCTCCTGTAGCACGTATACTATATAAGAATAGTTTAACTTTCATTTTGCCATTTTGTCGCATTGTACAACTTCCATTTCATTTTTCTTGCATTTTTTGCTATTTTAAGCTTGATTAGTTTGAAGAAACTTGTCGATGTCTTTTTGACGTCTTCATTTGACCACTTTGATTTTTCTAAACCTACCCGACCTCACAATTCACTTAACATGATTATTGACTAGAACATGACACAACTAGCAAGTGTACTTACAAGTAACATTATCTAAATACGGGTGTAATATTGAGGTATTTTTTAAATAATCCTTAAAACAATTGAAATAAATAGAATTTCATTGAAATTAAATATTGAATTGTATATATATGTATTATTTTAATAAATTTGAGTACATTACAAACACAATTTGATATCCTATTTCAATAAGAATCCAATCCCCTTTCCATTTAGGATTCCAAATCCCAAACCGCCCCAAACCACGTGTTATAAAAGGCTCACTAACTCCCGATCGGCCATGACCTATTTGTAGGGTTTCAACAATGTCCTTGTTCGAAAAGCTAC
Organism: Cornus suecica; assembly: GCA_963922005.1. Lineage (NCBI taxonomy): Eukaryota > Viridiplantae > Streptophyta > Magnoliopsida > Cornales > Cornaceae > Cornus > Cornus suecica. Next base: position 78,410,702 of record OY998239.1, read on the forward strand.
CGCAAGAACTCTCCACTGAAATATTTACAAGACTAACCGCCAAAACCATCGGTCAAATTGGATGCATCTGCAAGTCATGGAACGCTCTAATCAAGAACCCTAGTTTCATCAACGCACACATGAACCGGTCAGAAGCTTATAACAAAACTCAATCACTACTCATCACTTACTCTGGTCGCGACATGGCTAACCACTTCTCAATCCGCTCCGACGATGGGACGTTTGATGAAGAAGAGCACTTCTCAATAAGAGACTTAAGTACTTTTACTACAGTTGGTTCATGTAATGGGTTGATTTGTATGCTGAAGGGCTATACATCAGAGCTGGCAGAAAAGTTTGTTATTTGGAACCCAACCATTAGAAAGACTTTGCATGTCGCCACCACCCCTTGTGTAAAGTCGGTTTTTTCTTATGCATTTGGGTTCGGATTCAATTCTCGGACTAATGACTTCAATGTTGTTAGAATTATGAATTTTGGGGAGTTTGGCGCCATAAAACCCTCCAAAGCTGAGGCTCGGGTCTATGAGATGAGCAGTAATTCATGGAGAGCTAGTAGTACTGTTGTTCCTGCGTATGACATCCTTGGCTATAACTTTTCAGATTATATGGTTTTTTTTAGAGGGGCTTTACATTGGCTAGTAACTGAGAGGAAGCAGACTGGGGAGGATCAGAGTAGGTATTTGATGTTGTCGTTTGATTTGGGTTCCGAGGTTTGTTGCGAGATGATGCTTCCTAGTAGTGTTGCTAATACCTACACTGGGTGCCAGATGTTACTTTCAAATTTTGAAGAGAAAATATACCTATTCCATGATCAGACTAATAGGTCTCCTTTTATATCATCGTACATATGGGTGATGAACGAGTATGGTGTGGCCGAGTCTTGGACGAAATTATGTACTTCCAATTTTCAAAGTGGAAATCACAAGAAAGTTTTTGGGTTTACGAGAAGTGGTGAAATTCTTATTCACAAGTTTGCCACGCAAGGAAATGAGGTTGTTTCCTTTAATCCTGTGAGTAAGCAAGAAGTTAAACTTGGAAACTCTTCTCGTCAATACTGCTCACCTCAATTGCATACTTATATGGAGAGTCTATTTTTACTTGACCAACAAGATGAAGGCTTTTGAAATCGAGCAAGACTTTTTGAATCAAGAAAAGGTACGTAGTTTATGATTATTAATCTTGTTCTTTGCAATTATTTATTTATTTTAGTCTCCGGAAAGTAGACTTGTTTTGTATCAAACTCTGAATTAGGATCCTCTCCTGTGATTTTCTCTCTCCAACTTTCTTAGTACGTGGTTAAAAATATGCGATGTCATTCAATCAAACAGGTTTTTTGGTTTTTTTTCTAACCAAGGTTTTTTGGTATGTTTATCACAAAAATATTATATTTGTAATTTATTTTCATTTTTTTGGGTTTTTTGTTTTAACCAAGTTTTTTCGGTATGTTTATCACAAAAATATTATATTTGTAATTTATTTTTTTAGGTAAATCAAAATTGTATTAGAACAAAGTCCATATTGAGTGGTGCCAAGGGGAGGTGATGGAGGGAGGGAGGGAGGAGAGCCAGATAGATTCTTTTGAAATTAAAGTTGCCAGTTGTGGATAGAGTCCAACTCACCCAGTCATAAGCTCCATGGTTAATGAATGGAATATTGTCAAAGAAGTTGGAAGAGGCACAAGCTTTTAGAGAAGCAGGGATACACCCTTGGTTTCTTCTTAAAATGCAACTTACTTTTTTGTTTCCACTCCATCTAGCCAGCTGAGTTTCATCAAAGTCATGTCCAGCAAGTCATGCATGTTTTTACCATTGACAACATGGTGTTTAATAAGGCCACAAGCAAGCCCCTTGAGCTTCAGAAGCCTCATCCATTGACAATTATATTTTTAATTTTGCTAAGTGATGATATGGATATAATTTAACCATTGGATATATAATGTGATTATTGTACTTCTATGTTGGGTTCGCCATCCGTCCGGCCTTAACCATCCAGATTTTAATTTCAACACCATTTCCGTCTGAAAACCATTTAATTAGTCACCCAATAATCTTTCTAAACTACTAGGCTGAGACTTTTGTCGAGATGGGTATCTTGTCATCCCTAGCGACTAGACACTGATCTACACTCATGCCATATTATATTGAGCAGTTCTCCCCTAAACAAATTTTTTTATTTTTATTTTTATTTTTTATTGATTACTACAAAATTTTCTTTTTTTAACTAAAACATAGGTAAAATTTAAATTGTGCGAAACCAGGAGCTGGTGACTGAGAATGAGGGCTTGAAGACTTCAAATGAGAAGCTTCTGGAGGAAAACGTTGAACTTGAGAATCTTCTGGCACTGGAGAGGTCCAGGGTGGAGATGTGTTATCGGGGTGGTAACCAGATGTACAAACGTTTCTATGATACCTCCAACTACCAGACTGGGTTCGGCTGGCGGACTTGCTTCCAGGACTTCCAGAAACCTGCTGAGGAAATGGACTATATCTCAATGGAGGAATTGGATAAGTCTCTTGGCATTGTTCCTCCTTTCAAGGATCCGGAAGCATGCCCCGATGACCTCCTCTTCTGTGAGTTTTTGGCTAAGCCTCTTCCCGAATCTGCCTCGGTCTCTGGCTCCGCTGCATCTGAACTAGCTCTGGCTCCTGATCTCACTGTTCAGTCTGATCCCACTACTCAGCTCGATTCCTCTCGAACATAGTCAAGCCCGCAAGAGGGGGCCGTTACCAGGGCCAGTGATAAGATCGAGGAGTTTGGTCCTGAATTCAGATACCAGAGGCAGAAGACTTAACAATTTTTTCTCTATATCTTTTTGTATTTTGTAAGCCTTGGCCACCGAGGCCCATATTTAATATAAATCTTTGGGACACTTTTAGAGCCAGCTAATATTATCTATCGGGCCCTTGTTGTTATAGTACTTCAGTTAGTAATTCTTGTAAACTTTTGATCGCCTGCGGATCGATCGATAACACTTCTTTCAGGATCTTAAGGCCATGTGAGAGACATGACAACACTTAGATCACTTATGGATCGGGTGTTGTGTCTTTCGGACTCTTGGGGCCATGAGAAAGACATGACAACACTTAGTTTATTTTTACAATTTTGATCACTTGTGGATCAGTCAGGAATGTTGTGTCTTTTGGGCTCTTGAGGTCATGCGAGAGACGTGACAACACTTTATTTTTTCTTTGTAAAATTTTGATCTCTTCTGGATCAGTCATGAGTGTTGTGTCTTTTGGGCTCTTGAGGCCATGTGAGGGATATAACAACACTTGGATCATTTATGGATCAAGCGTTGTGTCTTTCAGGCTCTTAAGGTCATGCGAGAGACATGACAACACTTAGTTTATTTTTGCAATTTGGATCAGTGTTGTGTCTTCGGGCTCTTGAGGCCCTGCGAGGGATATAACAACACTTAGATAATTTTGTAAAACTTGGATCACTAATGGATCGGGTGTTGTGTCTTTCGGGCTCTTGGGGCAATGCGAGAGCCATGACAACATTTATTTTATTTTTACAATTTTGATCACTTGTGGAGTGTTGTGTCTTTCGGGCTCTTGAGGCCATGCGAGACACGTGACAACATTTTATTTTTTGTAAAATTTTGATCTCTTCTGGATCAGTCATGCGTGATGTGTCTTTCAGGCTCTTAAGGCCATGCGAGAGTCATGACAACACTTTATTTATTTTGCATCAGTAATCATCTGTAAGCTATCTTTGCCAAAAAAAGATAATTTTACTGAAGTCAACTTAATTGATCTGGCGATGGGGCCTTTTTACAAAAGTGAACAAGGTAAATGAAATTAAATTGGCCCTTTATGGGTAGTACCTCTTCAGGCGAGAGGCGTTCTGGGAGTTTGGCTTCATTCTACCTTCTTCGTTTCTACGGACGCGATATGCTCCACTCCCGATGACTTCGGTGATAGTGTACGGGCCCTCCCAAGGCTCCCTGAGCTTGTCTACGAGTCCAATTTTTTGCCTAAGGACCATGTCCCCGACTTGGAACTCTCTTCTTTTGAATTTTTAATTGAAATGGTTTCGGATATACTATTGGTAGGCCGCTAGCCTGATCCCGGTTGCTTCCCTCCTTTCGTCTAACAAATCAAGGTCGTGAGCAAGATGCTGGTTATTGGGACCATATTCCCAAGCCTAGGTCCTGAGGGTCGGGACTCTGACCATTGTGGGGATCACAACCTCAGTGCCATATGCCATGTCAAAGGGGGTCTCTCCAGTTGGTTACCTAGGGGTCATTATGTATGACTAGAGCACTTCAGGCAGTTTTTCTAACGAGACCCTTTTGGCTTCCTCAAGTTTTTTGGCGAGGGTGTTAAATACGGTTCTATTTATTCTTTCAGCTTGTCCACTCCCTTGTGGGTACCCGACAGAAGATGTATTCTGGTTTATACCATGCTCGGCAAAGAATGCTCTCACCTCCCTGTTGTCTAGATTTTTCCCATTATCCATCATAATTGTTCTTGGTAGCCCGAATCTGCATATTATGTGGCTCTAAATGAACTTGATGACGTGGTTGCTCTTGATTGTTGGATAGGCTTCTGCTTCTATCCATTTAATAAAATAATCAGTGGCCAAGAAGACATAGGAGGTCAATCGTATTGCCTTTGGGAGGGGACCCACGATATTCATCCCCCATCGGGGAAATGGATGAGGAATAACGATCGGGTGTAGGAACTCAGGTGGCCGATGGATAGTGTCCCCATGCATCTGGCATGACTTGCATCTCCAGACATATTCCTCCGTGTCCCGTGACAAATAAGGCCAAAAATATCCTTGAGAGAGTATTTTATGAGCAAGGGATCTCCCCCCGGAGTGGTTCCCGCAAGACCCATTGTGGATCTCCTGCATCACTGCTGTTGACTCTAAAGGCGTAACACATTTTAAATAAGGACCCGAGAAGGACTTCCGATAGAGTTGCCCCTTTATGACTGAGTACCGGGCTGAATTCCTCTTAATCTTGTGAGCTTCAGCTTTGTTCTCCGGGAGTGTTCCATGCTTTAGGTAATTCATCAAGGGGTCCATCCAGCTAGGCTCCCATGGATTAAGCATCACTTGTTCGGGTTCATGAATGCTTGGCCGGGTTATAAAATTTACCAACACAACCTGGGTCAGGTCCTCTCCAACTGAGGACGCCTGACTAGCTAGGTGGTCAGCTACAAAATTTCATTCCTTGGGATCTGAGTGAAAGATATGTTTTGAAAGCTCTTTGTTTCCTTTAACATGAGTGCCCAATAAGATTCCATTTTGGCATATTTTGCTTCGTACTCTCCCTTGATTTGTCGAATGACTAACTGAGAATCACTATGCACCGCTAAAACCTGAATCTGGAGGCTTTTGGCTAATCTCAAGCCAGATACGATTGTTTCATATTCAGCCTCATTGTTGGTAGTCGGGAACTGTAGTTGCACTAATATATGGAGGTGTGTTCCATTGGGTGTCTGGATCTCTAGTCCAATCCCTGACCCGCTCGAACTGGCTGAATCGTCTACAAAAATCTTCCAGGTGTCTAGCTCATTCTATTGGTCGGGCTCCTCAGTTTCATCCTCCAATAAGAAATCTGCCACTACCTATCCTTTAATGAAAACTCGGGGTATGTAAGTTATGTCGTATATGCCCAACTCAATGGCCCATTTGGAGATTCTGCCCGAAAGGTCAGGTTTAGACATAATAACCCAGATAAGCCTGGAGGTCGGGACAATGATTGGATGAGCCTCAAAGTAATGCCTCAGTCATCTCTTTGCATTTACTAGTGATAGAACCAGTCATCTTTTCGGCCAAGGATTTACTAGTGTAGAAAACTGGCATATGCAGGCTCCCATCCTCTCTTATGAGGGCTACACTGGTAGAGACGAAGGAAACTGCTAGATAAAGATACAATACCTCATCGGGACCTGGTGTGGCAAGGATCGGGGCCCTGGTCATGTACTCCTTTAACTTTGTTAGGGCTTCAGATTGCTCAGGACCCTAGATTTCACCCTTTTTGTCTTGATTGCCTGAAAGAATGGTCTGTATCGATCGGTAAGCCTTGAGATGAACCTGCTAAGGGCGACCACTCTTCTGGTCAGGACATGAATATCTTTATGCGTCCGGGGTTCTTTCAATTCCATCAGGGCTATGACTTATGACGGGTTGGTCTCGATCCCGGTCCTGTCCACGATATGTCCCAGGAATTGCCCAGACGACATGTCTCAGGGTTGAGTTTCATGCCATGTCTCTTGAGGGTGTCAAATAGTTGTCGCAGATGTTCTACATGATCTTCTTTTCTTCTACTTTTGACCACGATGTCATCAATATAAGCTTCAATCACGGTGCCCATCATCCCTTTAAATATCCTGTTGACCAGTCTTTGGAAAGTGACACCTGTAATTTTCAGACCAAAAGGCATATAACCTTAAAGCAGTAAATACCTATTTCAGTAATGAAGGATGTCTTTTCCTCGTAAGCTGGGTTCATTCTTATCTGATTTTATCCCGAATAAACATCAAGGAAAGTCAAACGCTCATAACCAACTGTGGCATTCACCATCTGATAGATCTTTGGTAATGGAAAGCTGTCTTTCAGGCATGCCCTATTCAGGTTTGTAAAATCAACACAAACCCTCCACTTACCATTCTTCTTTTGGACAACTACGACATTTGCGAGCCAATCGAGGTACTTAACTTCCCTGATAAATCCAACCTGGAGTAATCTGGAGATTTCTTCTACTATGATTTGGTTCCTATGGGCTCCCATGCGCCTCTGCTTCTGCCTGATTGGCCTTACATTGGGGTTAACTTGTAGGGAGTTCTGGCAGATAGCGGGATCAATATCGGGCATATCTGTGTGTCCCCAAGCGAAGACATTAGAGTTGTTCTGCAAAAACTGGGTCAGTTCTTTTAATTCATAATCAGTAAGGTTGGTACCTACATATGTGACTCTTTTACGCTTATTGAGTATTATGGATATAGGTTGTAAAGGTTTGACCACGATCGGGACACCCGAATCCCCGCCCTGTAATTGCTATTTAGGACTTGGACCCCGTTCTTCGGTGAGGATCTCCTTAGGGCTTTTCACTTTCCTAATCTCTTTTAGGGTAACGGCATAACATTCCTTTACAGCCACCTGATCTCCTTTGATGTCGACGACGTCAAACCCATTCAGGCCTATGCACCTCATCATCTGATGTGGGGTTGAAGGTACTCCCTGCATCATGTGGATCCATCCCCTTCCCATGAGCAAATTGTAAGATGGCTTCACATCCACTATGAAAAATGTTTCCATCAGGGTCCTTTAGGCAGCAGACACTGGCAGCTGGACTTCCCCGATCGGTTCGACTTGCTTTTTGTCGAATCCTGCAATAGGACTTCGGGAGGTCACTACTTCGTTCGGGTTGATTTCAAGTTTCTTAAAGGGCCACTTGGTGATGATGTTTGCATTACTTCCAGGGTCAATCATGACTCACTTAATGAGGCAGTTGGCCACAATCAATGTCACAACTAGAGGGTCATCATGAGGGGTCTGAATATCTCGAAGGTCTGATTTGGATAAAGTAATTTGTGCTTCACTTGTCCTATGGTGGACTTCACTAACTTTTTTTATTTTCCTCACCTTTCAGGCTTTTCGCAGCTGGCTCCGGCTTGATCATTCCGTCTCCTTAGATGTGGGACCACCAAGAATCATATTGATGATCCTAACTGGCTGTGCGGCTGTGGGATTTCGGGGGGCATTGGGAGCTTGTTGATCGGCCCTCGGTCTGTCCCGTTGGACATAATCCCGGAGTTCTCCTCGAAGTATCATTGTTTCCACTTTCCGTCTGAGGTTTCGGCAATCATTGGTAATATGCCCGAAATCACTGTGGAAGGCGCAGTGCTTCGATTTATCCCTTTGATCCAAAGGCTGTCTGATAAGCGGGGGTTGCTGGAAGATCCCTCTGGCATTATTCTCTTGGTAAAGTTTGGCAAGGCTGACCCTTAGGGAGGTTACTCTATCTTCAGATCTTAAACATTTGAATGGGTTCTGGGCCGAAGAACCTGAAGAGGCTGAAGTTCCCGATGAAGCTCGACGCTTTTGATCGGCTGCTTGTTCCCTCGATCGGGCCTCAACACTAACCAAGACAGCCCTCTTCTTCCTGATGGTTTCTTCCTCTTCAAACCTCAAGTATCCCTGGGCTCTGGAGTTTAACTCCCAAATACCCGATGGATGACGTTTTACTAGAGACTGGTGGAACTTGGTTCCGGGAATCAGGGTCATCCGGAAAGCCTCAATAGCAGAGTGCTGGTCACAGTTATCAATGGATGAAGACTCAATATTGAATCAGGATAAGAAGCTCTTCAAGGACTCCCCTTTCTCCTGGATCATTGTGAAAAGGCAGGATATGGTTTTATTCTATCTCTTGTTCCTGTAATACTGGGCAACGAAGAACCTGGTCAGCTATTGCCAGCTACCGATGGATCCGGGTGGTTGTTTCCTAAACCATAGTAGAGCTGCATCGACAAGACTTATGGAGAACACCTTACATAGCAGGGAGTCATTCTCGGCGTACATGGTCATCTTTTGATGGATATGGTATATATATTCTTTGGGATCCTTAGTGCCATCATAGGGGGTGAACTGAGGCATGATAAACTTCTTTGGGAAGGGTTCCCGAGTGATCTCAGGAGTCAAGGGTGACTGTACTAACTCAGTGGATGCTTGGATAGCCAGATCGTCAGTGGACTGGGTCCTCAAGTCCCCCATGACCTTTCTTTGGAATTCGGCCATCATTGCTTGGAGCTTCTGGGGGGTTATGGCATCGTCGGTGACTGGAGCCTTGCCTAAGCGCTGGGAGGACTCAGCATGCTCTTCCAGCCCGGTGCCACCTTCCTAGTTCTGAGAATGGTCGGGTGCCACTGCCGGATGAGCAGGCGGCTGTAGAGTCACCTTCACCATAAGCTTTGTATTCCGCTTCTCAAGAACTTGGCTTCTTTCCTCATCGGTTGTCAGGCGTTGGAGGATTTGCTCAATGATTTGAGGTGCACCAGCGTGGCTATCCCCGGTGGTCGAAACATAGACTTGCGAGTGGGTGACCGACATGGTTGTTTGGAAAGTAGTAAAACCGTGCGAACGCAGGTTCAGAAGATGGAGACGAATAGAATGAAGCTTAGCTTGTGAGGAAGGGAAGGCGATTCACATATCTGAAAGGCGATGATGAACTACAGATCTCAAGATTAAATAGAAACAAACTTAGCTACAGAGATGAGATGATGATTTACAAATCTGGAAGATGAAGAATTACAGATCTGAAAATCAAAAACGCTTCCCACAGACGGCGCCAATGTGTAGATGCTGAAAAATGCACAACACAAGAATATATCCCTTTATTCAGATTTTGCTTTCCTTATATACATTCCCTTTTTGGACCTTGAGCCCATTAGGGCAATATTCTTTTACACATCAGTATTTTTATCATTTTGCCACGTCACTAGCTTGCTCTTCAAATTTATTCTAGAACATTTATGTTAATGGGCCTTTATAGTGGGCTTCGGTCATCCAGGATGGGCCATCCGGTTCGTGGGCTAAAGGCTTGGTGGGCCTGAAGAATCCCACATGTACAGATACTTACATAGAGAGTCTGTTTTTACTTGACCAACAAGATGAAGGCTTTTGAAATCGAGAAAAGGTAGTTTATGTTTATTAATCTTGTTCTTTGCAGTTATTTATTTATTTTAGTACCTGGATAGTGGAATTATTTTTTAGCAAACTCTTCTTGTTATTCTTTTATGGTAATTCTCTTAAAATTTAGTTCAACCAAGTAGTCAGTTGCCTTGTAATGTGAGTAGGACATCTTTTTCACTCCAGGATCTGTTAATTTTTTTCTTTTTTAATGTTCATTTTTCTATCTTGTTATGTGTTAATATGCACATTGTAAGTTGTGCAACAACTTAATCAGCTTATTCATTTAATTTTATATTTAAGTGAGGTTGAGGTGGTGGTGCAGTTTCGTCATGCAAATTTTGTGTCTTGGGGTGCACTTGCAAATAGAGGAGAGGGTTTGCATTTGGCTTCCACATTGAGGCCTGCAAGCTTCCCATTATGTGCAATAGTGACTCCAGCTCCTGGTGATAAAATATCAGTGCTACAACAAGTGAATTTAATTAAATTGCTACATTTTCTTGGATTTTTTTATATTAATATTATTATCATTTTTTATCCTATATCGAAGGTGTCAATCGGTGCTACCAAACCTAGTCGGAGAAAATAATTAAATAATGACGCAAATGTTAATAATATAGTATTTTACTCTAAATTTTGAAGTATGACAAGTTTTATTCCAATAAGATTCAGAAGTTTAGTTTTTATCTGATAAACTAAAGAAACAGAAATAGATAAATAAAGATTTCTGTATGTATTGAATGAATAATTACAATAGGTTTAACACCTATATATATAGGGAGAAAGTGTGGAGGACAAGTCTACATGAAATAGGGAACAAGTCTGTACAAGATAGGTTGGACTATCCTAGATGGGCCTAATATATACTCTAACACCCCCCCCCCCCCTCAAACTCAAGGTGGGAGATCTGAGACCAACTTGAGTTTGGAAACCAATTCCTGAAATCTTCTTGGAGGATGGACTTTAGTGAAAATATCTGCAGTCTGATCTTTGGATGATATATGGAAAAAATGAACAACACCACTATGCTCATGTTGATGAATAAAGTGATAGTAAATTTCAATGTATTTTGTGCGTTTATGGAACACATCATTGTGAGCAATCTGAATAGCACTTTGACTATCACAATGAAAACTGGTTGAGGCACCTTGAGGAGCTCCCATGTCTTGTAAAAGCCAGAGAAGTTCTTGAGTAGTGTCAGCAAGAGCACAATATTCTGCCTTAGAACTAGAGCGAAAAGTGACAGTTTGCTTCTTGTTACACCAGGAGATGAGAGAATATCCTTAGAAGAAATAGTAACCAATAATAGAACGACGATCAGTAGGATCTCTTGCCCAATCAGCATCAGAGTATGCAAGAAGCTCAAGAGACGAAGTAGATGAAAAATGAAGTCCATGAAACAAAGTGCCTTTGATGTAGCGAAGAATGCGAATAACAACAGTATAATGAGTTGTCCATGGAACAGACATAAACTGACTTACTACGTGAACTGCATAAGCAATATCTGGATGAGTGACAGTGAGATAGACAAAACTGCCAACCAATTGTCTATACAACATGGCATTGATAAGCAAATCACCATCAAGAAGAGTTAGCTTGAGATTAGTTTCCATTGAAGTCGATACTGTCTTGGAGTCAATGAGACCTACTCGGGCAAGAATATCATAAGCATATTTTGTTTGAGAGAGATAGTAACCACCAGAATCAGAGAGGACTTCAAGGCCCAAGAAATAACTAAGACGCCCGAGATCTTTCATTTAAAAATGACAACTCAGAGATTGCTTGAGATCCGAAATACTAGTGATATCGTCCTCAGTAATGACCATATCATCAACATGAAGAAGTAATAATATGAGACCAGGATCTGTATTACGAATAAAGAGCCCCGAATCATATGCACTAGATGTGAATCCAAATGTCTTCATAGTGGAGCTAACTTTCCAAACCATGCACGAGGAGCTTGTTTAAGACCATATAAAACCTTCTGAAGTTTGCAGACTTGAGATGGAAAATGAGTAATGTCTGGAGAAGGTTTCACGTAAACTTCTTTTGTGAGATCACCATTAAGAAATGCATTTTTGACATCCATCTGAAATAGACCCCATTTGCGGGCAGTAGAAATGACAAGTAAACTGCGCACTAATGTAAGACGAGCAATAGGAGCAAAAGTCTCTTCATAATAGATACCATACTCTTGGGTAAAGCCTTTAGCAAAAAATCTAGCTTTATATCTTTATACTACACCATCAGATCGAGTTTTAATTTTGTAAACCCATTTACAACCAACTGCCGTCTTCCCTGGTGAAAGAGTAACTAAATCCCATGTGTGGGCTTTGTCTAGAGCCTGTAATTCCTCAGGCATAACTTTCTGCCAATATGGATTAGAACTTGCCTCTTTATAGGATGAAGGTTCATGATGAGAGAATATGGTGGAATAACAATGATAATTACGAAGATGATATGGAAGTTCTCTTACCCAAGTAGTAACAGGAGGAGGGGAGACATCAGTGTTGGTAATAGAGACTTCGGCGACAGGATCATCAGACGAGGCAACCTCATTGGGATAAACGGTAGGTATAAGCGCAGAAGCTGGTACATCAGATGCTAGTACCTCAGATGTAATAGGTAGAGATGTGGTATTAAAGATCTGTCACGCCCAGCCATTCGTAAACCCGAATAGAGTCCACAAGTAGCGACACGCGACACCAAAAATAAATAAGGTTCAAAATAAATAATTTCTTAGACCACTTTTTTAGAAAAAAAATACATTTCAAAATTCATATTAGGGGTAAAATAGTCATTTCAAACTTGAGAAAGTTATAAAAGTCGTTGAAATTCGAAAAGGAGTGAAAAGAATGAAATGGTGCTTCAAACGGACCATTCCAACACCTCATGTTCGCCCAAGGGTAAATCAGTCATTTCAGGGGCAAAATCGAAATTTCAAAGCTCGCCTATCTAAACCCGACATAGGAGAGATAATAGGATCAAACGGAACTTGATTTGAGCCAACGAGGTGAGGGATATAAATTTTCAAAGTTGGGAAGAAAATCTGCAAAAAACTGATGGGAGGTGAACAGTAGCCGTAAGGCTACTGGTCTGCTGCAGATTTGAGAAGTAAAGCTTTGAGGCAAAAATGTGATTTTTCGCATACGACCTCTATTTTCGATGCTACCGGTCCCAAAATTTCATAAAAAATGTAAAAGTGAGGTTTTAGTTTTCAAAAACCGAAAATAGTTGTCGGGGCCCGGTGAGGCGCGGAAAATGTGATTTTCTCTAAAACTTTTGCGAGGATGAGTTTGGAAAATGTACAAAAACTGAATTTTTGAGTCGAGACTCACATAACACGTATATTCATAACCCAATATCATCATTCACTTGAAAAGCCCCAAACGTTAGTTCAAAAACTCAAAAAACACCAATATTTCCGAAATATATACATTCTTTAGCAAAATAAACTTAAAGTGTTTCAAAGTCTCAAATACACATATTTTCATAATTTAGGCTAACATCCTAGCCCGTCAAGAGAATAAATACATATCCTCATTCACTTTTAAGTACAAAAAATATTTCGAGTAGAAAATACATTAAGCGCCCAAAATACACAAAAGAGGACTTAGTGCTTCAATCACCAACCCGGACCTCCTAAAGTCCATCCTTCGCAAAGTCATGACCTGAAAAATAGTAAATAAAGGGGTGAGCTTCAACTAGCTCAGTAGGAAATGCTTCCCCACATCGATCTCGGCCGTCCGAGTGGTACACACCCAACCCCGTGTGCATGCTACTATCCTAGGTCGGTCCAATTGTCCCACATGGCACGTGTGCCAATCCAGGACCCCAATCATACCCACAAACAACCCTCCAACATACTTGCAACATTTATCACATAAAATCGAAATAAATAATAATAAAAGAATAACAAAGCATAGCAATGTAAATGATATGCCAAACAATGCAATCCTAGACTCAAGAGGGTGACCGTGTATGTTGTCGCCATAGTACTATCAACCACGAGGAATTTATCAACTCGTGAAACAACACCGTGTTCGGATCGAGTCCTCTCACGCCTCCCTGATTCCCGGATTACTAGTCCGCCGGTAGCGAGAGACACCGCCTGGCCAGTTGTTGCGACTACCCGAGGTTACTTATAAGGCAAACCGAGACATGTGACTGACAACAAAATAAACTTAATGTAGCAAGGGGTGTTTGAAACTCAACATGCCTCAAAATACAATCAATGTTCAACATGAATGCATCAACATATATTAATGTAAACTTCAAGCATACTACTCACAACTTCACTAGATAGCTCAACTAGTAACAATATCAACATAGCAGGCAACATATCAACATATTCAAAGCAAGTTTCTAGGTTATACCAAATCAAGTTCGCATCATTAGACGCTCACTTTGACGCACACACCCTCATAACCGAAAAAGAAAGTGGTTCGTCATTCCCCTACCTCAAGTCCAACACCAACTAGTCCGTAAGAGCAAGCAAACGAGTTCCCAAAAGTTAACCAAAAAGCCTCCTACAGTCTGCACCAATTCTGTAGAATGGTTCCAGATTTCCAAGTATCAATCAAGGAGAATAATTCGGCTCAAGAATATGGAATTGCCAAGATTTATCAAAGTTGAGAACCAAAGCCTTTCATAAATATTTATGAGTACAAAGTGAAGTTTTGAAATGGATTATAGCTCAAAATGACTCAAGAACTTTCAAGAAAATGTCATTAATCATCCAAACGAACAATAGAATAAAATAAACCTTCTTTATCAAGAATTTTCAAGAATTGTGTCAAGCTACCAACAAGTCAACAAAGAAGAAGATTGTGATCAATAGTAGGGTCTTTGTCAAGAACAATAACAATTAAAAACTAAAACCAAATTCAAAGGCTTACAAATGAATTCTTAAGGAATATGGAATTTAGGATTTATAATGAAGAAAATCTCAAGATGGCACCAAAATTTCTCCAAGCTACCAATAATCATTATAGTGGGAATGGGGTCACAAGAATATATTTTAATAAGTGTTATCATCAATGGAAGCAAATTTTCAAAGCTTGTAGAGAATTTCCAAAGTTTCACAAGTTAGGGTTTATGAGAATAAAAGCTCAAAATCAATGGAACTCACCAAATAAGGCTTCCAAGAATGTGTTGATGCAAAGGAGAGCTCACCCGTTCCTCTTTTCAAGATCTTTAGGAAGAGAAAAATAACAATCCAAAATTAGCCACGAGATTTTCAAATAATGGAATTTATGAAATTTCTTTGAAAGAATGCTCTTAAAAAGAGAGATCACTTACAACCTTGGATCAATAGAAATACTAGAGAATGAGAAACATTTATGTAGTTGAAGCTTTCTTCAATTTCACAAGCAAAAGGGATGGAAAGTTGCAAAACTTGAAGATAGGAAGAGAAAGCTAAGGGGCTTCCGAACAGGGGTGTTTGGGAGCTGCAGAACAGGGGTGTTTGAGAGGGGGATGAAGGGTCTTGCAAAGTGCCAACAATCATCAATACACGTATCTATATGAATGCCCAAATTTCCATCATTTACCCTTTCCATCCAAGGGCCACAATTGAAGAAGAATGAGATGAGATGGTAGGGATTTATGTGGTGTTGACACATCACCTCTCTCTAGATTTCTCTTCATAATTCTTCTCTAAAATGACCTATTTTGCCCCTTAACCAAAGTAGCTAAGGAAGAGAGGTAGGGAGAAAAAAAACCATCCACTCTTTATACTAGTCTAAGTTACCCCCAACAAGATCAACTTATTTACCACTATGACATGCTCTTATAGCCAATTTTTTGTAGGATAAACACTTGGAATTTTTTTCATAAGTCTTCACATAACTCTTAAACTTTAAATTAATCCCCACGATCAATCGTAAGCTCAAAAATCATGAAACTAATTTCTAAATTCCTTATTTGGTATAACGAAGTGAACGCAACTTTCGGTTTTGAAATCCAACACTCCGGGGACCTATTTCCACTACACGCTTTTTCTAGGTTCCCGGGTTGTCAGATAGCGAAAACATTAAATTGAAATAAAATCCGCTTTCTAAAAATTTCCAAACTTTAAATCTAACATATAAGGCATATAGGAAAGCATTTAACACTATTTCTTATAATAAAATAAAATAAAAAAAATATTCGCGAAAAATTCACTCATAATTTCAGGAAAATTAACGGGACGTTACAAGATCACTATGGATGAATCAGATTCAGTGGTTGGTGCAGTATCATCCTCTGATGGAAAAAGGATAAGAGTTGGATTAGTGAAAAATGGAGCGACAGAAGAGGATGAAATGTTAAACTTGGAAAGAGAAGAGAACATTTTGTGTTCCCAAAAAACAATAGAGACGAGATCGAGGTTCAAGTTTGGAATGTTCCTGTGGCTGAAGTAAGACAAAACAAGCACAACCAAACACCTTAATAAGATTGTAGTTAGAATATGTACCATACAATCGTTCATAACGAGTTTGATTATCAATGTTGGATATGGGAATGTGATTTATAGTGTAGACAACCGTAAAAGCAACTTCCCCCCAAAAACATTCAGGACAAGAACTGTCAATAAGAAGGGTACGAACAATATCTAAGATATGACGATGTTTACGTTATGTACGACCATTTTGTTGAGAGGTTCCAGGATAAGAAATTTAAGAAAATTTGTTTCCTTATATTCCATGGCATTGTTAGCACGAAAAACTTTTATGGGAGAAGAAAATTTAGTTTGAACCATATGAGCAAAATCATAATATATCTGAGGTAATTTTGAATGTTTCTTCATGAGAAAAATCCAAGTGAAGCGAGTATAATCATCTATAAAAATGACAAAATATTTTGAACCCCCCATTGTGTCATGAGTACATGGACCCCAAACATTAGAGTGGATAAGATCAAATGAAGCAATGGAATGAGAAAAACTTTTATTAAATGATAAAGATGGTTGTTTTCCTAATTGACAAGGTAAGCAAGAAAGAGTATCAGGTTTGACATTGCCAAGTTTGTCAGTTGATACTAAAGAGCGAAGTCTATCAACAGACACATGTCCTAACCTAGAATGCCATAAGTTAAAAGGAGAGCAAGATGATGTAGCAACAACTGTAGAACTAGAGGAATGATGTGGAATGTGAATATGGATAAGCTCAAACATGCGTACAACCTTACGGCATATCCCAATGATATGTCCTATCTTCGGATCCTGCACATGACAACCAGAAGAAAAAAAATGATTTTAAGACCAAGATCACATAACTGACCAACAGAGGGAATATTGATAATCAATTTTGGAATATGTAAAACAGCTGGAAGTAAGAGATTTGATGTAGACACTGAACCTATATGACTAACTGACAATTGAGATCCATCAGCAGTGTTAATTGATGATGGATGAAATATAGTATTCTTAGAATGAAAATTTTAAGAATCAGTAGTTATATGATTGCAACACCTAGAGTCAAAAAACCAAGAATTACCTGTGGTGACAGACAGAGCATTACCAGAAGGGGATAAAACCTGTTTAAGTAAATTAACAAGGTCATTTGTGGAGATAGCTAGATTGATAGCTTCTAAAGGGCAAGATTCCTCACAATGGAAGCATTGACAAACTTAGATGACTGGTATTATTTTCCTGGAGCTCCGCGAAATGAGTTTGAGCGAGACTGATTGTAAGGATTTTTGAAGCAATCAGCGTGATAGTGGATGGGCCCTTTCCTGCGGCAATGCTTGCAAATTCGAATAGGACAATTCAGACGAGTATGAGTATTTTGATGAAAATATGTACATGTCTGCTGAGAGGATTGCTGAGAAGAATATTCAGCATATTTGGGATGGTGAACAACAATAACAGCATCAGTAGTCTAAGATTTGGTTCCAAGTCTAGTTTCTTCAGAGAGAAGCTCAGTGATGGCACTATCTAGCAAGGTTAAAGGACTTCTGTGTAGAAGAGATGCTCGAACTGATTTGAAACGACCATGAAGAGCCATTAGAAGTGTGACAACACATTGTTGGTCTCGATAGGCAATGTGTAACGTCCAGTAATTTTACGTCCTAATTTTTTAAAAAATAAATTATTTGCAATTAAGTGCTTATGTGATTTCATGCATAACGTGTTTATGTAGTTAGCATGACTTACGTGTTATATTTGTTATTAAATTAGTAAGTTGCGTATTTTCATTTTTTTTAATAATGAAAATTATTGGAAGTGTTTTTGGAAAGTAAATAACCAATGGGTAAATTGATATGTTCATAATTTGAGGAGTTGAATTGTATTAAAAATTTGAGAACCATTGTCACAATTATTATTTTTGGTGACATCTCATATGTCACATGGACTCATTAGAATTAAAGTTACAATTTCATTCAATTGAACCAACAATTATTGCTTTGGTATATATATGTGTATATGCATAGGTTACGATTGTTTTGCAATTTATTAAAATATTGGGGTCTTTTCGTATTTTATTCACAAGTGGACACATGCATTATATGTTTGTTGTATAACCGGATGGTCATCCACAATTCTTTCATCATTTTATTCCAATTGTCTACATCTTTTTGAAAAGAAAATTGCTTTAGTTTGTGGCAATAATGAAGTGCCATTCCACTCAAATTTCATTACTCAAAGTAGATATATGTATACGTTAGTGGAAGACTAAATGTTAAGGAGGGTTCCTTGTTCTCACCATATTTCATTATCCTTCTCCCTCCTTCATTTTCTTGAGTTTTCTTTGGGAATTTCGGTATGTGATGTTCATTACTTGATTTTATTTCTATTTTAAAAAAATTCCAGATTACTAGTTTACATGTTTAGTGAAAATCAAGGCTTTAGATCTCTAATTTATAATATATGTACGGATCAAAATTAGTTTATGAAAATTTTACATATCATATATAGGTATGTGATTATATGTTCATGAAAATTTCATAATTTATAGATAAGTAGAGATTTAATTAAAAATCTAGTAAAAGCATGTTATTCGGATAGTGTTGTTGCTGCAGACCGTTTTTTTCTACTCGGTTTGAGCAATTTACAGACCATGTTAAATTATTTATAAATTTTTGAAACTTTTACAATATGCTTTTGTATATGTCTATTATCATCTCTCAAAAAATTCAAATCATTTAGATAAATATTTAATTTTCTAAAAATCACGGAATTAGGCTATCTAGTGATATTTTACTATTTGCTGATCCGATTTCGGTTTCGGTTTAGTCAATTGTTTCATATCGTTTCGTATTCTTATAAATCGTGAAACTTTTATTATAACATTTTTTATATGTATAGAACATATGTACTAAATATCAATAATTGTAAGTTAATTTATACTGGTAATAAAAATTGTTGAGTAATAACTGTTCAATTTCAATCGTAGTTTAAAACCGGAACTTGTGTTACCAATTTGAGCTATCTATAATTCTAATTTTGTACTTATAATTTTATCACCTGATCTTGAGTATATAAGATGTAAATCTAGAGATCTTGGTAGTCATATAATTCATGTATATTTTTGTAAAAATCTGGAGTAAAGGATGTTCAGTTTTCGGAACTGTTAGGAAAGTTGTCTTTTATAATTATTTTGGACCACTGTCCTTTGATTAAAGCTTATGAAAATTTTACAGTAGACCTATGTAGAGGTTTGGAGTGTATACTATAAGTTTCATATTTTTATCAAACCTGTAGATTGTTCTAAAAATCATAGATTACCTGCTGTCCGTTTTACGGTAGTATTCGAAACCGAACTTTTCGATTCTTAATTAAGTAGCTAAATTTTGTCTATTAATCCCGAATATTTTTGAGTAGATATTTATATATATCAGAATGTTTATTGGAAAATCTTATTATAAAAATAACTATGGTTATGTATATAAAAATTATTCAATATGTGTTAATTGGTTTCGGGCATAACATGGTACAAATGAAGGCGTGAAGGGAGAACCGTTCGTTTCTTCATTCTCTACACAACCATATTGTTTTGATTGTTGGTATTTTATTGGATATTTTATCAAGTTTGAGCTAGGGATTTATTGGGGTATCGTGTGAGTTTAAGAATCTTCATTTATGCATTTTAATGTTTATATATAGATTCATCATCATATTGTGCTATTTTTTACATGAGTTGTGAAATTGCATTAATGTGTTTAAATGCATTGATTCATGCCACGATAGAATTTTTATTAGGTGGATCATGGAGTGCGGATATATTTATTACTTATGTGCGCATGTGAATGACATTTATGAATTGTGAATTGTGAATGGTGGATTGGTTGTTGATTTTGGGAAATGGTTGTGTGGTGTGAGCTGTAACACCCCGTGTTATATTCCTTTTTTCCTGAAATTAATTTTAATTTAATTTCATTAATGACGTCACTTGTTCGTGACGTATTATTTATTCTTGGTATTTGATACCTGTAAATATTTCGCGTTTAGTTTTAAAGACGACTGTATGACTTTACAGTTTCTCTTTGACGACTACACGAATTCTTATTCTCGACTACACGATATCGTTTCGATTATTTCGGTTACGGTATTAGTACTTTTACGGATCCGGGATGAAGCGTATTAAATTACTTTCTCGGTGTTCCGGTTGTTGGATTTCTAAACCGGTAAAATTCTTTCGGACTAATTTGGTAAATTGGTGTCCCGTGTAATTACCAGTTACCTAAATTACACTTGGGGGTTGGTCCATTTAAATTGGGATTTATTATATATATATATATATTTAATTATATATATATATAATGAAGTGGGGTTCATTTTGCGATTATAGAGAAGTGGGGGTTAGTTGTGCAATTAGTACATATATATGTATATATGTACACGCTACAACAGACCTGCTCCTTCTCCTACACGCCATCAGACGACCACATCTTCTCCTCTCCTCTCCTTCTCCGCTGCAGCAGCAGCCACTCCCTTACGTCTTCATCCTCCATGATCGCCGACAAGAGAGTCGACTGAGAGGGTGGTCGCTAGCGGGCGGCAACACGCAGAGTCGCCGGACTGTGAGAGTTGCGGCTGGAGCAAGGCTGTGGACGGCGGCGGTTCGCGGTGGTCGGCGAGGCTAGCAGGTGGTGGTCGCGCACGGCGGCGCAGGGCGGCGTCGGTGGTGGCGCCAGGGACGGCCAGTGCTGTTTGCGTGAGCAGTGGCGACTCCGGCTGGGCTTCGGCCAATTTTTCGGAGACCTTCCGGTGATCGGTTTGAGCCTATTTTCGGTGAGTAGTTTCGTACCTACGTAGTATTCGTCATATATTAATTTCGTGAATTTACGATGAACGATTTGCCCGAAAATCGCATTTATAGGTTATAGATTTCGTTTGGGTTATTTTAGATTTAACCCAATTAATTAACCAAATATTAATGGGCTTCGTATATATCGTATAGGTTGTCGAGACGGACATTTCGATATATTCGAAATAATTATCGGACGATTTTGGTCGGCGGGCTTCGTGTTCGGGCGCCGGTACTGTGCTGTTTCAAGCTGTTCGGTAACGTATAAATTAGGTGGGAAATTATATTTCTCACTCCACATTATTGAAGTAGTTTAGGGGTACAAAACCCTTATTTAATTTATTATAGATATATTAAATCGTTAATTTAAATATCTATAATTCGTTTAGAATCGGAATTGGACTTAGGAATTAATTTAAGAAAATTAATTAAATTATTCCCTACGAGATTAAATATATTCCTAACTGAATCGAATAGGAATAGACGACTTAGAAATTCCTTTGAGAATTAAATGAGCTAGAAGATTTGTAAACGTTGGACGTGAGAGACTTAGACGCTATTCTAGGTCCCCTTTTTATTACGTGGATTATCTGTTTAAATTATTTTAAAAAGACATATTAATTGAAATTGAAATATTTTCTAAGGAATTAAAGAAAATATATTTTGAAAACATGAAATGTATATGAAACTGTTTTCATATGATTTAATTGCTTTATTGTATTTTAAAGCATGAAAAGAGATTTTGAGATTTATATTACCATGTGGGTATTTTTATAAATATGATGTATTACATATTTATGATTGAGATATGATTTGATTGTACACCATGTCGTGTGAGCACATGGGTGTTGGTGCATGTAGTGCACGGTTTCACCATTGGCAGAGAGAGTTCATTTGGTGTGGTCTACTTCCTTTGTGCGTGGGGCACGAGTAGACATTTGTGTCGGATCATCACAACAACTGGCCAGGAGGTATCACGCCTACGGAACTAAAAAGCCGGCAAATGTGAGTTAGGAGTCCAGGTAGAGGCTCATGTTCTTGACTCAAGGGTAGTCATGGCGTACGTAGTTGCATGTTGGGCTCTCGTACAACCGTCTTCCCTGTTGAAGTGATAGAGAGAAAATCACTTGGGAAAGGTCGGTGTGGTAACTCTACACTATGATGAGTGGACAGAGTTTGTATCCGTTACCCTTGGGAAGGGTGTGTTGTGTGTGAGTATCACGGGGAGTGTTGAGTCACATTACACTGCCTATTATTTATGTGATCTCGTTTAACATGTATATGTGCTATATTACATGTGTTGTTGGGGCATGCTATTTATGAATATTGTAAATTAAATTCATATTTTATAAATGCTCAGTTGAAAGTAATTAATGTGGAAGAAAATGATAATATGCCATTATAAATAAGTATAAATGAAACGAATATATTTATACTTGTTGTTGTATACCTTAGTACCCTTGGGGGAGGTTATGCGTGTTGGCATAGTGATTCATGTGGCTAGCGGAGGCTAGTGGTGGACCGTAGGCTTGACTTGAGTTGAGGCCTTAGAGATTGTGGTTAGTAGCCTTAGAGATTGTGGTTAGCAGCCTTGTGATTGTGGTTAGTAGCCCTGTGATTGTGGTTAGTAGTTTGGTGATCGTGGTTAGTTGTGTGAACTCTTTTGAAGATGTGAGGTTAGGGATGATTTTTGTATCAATTGATAATTGAGGCCTTAGAGAAGGCGAGTGATGAGTTGTGTGAGATTTTGATTGATGAGAAGGGGTTATGATTAGGGATTTATTTAGTACTCGAGGTACCGTAGCTTGACAGTCTCGGTTCTTGTGCTTAGTTCATTCTCCTAAGCATTCCTTGTACGGTGTTTTGTACACTAGTACGTGGTCGTTGACTTGTATGTCATTCCTAGATTCCTTGGTTACGGCGTGGTGCCGAACCTCTTCCTCGTGGTATCATTTGATTTGGTGGAGTTGGAAACGGATGGTGGTCTTCCGTGAGTCCAACGTGTTGTTCTTCCTTTATTGTCCTTTTGGGCATTATAGGAATCCGTGGAGTTGTTCATTCTTATGTGGCTGTCATTTCGAAAACGGTGCTTTCTAAGTTTTGAATGTAAACTTTTGTATTTAAAAGGAAAAACCCGTTTTCGCCTACCCCCGAATAAACGAACAGTTTTAATACTTATAAAATGATCTTGAGATCTTCTTTGAAATGATTTTCAACTTTTAAAAGCCTGTGATGGCGACTGACGGAGACCGGGGGCAAGACGGTCATTTTTACTGTGTGATTTCTAAAAAGAAAACTATTTTATCACTTGTCTAGAGATTCTGAGATTTTGAGACTTCTTTCTCAAAATCTCGACTTGTAGTATTTTGAAAGGTGGTTTCTTGTTTCACCTTTTCTTCGGATCGTTCTAAGTCTCGGTTAGGAGGCTTGGTGTTGTTCAGTGCACACTTATAGTGTTGCCTTTCCTTTTCTTTGGGTTGTTGATGTCACCATCTAGGTGATTGGGGTTTTTCACTTGTCAGGGGCATGGATGCCGAATGAAATGGTTTGAGTTTTAAAAACCTTTTTCTTAAAAACTATGGAAATCCTTGGGATTCCTCTTTTATTTACTTGCATACTCGGCCATTCGCTTTTGGTTCCCTTGTCCACTTGTGGTGTTCCTTTCTGGTTCATTCGTGGTGTTCTTTCCTTGTTTGGGTATTCTTAACCTTGACATTGTGTCTCGGTTATCTGTTGGTGTAGCATTGGGACTTCTTTTCCCTTGCTTGGGTTCTTGGCTCTTACGTGGTTTTTCTTATCCTTAGTAAGAGTGTTGGTGATTTATTAATATTGTTGGAGATAGCAATTGAGGTTGTTATATATATATTGTATATATATATATATATATTGATGATAGTGTTATGAGGAAAATGTGATGATGTGATTTATGGCATTGAGTAAGAGATATGATTGAGGTGATCTAGCCTTTGAGAGGTAGATTTTCCCTAGGACTGGGATGAGGTTTGTCGTATATATATATATATATATATATATATATATATATATATTGTACATATATATATATATATTGAGGATGGTTGTGTTAGTACGCAAGGACGTGGGTGTTTTCCTTCCTGTGTTATCGGGGTGTAGGATTTGAGCCTTCCTTGGTACTATTGGTGGATTTTGTTTCCTGTGGATATTAGAGGTGAGTGTGTTTCCCTCTGTTGGATTTGGTGGTTAGCGAGGTGAGCATTGATGATTGTTAGATTTGACTTGGGTTGTTGTGTACCTAGTGTACGTTGGTGAGAGTAGTGTAGACTACTGGTGTTGGGTACTTGGAGTACGAGTTTTAGAGACTCATGTTGTGTATTTATATATATATATATATGTGTATATATATATATATATTCCCTATATACTTATGTATACTAGTTTACGATAGTATATGAGCGTGTGACTTGGATTTGCGTGGATGGGACTAGTTGGGCTATATTTATATCTTATTAGACGGTTTAGCTTTACCTAAACAATCAGAGGATGTGGTAGTTAAGATATCTTTTCCCACTGAGCTTATTTGCTCACGGAGGGAATTTCATTTGCCCCCCTGGTATTCCACGCCAGGTTGCAGGAAATATACGGCTATGAGCAGGATGCAGTGCAACGGCAGTTTCCTTTTGTTCTTGTTACAGGTTTGGAGTGGTGCAGGATGATGCGGTTACGGTTGCAGCACGACTGGGTTTAGGGACGATAGGTATCTGCTTTCAGTTTTCCTTACCCATTTGTTATGGGTTTGCCATGTATTTCTTTTGGGAGCCAGTCTGTTGGCCTATCCCTGTTGATGTATCTTTTATTTCCTGTATTTATTCTTTCAGGATGTATTGTATCTATTCCGCACAGTTAGGTGCTCTTCTGTATTTTTATTCGAGCATTTGTGGCTCTGTTGATGTTAAAGGGTTTGGAGGGGTTTTGGTTTCTTTCCACTACCTCGGTCCTAGTAGGATTGATGAATGTGGGGCTTGGAAGCCATTGTGATTATTGAATTGCTATTGGCAGGTTCTTGTGTTGTGGTTGTTGTCCGGATGTTCCATTTACAAACGGAACTCTGCCGGATTTTCGTTAGATTCCGCTGCTTAGTTTTATTAGTCATTTGGGTATGAAATATACCATATCTATCATTAACCCATATGTTTTCACGGTTAATGATGTCTTAGTTGGTCATTCATATTAAGGATCACATCTTGGATTCCTTGGATGTCCCAGTTCGGGAGTCTTAGGAATTTAGGAGCGTGTCAGTTGGTATTGGAGGATGTTAGTGAGTTTCTAGCATTCTACTTGACATGGAGTATATTTTTATTGTTATTCCATGTGTCTCTTCGTTATTGTTGACTCTAGTAGTCGTTTGGTTTGTGTCACCCTTTAGGGGCGTGACAACATGGTATCTGGGCATTCATTGCAACCCTTTATGGGTGTTGGATGACTGAATGTCTTTTGGTTCTCGTTTCTTTTTACTTCCGCAATCACTCCCTTAGCTCTTAGGCTCGGGTTTCGGAGTCCTAGGAAATTGGGGCGTGACATGAGCAATGGGGGGACGAAGGAGCTCCCGGGGTGCAAGTCCTCGAATTATTGCGCGATTGGTTGACGTCACCGTAAGGTTAGTAGCCCCAAGACGGCTAGGCAGATGAACAATTAGTTCATGTCCTATGGTTTGTTTCACGACATAATTTTCCCATTTGATGATTTTGAATTTGATGTTATCTCGGTTGTGATAGTTGGATTTGAGTTCGTATTGAGAGTATTGGTTTTAATTTCGTGATTATAGAACCTTTAAATTATCTTGATAGTATTATTTAAATTGTTCTGCATGAGTTTATATTGTGTTTCTTTATGCATTTATATCATGATATTGGACTAGGGTAGAGACTTGACCCTATACGTATTCATTAATTTACATACTTGCGGAATCTTACGCTTCATGATTTTTCTCTACTGAGCTGTTTGTGCTCACCCCTTAACATTTTTCAGGAAAAGAACCGTTGGTGGATGATGCATGAGCTATTGGAAATTTGTGGAATTTGAACCTATAATAATTACATCTTTATGTAATAATGGAGATTGCGTGCTTATTATGATTGGTACTTGTTTGGCTTTGGACTAGTGTGTTTGTGTTGTAATTTGATTTGATTTCTGGATTGGTGTGTGATTTTATTATTTCTATTTTGCTTCTGTTCTAGTGAATTGTACCATTTAAACAGTGTCGGTTGACCAGTTTGGTCATTTGATATTTTATAAATTTTAATTAAATTTAAGTCATTATCCGGGTTTTCGGATTCGGGGCGTGACACAATGAATTTCTCGGCATCAGAAAAATAGCCCCAAATTGGTTCAGAAAGCGCAAGTTGATCCTAAATAACATATACTTCTGACACAAAATCATTAATAGACTGACCTAGTTGTTGAGTCTTAACATGAAGGTTGGTCAGAAGTTGATATTGATGAGCAAGACCTGTGGTGGTGTATCGACCCTTGAGAAAATCCCAAACTTTTTTAGCAGTAGTGAAATGACCAAACTATTGATGAATTGACGAAACTGGTGTGTTACGAAACCAGTTGAGCATTTGGCCATTCTTGCTATCCCAGTCGTTTAGGTGTTCCACAAACTTGCCATTAGTTTCAGTGCCTTCTCAGCATGGTATGGTAACATCACTAGTGATCAGTCGCCAAAGTTTACGACCCTTGAGGAAACTGGTCATAGCCTGAGCCCAAAGAGTAGAGTTTGGACCATTGGGAATAGTGGAGATAGGATGAGAAACTTCAGAATGTTCCATAGTAATGGAAAAGATGAGTAATGAAGAGATCGAAGTCAAATTTAAAAAAATCAACTGTACAGTTGCATCCAGAGCGGTCCAATTAGCTAAAATTGACTACTCGTTTGTTCAAATCAGAGTTAAAACGGGTTCAAAATGACAAAAATAGTGACGAATGGCAATCTGGTAATTTTATAAATATCTAATGACGTGGCAATCTGACTGAGTGACACGTGGCAGCTTATGGTGGAGACACATGGCAGCTTCTGGTGGAGACATGTGGTAGTGCTGACGTCACTAATGACATCAAAATCTCTCCAAAATATCCTATTGCCAAAAACTCCTCATCGCCACTGGAGGTTGAAGGCGCGTGACGCCGAGGATTTAGACGCGCTAATCTTCTGGAGGCGCGTAAGGGCGCGTGCGGTGTGATCTGGCTTCGCAGCGAACTGGGTTTGCTTCGTCTGGGTGATGCGAACTTCCTGATGCTGTCAGATTCTAATTCCGAGTATTTTTGAACGTTGAATTTGGACCAGTTTGTATTGGCGAGAGCGATTGATTCTGATTCTGATGCTAATACTGATTTTGGATATGATTTTGAGGGCGATTGGCGGTGCGGAAGCAATGATCAATAATTGACTGAAAAAAAAACTTTGATTAAGGGTTTGAGGAATAAGAGAAAAAAAAAACTTTGAATGATAGTGATTAGATTATGATGGCTCTGATACCATGATAAACTAGAGAAAAATAAAGAGATAAATAAATATTTTTGTATGTATTGAATGAATAATTACAATAGGTTTAACACCTATATATATAGAGAGAAAGTGTGGAGGACAAATCTACTTGGAGTAGGGAATAAGTCTGTACAAGATGGGTCGGACTATACAAGATGGGTCGGGCTATTCTAGATGGGCCTAATATATACTTTAACATTATCAAGGATCTAGAAACCGGCGCACAATTATTATAATGATATAACCTCACCTCCCAAATGAGAGAAGTGCATGATTGGGAGTTCTGCCAAATAGGTAAGGAGAAAGAGGGTCTCCTTGCCTCAATCTCCTATTAATATTTACACAGAATTTAGGGCTAGTAATGCAAGCCATAGTCCATTGAATCATAACAGAGGGGATCGAAATGGAAAGCTTTCAAAGTTTCTTCCATGAAAGACCAGTCAACAGTGTCAAAGGTCTTCCTAAGATCAACCTTAAGAGCAACGACAGGAGGAGATTTATCCCTATGGGGGAGTGGATTATTATAGTTTCCTATTCCATGAAATTTGAATGTGAAAGCCTTTTACGAATAATTTATTCATTGTAGAAGAACTTATATTTGAAAGAATGTTGAGTCGTATAGTGCCTTGAATAAACATTTTTTTCTTTTTCTTTTTTGTTAACAATGTTTTTTTTTCCTAGGAATGTTCTTATCCCATGGCTGTATTGAATTTTCATTATTTATTTATTTATTATCATGAAAATTTGGCTCTCTTCCCCTGACTTAGTTGGCGTCTACATGTGGATGATTATTTTTCAATGTAGTTTTTCTTTTGTGTTGGGCTTACTATGTCGAAGCATATATGCATATATAGGTTTGAGTAAATACCAGCAAAATGTAAGTTATTTCGAATAATTAGGCAGAATAGGAACATCAAATAGTAAGGTATCCTTTGACGCATTTTTTATTCCTTTTATTTAACTATTTATTTGCGAACTTAATTGCTTCAAGTAATATTTAGAATTAGTTTCCAAAATAAAATGTTACATATTTACTATAATTGCAAGTCGTTATAGTTCGAAATTGAAACCCATATTTAATTTTGTCCAAACACCACTCTCTCTATACATCTATTTATATATAGTAGCAAAAAGGTCACATGCAATAGGTCATGGACCTGGAAAAAGCTCCTCAGCATTAGAAAGTCCTACAAAGATATGTTCAGGCTTAAGATTGGAGATGGTACTAAGATCAATATTTGGAATGGCTCTTCTTGGAGGTGGCCTTCAAGAAAAGCCATAAAATGCTAAAGTAGAAAAATAAATAATAGTTATTATATCATACATAAAATTTTGTTAAAAACGTTAAAAGGTGATAGTTATATAAGTTAAAATTCAAGACACCCAAAAGTATTGAGATAATTAATGAATTGAATCACGTCTCATGCTAACAATTGAAAAAAAAAAAATTAAAGCCAAAAACTTATAAAAATATAAAATGATTTGAATTCTTAATAATAGTGTAAAATGATAGAATCATTTATGACCGTTGATAAATCTTAATTAATGCAAATATAAAAAATAAATAATAATTAAATAGATAAATAGGTTATTTTAATTAAATATGTAATCATTAGAGTCTAAATTAAGGTAGAAGATGCTTATCTTTTAGAGAAATAACTTCAAGACAGGGCCGGCCCCGACTATAGGTGACCAAGGCGGTCGCCTAGGGTCTCCGGTCCAAGGGGGCCTCAAAATTATTATTTTTTGATATTCTTAATTTAAGAAATTTTAATATTTTTATTGCCCTTAAAAAAATTAATTCATTTTTCAATTCAATTGAAAATAAAGCATAATATAATTACACAATTTAGGGCCTCAACCTCAATATTTTTTTAAATTTTATTTAACAACCCAATTTGTAATAAATTCAAAACCAATTTCACTAGGTAGGGCCCCCAAAATTTTATATTTCACTTACTATTACTATATACTAAAAAAAAATCAAACTAAAGTCTAATTTAAATCAAACCATTATTTTAATTAGGGCTAGAAAATTATTGTTGCATCCGCACAACATTTAACGACTACACTCGTGACTGTCGCATTTGCTCAACGACAATAATTTTTCACGCGGCTATAATTGAGTTTTCGCGACTGTCGCACTCACATGTACAACAACAACTTTTCATGACAATACCAAGATGGAGACTATTTTCAAATTTTTAAATATTAGTATATTTAATGTATTTTTTTAATATTTTTCTCACAATTATCACTTTTTAAGTTTTTTTTTCGGTAAGTTTATTAATACTGAAAAAAGAACACAACCTAACTTTTTTTCCTTTTGTATTAGTATAGACTGAAATATGATTTTTTTAAGTTATAGTCTAATATAAATTAGAACTGAACTCAATATTACACTTACAATAGGGAAAGTTCCTTTAGAGTAATATTTTTGCGCTCTAAATTTTTTTTTTCCAGGATACATTAGTCCTACTTTTAACAAGCATTTACAAATAAGTTCAAATTCAAATTTTATTTCAAAAGTATCTTGTACTAATCATTCATTTCATACCCTTCATATTTCTATACTTTAATATGTGAAATCTATATAAAAGAAACACAAAGTAATTATGTAGTGCTTTTGTCATTCGTTAAAAATTTGAATCTATAAAATACTTACATTTTAAAAAAA
The DNA here is from genome assembly GCA_963922005.1 of Cornus suecica. NCBI lineage: Eukaryota > Viridiplantae > Streptophyta > Magnoliopsida > Cornales > Cornaceae > Cornus > Cornus suecica. The sequence goes on from OY998239.1 coordinate 78,440,778, forward strand.
ATTTGCATCGCGTGAAGTAAAGTGACCCAAAAAAATTTTCGCGTGAGAAATTTGCATTGCGTGGAATGAAGGGCCCCAAAAAAAATTTCGCCTTCAATCTCGCCTAGGGCCCCAAAAATTTTTAGCACTCTCAGGGCCGGCCCTGCTTCAAGATTACCTTCAAGTGTAATTTAGGTTAAAAGAATATATGGCTTTTGGTGTCTCAAAAAAACTTATAATCACATCTCTATAATTAATTGATTGATCGATGTATGACTTCTGGTGTCTCAATAAAGAACATAATATATTATTAACACTTACATCTCCCATAGTTAGTGAACTAATATAGAATTTAGTAACACAAGAAGAACTTAATGACATTTATATATTAATAATTAAGACTTCAAATAATAACTAAAAAATAGTTTAAAATGTATAAAATAAAAGGCTCTTACACTTTTATTATAGTATAGATATCGATGTTACACATCTTTGTTATACTAGTAAAAATCATGTTTGAAAATAAATTTTGGAAACGAAACTTAAAAATGGATCAATTTATTATTTCTAACTCCTAATCTTTACCTATAACAACATATAATTGATCTATTATTAACTTTTTAAATTTGTTATAGGCCACAAAACTTACAAACTCCACGGGCAACTTACAAATTTAAAACCAAAACAAAACAAAAACTTTTGAAAACCCTAAACTGTGTTTGGAATGGGGTTAATTTCATTTACATCCTCTAAATTATATTCAAAATGCATTTTAATTCCCTCCCAACTCTGCATAATTGCATTTAAATCCCCTAATCACTTTTGGGCATTGACTTAGAAGGAAAAGACTATTTTACCCTTTGCCAAACACCCATATTTTTCATTATAAAGTTATCCTCAATAGGGATAAGTGGGATAGCTTAAACCCTATCCAAATTAACACCCACTATCCCTATACCCAAACACCCAACCCATCTCCTTATACCCCTTCACCCAACCCATCTCCTTATACCCCTTTTCCAAACCAACCCCTACCCCCCCCCCCCCCCCTCCCCCCCAACAATAGACACACACATGCACATATACATATACACATGAAATTGGATTTGGGTATGTGCAATCAAACAGATCGGCTAGTGGTGAGAAAAAAATATATTAATTAAATTGAAAAATGTATTAAAATATATAAATTTATTATCAATTTTATATGAATAAAGTGATTTTATATTTTATTTTCATATTAAAATAGAAATTGGTATGTTTGAATATTACAATGGACAAATTAAATATTTCATTTACATAAATAGTAAAATTAAATTTATTTTGGACCAAAAATTGATATTTATGTGTGTAATTTAATATTTTTTTGAAAAATGCAAATATTTTATATTTTTATTTTGATTTAAAATATAATATATATATTTATTTTTTGGAGGTGGTGGTGGTGGAGAGAAAAAATTAGATTAATTGAATTGAATAATGTATTAAAAAATAAAAAATTATTATTAATTCTATATGAATAAAGTATTTTTATTAAAATAGAAATTTGTATGTTTGAATATTACAATGGATAAATTAAATATTTTTATTTACATAAATAGTAAAATTAAATTTATTTTTGGACCAAAATTTTCTATTTATGTTTGTAATTTAATATTTTTTTGAAAAATGCAAATAATTTAGTAAATACTTGTGTTAGTTAAATATGTAAATAAATTTTTTTAATTAATTTTATTTACACCCTCTAAATTGAGGGGGTTAAATTAATATATTAAAATAAGAATAAGGTCAAAGATAATTTAGGCATTTTACATACTGTCAATTTAAAAATATGCTAAAAGTACATAAGGGTTCCACACTTCCAAATAATGAAAGTTTGTCTAATTAGAGATTACAAGTATACAGAGTTGGGAGTTCAAAATACATTTTGAACATAGTTTGTTGTGTAAATGAAATTAATTTTCAAATTAAAATGGGATTTGGGTTGTTTGGATGAAAGAGGATTTTAAGAGAAATAGGATTTCTTGGAATTCGAAAGGAAATTTTACTTCTTGACAAATCGGGGAAAAATTGGTCGGATTTTATGGAATTTGGAATTGAAGTTTACAAATTACTAGTAACAAATATTTTTAGTCGCCTCTCTCACAATTCGTCTCTGAGACTCAAAGCTTTAACCTCTCTTGATTTCGTCCTGAATCGAAACTTGCAGTTCTCGGTGTTTCCATCTTCTGCCTCTCTCTCTTTCGGTGTTACTGCTAGTGGTTGGCCGTTGCTTCTCTGGCCTGAGCACCATCCTTTTGTATACAGTAAGCTCTCTCTCTGTGTATATATATATATATATGACTGTGTGTGTATGGTGTAATTGTGTGTGGGCGTATGTTTAGGTAACTAAATATCTTGAATTGTGTCAAAACTAAATTATGTGAATTTGCAACTTTGCTGTAATACTTTAATGTCAATGAAGTCTAAGATTCGAGCCAAAGACATGAATCATTGTTCTTCTAATATACTTTAAATGGTCGAGAGAAAAAAAAATCTTAGAAGAACAATGATTCTCTCAATATGAATCATTGAGCTTCACGGAAATCTGGAGAAAGATTTAATTTAGCTGGAGAGAATTGTTGTTCTTCGAATATATTTTAACAAAATAATATATATACCATCTAATTAAATCGACTCCAAGTCCACACAACTAATGTTGTTTGTCAAAAAATTGTAGGGTTTCTCCATGTCCTCGTTGGAAAAGCTACCGCTAGAACTCTTAAATGAGATCTGTTCAAGACTACCCATCAAGAGCATCCCGCTAATCGGATGCGTCTGCAAGTCGTGGGACACTCTAATCAAGAACTCTAGTTTCATCCGGGCCAACATGATCCGTAGATCAATTGCAGAGAACAACACTCGATCGCTACAAATTCTCAGTTACCACACTCATCCGGACGAGGTTGACCACTTCTCAATCCGTTGCGACGATGCAACGTTTGATGAGAAAAAGCACTTCTCAATAAGCTGCATAAGAAACTTAGAGCGTCACTATGGGATAGTGGGTTCATGTAATGGGTTGATTTGTTTGTGTGAGGACAGGACACAAGTGCTTGTTCTGTGGAACCCAACCCTTAGAAAGACAATGCATGTCCCCACCGCCCCAAGTTTACAGTCGGGTCGTTCTCATACATCAATTGTCGGGTTCGGATTCAATTCTCGGACGGATGACTTCAATGTTATTAGAATTGTGCGTTTTGGGGAATCAGGCATACCAAACCCTACTGAGGTTGAGGTTTATGAGATGAGCACTAATTCGTGGAGAGTTAGTAGTGCTGTTGTTCCTCCGTATAACATCCATCCCTACAAACGTAATGTTTTTGTTAGGGGGGCTTTACACTGGCTAGCAACTGATGAGGAGAATAGGTATTTGATTGTGTCGTTTGATTTGGGTTCCGAGGTTTTCCACGAGATAATGCTTCCTAGTAGTGTTGCTAATTCCTGTGCAGGTGTTCGCAAGATGATGCTTCATAGTAGGGCTGCTAATACCTGCACTAGGTGCGAGATATTACTTTCGAATTTTGAAGACTGTATATTCCTATTCCATAGTAAGTGTTGATGGTGCATGTGGATGATTAAAGAGCATGGTGTGGTGGAGTATTGGGCGGAAGTATGTACATTTAATGTTAAAAGTAAAAAAAAAAAATGAAGAAAGCAGGGTTTTCGGATTTACGGGAGGCAGTAAACTACTTGTGTACAAAGTTTTGGGCAGAGCAGCTTGTTTCCTTTGATCATGAGTGGGGCGAAGAAGTTAATCTTGAGAACTCTGTGTCGGGACACTACTTTCCTCAATTGTATACTTATACGGAGAGTCTGGTTTTACTTGACCAACAAGGTGAAGGAATTTTGAACCGATCAAGGCTTATCGAATCAAGAAGGTAATTTACTTTTATTGATCTTGTTCGTTGCAATTATTTATTTGTGATCAGTTTAGCCCCTTGAAAGTGGACTTGTTTTTATAGCAAACTCTGTTGTTATTATTTTATGGTAATTCTAATTGGGCTATAATGTTGTTACTTAGTTTAGCCCCATGATTCTTAACCATTATTCTTGTACTTGAATGGGGGATTTGATTGCTAGGAAGAAAAAAAAATGGAGTGGATTCTTATAGTTCTCTATCACATGAAATTTGAATGTGAAAGCCTTTTAAGATTTTAGTCATTGTAGAAGAACTGCTAGTTAAAAGAGTGAGTCCTTCGCTAGCTAATTTTCTAATTAGCTCTGAATGATGCAAGTAAATGAAACTATATTAGTTTTAGTCCTCTGATATAAACGTGAAGATATCTCATTCTTTTCACTTTAGTTGAAATAGTTGTGATTCTACTTCGGTGGAGAATGCAAGTCTCAACAATAGTGACTCTTGAATTCTCGCATAGTGCATCTATTTCTGCTTCATGGCTTTGTAGTGGCATTAATGTCCCATCATCGGATATATAGGTCGATGGGGAAGTAGACTGGGAAGGAGTAGATTGGCGAGTTTAAGCACCATAATTTGGAAGTCAATTGCTGTCATTTGAACCTGCAAAATTAATGCATTGCAATGCGACTCCCGAAGTGAATGTCAAGTGTGCTAGTATGATCTAGTATGTCTTGTTTATGGAGTAACGGTCTCTTGCTCCCCGGTGAGCAAGAAAATTCATATGCACCGATTACAATAACCGTTAGATGTAATTTTTTAATTTTAAATGGTAATTCCTTTATTTATCTCAATCACATCCAACGGTCAGTCTCGCTTGTTTATTCCTTTATTTAAGAGATCATTTTCGCTTGTTTATGATCTATAAAACCTATATATATATATATATTTAAAACATGCTATGCTTCTTAATTTTGCTGTACCACTTAAATATTGACAGCATGGTTTTCTCTTCATTTTAAGCAATGACCATTTGTGGTGATTTACAATTAGCCTGATCAAAAGGAATTATCAATTGGGTCTTGCAAGTTATGTATGTTTACTTCTGAAAAAAAAAATACAAAATAATTATTCGTAGTAGTTTTTTTTTTCTTTTAAGAAAAAAATAAATTTCGTTTTCTTCTACTCACTGATCAGAAGTTTAGAAACTATGAAGCATTTTGTATTGTGGTAACTCACGGTGCGTTCACTAATTTTTTATTTATGTTTTTCAAAGAAAGAGAAATATATTTTTGTTCTTCTTATTGGGAACAAGAAATAGAAATGATGTTTATTAATCGTTACTATTCTCATAATGTTGTAAACAAGAAACAAATAACAACTTTTAATAAATCTTTTGTTTCACTAGTTTTCTAAAGCAATTTTCTATAATATTATAGTATGATATTTATTGCATACTAACCTAAAAGTATTATATTTAATAAATAAAAATATATGTAATAAAATTATATAATTTTGTCTCAAAAATTATTCAACCTAGTATATAAAATTTTATATATTAAAATTTATTTTATATTAATTAAAAAATATTTTATTAATTGACATTAATAATATATGTAAAACATTTAATTCGAATAAATAGTGTATATGTGATAACATGTGTGGGAACGTTTATGTGCAACAGTGGCGGAAATAAGAGAAATACTTTTTTAACGTTTCTACTTTTTTGTAGAAACATGATAAACGTTCCTCAATAACTGAAATCGAAAATAAATTATTAAACATGATTTTTATTTTTGTTTATTCATTTTAGTAGGTGAGAACATAAAACATGAAATGTCCACGTTAGTAAACGCACCCTCAGTTATTTACACTTTTGCAATTATATTGACCTTTTGATAGAATATGACCACACTTAAATTTCTGTAGTCCTTTGAAAAAATATGCAAGAGTTAAGACTAACATGTTAAAAGTTAAACAATATGGAAACATTTATATATGTGCAGAAAAATTCTATTTGTCTAACATTTTTCATTTCGAATCAGTGAATATTAGTCATAGTTCTTGTAAGTCTCCATATTCGAATTTATCTTTCATAGTTCTTTCAATTATATTGGATGTATGCACTGATTAGTTCAAAGAACACATGGCTAATGGTAAAAGACCATAGAGGCTAGCATTTTTCCTATCTTAATTGGTATAAATCACTCAAGAGAGGCTTATTGCTTACACTAATAATTTCACTGTAGTGTAGACCATTTATGTTAACTACTGTATTTGCTAACTTCAACTTTTCGAATTAATATTTTGGTCTAATTACCAAAATAAAAAGTTATGTTTCGAATTGCAATTTCTGGTAGATATAGATAGAACTTCTAACCCATATTATTGTGTAAACATTGTGTCTCTCTCTAATAGTTCTTTATATGGAGAATATGTGTGTGGGGTTTCGATGTTGTAGATGATGAGGAATGGATTTCTTAGTTGATTATTCTTCACAAGTTGTGACCGGAACTGCCCCTTTTCTGGTTAGAAGAACAGAAGGATCCTTAGAGAGAGAAAGACATAGAGCTAACTTTGTAGAATTAGCTTTCTCCTGAGCCGAACCCGTGTACTGTAACCCTCTACTAGTACTCATAGTCTTCCGAAAAAACACTGGCCTTAAGTCCCTCTTCGTGATATGTGGCCCCCTTTATTTTCTCCCTTGATTCGGGACCTGCGTTAGGGGCACTCGCGGGCCCCCTAGTGAGCCCCTTTTCCCCAACTCCCTGTTCAACTTCCTCTATTGACCTTTCTATTTATTTCCCTTTATGTCTATATCCTGAACTCCCAATGTCCCCTGATGACAAAGGAATCGCCTGAATCATGACCTTTGCATGCATCCTGAGGTACCTTCCCCACGAATGGATGGTGATGTCACGACCAATCACCCAACCCTTTGGAATAGTTCCCTTGAAGTTTCTTTCAAGACTCCCATTGGGTCATGTGAAGTTATGTGGGCAGAGATCATCAAATTGCATGGGGTGCCAGTGTGACGTCCCACATCGCCCGGATACAGGTATGATGATGTGCTTATATGTGCATGTGTGTCTCAATTGGTATGAGGCCTTTTGGTCACGCCCAAGAACAAAACCGTTCGGGCTGGACCCAAAGCGGACAATATCGTTCCAAGTGTTGGAGCGGGGTGTTACTCCAGTGAGGATATTGGGTCCCAAGAATGGGTGATTGTGACGTCCCACATTCCCCGAGTATAGATCTGGTATTGTATTAAACTTTTTATAAATTTGTTGTGCTGATGTGCTTTTAATGTGAACATTGTGGAATTTTATAAATTTGGAAGCAGAAGTTAAGCTTGTGTCATATTTATCTTATGCATGTCTTTTTAATCATGGTCTTAACCTAATGTTAATAAAACTAAAGCACTCAATTGGAAACAACAACTAGTATTTTGCATCTTTTCCAGCAAATTTATAGGTTCTTGGCATGGAAAGATTGAAATCTGAGTTGCAAGCACGGGTCTTGGATGTGGGGCTACGTTGCAAGAGCGGGCTGTCTGGCTTCTCCTGTTGAAGACCACAGTCGTGGAGAAGCTGCCAAAAAAGCTGCTTGCCAAGAAATGAGGTTTATTTTGCTACGTTGCAACTATTTTTATTTATTTATTTATTTTAAAAAGAGTTCTGAAAAAGGGGAAGAAATAGGCATGGGGAAAAGGGAGAAGGGGGCTACAAGCCCTCTGATTTTAATTGCTTATATTATAGTATTATTTGCTTTTCAATTGCTAGTGGAAAATAGCTGCACAAATATATATTTGTTATGCTTTAATTTGCATAGGTTATATTACAAATTGTGAGTGCAAAATCTGAGGTATTGTGTAGTTTTGATTTCTTTTTGTCTTGCAGGTATACACCCTTTATTGCTCAAGCTGATGGTGGACTAAGTGTTTGATTTGAGAACCAAAAATAAGCCAGCATTGCTGATATGCTTTGTGAGTACTGGCCTTAGGATTAGTATGCAAAAATAGTATTTTGTCTTGCGATGGGATCCAAAATTTCTTGTTTTTCTTATTGTGGTTAGTGCAAAGATTGTCATTTTTTGAATCTGAAAATGAGTCAGGTGATGGATTGCTTGATAAGAACGTTGGGAATAATGGAAGTTGTGAATTAAAGTCTGTTGCTATATCAACTTTGGTTAAACTTTTGAACTTTGATTGATAAGTTGGTTGAGGATAAGTGTAGTATCTGTTGAACTTTTGTGTGCATTTTGGTCATAAATTCAGTTGGATAATACAAAATCATATGTACTTAAGACCCTCTCTGTCCGAGTTTGATATGCAACCAGTCTTGTATCGTAGAGGGCAAGAGTTTGCTAAACTGAATTCAGTTGCCCTGAGGTATTATAATTATCATAACCTCCATTGAGGTTTCTAAATTTTGACTGATGGAAGGTTTTGCTTAACCCGTAGATCAAATGTGAAGTAGTTCCAAGTCCCCTAATTCATTTAATGATAAAGGTTTATTAAAAGAGGCCTCGGATTTTCCTTGAATCTTCCAAATAATAATGTTGTCCATTTGCAAAGAAGAGAGGGAATATTTGAATAAAGAGAACTCCAACTAGCTGCATGATGTTGCATAGCAGCAAATTGATGGATATCTTCTTTAGGTACATTGATGATAATTATTTATGATTTTCTTATACAACCAATTTAGATATAGACTGCAGTTTTTCAATATGGTGACAGATGACATACTGACAATATGACTATATATGTTCTATTTCTTATTATCTAATGTTATTGAGCATAATTTTCCGGTTCATTTCCATTCGTGATGTACTTTTTGAATAAATTGTTATTTGGACACCTTGAAATGAGCAAGTGAAAAACAGTACTGTGATCTTTCAATTATATGTCAGTGGGTGTCATGGTTCCTAAAACATCTGAAATCTGATAAACTATACTTCCAGCTGTTATGTAATTTTTTGTGAAGTATTGAATATCTTTAACGAAGTTCTGAAATGTCATTTGTTTTCTTGTTTTGGGCTTTAGTGGGGTGTGTGGTCTCTTTAAAGCTTAGGAGTAAGCTGTCCAATCTGTTCTTGTATGTTGCTGCTCAAACAGAGGAGCTTCAGGAAGTGTAAAATTCTGTTTGTATAGTTGTATGTAGATATGTGTGTGGCCATAAGTTTATAGTAATGTAGATATGTTTCATGCATAGTAATGAGATAACTTAAACTTACGAAGTTTTAATTTGTTTTCTAGAGAGTTATGCCTTAATATATGTAGTATGCAACCAGTTTGGCAAAGATGTCCACATAAAGTTTAAAGTGAGTTTAGATAAATTTTAGTGAAGTTACATCCCTCCTTTCCTTGTATAACTTGTATAACTGACTACCTGTTGAACCAACAACATTCTAAGGTCTGTTCGTATGGTAGTTGAGGCTTTGAATTGGTTTAGTAATGTATCTGGTCTGGTGCCTAACACTGCTAAGAGTTTGCATTTTGCTTATGAAATTTAGTGTTTGAACTAAATATAACAGTTATTATTTTGCTTTTGAAATTCTTTTGGCAGGATAAAATGATGGAGAAGAAAACACAAGTTTCTCAAAATTCTGATGGTACTAATGCAAATGGAGATGGAGATGATATCGGGATACTGCTCAAAAGCATATGGGTGTGAGGAAAGGATATCCCCATGGGCTGGGACATAGTCACAAAGTTCCAAGTTGCCAACGTGCATCATTATCTTATGAAGAAATGTGGTGAAAGAGAGCAGAAAAGGCTGAGGAAAATAACATAAACATGGCGGGGGAACTAGCACAAATGCGGGAGCAAATGGAGAAAATGTCCAAAGTGCAGGATATGTTGCTTGCTAACCAGAACGAACCTCCAGCTTGGTTTCTTCAACTCTTCCATCAACCTCCATTAAATTCCCAGCAAAAAGTGAGGCCAATGTATCAATGTCTGTCATCATTCATGTCGCCGACATGGTTCCAGCATTCTCAACAACAACAATCACCACCACGTCCTCCTGAATGACCAATATAAGCACATCTTAATTAGTAAGACAAGTCTTATTTTTTTAGGGTCCTTTAGGTGGTCTTGAATCTTTGTCATCCTTATTTTTTGAAGTCTTATTATTTTGGAGTCCTTTAGGATGACTTGTATGCCATCAAATGCTTTTGATATAATGTTGCTTTTGACATTGAAACTTTATTATTAGGCTTCATTTTTTGTACAAGTGTTAGGATGGACAAAGTTTATATAAATACATAAGTTATTGTATTTTTATGTGTGGTTGAGAATTTATATTTTTAGAAAATTAAAGTGATCAAAGGATTAAATGAAAAAAAAAAAGCACAATTGGCGACGGTATGACTGTGGAAAATACATTCGCAAAGCGTCACCAATACAACATTTTTTAGCAAAAAGAACAAGGTATTAGGGACGGTATGACTGTCATTAAAACCTATTAGGGACAGTACAATCGTCGCTAATACTATACTATCGCCAACCGTCGCTAATAATAGTACTATTGGCGACGGTTCGAATACTAATACTATTGGCGATGGTCTAACCATCACTAATACGACTACTATTTGCGACGGTATGACCGTCGCTAAGAACCTTTTGTCACGCAAGTTTTAGCGACGGTCTTTTATGAGCATTAAAGACAGTTTTTGAACTTTTAGCAACAGTTTGGACTGTCGCTAAAAGTCAGATTTCCTGTAGTGTTATAATAAGAAAACCATACTATTTAATTACTACTTTTAATTTGACTTATATTATTATATAAATATTTCACAAAATAAAATTAAAGAGTTATAACTTATAACTATTATAAGTAATACATACCTAACAATAATATATATATATATATATATATTTTATGAACATATAAAAAAATTATATTTCTATATTATTGTCAATCAACAATTTTATTGAAATTTGACAATATAATTATATTTATCATTAAATATGATTTACTAGTAATTACTAGTTTTACTGAAATATCTAGAAAAAGCTTTAGAACATTATAGTATAAATAAAAAAATAAAAAATATAACAAGAGTAAACAAAATAATAAAAAATTACATTTCTTGGAGAAGTTTTTTTACAGTTCTTTGACATTTTAAGTAGTATATAGTTTAGTAGGATTTAGTAATAATTAATGTTTTTCGTGATAAGATGAATTTTTTTTTCGTATTGATTGGTGTTAAAATAGCTTAATTGAATATAATAATATTTAAATCATGTAGTGGAAAGTTCGAAAGAACTTTGTAATATTTTAGTGTGTATGTTAAGTAAATAAATAATAATAACTATTTTAATCAATAAAAATAAAAAATTGTAGAAAATAATGAAAATTGCTTATACATAAATAACAAGAGTAAATAAAAAAAATATTATATAAAAAATTAAATATTGCTTTGAGTTTTATAAGTAGCATATAGTTTAGTGAGATTTAGTAATATTTAATATATTTTGTGGGAAGATCAAAATATTGTTCTACCATTTGGTGTATAAGTAAATGAATGATTATAATTATTTAAATAAATTAATATTAAAAAATGTATAGAAAAATATAAAATTGCTTGTACTTTTATAGAAGTATAGATATAGATATAGATAAAAAATAATAAAGGTGGGTGAAGGGTATGATTTACGCATGGGGTAAGCTTGATATTTGAAATGAAAATTTATATAATCAAGGCCATTAATGCATTTCATGCTTTCAGAGGGTGTCATTGCAATACTTTACAAACCTCAGGGGGTGTCTTTGTTAAAAAGTGGGTTGATTGACCATTAGGTGGAATTGACTCAAACCTCAGGGGGTGTCACTGCAAATTAGCTTTTTTCATTTTATAAGATTACCCTCACGTCAAATAAATAAGTATATTATTAGATTTATGATTTTAAGAAATACATTAAATCTTACAAAAACCAAAACAATGTTAAATTGCATTTTTTTTTTATGAAGAATGAGTATTATATAATAATTGTTATTCATCTCTATTAATGTAGATTTAAATTTTCTAATTAAAAACGAAAACCTGATTATGCTCTAACTACATATATGTTAGGAGTGTATGTTGTCTTATTTTTTTGGCGAATTTTAGTTTTACCTCTTCTCAACTTTACAATTTTATTTTTATTTATTTCATGGGGAAGATGAGTGTTTGTAACAAAACAAATAAGGTTATAACTATGAAACCCATAAGATTATAATTGTGAAACCTATCACCTCCGATTAACTAATCTTTACATAACACAATCTGGATTGAATGTAAGTCTTTAAATTTTAACAGGAGTCTTCAAATACAAAACACAAAATAACTTTTCATTGGGCAAAATTTGTTGTAGAGGGTTATAGATGTGCTTAGGCACTCATGTTGATGGCAAATAGGGATTATAATTCAATGAAGAAGAACCTAAAGTAAAAACAAATGTAGCAACACTCAAAGTCATCACCAATTTCATCACTCTTCCACATAATAGGGAGTTCATAATTATCTATGCGGTAATAAAATTTAAAGAAAAGGTGGAAGCTCTTATATATTGTAGGGTTAAATTTGTGATCACAAAATATATGCGTAAATGTCACCTGACTTTAAGAACGTGAATTTCAAAAGCATGTTTTCGTTGCTTTGCTTGAACGAGCTTTTGAAGAGTGAGGAAGTCCGTTTCAATTATTTACCAAACACACGCATGTTTTGTACAAGTCCCTTTCAGCATGAAAGCCCGTTTTTGGAGCATTGGGAAACCCTCCCAAACATGCACTAAACATTTTCTCATCAAAAGCATAATTGCCTCTTAAATTATCATAATATTAAGCTAAATTTAAGACAATGTGAACACTCCATTATTTTAAGAAAGAGCTTGAAATAATCAATTTTTTACATTTAAAAGGGCTAGTTCGCTAAGTAGCGCATGAGACATTTTGAATGGTTAAATGTATGCAGTCTCATTTTGAGTATCATGAAATTACATTTATCATTTTTCACACACACATTCTTTTGTCTCTAAAGAGACTCGAACCCTTCACCTTCCCCATTGGGAAGGAGAGGACATACCATTGGGTCAAGTGATCCTTCGATAAATATTTCTCTACCAAAAAAAAATGCTCATCTTTTTCAATTATTTATTTTTAACTTTTTTTAGTGAACACATGTCAATTCATAGGTGGATCCACATTATTCTTGATTATATCATAAAAGATGTTTAGCATTTCTCTATTAAATATGTGGCCTTTTATGTCACACTTTAATAAATTACCCTTGAAGTCAGCTATAAGTTTATCTTTACACATAGAGTTAAGAACAATACTTGAGTCCTGTCAGTTAGAATATTTTACTATAGTTAATTTGTAATTAGTTATACATTGTAAATTTGTATTATTTACTCTCTCTCTCTCTATTATTATAAATAGACATCACATGTGATCTGAAGGATTACGGATTCACAACTTCTATATGCTATCAGAGCTTTAGGTTCATTCTTGGGTTTTTTTTTTTTTTTTTCTCTCTCTCTCTACAGTTTTCATGGCTTCCTCATCTACCACTACTCCTCCACATGATTCCCCTTCTTCCACTCAAACTCCAACTCTAACTCTTTCTCAATCTCCATTTCCTTCCTTTCTTGTTGTTAACATAAAAAATTATGTTCCTATTGAACTTACTTATTCAAACTATTTAGTTTGGAAGTCTCTTTTCCTTCATGTTTTGAAAAGCTTCAAACTAGATGGCCATATTAGGAATAACACCACTAGAAGAATCCATCAATGATGGAGAAGGAGGTGTTGACTCGCCAGTAATTAATCCGGAATATTCTGTTTGTGTGCAAAAAGACACAACAGTTGTGTCATGGTTGAATGCCACTCTCTCTTTCGATATTCTTGAAAACATTATCATTGTTGATTCGTCTACAACTCATGATGTTTGGTCCACCATCGAGAAGCTTTTCATGGATCAGGTTGCCTCTTGTCATTTACAACTCAAACTTCACCTACAGACCTTGAAAAAAGGTTCATTATCCATGGTTTCTTTTCTTCAACAACTCAAGAACACTAGTGATTCCTTACGTGCTATTGGACATCCAGTTCACGATTTTGATTTGGTATTATATGCCTTATCTAGTTTGTCACCTGATTATGAAAGTTTTGTTACCTCAGTCACAACTCCGCCACCGTTTCCAACCTTTGATGAACTTCGTCCTCTTTTACTTAATCATGAAATTCGGCTTCAACAACTTCATCCTAGTGTTTTAAAAAATTCTACAGCTCTTTATTTAACACAAAATTCACTACAAGAAAAATGGATTTTTACGACTTTGTATTTATGAGAATTTGGCAGTTTAGCTCGTAAAAGGTACATTTTACGAGGTTGATATAAAACTCCCCGTAAGAAGTTCATAAAATCTCGTTAATCTTTTTATTATTAATGAGGTAGTTTTTGACTATAACAGTAGGTAAAATATTTCGTAAATAATTGATTAAATATTTTATTTAGTCTTTATTGGTGATGAAGCACTCATAATAGCGCGTGCCTTTCGGTCCTTGTGGTTAAATGCCCCACGGTGGTTTGTGGTGGCCTGGGTTCGACTCTCCGTGCACCTTAATCTAACATTGGTAAATAGATTATTAACGAGGTACATGCATCTCGCAAAAATGATTTTCATAATTTGCATTAGTGTCTCGTGAATATTTAAATGTATTAACGAGAAGTCATGCACCCTATAAATAAATTATTGACGAGAAACATATATGTTGAAAAAAGCTTTATCCGATGGACATTTAATTTTTTATGAACTACGTTGTTGACTGTAAAAGACTAAATTTATTTACGAGGCCTCCATAAATGTGAGTGCGATGTTACTCGTAAAAATATTTTTACAACATGTTTGACCCCTCGTAAATCGTCTTTTTCTTGTAGTGATCAACCTTGAAATCATGGTGGTCGCAATTCAACTTTTCGTGGTCATGGCCATGGTAATGGTAGCAATGGCAATTCTTATTTCCGTCAATTTTTTATGGGATTTAGACGTGGTGCTTCTACAAGGTTTGCTCCTTCTAATACTTCTACTTCTTACACCTTTTCAAAATCTGGTGTTCAATGCCAAATTCACTCCAAATTGAATCACTTTTCTGCTCAATGTCGATAGAGTTTCAATAATTCCTTTACCATTTATGATGCTCCAAAATCTTTAGCTGCAATGAACATTTTTGACAAACATGATCAAGCCTGGTATCCGGATAATGGTGCTTCTACTCACATGGCTGCTTCAGAAGGTAATATATTATTACACTGTCCTTATTCCGGTACCGATCAAGTTCTCGTTAGGGATGGTGCGTTGTTACCTATATCTCATACTGGTTCTACCAAATTGGTCACTTCTTCTTCTTACTTTAACATGAACAATGTACTAGTGGTTTCTTCTATCTCCAAAAATCTTCTTTCTGTCCATCAAATTTGCAAAGATAATTATTGTGCTTTTGAATTTGATAAATTTGATTTTTGTGTGAAGGATTTAAAAACTCAGAAGACCCGTCTTCAGTGCAATAAATATGGACCTCTTTATCCCATTTCTCCTTCTGAAGCTAGCATTGGTTGCTCTCATCATGCTTATCCAGCAACTCGTTCCTCTCCCGGGCTCTGGCATTGTCGTCTAGGACATCCCAGCTTGCCTATTTTATCTAATTTGTGTCGCAATAAATTTGTTGATGTAGGAAATAATAAAATTAATTCATTTCCATGTAATGCTTGTCATTTTGGCAAACACACTCGGTTGAGTTTTAAGGAGCGTAATAGTTCATCTCAATTTTATTTTTAATTAATTCATTCCGATGTATGGCAAGTCCAACCAAATCTGTTTCTAGGTATTCTTATTTTTTTTTATTATTAGTGGATGGTTTCACTCGTTATTCTTGGGTTTTTCCTATAAGGCATTGCCACACCCCGTTATTTCTGAGAGTCCCGTCCGAAAAATCAGCAAATCCCAAGGTGTGACGTCAGTGAAAGTGACCACTAGAATCAAGAATAACAAGGAAATACATGGAATACGAATGAGAATAAAGTATTCCATGCATGCCTGAGTGATAGAAACTCAATAGTGGATTCTAACGAAAATTCGGCAGAGTTTCGTTTGTAAATAGAATATCTGGATACACCACCACAACAAAACAAAATATTCTGCCCATAACAAATTCAATAATGACAATGGCACGAAGCCCAACATTACAAAAAACTACTAGGACCGAGGTAGTGTAAAGAAAACCACCGTTACCTCTACACAACCCCTCTAAAACCTATAGAGCCATAATGCTCGAATACAAATACAAAGAAAACCACATGGTAGTGCCGAAGAGACACAATCATTCGACTCACAACCAACAATCATGGTTAGAAATTCTCAGTCCAATTACTAACCCAGAACATCCAATAATTCCCAAGCTCTCCAATCATTCAATAATTCCCAAGCTCTTCAGTCATTCAATAATTCCCAAGATCTTCAGTCATTTAATAATAATCAGGTTGTGCAACCATATAACTACCAAACCCAGCCTCAAATAAGCCAAACTCCTCCACCCGATTTCTAGAATAGTAGGTTAGAGCAGGTCATACTGGACATTCATAACAAGCTAGGCATTCATACCCAATCATTGGCACAACTATACATGCAGATGGGCCAAATGGCTAATGAGAGGAATGTAAGAGAACCAGGAAGATTGTCTAGTCAGCCTGTCATTAACCCAAGGCCATAACAAAGACTAGGGCTCGGATAATTTGTCAATGAACCTAATGAAACGGTTCAAGCAATCACGACGCTGAGAAGTGGAAAGGAAGTGGAGAGTAGAGTTGAGGAGGAACATGAAGAGAAGTTGTAGAAAATAAAAGAAGCCGAACAAGCACAAAGGAAGGAAGCTGAAGAAGAGCAAAAAAAGGAGTCTGAAAGAGTCAAGAGGATCAACCATCAGTGGAAGACAATGTCGATCAGACATTACTTGAAGAGCTAGACAAGGCAAGTTATGAGGACGCAATGCCATTTCCTCAGCGTCTTAGAGAGCCAGCCAAGTACGGGAAGCTGAAATAATCTGATATGTTGGAAAGATTCAAACAAATCAAGATTAATTTACCTCTCTTAGGTGTAATTGCCCAAATACTTCCTTACGCTAAGTTTTTCCAGGATCTTTGCACCCAAAAGAGAAAGAATAGAGCGAAGAATCCAACAAAATACTCTTAACTAAGCAAGTGAGTTCAATACTTTTAAGCAATACTCCACCGAAGAGGAAAGATCCCAGTGCTCCCACTATTCCATGTGTCATAGGTGACCAGGAAATTGGTAGAGCTTTTTCTGATCTAGGTGCGAGTATTAACTTACTTCCTTATTCAGTCTACCAATAGCTAGGGTTGAGTGAGTGATAGGTGCTCAATATTAGTAATTTTTTGCCCATATCTTGCGTTTGTTATGTCTTTACATTCCATTACTTGGTATTTTTATCTTGTTTGTGTGTGTAAGCATGTTTTAGGAGTTTAATGAAAAAATATAGCTAACCTCGGTGAATTAACTAAGTTCGTGTTCGTTTCTATCTCGAGAAAACAATCAAGAGGTGCGCCAGAGCAAAAAAGAGCTACCGGAGGGCAAAATGGTCATTTCCTGACATCATTATCTCACCATAAGGGCAAAAATGTCATTCTCAAACATTAATACTTCACCGAAAAACATCAGGAGTCAAAAGCAACCAGTCTAGCTCAAATATGAAAAAAACGGATTTTACAGCAAAAATGCATCATACCCTACGTCACTAGAGGCAAAAATAGGCAAAATTGGACCATACATACGCTTTGGTTTCGTACCTACGCTCCTAACCTACGCTTGGGCGTAGGTCCAGTATTTTCAGCACCAAAATTTCAGCCAAATTCGGGCACTCATATCTCGGGTAACAAAGGTCCAAATGAGGTGATTCTTGAGCCTAAAATCAAGATCTTGAAGTCCTCTTTCCAATGATATATTTAATACCTCTATCCAATGTATGTAGCTCTATATATGATCAAAAGAGTGAGAGGTGTCCTGTAGAAAAAGCTGGAAATTTCAATTTCGGGTTGAAATCTTATTTTGACCCGAATTGATTTGTTTTCACCCGAATGACTTTATTT
Source organism: Cornus suecica (assembly GCA_963922005.1). Lineage (NCBI taxonomy): Eukaryota > Viridiplantae > Streptophyta > Magnoliopsida > Cornales > Cornaceae > Cornus > Cornus suecica. The sequence continues at coordinate 78,458,803 of OY998239.1, forward strand.
CGACCCCAACACCTCTATACATGATATATACACATATTATACATCATATATTAGGGTTTCGCTTGGCTGGGTGTGAAATTACCAAAAAGGGTAATCCTATTCTCCAAGTTAGGGTTCCCCTCAACTTTGCCTATAAATACCAAGTTTTGCTACAGATTTTAGAGAGCTTCTTGGCACGTATAATTTTCAGAACCGCCTCTGGAGATTCATCTTATTCAAAAGGAAGGAGCCATTCAAGACCTAGAGATCCAGAGAAGAAGGCCATGGAGGGCGATTCTACATCAACGATGCAGTCTCCTTCTACCATGATCAACTAATTCGGTATCTAGGGTTTTCTTAGCAAAACCCTAGCCAAGTAATGTAGTTCTAATTTTGTTTTCAATTGTAGAGAGAGAAAATAGTGACTATACTGTGATGATTATGTTAGATGAGAGACCATTTTTACTCGTGGTACAAGTTTATATATTTGGATTGATTCTTGTCTTAGACTTTTCTAATATATTTATCTTACACAATCACAATTATTCACTATGGGCTGGAACTCGGATGCTTAATCTATGATTTTTTACACAATGGTGGTCATAAAACTCAAAACCCTAGGTTGACACAGGCCATGCCCTGATAAACTAATATAGACATGCTTTAGTTTATTTTCATGCTTTAATTTACTACTCTAATTTACTTTTCTATTAGTAGTTGGCATGCACTAATCAGTTTAGTCTTGAGATGAGTTGTCGCGATCCGGTTGAGAGTAATCCTTTTTAGGGTCAAACTGCTGGCGCGGTGCGACCTAATTCACAGTTAATGAATCACCCTCATGCAATTGAAATAGAATTTGGACTATGTTATGCGGTTAGTGGCGGAGTGAGGAAACCCTAGTTTTTTTTCTCTCTTGAATCACAAACCAATTTACTTTGCTTTTCAGATTAATTTAGTTAATATTAGATAATTCGGTCTTTGACCACCAAAACAAACAATTTTCGAAAAAATATAATTCAGTGTTTTTAGACTATTGAAGTGAACAATCCTCGTCTATGTAGGATCGATATTCCCCTACTCAAGCAAAACTGTCTACAATTGATCTGTGCGCTTGCAGTAGGGTAAAACTAAAAGTGTCATTAAGGTGTCATGTTTAACCACATATTTTGCACACGCCTGAAGCCCACCAACTTTTTAGCGCCGTTGCTGGGGACTTGGCATTGTTCAATAGCTTTAGTAGTTTATTTGAATTGCGTTATTGTATTGTATCTAAAGTTGAAATTTGTGTGTTTTTGTGAGGTACTCTGAGAAGCATAAGGGGATTTGGCGGAGAAGTGAAAGTTGCGTCGTTGGACCTCTCGTGAGTTTTAGTTTATCTTAATTTTGCACATAATTTTTAGCTTTATTTTTGTTAATAGTTAGAAGAGTTTAGAAGTAGTTAGTTTTATTGTCTAAAAAAAAAATAAAAATAAAAAATCTGCAGTTTTATGTTAGAAAGTCCGACTTTTGCGACTGAGGTAAGATTTTTGAGTGGAAAAGGGTCACTGAACATAACTCACTATGAATAGTGAGCCCTGTGGATTTAAGCCGAAAAATGTCACGCCCTAAATTCCTAGGACTCCGAAACCCGAGCTTAAGAGCAAAGGGAGTGAATGCGGAAGTAAAAAGAAACAAGAACAAATGACCTTCTGTCATTAAACACCCAAAGAAAAGGGTAAAAATGCTCTAATACCATGCTGACACGTCCCTAAATTCCTAAGACTCCCGAACTGGGACATCCAAGGGATCCAGGATGTGATCCTTATAATGAGCAACCAACTAAGATATCATTAACCATGAAAACGTATGGAGTAATGATAAAATGGTGTATTTCATACCCAAATGAATGATAGAACAAAATAGCGGAATCTAATGAAAATTCGGCAGAGTTCCGTTTGTAAATGGAACATCTGGACACCCAACCACAACAGATTAACCTGCCAATAATAGTTCGATAATAACAATGGCTTCCAAGCCCCACATTCATCAATCCTACTAGGGCCGAGGTAATGGAAATGAACCACCAACCCCTACACAACCCTCTATAATCAACGGAGACACAATTGCTCGAATAAGAATACATAAATGCACATTGCAGTGCCAAAGAGATACAAAGACATCCTAAAATAATAAATACGGGAAACAAAAGATACATCAATAGGGATATGCCAACAGACTGGCTCCCAAGAGAAATATAAGACAATCCCATACAAAATGGTTAAAGAAGCTAACAGTAATTAACTAACGTCCCCAAACCAGTCACGCTGCAACCGTGACTGCATCACCCTGCGCAACTCCAAAACCTGTAACAAGGAAAAATAAAAGGAAACTGCCGTTGCACCGCATGCTGTCTATAGCCGCAACAATTCCTGTAACCTGACGTGGAATACCAGGGGGAAATGAAATTCCCCTGTGAGGAAATTAGCTCAGTGGGACAGGATATCCTAACTACCACATCCTCTAATAGTTTAGGTAATGGTAAACCACCCAGTGAGATTCATAGCTCACAACATAACCCAGCCACGAAAACCCAAGGTATGTGCTCACATGCTACCGTAAACGAGTATATATATCAGGGCTATATATATATATATATATATATATATATATATATATATATATATATATATATATATACAACATGAGCCTATAAGATACGACTAAGACTCGTACTCCAAGTACCAACACCGGTAGTCTATACTATTCTCACCAATGTACACTAGGTACACAACACTCATGTCAAATCTAACCAATCATCAAGCGCTCACAACGCTAACCAGAAAAATGTGTAACAACTCAAATCACCTAGGTGGTGACATCAACAACCAAGAAGAAGTGAAAGGCAACACTATATGTGTGCACTAAACAATACCAAGCCTCATACCCGAGACTTAGAAATGATCTGAAACAAGGTGAAACAAGAAACCACCTTTCAAAACACTACAGGTCGAGGTTCTTAAGAAAGAAGTCTTGTAACCTCAGAATCTCAAGAATTTCTATAGAATAGGTTTTCTTTAAAAATCCACACAATGAGAATATCCGTCTTGCCCCCGGTCTCCGTCGTTCGCCTGTCCTGGCTACGGGGGTAGGCGAAAATGAGTTTTTCCTTTTAAATACAATGAGTTTGTTTTCAAAACTTTGAAAAAAACTCCGTTTATGACAGACAGCCAGATAAAAGCGACTACAACTCTAAGGATCCCTATAATGTACAAGAGGACAATGAAGGAAGAACAATACGTTGGACTCACGGAACATAACCATCCGTTTCCAACTCCACAAAATCAAATGATAGCACGAGGAAGAGGTTCGACACTACGCTGTAACCGACAACTCAAGGAGTGACATATAAGTCAACAATCACATACCTCTTCCAATTCATTATAACCTCAATTTCACATTCGATACTAACTCTCTAGATTACTAACAGAATCAAGAGACCATTGTCACTCAACTAGACAGGTTCAATCCCAACCTTGTCTAACCGCACTCAAAACCTCAGAATTGACACCACAGTCCATCACTAACCTTAACTATCCACAGAGGTCACTACATAATATACTTAACATCCCCCCAAGGGCACAAAGGTATATAATCGCAAGTATAAAAATATACATTTCATTATACTTCAATAATTACTGCATGTAATTATATTCTTTCACATTATTCACTTTCAGTTGAGCATTTTATTAAAATATGAATTTATTTCGCAATATTCATAATTAACATGCTCCAAAATCCACAGGTAATAATAGCACATAATAAACCTGTTCCAACAATCCACATGTAATAAACTCACATATACATCTCAAGTGAAATCACATAAATGCTACGCAAGTGCAATGTGACTCACACACCTCATGGTACATCTTCTCAACCCATGAAACTCAATGCACAACCTAGTTGCGACTTCATATGCACAACCCAGTTGTGACTTCATATGCACAACACCATTGCGACTTCATATGCACAACACCGTTGCGACTTCATATTGTTCATAAATATGTAATGCATCATATTTATGAACAATATTCTCTAACATGCTTTTAATGCAATTAAAGCAATTATTCCACGTATCATAAAAGGAACCTAGCATAACGTCTAAGTTTTCACGTCCCTCACGTTCACATATCCCCTAACACAGTCAAAATGGCCTAATATAACGTTCTAAGTTCACGTCTAACTTTCGCAAATTTTAGTAACCCATTTTAATTCTCAAGGGTTTACTAAGCCACGTATTCTTATTCAATTCAAATAGGAATTTATATAATTTCATAGGGAAATAATTTAATTAATTTTTCAAATTAATTCCTAAGTCCTGCCTCGATTCTAACTCAATTATAGATATTAAATTCATAATTTAATATATCTAAATGAAATTAAATAAGGGTTTGCACACCCCAAACTACGTCAATGATACGGAGTGAGAATGAAATTTCCCACCTGAAGGTACGCTTACAGAACAACCCGAAACGGCCTACCGTGAACAATATCGGCGCCCGAATAGGGAGTCCTCCGACCAAAGTCACCCAAAAAATATTTTGAATATACCGAAACGTCCGCCTCGACAACCTATACGATATATATGAAGCCCATTAGCAGTAGGTTAATCAATTTGGGTAAATCTAAAATAACCCAAACAAAAATTATAACCTATAAACGCAATTTCCCGACAAACCATTCAATGGAAAAATACGAAATTTTTACACGTCGTACCTGACATCGAGGCGAAGCTACGCTCCGAAAATCAGCCCAAACCGTGGTCGGAAATTTCCGGAATAAATGGTCGAAGTTCGGCCGACCCTCCCTCTATCGCACGAACTATGCAACCCAGCTGCGAGCCACCACCAGCGCCGCCCCTGCGTCTCTTCTGCTGTGTCTCACCACCAACAACACTCCCTCCATCGCCGCTGTACCCTGACGGCTCCAAAGCCTGGGTCGCAAAACAGCCAAGCACGTTTCTCTCTCTCCACGGCCTGCTCTCCCTCTCGCCGACGACCAAGGATAATGGAGTATGGCGTGGCTTGTTGCGTGAAGAGAAGGGAGATGCAGATCTGTAGTCGTGTGAGGAGAAGAGGGTAGTGCGGGAGTGGTTCAGCAGACAGTTCATGTACATATACATATTTACCTATATTTATATATATATATATATATATATATATATATCAATATTAACTTTTTAATTCAATTAGGAATTTTGTACAACTTAAATCTAATGGTTCCATGTGACCACCCATGTGACCAAAATAGTTAAAATAAAATGTGACACCTTTTACACATATTTCTATATTACAAAAGTGTCCCTCTTTTTATCCACAATTACTAAATGACCCCAAAACAATATATATATAATTACAATTAAATATATATATATATACAATAAATCCCAATAAATACTGGGAATGCCCAAACGTAATATCGCAAATCCGAAATAATAACGGGACGCCCAATAACAATCCCAATTAAATATACCAGGATAGGAACCCAAACGTCGGAACACCTAACAAGCCCGATAAAATAAAATGCGTTGTCATCCAGTCGAAACACTAATGCTAAACGTCAAAACCAAACCACGTAGTCGACAACAAGAATTCTCGAACTCGTCAAAGAGAAATTGTAAAGTCATCCAGTCGACTTTAAAAGTAAACGCGAAAAATTTATACGCGAAATACCAAGGATAAACATGAATGTCATAAACAAGTGATGTCATAACCAAAAATAAATCGGAAATAATTTCAGGAAAAAGGAAAATAACACGGGGTGTTACAAAAAATGTCGTTTAGGACCTCAAAACTGCGATTTTGTGATTATCAGATTTTTTTTTTTTATGGATTTCGAGAAGATGGATGACCAAAGAGTGAATCAACAGAAGGCACCAGCCACATCGTTGAAAGGATATTACACACCGGATGCATATGATTCCTATGCTGATTTCCCAGAAGAAGAATGCGCGAAACATTTCGAGATCAAGTCAAGCATGATCAATATGCTTCCAAAATTTTCTGGCTTTAGGATAGAGGACCCATACCAGCACATAAATGATTTCTTAGAAGTTGCGTCAACTGTTAGGTATGATAATATGTCTAAGAATGATTTGCGAGTGCGTATATTTCCTTGGTCATTGTGAGACAAAGCTAAAAGATGGTATATCAAATTGACCAGAACGACTAAAAGTGATTGGGAAATCCTTAAATCTGAATTCATAGAGAAACATTATCCCATAGGAAAGACCTTAGAGGCACAAGATGCAATCAAAAGTTTTAGAGAATTGCCTGGTGAGCAGTTTCATTATGCTTGGGAGAGTTATAGTCAAATCTTGTATAAGTGTCCCCACCATAGGCTCACTGAACATGATGTGGTTAAGAATTTTTACATGGGACATGGAGAGGCACATAAGACTTTGATAGATGCGTCAATACAAGGTCAATTTACCCTGAAGCCAACAAAAGAACTTTTAGACTTGTTTCACAATATCAGTGAGAATGGAATACAATATGAATTTGATTTGAGGTCTAGAGATGGTCAGGATAAGCGATCTGAAATTTTTTTTGAGGTTAATCATGATGATGTAAGAGACTCAATGACATTGATGGGAGAGAAATTAGAGAGATTTGAAAAGCTTCTTACCCAAAGCAATCATTCACCTAGGAGAGAAGTGTTAGAGGCAGAAGTGGATTATTCCCATAATGAGTGTCAAGGTGGTGAATTTGTTGCTACCAATGCTAATGTAACATGGAACTACTGAAATAATGCTCCTTTCACCAATTCATATACATCAAATGTCCGAAATCATCCCCCTCTTTCATCCCAATCTTTGAATGTGGAACCAAGGTTCCCTTAGGAACAATAATCATATCCACAACCAAGGTTCCAACAGAGTCAACAATCAATCGAATCTCAACCAAGAATAATGACTCGAAATTCTCAATCAAATTACCAACCCAGAGAGTCATCCAATAATTCTCAGGCTCTCCAGCCATTCAATAATAATCAAGTTGTCCAGCCATATCACTACAAGACCCATGCATAAGGAAACCAAAACCAAGGATTCAATCTAAATTAAGCTTACCCTCCATATCCTCAAAACCATTTCCAACATCAACATCCCACTCAAAATTCACTATCAGGACCACCTGACTTTGAAGAGATGATCAGTACCTTGAGGAAGCTTAAAAATCAATCTAATAATTCTCGGGCGACCATCGAAACACTGAACTCTCATTCCCAATCCCTTGTTCAAATGGAAGCCTAAATGGTACAATTTAAGGAAACCAAAACCAAGGATTCAATCTAAATTAAGCTTACCCTCCATATCCTCAAAACCATTTCCAACATCAACATCCAACTCAAAATTCACTATCAGGACCACCTGACTTTGAAGAGATGATCAGTACCCTGAGGAAGCTTAAAAATCAATCTAATAATTCTCGGGCGACCATCGAAACACTGAACTCTCATTCCCAATACCTTGTTCAAATGGAAGCCTAAATGGTACAATTAATGGATGTTATGGATAGGATAGTGAGAATATTGCCTAGTCAACTGGTGGTGAACCCAAAACTGTAACAAGTTCTTGAAGATGTCATTGTTCAAGTGGGCATGTTTTATTTTCCGGTTGATTTTGTAGTCCTGGATACAGAACCTGTCCCTGACTCAAAGAAACACATTTCGGTGATATTAGGAAGACCATTCTTGGCCACGGCGAATGCATGCATTAATTATAGAACTAGAGCCATGGATCTGATGTTTGGAAATATGAAGGTTAGGATGAATTAGTTCGAAGGAAGCCACCAATTTCCTGAATCGGGGGAATGTTTCCAAATTAATTAGTGTGATGAACTAGATGATATCATAGCAGATTTCTTAACTCAAATCCTGGAGAATGATGAGCTAGATTCATTTATGACTAGAGAATGGCCGTATGAGGAAGTGATTGATTGGGAGTCATATTGGAAGCTATAAAATAAAGAGCTGGATGAGATGGAGACTGCTTTATACACTCAACCATGGCAAGAGCAGGTTGAAACACTTCCAATAGTTTCAAATACTCCACCAATTTCATCCTTAACTACTCCTCCTACCTTGGAACTCAAGGACTTGCCTGAAAAGATGAAATATGTTTTCTTCAGACATGATAAGACTCTTCGTGTGATTATCTCTTCAAAGCTGACAGAAAAATAGGAGTCGAGTTTGGTCAAAGTCTTGAGTGAGAACAAAGAGGCAATATGATGGAGTGTTGTTGACTTAAAAGGCATAGACCCCTCGATTTGCATGCATCGCATACATATTGAGGAGGATACAAAGCCATCAAGAGAAATACAACGAATGTTGAATCCAAATATGAAAGAGGCGGTGATGAAAGAAGTGGTGAAATTGCTAGAAGCTGGTATTATCTACCCTATTTCTAATAGCACATGGGTATTTCCAACTCAGGTGGTGCCAAATAAGTCGGGCATCACAGTGGCACCAAACTCAAAATGTGAGCTAATTCCACAACGCATGACCACAGGATGGCGTGTGTGTATTGATTACAGGAAGCTCAACCTGAACATCAGTAATGATCATTTCCCGTTGCCATTCATTGATCAGATCCTGGAAAGGTTAGCCGGACAAAGCTACTACTGCTTTCTGAATGGATATTCTGGCTATAATCAAGTGGCGATTGATCTTGTTGATCAAGAGAAAACCACTTTTACTTGTCCATATGGCACTTTTGCCTATAGACAGATGTCTTTCGGTTTATGTAATGCGCTAGCAACATTCCAAAGGTGTATGATGTCTATTTTCTTTGATATGGTAGAGAAATTTCTTAAAGTGTTCATGGATGACTTCTCAGTTTTTGGGGAAACCTTTGAAGACTGTTTAAAACATTTGGAACTAGTACTTAATAGATGCAAGGAGACAAATCTGATCCTAAGTTGGGAAAAGAGCCATTTTATGGTTCAAGAGGGGATAATACTGGGCCATATTGTATCAAAGCGAGGGATAGAGGTAGATAAATCAAAAGTTGAATTAATTTCAAAATTTCCTCCTCCCATATCTATTAAGCAAATACGCTCTTTTCTGGGCCATGCCTGGTTTTACCAAAGGTTTATTAAAGATTGAAGGAAAATCGCCCGGCCGTTATGCAATTTATTGGCTAAAGATGCGACATTCATCTTTGATAAAGAGTGTCTTCATGCCTTTGAGGAGTTGCGTACTCAACTCTCAACAACCCCAATTATTCGTCCACCAGATTGGTCTCTACCATTTGAGCTCATGTGTGACGCTTCTGACTATGCCATAGAAGCTGTGTTGGTTCAGAGAAATGATAAGTTGTCGTATGCGATTTACTATGCCAGTAGGACTCTGAATGAAGCTCAGATGAACTATACAACTATCGAGAAGGAGTTGATGGCAGTTATCTTCGCCTTGGATAAATTCCGATCATATCTATTGGGTGCTAAGGTTGTTGCTTACTTGGATCATACCATGTTGAGGCATTTGATAACCAACTAGGACTCTAAACCTAACCTGATCTAGTGGATTTTGCTGTTGTAAGAATTCCACCTGGAAATCAAAGACAGGAAGGGTTCAGAGAATGTTGTTGCAGAAAATTTGTTGAGGATTATAGTCGAGTCCACAAAGGAAACTACTCCTCTTAAGGATTCATTCCCGGATGAATATTTGTTCAATGTGGCTGTTGTGGAACAAACACCGTGGTATACTGACATCATCGATTATAAATCCATAGGTCAAATTCCAAAAGGATGGTCCAAGTATGAGAGGGACTGATTCTTCAACCAAGTCAAATTCTATATCTGGGATAATTTGATACTATACAAGTATTGCTCTGATTGGATTATCAGAAAATACATCCCCGAGAGTGAGGTACAGAGCATACTGACATTTTGTCACACGCTGGAGTGTGAAGGGCAATTTGGAGCTCAGAAGACACCTCACAAGTTGCTGCAAAGTGGATTTTACTGGCCTTCCATATTCAAAGATGCTTTTGAATATTGTAAAGCATGCCTGCAATGTCAAAAGTTGGGATCCATATCTTGACGAGACATGATGCCTCTAACCCCAATTTTGATTGTGGAATTGTTCGATGTATGGGGTATTGATTTTATGGGACCATTTCTAAAAGTAGATAAGAAGGAGTACATAATTGTGGGGGTTGATTAAGTGTCAAAGTTGGTAGAAGCTATAGCCACCAAACGTGTTGACCATGATGTGGTGGAATAGTTTGTGAAATTGAACATTTTTTTCAAGATTTTGTATACCACGAGTGTTGATTAGTGATGGTGGAAGCCATTTTGACAATCAGTTTCTTCCTGCGTTATGTAAGAAGTACGGTGTCACTCATAGAATTGGTACACCTTATTACCCCCAATCACAAGGGCAAGTGGAGGTTTCAAACAGGGTGATTAAAAATATCTTGGAAAAGACTATGCGTCTTGACTTAAAGGATTGGCTGAGAAGGCTAAATGATGCACTTTGGGCGTACATGACTGCGTTTAAAATGCCAATTGGTATGACACCGTATAAACTGGTATATGGTAAAACGTTTCATCTTCCTATAGAACTAGAACACCGAGTGTACTGGGTTGTTCGAAGATTGAATTTCGATATAAAGAAAGCCGGTGCACAGAGGAAACTACAACTTTAGGAGCTTGAGGAGTTGAGAAATGATGCATATATAAACTCTCAGATTTATAAGGCTTGAACAAAAGCGTTTCATGATAAGCATAATAAAAAAAAAAGTCTTTAAGCCCGGCCAGAAGGTTTAGCTGTTTAATTCGAGACTCAAGTTGTTTCTTGGTAAGCTCCAATCAAGATGGGATAGGCCATATAAGATTACAAAGGTTTCCCCCCATGGAGGTCAATGATCCTAACACTATAAAGAAGTTTGTCATCAATGGGCAAAGATTGAAGCACTACATAGAAGTTCAACCAGCCGAGTGTGTGGTAGAAACAATTGATCTAACTGATCCACCACCCAAGCTGGATAAACTTGATCCGGAGTATTGATAGGCAGCAACGTCGGACCAACGACATTAAATATTGGTACTAGGTGATTAAGAGTAGCTTTCGATCCTAGTTTGTACTTGTAGACGGTAATTTAGTCCTTCATGTATTTAAGATCGAGTCTATAAAATCGAGGCACGAAACCATCGTCATCTAAGTAGGAATGGTAAATTGAGCTAATAGGATAGATAAGGGTGTATAGGAAGCCTTGAGAGTGCATGGGGTTGAAAATGGCATTTGGAGACGAAGAAAAAGTTTTGGGACATGTGAACCTACGCTTCAAGCGTAGCGACGGGCCTGTTATAAAACAGACCCGTCAGGCCATTCCCCCTATTTTTATTTCAAACTCCTCTCTACCCCTCGTTTCTCCACTAATCATCAGGAGGTTTGTTTTTCCATTTATTCATCTGATTCCTCATCGTTCATTGATGGCGGATCGACATATTTATTGGTGAGTTGTCCGGATTCACGTGAAGAACTTGAAAAGTCTCCGAATATCAATTTTGGGAAAATCATCGTTTCTCTCAATTCGGTGAGTTTTGTTCCATTATTTTTATTTTATATGAGTTATTTAACTATTCTAAACTAAACTAGTATTGACGAACGAGTCTGATCAAAATCGTGTTTTGATCCATTTTCCAATAAGTTAAGTTTTTCAACTTCAAAAGAGGGTTGAATATCAAACTTTTGGGATGAAGGCTTGTTTAAGCGTCATATTGGGTATATTTAGATATAGTTGGAGTTTGATTCGGTGTCCGGAATAGTATCGCTCACCTTTCAAAAATTCTATATTATAGCATGGCTAGAGTGAAGGGTGCGACTAGACCAGTGGTCGAGGCGGCCAGACCAATAGAGCGTGATGTTCGGTAGAGGTCGAGATCATCGTCTCCCGACCGAGCACCTATTCGCCACCGGAGTACACGTGCCTGAAGACCACAGTATGTCCACTTGGCATCCTCATCTTCGTCATCTTTTAAGGCGGAGGTACCTGAGTCCACCACACAGGGTCGTGATCTTCACCTGCTATATGGTAGGCTTACAGTTGCCCATGTGCACCATCACCACCACCTGTGCCTGAACCATAGGCTGAGCGGATGGATAAGGATACCAAGAGTGATAGGGGTGCATAGGAGGATGATGTTGATCAGGGAGATGATGTTGGTCATCTGGATGAGAGGATTCCTAAGCCACTAGTAGAGGGTGACCCGGGTGTTTTGACTACTTTTCTACCAGTCCCTCGGATAACATCGGTTGAGGATTTGCAAGATCAGGCTATCCAAAAGTAGTACTAGTAGGAGCGTACTTATTTGGTGGCCGTGTTTGAGGAGCTACGACCAGTACCTTCCTGGATAATAGGCCGACTGAGGGCCCGCCGCTTACTACCTATTCTTGCCCCGACCACCCCGCATATTTATGAGGACATGATCCGGGAGTTTTAGCTACACATACAACATTTCAGCAGAGGGATGAGGCTATGGACAGTGGTCCGAGGTACTGAGTTTGAGATTACTCCCTAGACTATTGCTAATGCATGGGGTATTCCGGATGAGTGTCCACCCGAGTTAGCTATTGAGCTCACACCTATGTCCGAGATACTCTTGTCTATTATCGATCTTGTTATACTTCAGACTGCAGGGGAGTGGGATGATTGACGGAGGAACTGCATAAAAAAGTCAAACTATCACCCGAGACTCTGGTTTTGGGACGTGATAATCCGTTCACAGATTCTTCCGCACAACCATGTGACTATGTGCTATGCGCCATTTTCGGCCCTCCACTATGCTTTCAAGTTCAGGTGGTGGATTTTAATTCCATAGATTTTGTGGGGGGGCTTGTATGCGTATTACATCCATTTGCATAAGGAGTCAAAAGTTCAATAGTGTTTATTCCAGGTTTGATTCCCATGCTTAGTAATGAAGTTGATGTTTGATACTGGGATCGAGATAGATGCGGGTGGGCCGAATCTATTCAGGAATGCGTCTTCATATTCCAGAGGGATGTGGACAAGTGTCTGGACACGGTTACATAGGGATGATGTTATGGCACAAAGACCGGGGTTTGGTCTATTACCAGGCCATGATGCACAGACCGATGATATCGATCAGGCTGATACAGGTATGGCTCGGGATGCTCATGATGATGATGTCAATGCTGCTATACCCTAGATACCGGTAGTTGAGAAGGAGGTTATTATGCGACAGGCGCCTGCGGGTGGTACCGTCACCTTGTCTCAGGCTCAGTTTGATGCTCTTATGGCACAAATACAGGGGTTAAAGCAGAGGCTGGTGCAGATATTTGATCAGGAGAGATAGGCCCATCGGCGAGATCATAGGCAGTTATGCTATAGGGTTGATGGCATGAGGTAGCATTTGGGTGTACATCTTCCACCTACACCACCGACCTCGGATGATGAGGCTTAGTGGAGTCTTAGTTTAGATTTTTGTTTTATTTTATTTTCTTTGGTTTTTTTTTTACATTAGAGATAAATCGTGGAGCGGATAGACTTTGTGATAGGGTACTTCATGTGACCGCTTTAACGATCGTTCTCTGCATGATTTTGATAGTTTCTTATTTTATAGAATGGAAATTATGATGATCAGTTGTATCACACTTGTTGTGTCCCCAGATTTTTTACGCTTATATTCAGTGTGCTGATGCTTTGAATTCTTTCAAGTTTTTAATCGCATTATGCGGACATTTGTGGGTTAAAATTTGGGGGTGTATGCATTTTATAAATATATGAATTGATCAGAAGGGGGCCATTTAAAAAAAAAACTAAAACATTTCAAGCCAAGCCTACACTTGGAGCTTAGCTACACTTGGAGCGTAGCTACTACGAGCGTGATTTTGAAAAATTGAAAATTTGACCTGTTTAAGAGGTGTTTTGGCATGGTTTGTATATGTATTTGTATTAGGATTTGTTTAAAGTAGTTTTAGGATTTTTTGTAGAATTTTTGTAGAGGCTTTAGAGTAATCCTAATCTGACAAGGAAGTGGGATGGAAATACAAGTTGGAGTTGGATCAGGAGTTGTTTCCACTTTCCTATTCAAACAAGGGTTTCAAATCCTTTCCCTCTTTAAGTCGTTTACATCCATCTATAAATACACCCATAGGGTAGACACAATTCACAATTCACAACTGTTGAGCAATACAATTAGATTTTCTCATTCTATTCTTTCTTCTTCTTCTTTCTATCCTGGGAGTGTGACGATGGATGGTGATAATGAGAATTATTCTGACCCGAAGAAGTTCATAGAGGGGGAAGAACCGTATATAGAGGCCGAAAGTTTAAATAATGGAGCAACAAGCCAGAAGAGAAGAAGAACCACACTGCGATCGTTTCTAGTGTGCAGGGTGCAATTTGAAAAAGTGTTTCATCTAGAGAGGATGAACCGAGTATTAATCACACCCGAAAAGAGAATCCTTAAGGAACGAGGATTGCAAAATTTAGAGCAACCGGCGAAAGAAATGGTGTATTCAGGCTTGGTCTGAAAATTCTATGGAAATATGATGATTTTGGGACTGTCAGGATTTGAGGTTATGTCGGCTAAAGTGACTCACTAGACTGCTCCTATGGTGATTGGAAAAAGAAGTATTGCTGATGCGTGGAATATACCAATTGGTAGTCCGATAAACTTAGAAGGAAGGCTGATGGAGCATCCTCAGGTATGGCTATATACGTATGGTGAAAGAATTGTGTGCTATGTCAGATCCAGGTGATAAGACCTGTGACAATTAGTGGCTGAAATCGGATCTGCTTTATTTGGATTGTGTTGTTTCGGCTCAAATTTAGCCAAATAATCAGACTAGTGTAAGGGATCACACGATGCTTAGAACGTTATATGCCTTAACTTATGGGTATAAACTATGTATCCGACGGTGATCATGGTTGAGATGTCGATTGCTAGAGCAATTGTGAGTAGACAGTGGGCAGGTGCAGATAAATTTGAACATTCTCTTTCATACCCATTTATGTTATCGAAGATCATTGCAGAGCAATTGGGTGGTAGGATGAAGGAACTTAATGAGATGCGGTGGACAATTATGAAGATATACCCAGAATAAGACTTGGATAAATTAAAAGAGACAACAGACTTTCGGATATGGTTAAAGAGCGTCGTGACTAGTGATGAAGAAGAGGAGGATGATTGAGATTAGGGTTTAGTTTTAGTATTAGTATTTTTGGTTTTGTTTTGTTTTGTTTTTAGGGACAGTAGACCCTTAAGGCCATGTCTTTATTTTTATTTTTATTTTATTTTATTTTATTTTATAGGATTGTAGGCCCTTAAGGCCAAATCATGTTTTTTTTTTTATTATTATCATTATTTTAGAAAAACAAAATAGAAATTTTAATTCCTTGAAAAATTTCTTTTTCCCTTGCTATGATTATGGGTATTTGTGCTTTGTTGCATTTATTTACAGGTGATCCAAATCAAGTTTGGGAGAGGGGATTCATGCTTTGCTTTGGAACCCAGAAGTGAACTTCAAGGGTAACTATATTCATTCCCATGTATTCGTTTTGACCATGAGGACATGGTCTGATTTAAGTTTGGGGGTGAGGGTATAGAATTACATGGAATGAAAATTTTCGAAACAAATATTAAATTTTTTTGGACTAGTTCTTTGTTTTCACACATGAATGTTTTACATTACAATTTGATTGAGTTCATGTTTGTGATATATGATTAGTATGTAATGTGATATTCCCACTTATGAGAGTAATGGTTAGATCGAGTTAGTGAAGTGATGTGGTTTTACATGGGTGAGTGAATTAGTGAAATTGAAATCAAGAAGGACGACTTTGACCTATAAGCACAAGCACGCATTCACTATGGAAAAAACAGTTAATCTTTGACTATATAGTTGAAAAAATAATTTTGCCACAATAAAAGGGTTAAAGGGGAGATATTATGGTTGAAATGGAGAAATTTGAAAAAATTATTTTAAGAAAATAAAATACAAAAAGTAGTTCTTTGATCTGAGTAACCGGGCCTTGGTGTCACCAATATCATTGTTCGCATTTAAATGGGAGAAGACTAATGAACATAAATTCCACGGAAGAAGCTCGGGCCTAGTTGGTCGGGATTAAAAATCCTCACTGGAAAATCTGGAGACTTAGAAAAAGAAAAAGGGATAAAAGTGGAAAGATGGAAAGATTTGTTTTTATAAAAAATGGCAAGATTTGATCAATGAAATAGGAGAAGAGAAATTGAAATATCATACTTGAGTGTTCACAAGATCACGGAAGGTTGTCTTGATTGAGAGTATAAAGTAGCGAAATCATTCACTTTACTGGGAACAATGCATGACACGAAGCTCAATATAATTATTGTTCGGTAGTGAGTGGGAGTATTTGCATCAATGTTATTTTTTCCATTATTTCATGACTTAATTGAACTTGTGTGTGAACTTATGACTACATGATTACAAAGAACTGAGATGTTTGTAGGTACCATCACTGGAAACCTTCACCAGACTTCACTTGTCTACTAGGGGTAACCTAAGGGTTTAAAAAGCTTGTTACATGTGCGAAGTGTATTTGTCGACCCTCAGGAAAGCAAGGGATTAGGTTAAATTAGTTAGAATAAATAGAAAAGAAATCATCGCAAGAAATTTTTCATAGTTTATTGCTAAGGGACTAGCAATATGTATGTTTGGGGTGTGATAGGAGTCAAATATTACACATTTTGACCCCGTAACTTACTATTGTTACGTTCTTTCATTCTATTATTTGGTATTTTTATGTTGTTTACGTGTTAAAGCATGTTTCAAAAACTTAATAAAGAAATAGAGCTAACTTCGGTGAATTAACGGAAGAGTGTGTTATTTCTATTCAAAGATAAGAGTCAAAAAGGCAGTCCGAGACAAAAATGGCTCCCGGAAGGCAAAAACGACATTTCCAAAAGCCCTCATCTTCAGCAAAAAGTATCGTGGGTTCAAGGCGGTCGTTTTGGTGCATGCACTAAGAAAAGTGATTTTTCATAAAATACCTACGCTTTCAGTTTCAAAAAGTGGCTGGAAAACACATTTTTACGCTTAGAGGTACGTTTGGACCTATGCTTGAAGCGTAGGCCAGGTACGCTTGAAGCGTATGTGGCAAGTTTTACAGGTTTTTAATGGTTTCTGCCTCTTCTACCTTCGGTTCGACTTGAAGACCTGTCTGTGACTCCTGACCTCTATATACATATATATACCTATATATATATATCAGAAGTTAGGGTTTGCAGGAGGGGAGGAGTGAAAAGACTGAAAATGACCTCTCTATACCATTGCCTATATATACACGATCATAGGGAGTTCATTGGAGGTTGTTCAGTCATGAGTTTTAGAGGTTCACGTTCATTCAGAGAGGTTCATTCATTCAGACTTCCTGCTGTTGAGAGTCGTATTCAAACCTAGAGATCCGGAGATGAAGACCATGGAGATCGTTTCTACATCATCAATACAGTCACCTTCCACCATGGCCAACTAACTCAGTATCTAGTGTTTTCTAGCAAAACCCTACCCAAGTAATGTAGTTCTTTCATTATTTTCAATTGTAACGAGGGGAAACTATTGACTATACTATGATGATTATAGTAGTTAAGAGATCGTAATGATTTGCAATATAAAATTATATATTTGTTCTAAATTCTTGTCTTAGATGGAATGGATATATTATTTTGCACAACTATGATTATTCACTATGGGTTGGAACTCGGATACTTAATTATGGTTTTCTACACAATGGTGGTAATGAAACTTGAAACCCTAGGTTGACACAGGTCGTGCCTTGGAGATTTAATATAGACATGCTTTAGTTTATTTTCATGCAGTATGAGTAAATTAGAGTAATATAATTGGCATGTACTAGTTAGGTCAGTCATGAGACGGGTTGTTGCAATCCGGTTGATGGTACTCCTTTTTGGGATCGTATTTAGCTATTTGCGGTACGACCTGATTTACAATTATGGATCGACCTCTTACAATTGATACAGTGATGAACTATATTATGCGGTTAGTGGTGGAGCGATGAAAACCCTAGTTTTCTCTCTCATCCGAATCATAGCCAATTTAATTTGTTTTCTAGATAATTTTTGTTAAAATAGATAATTTAGTCTTTGACCACACAAACAAACCATATTTAGAAAATATAATTCAGTGTTTTTGAATCGCTAAAGTGAACAATCTTAGTCTCTGTGGGATTGATATCCCTTACTCGTGCCATTTCTATTTTACAATCGATACGTGCGCTTGCGTAGGGTAAAACCTAGCATCATTAAGGTGTCATTTTTAATGACATATTTTTACACACCTGACGACACATCATTGATTGTACATCAACAATGCACTCTCTTCCAACCATGAGGGGCTAAACCGGTATCTAGGGCTTTCTAGCAAAACCCTAGCCAAGTAATGTAGCTTTTAATATTTGTTTTCAATTGTAATGAAGGGGAAGCTGAGACTATACCATGATGATTATTGTAGATGAGTGAACGATTTTATTCTTGACACAAGTTTGTATATTTATTCAGATATTCTTTTCTTAGATTGAATGAGTATACTTTCTTACACAATCATGATTATTCTAAACAAATTGTGATTTTATACAATAATGGTTCTTAACACTTGAGACCCTAGGTTTACAGAGGCCATGCCTCAGCGAGATATCATAGACATGCTTTAGTTTAATTTCATGTTTTAAGAGTAGTTTAAAGTACCATAAATAACATGCACTAGATACACTCTATCCGGAGATGGGTTGTAGCGAACCCGGTCGACGGTATCTTTTTTGGGAATGTATTTGACTATTTGCGGTACATTCTGATTCATGGAAATAGATCGCCCTTATTGCAATTGAGCAAATTGAAAATTATATTATAAGGTTAGTGGTTGAGCGATGAAAACCCTATTTTTCTCTCTTTCTTGAATCACAACTATCATTTAAATTTTGTTCTTAGTTAATTTTAGTTTAAATTCTCAAAATCAAATCAAACACTTGTTCAAACAATAAATCAATATTTTTGAACTGCTGAAGTGAATAACCAAGTCCTTCTGGGTTCGACATTCCCTATTACAAGCCGTTTTATATTGCAATTGACTCGTGCACTTGCGATAGGTAAAACCTAGGCCGTCTTAAGGGTTTGTTCTTAACCAATATTTTTATCTTCTCTAGACAAATATCAAGTTTTTGGCGCCGTTACCGGGGACTTGGCATTATTCATTGCTTTAGTAGTTTAGTGATATTGTGTTATTGTAGTGTATTTAAATTTATAATTTTTGTGTGATTGATAGGTATTCTGAAAAGCATAAAGGGAGATAGTGGAGCAGCATGATGTTACGTCAACGGACCTCTTGTGAGTTTTAGATTATTTTAATTTCGCACTTAGCTTTGGCTTTATTTTCTATTAATATTTAGAGTAATTTAGAAGTTGTTGAATTTATTTTTATAAAAAAAAAGAGAAATTTGCTCGCTTAATGCATGACCAATATATGATCCATTGTTTACCCTAATACTGTGTTAGTACCCTTTGATCCTGA
Source organism: Cornus suecica (assembly GCA_963922005.1). Lineage (NCBI taxonomy): Eukaryota > Viridiplantae > Streptophyta > Magnoliopsida > Cornales > Cornaceae > Cornus > Cornus suecica. Next base: position 78,478,348 of record OY998239.1, read on the forward strand.
GATAGAATGAACTTTTCATCGAAATCATCGAGCTAGGGAATTAAAGCGTCATCAATAGTTGGAGCAAGAAGAGATGGCCAATCAGAATGCTACTATGCGAAAGGCACCAGCCACATCTTTGAAGGGATATTATGCATCGGCCTTGTATGAATCATATGCTAAATTTCCAGAGGAAGATGTAGTCAAACACTTCGAGATTAAATCTAGTGTCATTAATATGCTTCCAAAGTATTTTGGACTTAGGACAGAGGACCCATATTAGCATATTAATGATTTCTTAGAAATGACCTCTACGGTCATAATGGAGAATCTAAGTAAGAATGTTTTGCGTGTGCGTTTATTTCCTCTTTCGTTGAGAGAGAAAGATAAAAGATGGTATATCATTCTAGATAAGGAGATTAAAAGAGACTGGGAAACTTTACAAGCTAAATTTTATAAAAATATTTTCCAGTAGGTAGGACCTATGAAACACAAGAAGCGATTACTCACTTCCGAGAATTTCCTGGTGAGGAATTCCATGAAGCGTGGGATAGATTCAATGAAATTCTATGAAAGTGACCCTATAACAAGTTCGTGGAGTAGGACATCGTGTGGAACTTCTATCTTGGATTGGGATCCGAGCATAAAAATTTAATTGACGCAACCGTAGGAGGAAAGTTCGCGCTGACGCTAGTGAAAGAACTTTTGGATATGTTTGACAGCATTAGCGACAATTCGATTCAATATGAATCTGAGATGCGTGCGCGGAATCAACGTGATAAAAGATCTAACAAAGCATTTCTCATTGATAAAGGAGGAACTACGATGATGTTAGAGAATCGGTGGCAGTGTTAGGGGAGAAGCTCGATAAGTTCATTAATCTTACACAGTCAGCCTCGAGAGAGGTCTTAGGAGTAGGACCAAAATTTCCCCAAAAATAGTGTCAGGGTAGTGAGTTTATTACCGCTGATACTAATGTAACAGAACCAGTTCGAATAATACTCCTTTTTCCAATACATATAATTCGAATTGGTAAAATCATCCACATCTCACATACCGTTCTTAGAATGTGGAGAATCCTCCAACAAGTTTTCCTCCGAGTCAACAATCATTCAATGCTCAACCACAAATCATGACTCAAAATTTTCAGCCTAATTCTCAAGGCAATCGACATTTCAATTACTAATCCTAACCAAATTTCCAACCCTAACCTCAAAAAAGTCAGACTCTACCACCACCACAATCACTGGCTTATAATTTTTCTAACCTGGACAAAACTTTAATAGCCAATCAGAACCAGTTAGGCCCTAATACTCAAGCAATCACAAAGCTGGAGGTGTAGGTGGGTATAGTGTGCAATTTGTTGAACAAGCGAGATGAAGAGAGATTGCCCAGTCAGCCGGTAGTCAACCCAAGGCCTAAACAAGCTTTGGAGCTCAGATCTTTTGCTTAAAATCCGCATGAGATTGTCCAAGCTATCACGACTTTGAGAAGTGGGAAGGAGCTAGAAAACAGGGTTGAGGAGCAACATGAAGAGAGGGTGAGTAAGAGAAAGGCAGTGGAAAAGGCGGCTAAGAAGATTCAAAAAGACCAGCCTCAAATGAAGGAGGACATTGATCAGGCATTATCAGAAGATCCAGATAGGGCGAGTTACGAGGAAGCAACGCCATTTCCTCAATGTCTGAGAGAGCCAACCAAATATGGTAAGCAGAAAGCATCTGACATACTGGAGACTTTTCGGCAAGTTAGAATCAATTTGCCTCTCTTGGACATAATTTGCAGAAATTCCACCCTATGCTAAATTCTTGAAGGACCTCTGTACCCAAAAGCGAAAAAGCAAAATGAAGGTCCCGAAAAACATCTTGCTAACTGAGCAAGTAATTTCATTGCTTTTAAGCAACACACCACCTAAGAGAAAAGATCCCGGTGCTTCTACTATTCCTTGTATCATTGGCGATCAGGAAATTGGTAGAGCCCTTCTTGATCTGGCTGCGAGTGTTAACTTGCTTCCCTATTCAGTTTACCAACAACTAGAGTTGGGGGAGCTCAATCCCACCTCAGTAGTGCTCCAACTTGCTGATCGATCAATCAAGCAAGCAAGATAGATTCTGAAGGACTTCATTGTTCAAGTGGATAAGTTCTACTTTCCAGTCGACTTTATAATTCTTGATACAGAGCCTGTCCACGACTCCGAGAAGCACATCCTGTGATTTTGGGAAGACCGTTCTTGGCCACAGCCAATGCATGTATTAACTTCAAAACAGAGGCTATAGAGCTGTCATTCAAAAATATTAAGGTGAAGATAAGTGTATTTGACGACAATCACCAAACTTCCTGAGTCAGTTGACTGTTTTCGAATTGACGAGGTTGATGAGATTGTCGACGAATTTGTACCTAGAATTTTGGAAAAAGATGAGATAGAGTCTCTTCTCATTGGAGTAATATTAGAGGATGAACTGGAGGATTGGAATGAGTAGGTAAGTGAGAATTATGCAAGCATTACCGCATTGGAGACTGCATTATATGGACAGCCATGGAAAGTACCAATTGAGCCGCTTCCTACAATCTCGAATACACCACCAGTTCCGTCTTTGATAACTCCTCCTACCTTGGAGCTGAAGGAATTTCTTGAGAAGCTTAAATATGTCATTTTGGGACGCGATAAGACTCTTCCATTATCATATCATCAAAGCTAATAGAAGAACATGAATCAAGTCTGGTCAAGGTCTTGAGTGACAATAAAGAGGCAATAAGATGGAGTATTATTGATTTGAAAGGAATAGACCCCTCGATTTGCATGCATCCCATACACTTAGAGGAGGATGTAAAACCATCTAGAGAGATGCAACGGAGATTGAATCTGAATATGAATGAGGTGGTAAAGCTGGTAGATGCGGGTATGATTTCCCTCATATCCGACAGTACATGGGTGAGTCCTACTCAGGTGGTGCCAAAGAAATCAGGCATTACAGTTGTACCTAACTCAAAAGGAGAGCTGATTCCACAGCGCACGACCACTAGGTGGCATGTGTGTATTGATTATAGAAAGCTCAATTCTCATACTAGGAAAGATCATTTTCCATTGCCATTTATTGATCAAATCATGGAGAGGTTGGCCAGACAAAGTAATTACTGTTTTCTGGATGGATTCTCCGGCTATAACCAAGTGGCAATTGATCATGTGGATCAAGAGAAAACCACTTTTACTTGCCCATATGGCACATTTGCATATAGACGAATGCCTTTTGGTTTGTGTAATACGTCAGCTACATTCCATAGGTATATGATGTCTATATTCTCTGATATGGTGGAGAAGTTCTTGGAAGTGTTCATGGATGATTTTTCAGTTTTTTGGCAACCTTTGAAGACTATTTAAAACATATACCACTTATGCTTTAGAGATAGAAAGAGACAAATTTAATTCTAAGTTAGGAAAAGACCATTTCATGGTTCAAAAGGGGATAGTTCTTGGCCACATTATATCGAAAAAAAGGATTGAGGTTGACAAGGCAAAAGTCGAATTGATTTCAAAATTGTCTCCTCCCACGTTTATTAAACACATACGATCTTTTCTGGGCCATGCTGGGTTCTACAGATGATTTATTAAGGATTTTAGTAAAATCGCCCTGCCACTGTGCAACTTATTAGCTAAGGATGCGAACTTTGTCTTTGATGAATAGTGTTTTCATGCTATTGAGGAGCTGTGTACTCAACTCTTAACAATCCTAATCTTTCATCCACTGAACTGGTTTCTGCCATTTGAGCTAATGTGTGATGATTCAGACAATATCGTAGGTGCGGTATTAGGTAAGAGAAATCAGAAGCTGCCATATACGGTATACTATACCAGCAAAACTCTGAATAATGCGCATATCAACTACACAACCACAGAGAAGGAGTTGCTCGCAGTTGTGTTCGCCTTGGACAAATTTCAATCATACTTATTGGGTACCAAGGTAGTAGTTTATTCGGATCATGCGGCTTTAAGGCATTTGATGATGAAGAAATATTCCAAACCCAGGTTGATTAGATGAATTTATTTTTGTTGCAACAATTTGACTTGTAGATTAAAGATAAAAAGGGTTCGGAAAATGTTGTTGCTGACCATTTGTCGAGGATCATTATCGAGACTACAAAGGAAACTACTCCTCTTAAGGATTTATTCCCGGATGAACATCTGTTCAGTGTAGCTTTTGTGGAGCAGACACCGTGGTATGCTGATATTGTAAACTATAAAGCCACGGGTCAGATTCCAAAAGGTTGGTATAAGAATGAAAAAGATCGATTCTTCAGCCAGGTAAAATTTTATATCTGGGATAATCCGTGATTGTACAAGTATTGCTCTGATCAGTTAATCAGAAAGTGTGTTCCTGAAAGTGAGGTGCAAAGTATTTTGAAGTTTTTCCACACGCTAGAATGTGGGGGGCATTTTGGAGCTTAAATGACAGGTTACAAGGTGCTTCAAAGTGGGTTCTATTGGACATCCATATTCAAAGATGCATTTGAATACTGTAAAGCGTGTTTGTGATGCTAAAAGTTGGGATCTATATATCGATGTGATATTTATGCCTCTAACCCCGATTTTAGTTGTCGAGTTCTTTGATGTATGGGGGATAGATTTCATGGGACCATTTCCTAAAGCAGATAAGAAAGAGTACATACTTGTGGTGGTTGATTATGTGTCAAAATGGTAGAGGTTGTAGCTACCAAGCACGCAGATCATGAGACAATGTTGAAATTTGTGCAGTCTAATATCTTTTTGAGATTTGGTATGCCAAGGATTATAATCAGTGATGGAGGAAACACTTTGATAACCGTTTTCTCGGTGGTCTGTGTTAGAAGTACGATGTCAATCATAGGATTGGTACACCATATCACCCCTAGTCACAAGGAGAAGTAGAGGTTTCAAATAGGGACGTAAAGAATATCTTGGAGAAGATAGTGCAAGTTGATCTAAAAGATTGGCCTTAAAGGTTAAATGATGCACTGTGGGCTTATAGGACAGTGTATAAGACGCCGATTGGTATGACATCGTACCGTCTTGTTTATGGTAAGGCATGTCATCTCCCTGTGGAGCTAGAGCATCAAGCATACTGGGCAGTTAGGAGGTTGAACATTGATATAAAGAAGTCTAGTGCTCAGCGGAAACTCCAACTTGCAGAGCTTGAGGAGTTGAGAAATAATGCTTACGAGAACTATCGGAATTACAAGGCTCGGACAAAAGCATTTCATGATAAACACATTTAAAAGAAAGTCTTTGAGCAAGGCCATAAAGTTTGACTATTTAATTCGAGACTAAAGTTGTTTCCTAGTAAGCTTTAGTCAAGATGGGATGAATCGTACACGATTACGAAGGTTTCCCCCATGGAGCAGTAGAGCTTGATGATCCAAATACCGGAAAAAAGTTTATTGTGAATGGTCAGAGATTGAAGCATTACATGCATGTCCATCCAGTTGAGTATGTTATGGAGATGATGGATTTGACTGATCCGATACACGAGCTGGAAGAGTTTGAGCCCGAATACTAAAAAGTGGCAACGTCATGCCAAAGACGTTAAACATTGGTACTAGGTGATTAAGAATAGCTTTTGATCCTAGTTTGTACTTGTAGAATGTAGTTTAGTTCGGTTTTTGTTCTGTTGATTCGTAAGATCGAGTTGAAAAGTATCATCTTCGTTATGATTGAGGTAGTGAGTCATTCTTTGGGGTATATGGGAGGTGTAGAGAGTAAGTACGATGATGAGAGTGTGAAAAATGATAGAGAATCAAAGCCGGAGAAAAAATCCCACTGAGAGACCTACGCGCCTCGCGTAGCTCAACTATGTGCCGCCCGTAGTAGTAGTGAACAGTGTTCGCGACTATAAAGCTCGAACCATGCTTCAAATTTCTCCCACACTCTCATTTCTCCACCAAAAGTTCTAAAATCACTCCCTATCCATTCCTACTCAAATTTCGAATCATACAAGGTGATTTTTGCATCAGATCTATGCGTTGATCATCTGGATTCATGTGAAGAACTCGAAGAGTCTCGGAAACCAATTTTTTGATAAATCATCAAATCCTTCGATTCGGTGAGTTTTTCTTCGATCTTTGTGTTTCTAATTACTTTTGTAATCATTCTAAACTGATATTGACGAACGAATCCAGTTGAAAACATGTTTCGATTCGTTTCTCAAAAGTTAAAAGTTTCGGCTTAAAGAACGGATTTAGATCTTGAATTTTTGCATGTTTTTGATTTGAGGGTTTGTTTAATTGTCATATTGGGTCAATTTGGTAATGATTTTGGGTTCGATTTGGTAACCGGAACGATCCGCTATTTATTTTCCTAAAATCCCGAATATAGGCATGAAGTCACAGACACGGAGAAGAGCGATTTCTTCACTCCTAAGGTCGCCTACTCCTTCGCCTCCACGGAGGAGGAGACGTTTAGTGCAAGCCCACAGATCACCTTTTCCACCCCCTGACAAAGTTGATTCACCAGAGGATTTATCGATTGATTCTCTACCAGCATCACCACCTATTATACCACCAGTGGCACTCTAGCCACAGGATGAACCGGTGGTGTTGGTTTCTCAGTTACTAGTGCCACCCACGGTAGATGTGCATGAAATGTTAAAAAAATTATTAAAGAAGGGATTCCAACAAGAGCGAGTGTATTCTGTGATAGCTTTAGAGAGGCTGCAGTCGGTGCCAGCTTGGACTATCCGTGATTTACGGGAGTGATGATTGTTACCGATCCATACCCTTCCCTCTACATTTGTCTGTGTTGATATGATTGAGGAGTTTTGTCTACACATGTAGCATTACAGCAGGGGAAGGCGATTAGAGACAGAGGTTAGGGGGTGAGATTCGAGATTAAGCCCCAAACTATTGCAATGGCTTGGGGTATACCAGATACATGCCCACCTGAGTTGGAGGGAGATTACCCACCTCTACCAGAGCCATTTCCTAACCTAACTGAGATAGTCCAGATGCAGACCGAGGGTAGGTTTGTGGATAACCGAAACAATTGCACACAGAAAAGTGATTATCATCCCAAGTTGTGGCTCTTGGATACGATCTTCAAGCCCCAGGTGCATCCTCAGGGGCACAAGATGCAGAGATGACAGTTATTTTTGGTGTTACATTATGCTTTTGAGTTCTGCCAATAGGTGTCGATTCCTCAGATTCTGTGGCAGGGCTTGTACCAGCATTATACGGACTTATGGATGGCAATCAGTGTTGGGTGGCGTACATTTTGGATTAGATTCCCGACACTGACCATGCGCCTTATGGCTGATGCAGGGATTGAGCATGATTAGGAGACGAATCGGAACATGTTTAAAAGAGGTACGTACATCTTAAGCATGTGGACTAAGACTTCGAGCAGATTGTATGGTTATGCAATGTTACATAGGAGGCTGATGGTCCCTGGTCTGGGTGTCCCTCCAGTTATACCTCCTGTGGAGCTTGTGGAGGTCGAGGTTGCACATGATGATGGTGTACCACCTCAGGTTGAAGGCGTGCCGGCTGCAGAGCCACCTCAAATGTCTGCCGAAGCGACAATAACACTCACTAGAGAGTAGTTTGATGCCATTATGGCAGGACTAGCGGCGATGGGAGTGGAGATTACGGCCTTGTAGCGGGAGTCATAAGCCAACCTGAAGGCCCAACTGGAGAATGGACGGATGCACTAGAGAGCAAATAAGAGGCTTCGACTTAGCCATTGATGGTTGCATGGCTTGGTTCAGCCGCATTTTGATCATGAGGGATTACTAGTACCAGAGAATACGCCTGCATCGTCGGATGAGGATGATTATGAGGCTGATGATGAGGATGATGAGTAGTAGTGTAGCTTGGTTAGAGTTTTTAGTAGTTTTGGGTTTTACACTAGAGTTACATTGTTTAGTGGATAGTTAATAACAGGCGCTTCTTGTTACCACTGAAATGATTGACTACTAAGTGTGATTTTTGTATTTTTGATATTTATAAAATTAAACTTTTTCATATATGTGCAAAATTATTGTTCATATTGTTAATTTCCCAAGACTATGATGATGTATGCGTCGAAATGCATGATTCTTGTAGTTTTTCTCGATGGAGTCGCACAATGAGGACATGTGTGCGTTTAAGTTTGGGGGAGTGAGGTTTGTTATTGGAGAATGATGTTGGAGCACAGGTATGTCGGGCTAGAATTGTTTTTGTTTTTTGCAAAAACCAGGCTAAGCTTATGCTTGGAGCTACGCGCCACATAGTTGTGGCGCATAGCTCCCCTACGCGCCATACATAGGAGCCAGGCGTAGGATAGGGGGAGAAAATTGAAAATTTTCTCTGTTCGAGGAGTTTTTCGGTTGCTTTTGTACCTGCATTGTATTAGGATTTATTATGGGGTATTTTTACAAATTTTTAGGATCTAATTAGGAGTTTGTAGAGGAGTCCTAGTCCGAGTAGGAAGTGTAATTCAAAGACAAGTTAAATATGGACTTTAAGTGTTTCCACTATCCAATTCAAACGAGGAGTCCAAATCCTTTTTTTCCATAAATCTTATACATCCATCTATAAATACATCCATTGAGATACAAAATTCTTAATTCACACAAGAGCTTATGCAAGATGGATAGTTTCTCTTACTCTATTCTTTTTTTCTCTTTCTTCCTATAATCCTGAAGGTGAGCACATAGAGAGTGACTATGATATAGAGTCAAATCCTGAAGAGTTTATTGAAGTAGATGTCTTACCCAAGGATGGAGATATGGGAGGAGAGAGTTTTATTGGAGAGGCGAGTACGAATAGAAGAGCTACGACTAGAAAGAGGAAAAGACTCACACCGAGTACGTTTGCAATGTATATAATGCAATTTTAGTGAAAGGTTTATTCGCAAAGAATGAAAGAGTTATTGACGGCACCCAAGAAGGAAATCCTAAGTTAACTAGGATTGAAGAGATTAGAATGCCCGACCGGATGGAAGGTGTATCCTAGGTTGGTTCAAAAAGTTTATGGAAAGATGTGGATTGAGGGACCGCCAGGGGTGAGGTAATAAAAGCTCAAGTGATTGACAGGAATGATCCTATAGAGATAAGCAAGAGATTGATTGCCAAGGCATGGAAGATCCTTGATGAATGTCTGACTTATTTGAAGGATAAGTTTAAAGAAATCTCATCAAAATGGGTACATACAGATGAGGAGATGATTACAGAGATATGTGCCATGCATGTTCCTAAAGCAGGAGAAACGAGTTATGAAATGTTTTGGTTAAAGAAGGAACTGCTCTAATTAGATTATGTGATTGCTACTCAAGTACGTCAAAACCATAGGACAAGTTAGAGAGGATACTCGTACATCAAGTTGTTATATGACATGACTAAGGGTTATTGGGTGTCGATTCCGACAGTGATATTGGTTAATATTATGATGGTTCATAGGATTGTACGTGGAAAATTGCTAGGCAGGGATGTGGAAAACTCCCATATCCATTTTTTATATCGAAGATCATTGAGCAGCAGTTGGGTGAGTAGATAGGACGTTCTGGCACATTCAATGAGAAAAGTGGTTTTCCATAAAAATCCTACGCTTGTGCCTACGCTTCCAGTACCAAAAAGTGGCTAGAATTGCAAAATCTATGCTTGGACCTACGGTTGAAGCGTAGGCCAGCTACGCTTGAAGCGTAGCCTCCAAGCGTAAGTGCGGCAACTTTTGTGGATTTTTTCATCATTTTTCTTATTTCACCCCGGACTTAATTGGAAGACGTGCCCATAACTTCAGACCTCTGTATACATGTAAATACACTTATATTTAGGGTTTTGATGTGTTTTGAGAGTGAAAAGACTAAAAAAGGCCTCTCTATTCCATTGCCTATATATACAAGACCATACATTAGACGTGATATAAATGATATTCTAGTTATTGATATACGAGTGGAGTTGGAGAGATTTGTGTGATGTTCATTCCAAAGGTTCATTCATTCAGACTTGCTGCTATTGAGAGCCATATTCAAACCTAGAGATCGGAAGAAGAAGATTATGGAGAACGTTTCTACATCAACGATGCAGTCACCTTTTATCATGGCCAACTAACTCAGTATCTAGGGTTTTCTAGCAAAACCCTAGCCAAGTAACTTGGATGGAATAAATATATTATTTTGCACAATTATGATTATTCAATATGGGCTGGAACTCGGATGCTTAATCATGGTTTTCTACACAATGGTGGTAATGAAACTTGAAACCCTAGGTTGACACAGGTTGTGCCTTGGTGATTTAATATAGATATGCTTTAGTTTATTTTCATGCATTAGGAGTATATTAGAGTAATATAATTGGCATGTACTATTTAGGTCAGTCATGAGACGAGTTGTCGCGATCCGGTTGATGATACTCCTTTTTGGGGTCGTATTTAGCAATCTACGATACGACCTGATTCACAGTTATGGATCGCCCTCTTACAGTTGAAACAGTAATGAACTATATTATGCGGTTAGTGGTGGAGTGATGAAAACCCTAATTTTATCTCTCATCTGAATCACAATCAATTTACTTGTTTTCTAGTTAATTTAGTTAAAATAGATAATTTGGTCTTTCGACCACCCAAAGCAAACAATTTTTAGAAATATAATTCAGTGTTTTTAAATTATTAAAGTGAACAATCTCAGTCTCTGTGGAATTGATATCCCTTACTCAAGCCGCTTTGCTATTCTACAATTGATACGTGCGCTTGCGTAGGGTAAAACTCAAAGTCGTTAAGGTGTTATTTTAAACCACATATTTTTGCACACCTTACAGACGCATCAAGTTTTTGGCATCATTGTCGGGGACTAAGCATTGTTCATTAGCTTTAGTAATTTAATTGCATTGTGTTATTGTAACTGTAGCTAAAGTGAGATTTTTGTGTGATTGACAGGTACTCTAAAAAGCGTGAAAGAGAGGATCGGAACTTCTAAAGTTGGGTCTGGAACTTTTGTGAGTTTTAGTTACCTAGATATTTGCACATTAATTCTTGCTTTAATTTTTGTAATTTAGAAGTAGTTAAGTTAGATTAGATTTTATTCCAAAAAATTTCAAAAAAAATATATATAAATAAATAAATAGTTGTTTGAGTAACATATGACCGATAGACCGACCCGTTCTAATTTAAGCACTGCGTTAGTCTAGTACGATCCTAAGATCGAAAAGACTCTCCGTCGTTTACGTCAATCTATTGAAGAACATCATTGTTAGCAAGAATAAACAATGAGCGACCACAGACCCGTCCGGTCGAGAGCACTAGAGACATCATTGAAGGGATATTACGCACCTGATGTGTATGACTCCTATACATATTTTCCAGAAGAAGAAGGAGCAAAGCACTTTGAGATCAAGACAAGCATGATCAATATGCTTCCAAAATTTTCAGGCCTTAGGATAGAGGACCCAAACCAGTACATAAATGATTTTCTAGAGGTAGTCTTTACTGTTAGGTTTGACAATTTTCCCAAAAATGACTTGCGAGTGAGATTATTCCATTGGTCATTGAAAGAGAGAGCTAAGAGATGGTACATCAAATTGGCAAGAGAAATAAAAATTGATTGGGAAGCCCTTAAGAAAAAATTCATAGAAAACACTATCCAATAGGAAAAACCTCAAAAGCACAAGATGCAATCAAAAGCTTTAGGCAATTACCTGGTAAACATTTTCTTGATGCATGAGAAATATATAATGAAATTTTGTATAAATGCCCCCATCATAGGTTTTCCAACCAAGATATTGCTAAAAATTTCTACATAGGACTTGGTGAAACTCATAAGACCTTGGTAGGCGCGGCCACGCAGGGTCAGTTTATTCTAAAGCCAACTAAAGAACTTTTAGATATATTTGATAATATCAGTGAAAACATAATTCAATACCAATATGAGATTGGAGAGGAGGACAACAGGATAGGAGATCCAAAAAATCTTATGTTATGGATCATGATGATGTGAGAGATACCATGGCATTTTTTGGAGAGAGATTGGAGAGAATTGATAAATACCTTCAGCGAAATCATTCCCCTCCTAGAGAGACATTTGAAGTGGAAGCTGAGTATTCCCAAATTGAGTGTAAGGAGATAATGGCTGCTGATGCTAACGCATCATGGAACTATTCCAATAATGTTCTTTTCACCAATTCATACACCTCCAATTCCAAAAATCACCCACTCATGTCTTACAAATCTACCAATGTCGAAAATCCACCAACAAAATTCCAACAAGGGCAATCATACAATCAAAAACCAAGGTTCACAGAAAGACAACAATCATACAACCAGCAACCGAGGTATACTGAAAGACAGCAATCATATGGCCAATAGCAGAGGTTTCAATAGAGTCAGCAATCATTTGACTCCCAACTGTCAATCATGGCTAGAAATTCTCAATCCAACTACCAATCAAGAACATCTAATAATTCCCAAGCCCTCTAGCCATTCAATAACAACCAAATCTTACAGTATTCCAATCACTCACAAGCTCCACAACCATTCAATAATTCATAAGAGCTTCAACCATTCAATAACAATCAGGCTGTTTAACCCTATAACTACCAACCCCAACCACCAAGAAGCCACTCCTCCACCCGGTTTCTAGACTAGTCGGCTAGAGCAGGTCATAATGGACCTTTATAACAAGTTAGGCATTCATACTCAATCTTTAGCACAACTGCAAATGCAAATGGGCCAAATGGCTAATGAGAGGAATGTGAGAGAGCTAGGACAACTGCCAAGTCAGCCCATAGTCAACCTTAAGCCACACCAAGAATTGGAGTTTGGATCTTTTGCTAATAATCCACATGAGTCGATTCAAGCAATCACGACTCTAAGAAGTGGGAAGGAAATGGAGAATCGAGTTGAGGTAGAGCGTGAAGAAAGGTTGTATAGAAAAAGGGAAGCAGAACAAGAGAAGAGGAAGGAAGGTGAAGAAAAGCAGAGGAAAGAAGCTGCAGAACAACAAAGGAAGGAAACTGCAAGGAAAGAGGCGAAAAGAAGCCAGAAAAAGCGCATTATGAGGAGACACCGCCATTTCCTCAACGTCATAGAGAGCTGGCAAAGTATGGAAAGATGAAAGAATCTGATATGTTAGATACATTTCGACAAATCAAGATCAATTTACCTATCTTAGATGTAATGGCCCAAATACCACCTTATGCTAAGTTTTTCAAGGATCTTTGCGCCAAGAAGTGAAAAAGCAGAGGAAAGAATCCAACAAAAATACTCTTGACTAAGTAAGTGAGTTCATTGCTTTTAAGTGATACTCCACCTAAGAGGAAAGATCCCAGTGCTCCCATTATTCCATGTGTCATTGGTGACTAGGAAATTGGTAGATCTCTTATTGATCTAGGTGCAAGTAATAACTTACTTCCTTATTCAGCCTACCAACAGCTAAGGTTGGGTGAGCTCAGTCCCATATCGGTTGTACTCCAATTCGTTGATCGATCAGTCAAGTAGGCAAGATGAGTGCTTAAAGATGTAATTGTACAAGTGGGCAAGTTTTATTTTCCAGTTGACTTTGTAGTCCTGGATATAGAACATGTCCCTGATGTGAAGAAGCACATTCCAGTAATATTGGGAAGACCATTCTTAGCTATGGCAAATGCATGTATCAATTGTAGAACTGGAGCCATGGATCTGACATTTGGCAATATGAAGGTCATGATGAATGTGTTCGAAAGAAGTCACCACTTGCCTGAATCTGGGGAATGTTTTCAAATTAATGAGTGTGATGAACTGGATGATATTATATCAGATTTTGCAACTTAAATCTTGGAATGAGATGAGCTAGATTCATTTATGACTGGAGAAAGTCCAAATGAGGAAATTACTGATTGGGAGGCATATTTAAAGCTATAGAATGAAGAGTTGGATGCAATGGAGACTGCACTATACACTCAACCATGGCGGGAGCCAGTTGAACCAATTCTAATAGTTTTAAATACTCCACTAATTCCATTTCTAACTACTCCTCCTGCCTTGGAACTCAAGGAATTGCCTGAAAAGTTGAAGTATGTTTTCTTGGGACCAGATGAGACTCTTCCTGTAATTATATCTTTGAAATTGACAGAGAAACAAGAATTGAGTCTAGTCAAGGTCCTAAGTGAGAAAAAAGAGGCAATAGGATGGAGTGTTTCTGATTTGAAAGGCATAGACCCTTTGATTTGCATGCATCGCATACACCTTGAGAAGGATGCAAAGTCATCAAGAGAGATGCAGCGGAGGCTGAATCCCAATATAAAAGCGGTGGTGATGAAAGAAATGGTAAAATTGCTAGATGTGGGTATAATTTATCCCATTTCTCATAGTGGTGCCGAAAAAGTCGGGCATCACAGTGGTGCCAAACTAAACAGGTGATCTAATTCCATAATGCACGACCACGGGATGGCATGTGTGTATTGATTATAGAAAGCTCAATCTGAATACCAGGAAAGATCATTTTCCACTACCATTCATTGATAAAATCCTAGAGAGATTAGCCGAGCAGAGCTATTATTGCTTTCTGGATAGGTATTCCGGCTATAATCAGGTGGCAATTAACCCTGTTGATCAAGAGAAAACCACATTTACTTGTCCGTATGGCACATTTGCTTATAGACGGATGCCGTTTGGTTTATGTAATACGCCAGTAACATTCTAACGGTGTAAGATGTCCATATTCTCTGACATGGTAGAGAAATTTCTTGAAGTATTCATGGATGATTTTTCAATTTTTGGGGAAACCTTTGAAGACTGTTTGAGGCATTTAGAAATGGTACTTAAGAGATGCAAGGAGACGAATCTGATCCTAAGTTGGGAAAAGAGCCATTTAATGGTTCAAGAGGGGATAGTACTTGGCCATATTGTATCGAAGCATGGGATAAAGGTCAATAAAGCAAAAGTGGAGTTAATTTCAAAACTGCCTCCTCCCACATCTGTTAAGCAAATACGCTCTTTTTTGGGCAATGCCGGGTTTTACCAAAGGTTTATCAAAGATTTCAACAAAATCTCCCGGCCACTATGCAACTTATTGGCTAATGATGCTACTTTCATTTTTTATGAAGAGTGTCTTCACTCCTTTGAGGAGCTGCGTGCGCAACTATCATCAGCCTCGATTATTCGTCCACCAGACTGGTCTCTACCATTTGAGCTCATATGTGATGCATCTGATTACGCCATAGGAGCTATGTTGGGTCAGAGAAAATAAAAGTTTTCATATGATATTTATTATGCTAGTAGGACTCTGAATGAAGCTCAAATGAACTACACAACTACCGAGAAGGATTTGCTATCAGTTGTTTTCGCCTTGGATAAATTTCGATCATATTTATTAGGCACCAAGGTTGACGTTTACTCGGATCATGCCGCTCAGAGGCATTTGCTGACAAAGAAAGATTCTAAGCCCCGACTAATTTAGTGGATTCTGTTGTTGCAAGAATTCGACCTGACAATCAAAGATAAGAATGGTTCAGAAAATGTTGTTGCGGATCATTTGTCAAGGATTATTATCGAGTCCACAAAGGAAATTACTCCTCTTAAGGATTCTTTCCCAGATGAACATCTATTTAGTGTGGCTATGGTGGAACAAATACCGTGGTATGATGATATTATCAATTATAAAGCCACAGGTCGAATTCTAAAAGGATGGTCTAAGAATGAGAAAGATCGATTCTTCAGCCAAGTCAAATTTTATATCTGGGATAATCCGCGTTTGTACAAGTATTGCTCTGATAAGATTATCAGGAAATGTGACCCCGAAAGTGAGGTGCAAAGCATACTTACCTTTTGTCATACGCTAAAGTGTGGAGGGCATTTCGGAGCTCAAAAGACAGCCCATAAGGTGCTGCAGAGTGGATTTTACTGGCCATCCATATTCAAGGATGCAATTGAATTTTGCAAAGCGTGTCTGCAGTGTCAAAATCTATGATCCATATCTCGAAGAGATATGAAGCCTTTAACCCCGATTCTGATTGTAGAATTATTTGATGTGTGGGGTATTGATTTCATAGGACTGTTTCCAAAAGTAGATAAGAAGGAGTATATACTTGTGGGGGTTGATTATGTTTCAAAATAGGTAGAAGCAATAGCCACCATACGTGCTGATCATGACATGATGGAAGAATTTGTAAAATCGAACATTTTCTAACAATTTGGTATGCCAAGAGTTCTAATTAGTGATGGTGGAAGCCATTTTGACAACCAGTTTCTTTTCGCTCTATGTGAAAAGATCGGTGTCACTCATAGAATTGGTACGCCATATCACCCCCAATCACAAGGTCAAGTGGAGGTTTCTAATAGGGAGATTAAAAATATTTTCGAGAAAACGGTGCATCCGGATTTGAAGGATTGGCCGCGAAGGCTAAATGATGCATTTTGGGCGTACAGAACTACGTTTAAGACACCAATTAGTATGTCGCCATATCATCTTGTGTATGGTAAAGCGTGTCATCTCCCTGTAGAGCTGGAACACTAAGCATATTGGGTTGTTCGAAGAATGAATTTCGATATAAAGAAATCCGGTGCGTAGCGGAAACTCCAACTGCAAGAGCTTAAGGAGTTGAGAAATGATGCATATGAAATTTCTCTGATTTATAAGGCTCGAACAAAAGCATTCCATGATAAGCACATCAGAAAGAAAGTATTTGAGCCCGACCAAAAGGTTTGGTTATTTAATTTTAGACTCAAGTTGTTTCCTGGTAAGCTTCAGTCAAGATGGGATGGGCCATACAAGATTACGAAGGTTTTTCCCCATGGAGCAGTGGAGCTCGATGATCCTGACAATGGAAAGCCATTTGTCGTGAATGGGCAGAGATTGAAGCATTATATAGAGGTTCGACTAGTTGAGTGTGTGGTAGAAACGATCGATTTAACTGAACCACCACCCGAGCTGGATAAACTTGATCAAGAGTATTGAGAAGCGACAACGTCGTACCAACAATTTTAAGCATTGGTACTAGGTAGAGAATAGTAGCTTTGATGCCTAGTTTGTATCTGTAGACGGTAATTTAATTATTTCGACATTTAAGATCGAGTCCGTAAAATCGAGTTGCGAGGCCATCATCATTTAAGTATGGAGTGTACATGAGGCCTAGGAATCATTTAAGAAGTGTGGAGTTGAAGATGGGACGAGACGACGAAGAAGAGAGCAAAATGAAAAATTTGGGCCAGGGGCCTACGCTTCAAGCATAGCTGCACAGGCCTGTTATAAACAAGTCGCGACAGTGTTCCCTCATTCATTACATTCAAACTCTATTTTCTATCTCAATTTTCCACAACTTCAAGAGAGATTTGATCCTACTATTTACCCATTCAATTCCTCATCAATCATTGCCAACGGATCGTCAGAATAGTTAGTGATTTGACCGGATTCGCGTGAAGAACTCGAAAAGTCATCAAAATTCAATTTTTTGAAATCCATCATTTCTCTCAATTCGGTGAGTTTTGTTCCATTATTTTGATTTCATATGGCTTATTTTACTATTCTAAACTAGTATTGACGAACGAGCCCGATTAAAATCGTGTTTTGATCCGTTTTCTAAAAGTTGAGTTTTTTGACTTCAGAATCGGATTAAATATTGAATTTTTGGGATGACAACTTGTTTAATCATCGTATTGGATATATTTAGATATAGTTTGAGTTTGATTTGGTGTGTGGTTCGTTATCGCTTAATTTTTGAAAATTCCCTATTGTAGGCATGTCACGAACCAAGACATCGGCGAGGCGAGTGGCTTAGGCTGCCGTTGTGGCTAAACCACCAGTATGACAGTGGTCAAGTTCACCGTCGCCTGCACCATCACCTATCCGCCATCGTAGCACGCTCGCCAGGAGACCACAGTATATTGATTCGGCATCCTTATCTTCCTCGTCATTTGAGGCAGAGAAGCCGGAGAGCTCGATATAGGGGTGCGACATCTTATTACAACATGGTAGTTTAGTGGTTGAGTCACTTGTTCCATAGGTACCATGACTGCCACCTATGCCGGAGCAGCTGGCCGAGCAGATGGATGAGGATATGGAGGATGATCTTCTTCAGTAGGGGGATGGCGTTGATAAGGGCGATGGGGATGAGAGGGGGTTGGAGCCACCAGTAAAGGGTGATCCCAGAGTTTTGACCACATTTTTCTTGGTACCATGGACAACATCAGTTGATCATTCATTAGATTGGGCTTTCCGGAAGTGCTATGAGTAGGAGATGACATACCTATTAAGGATATTCGAGGATTAACAGTCAGTGCCAGCCTGGATGATCGACCGATTGATGGTCAGACGTCTTCTGCCTATTCTAGCCCAGGCTACCCTGCACATTTGCGAGGATATGATTCGGCAGTTTTGGCTTCACATGCGCCACTTCAGCAGGGGGAAGAGACTACTGACTATGGTCCGTGGTATAGAGATAAAGATTACCCCCCAGACTATTGCTGAGACGTGGGGTATTCCAGACAAGTGTCTGCCCGATTTGGCTACTAAGTTTCCCCCTATGCCTGAGGCACTACCATCTATTTTTGATTTGGTTGTACTACAGACTGCCATGCTATGGGTCGATGAGCATCGGAACTGCACAAAGAAGATGGATTATCATCCTATGTTATGGTTATGGGATGTGATAGTTCGATCTCAGATTCTGTCAGACATCCATATTACTATGTGCTTTGCGCCTTTCCCGGCTCTCCACTACGCATTTGAGTTCGAGAGGTGGATTTCTATTCCACAGATTTTATGTGGAGGCCTATAAGCGCACTATGTTCATCTACGCAAGGTGTCTAAGGTTAAGCTACGCAGATTTCAGATTCGATTCTCGTGCCTAGTGATGAAGATTATGATGGATGCCGGGATCAAGATAGATACGGCTCAGCGTACACCAGAGGGATGTGGACTAGTGTCTTGACACGAGTGCATGCAGATGATATTATACGACACAGACCAGTGTTCGGTGTAGTACAGGCACCAGATGCGCAGGCTCAGGCTGATGATATCGGCATAACAGAGGATGATGCCGGTATGGCTCACGAGGCCGAGATGCCACAAATGTCAGTTGTTGCTGAGGAGGTTGTGATGTCATAGGCACCTGCGGGTGGTACTGTTACTCTATCCCAGGCTCAGTTTGAAGCTATTATAGCACAAATGCAGGGGATAGAGCAGAGTTTGGCAGAGGAGAGACAGACATGGCAATAGGAAACAGTGCACCGATAGAGGGATCAGAGGCGGTTATTTTATATATTTGACTGTATGTGTCAGCATGTGGGTGTGCCGATTCCACTTACACCACCGCACTCTGATGATGAGTCTTAGCTTGGTGTTAGTTAGGTTTTTGTTATATTTTTATTTTTATTTCACATTAGAGATAAATTATCGAGCGGATAGTTTCATATAGGGCTGATGTGACCGCTTTAACGATTATCTTCTAAATGTTCTTGATATTTTTGTAGTTTATAAAATTACAGTTTTGATGATTCAATCGAATTATTTGATATATCCCCGAAATTTCACGTTTATTTTGCGTATGCGGTTAACTTGTATTATTTCAAAATTTTATCTCGCATTATGAGGACATTTGTGCGTTCAACTTTGGTGGTGTATTGGTGGTAGATTGATTGTCATAATTGTTTGTTGTAAGACAAGTTTTTTCTAAAATATATATATATATATATATATATATATATTTTTTCTTAGGCCTAAGCCTACTCTTGAAGCATAGGGTTCAGCGAGGGACTTTTGAAATTTTGGAAATTTGACCCATTTTCGGGGTGTTTTGGCCTGGTTTGTACTTGTACTTGTATTAGGATTTGTTTAAGTTATTTTTAAGATTTTGTGTAGAATGTTTGGAGTAATCCTAATCTGACAAGGAGATGGACTGCAATTATAAGTTGGAGTTGGATTAGTTATTGCTTCCCCTTTCCTAGTCAATTAAGGGTTTTAAATCATTTTTTTCTTCTAATTCTACATCATTCATCTATAAATACAGCCCTTGAGTCACATAATTCTCCAAACTTTCAAACTAGGGTTTGTGTCAGAAAGCCATAAAGATGTCTAGTTCATCATCATATTATGTTTCGTCTTCTATTTCTCTTATCAGAGATCATGAGGGGAGTGAGTATGACCCTTATTCTGATCCGGAGGAGTTACTTGAGAATGACAAGCAATTGGCTATTGAAGACAATCAAGGAAGGGAAATGGAGCGAATTGAGAAAAACACATCTATGGAGGTTTTGAGCCAAAAAAGAAAAACAAGCATGTTGAGACCATTCATGTTATGTCGATTACAGTATGAGTTGGATTTTAGTCCAAACGAGCTCATGAATCCATTAACAATTTTTGGAGAGGCAATCCTACGCAAAAGAGGATTGAGCCATTTACAGTACCCAGCTGGACATAAGGTGTATCTTAGGTTGGTTAAATTATTTTATGAGAGATTGACAGTTGATGGACCACCAGGATATGAGGTAGCATGGGCTAAAGTGTCAGAATGGAGTGAGCTGATAAAGGTGACTAGGAAATTGATTGCACAAGCTTGGAACATCCCATTAAGATGTCCGGATCACTTGAAAGAAGAGTTTTTGCTACCACCAAAAGAATGACCATACACGGATGATGAGATGATTGAGGAATTATGTGTTGTGCATGTGCCAAATAAGGGAGATAAGGGTATAGAGAAATTTTTGGTTGAAACCAGATTTATTTTACTTGGATAGTGTGATTGTTGCGCAAGCACGTCAGAATCATCAAACAAGTTGGCGAGGAAGGTCGATGATTAAGATACTCTTTGGTATGCTAAAGGGATACTGGGTGTCATTCCCTGCTATAATATTTGAGGTCATGATTTGGATACAGGAGATTGTGAGCGGAAAAGTATGAGGGTGGAGAAAGATGGAATATTATCTTCCATATCCCTTTTTATTATCTAAAATCATGGGGATCGTATAGAGGAGATGAATGAAAAGCGTGGGACGTTTATCATGAAGTATCCAAATGAGGATTTTGATAGGTTAGAAAAGACGTCACAATACCATATTACAATAGGAATCCTATTTTTTTTTCCATCTTTTATACAATTGGCAGTCTGTGATTGAAGAATTGATCTTTCCAACAATACTTTGTATTTATAAACCATAACTCAGGGAAACCCTAAGTTTGCCATTTCTCGTAATTTCACATCCCACTCCGCAAAACCCTAATCTCTGATTTATATTATGTGTATATATTACATTTATACCAAGGTGTAGGAGTCGGTCCACGCATCACAAAATCAAACTAGGGACAAAATGACATCACAACAGAAATTAGCATAATTTTAGTCATTGCTACGCTTTAAGCGTAGGGTCAAGCGTAACTTTTCACTTTCTAGCCACTTTTTAATTCTGTAAGCATAGGCATTTTTGTTAAAATCATTTTTCTCTGCAACTGCGCCAAAATGACCGTCTTGAGTCCACAATACTTTTTGCTTGAAGTGACAACTTCAGAAAATGTCGTTTTCACCCTCCAGGAGACATTTTCCCTCAATACGCTCACTTTTGCGCTTCACTTGTATTATTCACTACTTCAATGCTTGATTTCGCATTTGTCGAAGCTTGTAGATGTCGTTGAAACCAAAACAACCTATCTAACACTCAACATGGTTATTGTCTAGAACATGGCATAAATAAACAATACTCAAAAATTTTCTTACAAAAGGAAAACCCACATGTTGATTTATAATTCAAATTGTTAGTTAAATAGCTTTTATAATTTTCTCTAGAAATCTAGTGTATTCTGGTTTGGTTGATTTTTTTGTTAGTCCTCGAAGTATTCTTTTAAGAGCCACCGGGAGTCTATTGAATGAAATAAATTATGGTGGCACAATAGAAATATTAGTTTTTCATTCACCCTAGTAACACATTCTCTTTGTTGTGTTTCAATCCTATTTTTTTTTTTTTAATCTTTTGTTTAATTGGCAATCTGTGATTGAAGAATTGATCTTTCCGACAACACTTTGTAAGGACTAATGGAGATAACTTGATGTTCAAGATTGATGGTTATTTTGTTACATTGAAAAATTAGTTATTTCTTATAGAGATTAATGGTTTAGTTTTTATTCTTTGCTTATTTTATCTATTAGAACTATAGGCATTGTTTGGAAATTTCGGTGGCATGAAACATTTTGTAAACATGATACTAGACTTGATATTTTGGTTTAATGAAAATTTAATGAATTTTGATTATGTTGTGATGTTGTCAAATATGTTTCTTTGATACAATTTATTTTGTTTTCTCTATCAAGGACAAAAATATTTTTAATATTGAATACAGGTGCAAGATTGGATGAAATATATTATATAATTTATTTTTTTAAGAAAAAGGAGTTTTGACGACATGCAATATATGCTGTAAAAAAATACATTATTCATGACGTGCATTGCAAGTCGTGACTACATATTATTGACGACTTATAATGCATGTCGTCATATGTAACAACGACGTATTGATCAAGTCTTAAAAGTAATTTTAACGATGCAGGGTACGCGTCGTGAATAATTGAGATTTTTATGACACATCCAGTAAGAACATAATCATTTTCGTTATAAATACTTATTAACGACGTGAATCACTTGTCGTTATAAAGCCTTTTTCTTGTAGTGTTAACATGGGTCTATCTCGCCTAGCTCTTCTTCAGCATAAACAGAAGAGCATTTGAATTACTTCACTCATATACAACCCCGCTTATTTGAATAGACGAAATTTAAAACTTCGTGTACCGTAAAAGAAGACTTTTTATCACCAACTTCCTACTATATACATGTTCAAATTAAGCTTCATCATATAAAAGCCATGTACATCACCGGTAATGTGACCTTGAGTGGCTATATTTGGTCTAGCTATGCGCCGATGACATATTGAAAGCACAATTAATGAATATATAATTTGATAATAAATCACATTCACCAGTAATTTCTTCATATTAAAAGGAATTATTGAACCTTTGAACATAATTCCACCGTTATGGTGAATAGCTTATTTGAATGGTATATTATATCTCATGATTGTTTTCTTAACAATAAACTGACATTAAGGCTAGGTAGCCCACGACAAAATATGGATACTGGTTTCCGTTACATTTAAAAAAATAAAATTTACCACATAAAAATAAATGCAGTTAATAATATGTAATAAGAGTTCATTTCAGGAAAACTTTGACGAAGCATCTCTAGTTATCATTTAACATAGTCCAAGTCTTTGTTAGCAATTATTGTATTATATTATTAGTGCATGTAAATTATTAAATTCTTTTTAAAGTCATCTATTAAGTATCAATAGGTGTCTGAAGTATTCATGAAATATCCATCGGTGTAGTTTAGAATTATGGATACGTTGTTAAGTACCAACGTATCCAAAGTTTAATATGACACAAAGTACATACGTGTACATCTCTCTTATAGAAATATTAATACTTTCCTAACATTAGGGGTGTGGTTGCAACCATCAAGGAAATGATAAAGACATTTTTTTGGGCAAGTATTGCCAAATTAAATAGTAAAAGTATAATATAACATTTTTGTTCACCCATTATAAACAAATATATTTACACATAATTTATATGTAAAAGAGAGAGTTGAAAACTACATAGAACCATGTTAAAGTGGTTATATATATATTATATATATATATAAATATATATAGGGGCGGAACCATAATTTTTTTTCAGGAAGGGCATAAGATTATGAAAAAAATAATAAAAAAATCAAAAAAGGAAATAGAATAAAAGAATATCAAATTAAGAAAAAATAATAATAATAAAATGTTTTCATGAGACAAGTTGTGAACACGCCTGCCAAATTTCAACTCAATCGGAGAACGGATGTCTGCCGATCAAAAACCCTTGAGCAAATGTGAACAGACTTGAGAAAAACTGGAATTTGGGATATCTTTCTTTACGGTGGCTGTTCAATTTTCTCTCTACATTCCTTTCACGTATTATTTGTTCCTAATAAATATTCGGCATTTTCTTTCATGTGGGCTTTTATTTAAAACTCACATAGGCACCATTTGGTCATCCTCCACAAAGGAGGGAAACCCACCCAATATATATATATATATATATATATATTAGTATAAAAGAATTTTGTGCTCATTGGTGTTAGTTAGATATCTCTTATACGAAAATGTTCTCTTGCCATAAAAAATTCATACATCTCTATCACAATGATCATTGAATGTAATTGGCATAAGGAAATCGTTACTCATTATATATATATATATAAGAGTAATGAAAACTTTATCACTCGATAGTAAAAAAATTCATACGCATGAAACATATGAATCGTTGGATGTGATTGACGTGAATAAAATAAATACTATATATATATAAAAAATTAATAATCACATCCAACTGTCATTATAATTGTTTTGTATCAGTTTTTTTCCTCGCCAATGACCAAAAAATCTTTTTTTGTAACTACCTATGAATTATTTGTTCACCAGGTGAACAAGAGATCATTCTATATATTTGTTTATTAATTCGATGTAACACAACTCATCATATATCTCATTTGATAATTTACGTGAGAATGATATATATATATATATATATATATATATAGATGTTAAAACTTATAATTTTAGTAGTTATATGCGTCAACGCATTCTTTCATACATGATTAATTTCAAGTCTAACACGTATATTAATTTTTTAATGTTGGTGACCGTGAAATTTGAATATCTGAATTCTTGCTCTAATATCATCATCATCATCATCCCCCATTTACTTTATTTTTCGTGAAAAAGTGTATAGCCTAAGTATATATATGTTGAAAATATTACTATATATATATATATGTGCGCGGGCATATATATTTCAGAATTGCGGATAAATAAAACGAATAAGGAAGGAATACTTACAAACTGCAGAACGGCACACTGCTGCAAGACTTTTATTACAAATTACAGAAATAATATTACAAACCAGAACTCCCCAAAATACACACAAACTCTCAGAGGAATATTGTCTGAAAAGAAAGGAAAAACTAGCCCCTTCTATATATGAAGGCCTTCGACTTATATAGGAAGGAAACGAAAAAGTAAAGAAAGGAAAAACATCTCTCGGGTGCTCTAAGGGCCCCATCGACAGAGACATCTGACCAACTTTACCCGACCAGATCCGGGAATCACGGACTGCTGCAAAAGTGATATAATTATCATAACAGACAAAAGACTCTAAAGTCTAATAGTGGGACTGACGTCATGACAAACGTCATATGAAATGTGACGTCATGGCAAACGTCATATGAAATGTGACATCATGGCTTGTGACAAGGACCCTTGGGGGCAGAGGTTGAGACAGTTGTGATCATAGCATCCCAATAATCACCCATAGTGGCTTCACCTTCATCATTGATCTCATCATCTGGATTCTGAGCTTCACCAGCAAGACAAGAATAAGCATTATCATCCTGACTTGCCATAGACTGATCATCAGGAACTGAATCTGGAATGGTAGAAGAGGAAGGAGCAAAAGAGCTCATAAACTGATTCTTCATAAATTCCATACATTTGACCATTAATTCGGATTCCCCTAAATTTGGGAACTGAATTCTGAAAGAGGACTTAATTTCCTCAAAAGGATTGGATACTGGTTTAATTACCAGTTGCTGAGATTGTTTTACCTTAGCAAAATAGACATCAGTTTTCTCAATAATCTGGGTAGCCAACTCTTCAAGATTAATTGGAGACCACCAACGATAAGAAAACTCTCTATAAAGAGTAGGAACCTTCAAATGATCAAAGTTACATTGTAACTCCCATTTTGAAATCCAAGGAATGCCAAATTCAGCAAAGAAAAGTAATTTTGAAAATCCTTCAGGAAGATTATCCTGTCCTCTTAATTGAGGATGATGATCAGTCCAAGAACTAAACTGATCCCTAACAATCTTAGGTAGAACATCAAGGTCAGGGCCATAAAGACGCCACCAATAAAAAATCCAATTTGGATAGGAGGTTTTCAAAGATTCAGGACAGAATTTAAAAAACCAAGTATGTTTATATTTGACATTCTGGTATAAAAATGCATGTTTCCATGCTTCCTTGTAATCCCAGTAATTAAAAGAAAACATTTTTTCAGAACGAGAAAAGGTTCTGGGTCTTGCAGGGTCAAGCCCCCAATCAGTGGGTTTCATTACCCTTTTTATAACAGCTTTAGAATAAGAAATTGGGCTTTTGACTTTATCATCAGATTTCTCATAAGTATGAGTAATAATGACAGAATTTGTTTCCTGTAAAATCATTTCATAAACATATCTCTCTTTATTGAGATGTGCACCATAATTCTGCACATCGCCAAGATAACGGCGTTTGATTTCCCTAGGATCAGGCATCCATTGGACATCCTGAGGTTCTAAGGTCAAGACATATTGGGTTATCCTTGTATTAGGAATGAAAGACACCTTCATTAGGAGAGCTTCCTTAGCCGTGGTAGGGACTTTATTTCCCTTTTGAGTTTGAAGGTGAGGAAAGATATCCTCATTGGACAGATTCACTTTATTTGAATCTTTATTTTTCTTACCCTTGCCTTTATTGGCTGGGTTGCCTTTGGAAGGGCCACTCATTGAATTCCCTGCAAAAATTCACGAGTTAAAAAATCAGGTAAAGAGTTAGACTCTCCCTTAATATATTCGATATCAAAATCAAATGCAGAAAGATCTGCTTGCCATCCTGCAAAAATTTGTTTAGAAGCAAGATTTTTAATATTTTTTTTCAAAACTTGTTTTGCTGCACTGCAATCAACTCTAACCAAAAAATGTTGGTTAAGCAAATCATCATGAAATTTATAGACACATTTTACAATGGCTAAAACCTCTTGTTTAATTGTAGCATAATTAAGTTGAGCATTCTTCCAAGTACCAGAAGTAAATCGAACAAGCTCTTCTTTACCAGTAGAGGGATTTAATTGTTTTAAAATACCCCCATATCCTTTATAGGACGCATCAGTTTCAACAATCTTAGACCATAAAGGATTAGCTAAAGATAAACAAGGTAATTGTTTAGCTTTAATCTTAATCTTTTTAACAGCCTCAGTATGCAGATTGGACCAAGGAGGAGGATTTTTACCTAATCGTTGGTACAAAATAGCACTATCCTGAGCAAAATTCTGATAATAATCAGAGATATAATTCAGACTACCAAGAAATCTTTGGAGCTGAGTTTTATCTGTGATTTCATCAGGAAATTTAGAAGCAAATTCAATACTTCTATCAATAGGAATAATTTTCCCTTGATTAATATTATGACCTAAAAATCGAACTTTATCTTGAAAAAGTTTCATTTTAGGAGCAGAAATAACTAAACCACTGCGTTTCAAAACATCTTTAAGAATTTTCAAATGTTTGAAATGCTTATCAATGGATTTAGAAAAGACAAGAATATCATCAATATATACAATCACAAAATCTGAATAAGGATTGAATATATCATTCATGACATGTTGAAATTCTGAAGGAGCATTTTTTAACCCAAAAGGCATAACGATCCATTCATAATGACCAAAAGGTACAACAAAAGCAGTTTTATATCTGTCTTTAGGATTAACCTGAATTTGCCAAAAGCCAGATTTCAAATCAAATTTTGAAAATAAAACAGCTGTATTAAGCCTATCCAATAAATCCTTTTTATTTGGAATTGGATAACGAATCCATTTTAAAACATCATTTAATGGTTTATAGTTAATAACCAATCTGGGAACACCTCTTTCCTTTTCAGAATGTTTATTAACATAAAATGCAGTACAACTCCAAGGAGAATTACTTGGAACAATTAACTTCTTATCAAGAAGGTTTTGGATTTCCTTCTTACATAAGTCCATATAGTCTTTTTTCATTTGACCTGCACGGGCTTTTGTATGAATAAATCTTTCATCAAAACTTTCTTCATAAGGAAGAGAAACAATATGTTTCTGCCTATCCCAGAAAGCATTAGGGATATCACTACAAACTTCAGATAGAAATTGATTCTGAATAGTTTGTATGCCATTTTGGATGTCGTAATTTGACAATCTTTGATTGATATTCAAGGACATAATTTCCTTTTGCAAATAATTTATTTGCTTTTCTTTGAAAAAGATATTATCTCTTAGAGAGTTAATATTCTTATTAAGGGGTTGTGTTATAAATTTAAACACAATTGAAGTCCCCTGCAAAGTAGTGAAAATACCTGTAGAATCAATTTTGTCAATAGGCATTAACGATGTGAGAAATGGAGTACCCAGAATAACTGGTAAACTCATATTTTTGATAAGCAAGAAAGTAGTTGGTAAACAAAAACCTTCATTACAAATATAAACTTTATTAAGCTTATAGTTGATTTGCATTTTACTACCATTAGCACTTAAAAGTCCTTGAGTAGTTTTTTCAAAATACTGTGTAGGAATTAATCCTTCCTGTATGCAATTTAAATCAGCACCACTATCAACAAGTGCCATTAATTCAGGTAAAACATACTCTTGATTAATAACAATTTTGACATTAATGTACCATTTTTGAAAAGTCACCTGATCAAGAAGACACAAATAATCATCTTTTACAGTATCCTTTTCATTATTAGGTGGTGAAACATTCTCTTCAGACTCAAGTCTAGAAGAAGAACAAAGGGAAGCTTGAGCTAATTGTAATTGGGTTATAATTAACTCAGTCTTAGAATGATTAACTTTCAACTGCTAAACCTCAGTTTTCAAAATATTAACTTCCTGACGAAGGTCATTAATATTAACAGGTCTTTGGGAATTTGATCCTTCTAACCGATTGAAAACTTCTTTCATGGTAAAGGGTTGATTAGGAACCTTAATTGTATCCTTATCATCTTTAATTTGATTTTGGTAACAAAACTCAATCATTTTAAGTTTGATTTGAGGATCATTAATTTGATCTAATAAATCAATAAAGGATTGTTGCTGACTGGTTAAGACATTAAGACTTAAACCATTCATTTCAACAATAGCCTTCCAGTAGCTGGAAGAACCCTCATTAGTACCACAGTTACAAGAACTGGTAGTACAAAGGGGAGCATCTTCAGATGAAGATGAAGAAGTTGACAATAACATAATTTCATTGTCAGATTCAGAATCAGAAGAATTCTGATCAGAATCACTGGAATTAAGGAACAACTTACTTAATTGAAGCTTAAGACCAGGTTCAATCTCCAGACTATCCAATTTAGCCTTAGTTTTACATTTATTGGCATAATGGCCAATTCTACCACATTTATAACACTTAGCATTAATTTTAGAGTTACCTTTACCCTTGTTCTTATAATTTGTTCTGGGTTTAGACTCTTTATTATTAGTGTTATGACGTTTACCTTTAGTATAACGTTTTCTTCGATAAGGTTTTCTATCTTTAGAAACTTTATCTTTCCTTTTATTAGGATACTCATGTGGGACATTGTAACCAAATTGGTCACAGAATTCTCCCAACTCCTTTCTTCCTGAAAGACGTTGAGATTTCAACTGGTGTCTTAATTTAAGATCATTACATAAGGAGAGACCTTCTTGTATAACAATACTAATTAAATCACCATAATTGTAATCATTATAAGGGATAGATATTCCATTATGTTTATCCTTTAATTTATTCCGAACCTTTTCAGCAAAGAAAGTTGGAAGACCATCAATGAACTTAGCTTTCCAATGCTCACTATTAGCATCAGTTCGTTGGGTAACTCTAGCTAAGAAGACATCCTTATACCATCTAAAATGGGTAAGGGAAGGACATTTAAGATTCTGTAACATTTCACGGCCACGCTCATGGTTAATACCCTCACGACCAATGAAATGATGAATGATAGTTAAAACTAATGTATAAACAGCATCAGTAATAAACATGTCCTGATTAACCTCATTCTTTACAATCTTAACAGCATTTTGAATCTCATTCTTCTGATTTTGAGAGAGGATATTATCCCACCAGCCTTTCAACCACACATGAATTTAGCTCACTCGCTACTTACAATTTTGACCTTCTCGACCTTCTCTTGGACAACAGAGTTGCCCTGACCTCTAGGCCTTGGGGCAAATTGAAATATAGGAATTTAATAATAGTAGTTTAAAGGCTTACCGAATCAATAATTTGTAGTAATTCAACGTTCAAATATATGAAGATATGTGACTTATGGACACGGTACAATTATTTGAAGACAAGTGGGAGCTGATGCATAAAACTTTGGGATATTATCAGAAATCCAGTGGTTTTGAAAAATAATTAACTAACCCGTTTTCAATTTTAATTTTGATTAACTTACCCATTTTTTTTAATTTAAGACAAAAATACCCCTAATCAAACCAAAGAGGGTTTACTAATATGAAACTGTAGAGGCTTTACTAATGGAAATAAATGGATTAATTTAATTTACAACCCATGAGATTTACTTTATCTTCAATCAAACGGATTATTTTTTATATATTTTACAAAAAATAATATTTTTTATTTATTTATGACTAAATATAAAATTAATGCCAAAATATTTTTTTCAAACTACCAACTATGGGTTTTTTTTTTTTATCAGAGACCCAGATTGCGTGTGTCTATATAAAAATATTATCTATATTTATTTTAAATCTAAATTTTGATTTGAAGTATTTATAAACTGAATACTTTCAAGTTTCAATACAATGGAGGTTTCATCCGTTGACAGTAATTTGTTTTCTCATTTTACAAGTCCAACTGATCTCTAAATCTCGTAATCAATATTTACTCAAAGAAAATAATTGTAAGCTTCAACAAATAATGATATATATTCAGCAATCTCACGTAAGACATGTACTATTCATGTTTTTTTGTACCTGGTCATCTTTCTAGGAGTAATACATTGGACTGGACTAATATTGTGTTGACAACAGTGCTTGCATGTGGAAATTGATAATTCTTTTTTGTGTGCAGTGCCGTGCCCGGAATTTTCAGCTTGGATCATCATCTCCACATGGTGAACTAGAAGTGAGAAAGTTTCAAACACAAAAACGCCCATCTCCATTCAAAGTTAGAGGTTAAGCCTCGTACTCATTTACATATACATGTAATGCACGTTTTAGTCTTTTGTATCATTATAAAAAAAAAAAAATTTAAAATAAAATATCAAAATAAAATAAAAACTTAAATTAACAAACTTAAGTACTAAGCAAGATTGTCAGAATCAGAAGTTTAGGTAAAATCGTTGGAGGGTCAGTAGAATTATCATAAAAAAAATTCAATTTAACTCCTTAAACAATAATCTTTCTATAATACACCAAGAAAATACTCAAAATAATTTATATAAATGAAAACACCACCATAAAGTCGTACCAAGGTGCAAATACTTAAATCATCTCACATTACTGCTTGTTTAAAAATTTTAAAACTAATTAACAAAAAATAAAAATTAAAACACAATTTCTAGAAGTCTAAACATATATCATTTAACAAACTTAATATAAGTTCCATTAATGTATCATGCTAACTCAAAATAATATACAATCACAAACTTAGAAACAAAAAGTTATTCATACACAACATAAGTTCATAACCATATCAATAAACATAAGTTTATAACTTGGAATTTTTAACATCGCCATTTTTAAAAAATACACAGATACAATAAAAATATTAGCTAAATAAGATCATTTTTATGGTAAAAGTCTCCATCCAATTCACAATCACTGTCGAAATCATCATTACCAACATCACTGTTACTATCCTCCTCATTATCAACACCATGGATGTCCATCTAACCAAATTCTTCATCATCATCTATTTCATGTATATTAAAATTGGAACATATAATATATTTAATGTGGTTCATTTCTGATTTCTTTTCAAGAACTACGAAATCTCAGAGTTTAAGTTTATGAAAATAGATATGGATGTGCAAACGTAGATAATTTCCAATAAGAAAAAAAACATATGGTCATTAGTTCCTTCAATTTTATTTTTTTTAAAAAAAGATTGGATATATATATTTTTCAAATCAAGTAAAAGTATTTTTTTAAAAAAACTAATGGTCAAATATTTATTTTGAAAGTTTAAATCATATTAGAGTTCTCAATGTTTTTCAATATATTGGACCTTTAATTATTTTTTTCATAAGTTTGGTCACGTATTGAAATATTACACTAAATCATTAATGTAAGAACATTTATTTATGTAATAGCATTATTCTGATAAAAAACCATGCTGAGAGTTGAGTGTTTTAGCTCGAGTTGTTAAGTGTTATATGGTAAGAAATTTATGTGTAAAATTAAGTACAAAGTGGTGAAGATACAAAGGATATTCAGTGGAATAACGGCTAGAAGCGGCAATGCAAAAGAAGCAACGAAATCCGGGAAATATTGTTTTGTTCCACCGAGTACTCGGTAAGTTGCGCACTTGTGCACACTTTCGCAAAGTTGGAAAAAACCTCCAGTGGATATTTGCGCATTTGTGCACACTTTCGCAGTTGAAGGTTCACCGAGTACTCGGTAGAACTGCCACCGAGTACTCAATAAGTAGCTAAGCTGAATTATTTTTAGGAAGGTTTATTCTGCTATGTAATTGATTCTTAACCACTTTGGGACGTGATTAGAAGCTATTATCAGTATATTGGACTATTATTGACATATTTATATATATTTGGAAGATTTAAAGGTGGAAATACGGATCTGAATTGGAAAATGATACTTACCATTAATTGAAGACTCTTCTCTATATATATAAGTTAAACCTAAGAGAAGGGGGTGGATTTTGAGAGATCTTTGCAATTCTTCTACAGATTCATATTCTTATACAGAGATATTTAAAGAGAGAAAATTATTGAGTGATTATATATTTTCTAGTTCTTTCTTGGTTTGAGATTTTCCAATTGTGTTTCTACACTAAAGATCGTTATGCACAATTGCATGATCTAGTTGCTGAAAAAACATCACACCACCTTGATCGAAGCAGGAGGCTTCATAGTTCTTTGATCCGTTGAGAAGCGGAGCCGTTAGAGTATGGAGATCGGAGCGAGAGCTTCGTGGAGCGCGAGTGATTCAAGATTATTAGACTTCGAGTGGAGAAAGGCAGATCAGAGTGATTTGTAATTCTAAAACTTCATAGAGTCTTGTACTTCTTGATCAGAGTGCATCGATACCCGAACGTATCTATGGTTTTTTACTTGGAGTCTTTCCAAGGTTTTACCACGTAAAAATATTGGTGTCGTCTCTGATTTATTTTCTGCACTTATATTTATTATTGCGTGGTTTATATTGTGATAAAATTGAATTAAAATTGACTATTCTGCAATTAAAATTTTAATTTGTCAATTAATTCATAAAAAACCTATTCACCCCCCTCCTCTAGGCTTATTTCACCATCTTCTATGTAATTTCAATTAACATTTTGGGTCTCATATGGATGACCCAACCCTTTTATCGTCTTCTAAGTAATTTCAATTAGTATTAGAGCAAGGTTTTCCCTGATTTAGGTTAACGACCTAGAGTTAGATCTTGAACTTAGATGATAGACTTACCTCGTGAAGGAGGTTCCGTATCTAGGTTCCCTTTGTTTGATGGCTCTAATTATACGTATTGGAAAGCTAGGATGAAAACATTCTTAAAATCTCTTGATGAAAGAGTGTGGCTTGCTATAGAAATAGGTTCACCTCCCACTGTGATAGATGCGACTACTAATAAATCTAAATTAAAACCGGCTAATGAGTGGACTACTGCTGAAACAAACAGTTCTAATTAGAACTCTAAAGCTTTGAATGCTTTATACAATGTCGTTACCTCTAGTGAATTTAAAAGAATTTCTACGTGCGAAAATACTAAAGAAGCTTGGGATATTCTTCAAGTAACTCATGAAGGGACTTCAAAAGTTAAAGAATCAAAACTGCAAGTGTTAAATTATAAATTTGAACAACTTAAAATGGAAGAGGATGAATTTTTTGCTGACTTCAATGATAAACTAACTGATATAGAAACGAGTTGTCATAATCTAGAAGAGCCCATTCATGAGACTACTATAGTGAAAAAGATTCTTAGGTCTCTCCCTGAACGTTTTCGGTCTAAGGTTACTGTTATCTCTGAAGTAATGAGTCTTAAAGAAATTAAACTTAAAGAATTGGATGAAAATCTAAAATCTTATGAGATAGAGATATTCAAAAGTCCCCCTAAGAATTCCAGCAGCGTTAAAGAAAAGAGCATAGCCTTTAAAACCACTAGAGAAGATCCGTTATAATCTGATAGAGAAAGTGAATGAAATATCAATGATATTTATATGTTTACTAAAAGGTTAAACAAATTTGTTAAGGCTAATAGTGGCAAAGGATAAAATTTTGGGGATAAATTAAATGATTTTAGAAATAAAAATAAACCCCAATATAGGAATGACCAGTTTGATCTTAAAAAGAAGAAACATCAATGCTTTGAGTGTAAAGGGTTTGGTCACATAGCTGCAGAGTGTGCAAACACCTCGAAAAAATATAAAGCCTTAGCTGTCACTTGGGATGATGAATTTGATAATGGATCAGCTAGTGATGTGACAGACTCAGAGGTAGGTGATGAGTCTGAGAACTACACCGTGTTAGCTGCACAAAGCAAGGAGATTAAAGAAGTTGCTACAAGGTGGTTGATGTCCGGAGATGAAGATTTTGAGGGTAATGAAGATTGTGATGACGTGCATCAAGCTTCTTACGATGAATTACTTGAGAAACTTACTCAACTTAACTATCATCACAATCAACTATTAACTAAATATTCAAGAATGGACAAAGAATTACACTCTTTAAGTGACGAATTAGCCAATAGTATTCAAACCCTAAAACTCTTACAGTACCAAAAAGCTCAATTGTCTGAAAAATTAATTGAGTTTGAACAAGAAAGGAATCATGTTTTGAAGAGTGTAGATGATCTAAATAAGGAATTAGTCAATCTAAGATCTGATATAGATAAGAAATCTGTGAGAATTGAGGTGTTGGAAAAGGAATTGAAGGATGCTAACTCAACTATTTATAACTGGTCTAGTGGAACCCTTAAGCTTGATCATATGTTGAGTATAGGTAAATCTGTGGGAAATACTAAAGGATTGGGTTTCGTAGGAACAACGGGTAATTCTAATATCATTCCCAAAACTACTTTTGTTAGAGCTTCCCGAGTAGCATCTAATTCTTCTCAAGGTAAATCTGATGGAAATCATAATGTTCAATTGTATTGCACAAAACCGATTGAGAATAATTTTTTTCAAAGATTTGTTCCTATATGTCATTATTGTGGAGTGAAGAGACAATCCGACCCATGTGTTTCAAATTGAAAGGAAGTAATTTGAATTTAATAATAAATCCAATAACTGAAAAAAGATTCAATGTTGAAGATCAAATTAAGATTTTGAGTAAGGAGGTAAAGAATTTGTCAGAGCTGACAATTAGAGCTCCAAAAAATAAAAAGGTATGGGTAAGAAAAAGTGAGTTACACTGTTTTGTTGTTCACACTGCTCTTAGAACATATGATTCTAGTGCTTGGTATTTGGATAGTGGATGTTCGAGGCATATGACTGGAGATAAGTCATTATTTGTTTTTTTCGAGGATAGTAATGATAGGATAGTTACTTTTGGATATGGAAAGAAGTCTAGAGTTCGAGGAAATGGAACCATTGTGACTTCTGGGATGCCTAGATTGGAAAATGTGCTTTATGTTGAGGGTTTAAAAGCGAATTTATTAAGTATTAGCCAAATTTGTGATAATAATCATAATGTCAATTTCTCTCCCGATAAATGTTTAATCATTGATTCTTTTGGAAATTGTGTTATGGAAGGTATGCGATCATCTGATAACTGTTATTGTGGTATTCCCAATTTTAAATTAGCATGCAATAAGGTTAAACTTCATGAGATAGAAATTTGGCACCAAAGAATGGGACACGTTAACTTCGTGATTTAACCAAGATTACTAAAAATGAAACTGTTAAAGGTGGTCCTAAGCTTGGGTATGGAAAAGGTCTTGTGTGTGGTCTGTGTCAAAAAGGAAAACAAACTATATGTCAACACAAGAAAACTAATACCATATGTACTTCTAGACCCTTAGAGTTATTGCATATTGATTTAATAGGACCAACTAGGACCTTAAGCAAAGGAGGTAAGAAGTATATTTTTGTGATGGTTGATGATTACTCTAGATTTACTTGGGTTTCATTTTTGAGTAAAAAGTCTGAAGCTTCTGAAAATTTTAGGAATATTTGTTTAAAAATTCAAAATGAGAAAAATTATCCCATTGTTAGAGTAAGAAGTGATCATGGAAAGGAGTTTGAAAATTTAGGGATTGATACATTTTGTGATGAAAAAGAAATAAAACATGAATTTTTTGCTCCACATACTCCACAATAAAATGGAGTTGTTGAGAGAAAGAATAGGGTTCTTCAGGGAAAGACAAATGTTATGTTACATGGAAGGAATGTTCCAAGAAACCTTTGGGCTGAGGCAGTGAGCACAACTTGTTACACTTCAAATAGAGTTTATCTTAGACTTGATACTTTAAAAACTCCCTATGAATTGTGGAATGACAAGAAACCCAATATAAAATATTTTAAGATTTTTGGATCTAAATGTTATATTCTTAGAAATAGAGAATCTTTAGGAAAATTTGACTCTAAGAGTGACGAGGGAATATTCTTGGGTTATTCATTGACTAGTAGGGCATATAAGGTTTTTAATCTTAGAACCCAAACCATGATGAAATCTGCTAATGTGGTTGTTGATGACTCATGTGTTGATGAGTCTCGGTCTTTAGTAAAAGATAACGAAAGTGAACCGTTTTTCATATTAAGTGATAATTCTCCTACTGATACTGAAGAGGAGAAAGAGGATCATGAAGATATTCCTAGTCCTATAGGATCACATGAACTTTCTAATATTCAGCCTACTCCTACTAAAGAACCATCTGTTAGAGTAAAATTGAATCATCCTTTAGATAAAGTCATAGGATCTGTTGATCAAATGATGGTGACTCGTAGAAAGGCTAGGAATGAAATTTCTTAAATTGTTATACATCCGTCTTAGAACCAAAAAATGTTAAAGAAACTCTTCAAGATAATGATTGGATAAATGTTATGCAAGAAGAACTTCAACAATTTGTTAA
The DNA here is from genome assembly GCA_963922005.1 of Cornus suecica. Taxonomy (NCBI): domain Eukaryota; kingdom Viridiplantae; phylum Streptophyta; class Magnoliopsida; order Cornales; family Cornaceae; genus Cornus; species Cornus suecica. The sequence goes on from OY998239.1 coordinate 78,515,352, forward strand.
GAATGATGTGTGGTATCTTGTGCCTAGACCTAAGGACATAAATGTAATAGGTACTAAATGGATATACAAGAATAAAAAGGATGAAAATGGTACTGTTATAAGAAATAAAGCTAGGCTTGTTGCTCAAGGTTATACATAGTTGGAAGGTATAGACTTTGATGAGACGTTTTCTCCAGTGACTAGACTTGAATCTATTCGTATTCTATTTGTTATCGCATGTCATCTTGGATTCAAGTAATATCAAATGGATGTTAATAGTGCATTTTTTAATGACATTTTTCATGAGGAAGTTTATGTGGAGCAACCCAAAGGCTTTGAAGATCCTTATTGTTCAGGTCATGTTTATAAGCTTAAGAAGGCTTTGTATGGGTTAAAACAAGCTCCTAGAGCTTGGCATGAGAGATTGACCGATTACCTGCTAGGAACAAGTTTTACCCTAGGGGGAGTGGACAAAACACTATTTATACAAACAATTGAAAATAATATAGTTATTGCTCAAATATAAGTTGATGATATAGTGTTTGGTTCCACCTCTGATCAACTTGTTCATTATTTTGGAGAACAAATGACGCATGAGTTTGAAATGACGATGGGATTTTTATTTCTCAAACTAGATATGCCTTAGAATTAGTAAAGAAGTTTGGTTTGGATAAGGCTAAGAATGCTCACACTCCTATGAGTATAAGTGTCAAACTTAGTATAGACACTAAAGGCAAAGATGTTGATTCTACACTTTATAGAAGTATGATTGGGAGTTTGATGTATTTAACTGTCAGTCGACTTGATATAGCTTTTAGTGTTGGTATTTGTGCACCTTACCAGGCTAGTCCTAAAGAGTCTCACCTTACTCTTGTTAAACGTATTATTAAATATATAAAAGGGACTAGTAATTATGGACTGTGGTACCCATCAGGATCTAATACTGATATTGCTTATTTTTCTTATGCTGATTGGGCTGGTAATGTAGATGATAGAAAGAGTATTAGTGGATGATGTTTTTATATTGGTAATTGCTTAGTTGCTTGGCATAACAAGAAGCAAAATAGTGTCTCCCTTTCCACTGTTGAGGCTGAGTATATAGTTGTTGGTAGTTGTTGTACTCAGATTTTGTGGATGTGACAAATGTTACACGATTATGGTTTTTCACAAAACACAATAACTGTTTTCTGTGATAATACCAGTGCTATAAATATTTTTAAAAATCCTGTTCAACACTCTAGGACAAAACTTATAGATATTCGACATCATTTTATTCGAGATCTTGTTGAAGATAATGTAGTGTCTCTAGAGTTTATATCCACTAATTATCAGTTAACAGATATCTTTACAAAACCATTATTTTTCAAAAGCATATAAGTATTAGAAAATCTATTGGCATGCTTTCTTTAGAATAGATATCTCCATATGTATCATTCTAGAAATATCTTGCATTATATTTTATCCTAGAATTGATACATTATAATGCATTTTTATTATAATGCATTTTTAATTTTGTTTATTATTATGCATACATCATGTTTTTGATAATTTTAGGATTGTTCATGCATACATTATGTCATGAAACATCATAAAAAAATTTAAAAAATTTGTTTTAGAAACTTGTGAGCAGGGTAGAGATAAAGAGTTAATCGTTAACTCATCATTTAAAATATGTGACTAGAGTAAAGTATGAGTTGATTTCTGTACATGTTATGACTAGAAAGATATTATGTATGTAATTACCTCACTCATGATTATATTGTAATTTGATTAAATTAGATTTTTTTTAGGTGTGGTCCACATGAGTGAAATTGAAACCGTGAAGGATAATTTTGACATATAAACAAATGCATATGTTGGCTTTGAAATTCCATTTCAAGCAATAAATCTTATTTTGATATTAACAAAACATTCAAAACCGTGTTTGGTACTAATATGGCTTTGAGCTAAGTGTTTCAGCAAGTACAGGTAAATGTTTCGGGAAGATCGCTAAAGCAACAAGCGATAAGGAAACTCAAGCGCAAACTCGAAGAAGGACAAAAAGATCAAAGAAAGAACAAAAGCTGGACTCAAGACCTGGGGTAGATAGGTCGGGGTGAGAATATTGTAACAAGGTATCTTATGCGTTGATTGATCTTATAAGCTCAAGTAATTAATCAAACGAACTCAAACGAATCAAAAACGGACCTTGAAAACAATTTTTGGAGTCACCCGGTCGACTGGCCTGTCCAAGGCAGTCGACTGACTGTGACCCAGTCGACTGGCCCTTAAGGACCCAGCCGACTGGATGAACCAGTGAGTTATAAAACATTCTAACTGCATGAGGCAGTCGACTGGCCTGTCCAAGGCAGTCGACTGACTGTGACCAGTCGACTGGCAGTTAAAGACCCAGCCGACTGACTGGACCAGAGAGTTTCGAACATTTTTGATTGCCTGAGGCAGTCGACTGGCCTGTCCAAGGCAGTCGACTGACTCATGAGGCAGTCGACTGGCCTTCTTGAGGCAGTCGACTGACCCTAGCCGTTGGGAAAAATATTTTAAATCTAAGCATGGAGGCAGTCGACTGGGTGCCGGTAGGCAGTCGACTGGGTGCTTCAGGATTTTAAGGAAAAGTATTTCTAAACAATATTTTTGCCCAAAAAGAAATGATTTTGCTTGCAGATTTTCAGGTCCTACTCTCCATATTGTCTAGGGTGAGACACACTCTCCAAACCCTAGTGTTCACTATATAAAGAAAGAGATATGGATTAACAATGCTAAGGTTCTTGTGTGAGAAATTTTCCAAATATTGTTCATCTCTAATTTTCTCTCAAGCATCTTCTGAAAAATCTTTTGATAGCAAAATCTCGCTTTTCACTCTTATCATTTTGAAGATTTAAACTCAAGCCTTGAGCCTATTCTCTTATTGAAAATATATTGTGAGAATATATATATCTTGAGTTCTTGAAATATGACCTAAAAACACTTGAGCTTATCTTGATCTATCATCCATAAAAACCTTAGGGTTTTGAGTGTTTTTGTTTCTTGAGTGATATATTGATTACATACACAAATTTGTGATCTTGGGTGAGTGAAGCCCATTGTATCAAGGGAGGATTGTTCTCTTGATTGTGTGAAGAGCTAGTTAGCTCTTTTGTAAAGGTTTTGCTATTCCACCTATTGAAGGAAGAGCCATAGTGTGAGGATTGGGAAAGTCTCAAGGAAGGGGATTCTTTGAGCCGAGGAGTAGGAGTTACCGAACCTCGTAAAAATCACGGTGTCAATATCTCTATCTCTATCTCTTTACTTTATGTTCATGCATGCTTAATTTATATTGTGGTAAATAGCTTGTTGAATTTAAGTGAAATCATTCATTGCATATTTTACCTTGTAAATTAATATTGAACCTTGTTGCATGTTCTAGTAAGAATAAAAAGGAGTTAGAAATTATTTTTAAAACCCTATTCACCCCCCTCTAGGGTATTTTAGTGACTAACAATTGGTATCAGAGCCTAATCTCTACTTATTTTTGACTTAACCGTCTTAGAGAACGATCATGGCCTCAAACATAGTCACTCATGTAGAAGGACAATCAAACAATAGGCCCCCATGGTTTGATGGTTCAAACTATAGTTATTGGAAGACTAGAATGATAGATTTTCTTCAAGCTATTGATTATCAAATTTGGCTAGTTATTGTTGATGGACCTTTTACTATTACCAAAATAGTTGATGGAAAAACCATTCCCAAATTGCCCAACGAATGGGATAATGATGAGCGTAGACTTATTTCATTTAATGCCAAAGCTAAGGTTAATCTAAATTGTGCCTTAAGTCCAAATGAATTTAATCGAGTCTTTACTTGCTCCACGGCCAAATAAATGTGGGATAAACTTGAAGTTACTTATGAAGGAACTACTCAAGTTAGAGAATCTAAAATTGATATACTTATGCATGAATATGAATTATTTGCCATGAAGGAAGATGAAAATATCAATTCTATGATGTCTCGTTTTACTAACATTTTGAATGGACTAAAGCATTTTGGTAGAATTGTTCCTAGATCCGATGCGGCACGCAAAGTCCTTAGAAGCCTTTCGGTCAAATGGGATGCAAAGGTGACGGCTATTAAAGAAGCACATGATCTTAGCACTATGAGTCTTGATGAGATTTTCGGGTCACTCCTTACATGGGAAATTACCTTGAAATCTCGTGAAGAATACGCCAAGCCAAGAAAAGGTATAGCCTTGCAAGCTTCAACCAAAAGTGAAGCAAATGAGAGAATCGAAGAAGAGGTTGATGAAGACATTGCCTTGATCACTCAACAATTCAAGAGATTTCTTCAACGAAAGAAGGCTAAAGGTCAGAGGTTCTTAAAGAGCAATGAACCAAGAGGAGAGACAAGCAAGAAGGAGTCTATTACTTGTTTCAATTGTGGTAAACCGGGGCACTATAGAAATGAGTGTTTCAAGCCCAAAAAGGAGAACGATAAAAGGCCAAACAAAATGGCCATGAATGCAACATGGGATGATTATGACTCTTGTGATTCGGATGAGGAAGAGAATGGTGAGGAAAGTGCAAATCTTTGCCTCATGGCAAATGAAGATGAGGTACATTTAAATTTACATGCATTAGATAATTCCATTTTATCATATGATGAGCTATTATTTTCTCATAATGAATTACAAGATGCATTTGAAAATTTGTATGGTGAGTTTGAAAAACTAGCAAAAAAACATAGTTTGCTCAAGAAATCTAAATCTTCATGTAATTCCGCTTGCCACACCATAGTTGATGTAAATACAACTAATGACAAAAGTATGAAGATAGAAGAGGAAAATATTTTGTTGAAGAAGACCATTGATGATCAAATAAACATCTTAGCAAAATTCACAAAAGGAAAAGAAAACTTGAGCATCATGCTAGGAAGACAAAGAAACTCTTTTGACAAATGCGGCTTAGGATATGATGCATTCAACAAAGATGCACTTTTATTGAAGAAAAGAAAATCATTAAAGCATACTTTTTCAAAACAATCTTCATGCTCAACTTCTATTGATCACAATCATGTTTCATGCTACTATTGCAAGAAAAGAGGTCACAAAGCAAATGCATGTTTTCTAAGAAAGAAGAAGAAAATTGTTTCAAAAATGTTTTGGGTTCCAAAAGGAACTATTGCATCTCTACGTGCTAAAGAAAACTTGGTAACTAAATCAATTTGGGTTCCGAAAGGAACTATTGCATCTCTTTCTAACCAAAATGGACCCAAAATAGATTGGGTACCAATAAAAGTCACGTAACGTTGTTTTGTAGGTGTGCTTGAAGACCGCCTCAAAAGAAAGATGGTTTCTTGATAGCGGATGTTCAAGGCACATGACGGGGGACAAATCGAAATTCATGTCCTTAAAATCTTATGAAGGAGGAAACGTTACTTTTGGAGATAACTCACAAGGCAAAATTGTTGGAATCGGATCTATTGGTATATCTTCCTCTCTAGCTATAGATAACGTACTTTTAGTTGATGGTTTGAAGCATAACTTGTTTAGTATTAGCCAACTTTGTGACAAAGGTTATGATGTTATCTTTAGGTCAAATGCATGCATAGTTGAGAAAGACGGAAAGCAATTGTTCAATGCAAAGAGAAATGGAAATTTATATACTATGTTGCTATGTGAATTAAATGAACAAGATGTTAAGTGCTTTGTCACATCGAGTGAAAATAGTTGGTTATGGCATAGACGCTTAGGACATGCTAGTATGGACCTCATCCAACGTTTGTCTAAAAATGAATTAGTCAAAGGCCTCCCGAAGACTAATTTTTCAAAAGATAAAATATGTAGTGCATGTCAAATAGGCAAGCAAGTGAAATCTTCTTTTAAGAGAAAGAAAGATATCACCACTTCTCGACCCTTAGAGTTACTTCATATGGATCTCTTTGGTCCAGAAAGAACGGCTAGCTTGGCCGGGAAACTCTATGTACTTGTTATAATAGATGATTACTCTAGATTTACTTGGGTTTACTTTCTTGCTCATAAAAATGAAACTCACTCCATTCTCGATAAATTTTATAGAGTCATTCAAAATGAAAAAGATTTGAAAATCAAGAAAATTAGAAATGATAGGGGTAGAGAGTTTGACAATCAAGATCTAGAGAAATTATGTGATGAATTTGGTGTATCTCATGATCTCTTGGCTCCAAGATCTCCTCAACAAAATGGGGTAGTTGAAAGGAAAAATAGATCTTTACAAGAAATGGCTAGAACTATGTTAAATGAACACAACCTTCCCCGAAGTCTTTGGGCGGAAGCGGTAAATACCGCTTGTCATGTCATAAATAGAGTTATAATTCGTATGAAATTGGGTAAAACTCCGTATGAGTTGTGGAATGGTCGGAAACCCAATATTGGTTATTTCAAGGTATTTGGTTGTAAATGTTTTGTTTTAAATGAGAAAGATAACTTGGGAAAATTTGACTCCAAATCGGATGAAGCAATTTTCTTAGGTTATTCCTCAACAAGTAGAGCCTTTAAAGTCTTTAACAAAAGGACTTTAACCATGGTAGAGTCTATCCATGTTGTTTTTGATGAATCACCACCTCTACCCTCACCTAGAGTTGACCTAGATGATGATGAAGTTGTAGGAATTGAGGATAATTTCAATAATCTCAATATCTCCAACTCGTCAAGTAGGCAAATGGATAAGAGTAAAGTTGGAGATCAATCAAATGATGACTTGACTTGCTCCATTCCTAAATCTTGGAGGATTGTGCACAGCCATCCTCTTGACCAAGTCATAGGAAACCCTTCACAAGGTGTTAGCACAAGATCTCAACTTAGAGACTTATGCAATCACATGGCTTTTGTGTCCAATATTGAACCCAAGAACTTCCACGAAGCTCAATGTGATGATTCTTGGATCATGGCTATGCAAGAGGAACTAAATCAATTTGAACGCAATCAAGTTTGGCATTTAGTCCCTCAACCCACACATCAAACTATAATATGCACTAAATGGGTTTTTCGAAATAAGAAGGATGAAAATGGAGTGATTATTCGAAATAAAGCAAGATTGGTAGCTCAAGGTTACAATCAAGAGGAAGGCATTGACTATGATGAAACCTTTGCACCCGTAGCTAGATTAGAAGCAATTAGAATGCTTCTTGCATTTGCATCATCTAGAAATTTTATTCTCTATCAAATGGATGTCAAAAGTGTTTTTCTAAATGGAACTATAGATGAAGAAGTGTATGTGAAACAACCACCCGGCTTTGAAAATGAACGTTTTCCAAATCATGTTTACAAATTATCTAAAGCTTTGTACGGGTTAAAGCAATCTCCTAGAGCTTGGTATGAACGGCTTAGTGACTTTCTACTTCAAAAAGGTTTTTCTAAAGGCAAAGTTGACACCACTCTATTTACAAAAACTGTCAAGAATGATTTGTTGATTATCCAAATATATGTTGACGACATTATATTCGGATCAACAAACACTTCCCTTTGCAAGGATTTCGCATCTAACATGCAAAACGAATTTGAAATGAGTATGATGGGTGAGTTGAACTTCTTCTTAGGGTTGCAAATCAAGCAAAGCTTGGATGGCTTATTTGTTAGCCAATCTAAGTATACTAAAGATTTGCTAAAGCGATTTGGTATGGAGGAAGCCAAACATGCCATTACTCCCATGAGTACCTCTATTAAACTCGATAAAGATGAAAATGGGAAATGTGTTGATATTACTAAATATAGAGGCATGATAGGAAGTTTACTTTATTTAACTGCTAGTAGACCGGATATCATGTTTAGTGTATGCTTATGTGCTCGCTTTCAATCTTGCCCCAAAGAATCTCACTTGCTAGCCGTAAAACGTATTTTTCGCTATCTTAACGGGACGATTAACTTAGGACTTTGGTATCCAAGTGGTACTACACTTGATCTCACAAGTTATTCGGATGCCGATTTTGCGGGTTGTAAAGTTGATCGGAAAAGCACAAGCGGTACATGTCATTTTCTAGGTCACTCGTTAGTTTCATGGTCAAGTAAAAAGCAAAATTCGGTTGCCTTATCTACGGCTGAAGCCGAATATGTTGCGGCCGGTAGTAGTTGTGCTCAAACTCTTTACATTAAGCAACAATTACTTGATTTTGGGCTTATTTTCAATCGCGTACCTATTAAATGTGATAACACTAATGCTATTTGTATCTCAAAGAATCCTATTCAACACTCTCGCACAAAGCACATAGAGATTAGGCATCATTTTTTACGGGATCACGTAGCTAAAGGCGACGTTGAATTGGTTTTTATTGACACTAAGAATCAATTGGCGGATATTTTTACTAAACCCCTCTCGGATGAACCATTTTCAAAAATTCGTAGGGACTTAGGAATGGCCATGGATTTTGAAGTCATTAGTTAATTTTCACAAATTCTCGTCCACGTTCTCGGCTTTCAAAATTTAAAAATTTTTCAAAATTTGTTTTTGAGGGCCAGTCGACTGCCTCATATACGGCCAGTCGACTGGATCAACCAGTGAGTTTTTGTGTTTTTAACTATCTTCAGCCAGTCGACTGCCTATATTGGCCAGTCGACTGGGTCATGAGCCAGTCGACTGTCTCCATATGGCCAGTCGACTGCCTCTGCGCGAACATTGTTTTTATTTCTTCTTTCTCTTCGTCTTCTCTCCACTCTCTCCACGATCTCTCCCATTTCTTCTCTTCTTCACGCCATTTACTCATCTTTAAACCACTTTCCCACTACACCACGATCCTCTCCTCCATCATCACCACTCCCCTCTTCATTTTCAGTTATATATCTCCATATATATATCCATATATATATTTTTTACAATTTCACTTCTCCCTCTCTGTTTTCACCATTTCTTTTCGTTTTTCTTCTCAAAATGCTTCCCATCTTCTTGATTCTCATCTCTCTCATGGCTTCTAATGTCGTGCGCCTCAAGAAACGCGCCTGTAGGGGTGGAAGCTCTTCGGCTGCACCGCATCCACCTCCGTCTCCTGTTCATGAGGACACTAATTCCGAATCTGAATCTGGTCCGATGTCTCTGACTGCTCTTCTCGGTGATGAAAACAGTGTTCGTCTTTTCGAAACTCAGTTCCTTCATCGAAAATTTGCTCGGAGTCGCATTGTGACTCAACCCTTGTGCGAAGAGATTGGCGCTAATACGTTCAATCTTTTTCAAAATATGGGTTGGGATTTCTTTCTCTCGCTTGATGTTCCGCTCTATCCGAGGGCTGTCAAAGCATTCTACACCAATCTGGTGAATCCTTCTCAACCACGCCTTATCTCCACCCTGCTTAGCTCCAATGTTGGAGGCGTCTCTGTTAAGATCACCGAAGCAGTACTCAATACTGTTTTTCGACTACCTCCTGGCGGTATCTCCTATTACTGCCCATCAATTTGGTACTCTTCAAGTGATTTTGATCCTCTCGAAGCAGTTCGGGCTATTTCTGTGAATAAATCAACCACCGCCATTGCTGAGTTTCCTTCTTCCTCGCTTACTCCTGAGGCTAGACTTGTGCACAACATTATCACGTATTCCATTTTGCCCAAGTCCGGAAGCCGGAGTCTTGTGTCGATTATGGAAGCTTTCCTTGTCTACTGTGTCATGACCGGTCGGAAGGTCAATCTTGCATTCCTCTTCATATCGGCAATCCTCGAGTGCCACAAGAAGAAAGGCGCACTTATTTTTCCTATCCATTTATCCTATCTTCTCAGTCGGAACGGTGTGCCACTTGCTGACGAGCCTACGGAGCACAATCCAATCTTTCTGGACCGCACTCATCTCAAGCAAATGCACATTGGCAAAAATGCTGATGGAGTGTTGGTCTCTCTTAGGGCTGCCCCTCCTGCGGACCAAGCCGGTCCTTCTGTTCCTCGTCCCGATGCTCCTCGTCCCGAGGCACCTCATCCGGATGCTCCGACTTCCTCATTTCCGTCTCTTGGTAGCGATTTTGATATTCCGGATTTTGGGTTCGGTGGTATTCCCGAAACTCTTACCCAAATCTTGGAAATCATGAAGCGCAATGAGGAGGCCCAAAAGCAGACGGCCGCGGACATAAAGTGCCTTGAGGACAAGATCGACCGTATCACCACCGCCATGGATGCACTTCGCTGTGACCCTCCGCCTTTTTGATGTCGTCAAAGGGGGAAAATGTTTAGGTTGTTTGTGTTGGCCATAGGTCCATTTTGCGTAGCATAGGACGTTACCATGTGTGTTGTTTATGTTATCTTTAGTTTTATTTCTATGCTTTATTATTTTGTAATGTGTAGTAGTAAAACAACATGTACCGTAGTAGTAAAACAACATGTACCGATCTTGCAATTATTAATTGAAAAATGTTGTTTCTATTTTTCTTCAATGCATTACGTAAATGAATATCAAATTGCAAAATTTATTTCCTAAGGGGGAGCATGAAAATAAAAATGAAAGATGCACACATTGAGGGGGAGTATCACTTGATACTTTACCAATTATGAGCAAACACGAAGTGTTTTGTCAACATCAAAAAGGGGGAGATTGTTGGCTTTGAAATTCCATTTCAAGCAATAAATCTTATTTTGATATTAACAAAACATTCAAAACCGTGTTTGGTACTAATATGGCTTTGAGCTAAGTGTTTCAGCAAGTACAGGTAAATGTTTCGGGAAGATCGCTAAAGCAACAAGCGATAAGGAAACTCAAGCGCAAACTCGAAGAAGGACAAAAAGATCAAAGAAAGAACAAAAGCTGGACTCAAGACCTGGGGTAGATAGGTCGGTGTGAGAATATTGTAACAAGGTATCTTATGCGTTGATTGATCTTATAAGCTCGAGTAATTAATCAAACGAACTCAAACGGATCAAAAATGGACCTTGAAAACAATTTTTGGAGTCACCGAGTCGACTGGCCTGTCCAAGGCAGTCGACTGACTGTGACCCAGTTGACTGGCCCTTAAGGACCCAGCCGACTGGATGAACCAGTGAGTTATAAAACATTATAACTGCATGAGGCAGTCGACTGGCCTGTCCAAGGCAGTCGACTGACTGTGACCAGTCGACTGGCAGTTAAAGACCCAGCCGACTGACTGGACCAGAGAGTTTCGAACATTTTTGATTGCCTGAGGCAGTCGACTGGCCTGTCCAAGGCAGTCGACTTACTAATGAGGCAGTCGACTGGCCTTCTTGAGGCAGTCGACTGACCCTAGCCGTTGGGAAAAATATTTTAAATCTAAGCATGGAGGCAGTCGACTGGGTGCTTCAGGATTTTAAGGAAAAATATTTCTAAACAATATTTTTGCCCAAAAAGAAATGATTTTGCTTGCAGATTTTCAGGTCCTACTCTCCATATTGTCTAGGGTGAGACACACTCTCCAAACCCTAGTGTTCACTATATAAAGAAAGAGATATGGATTAACAATGCTAAGGTTCTTGTGTGAGAAATTTTCCAAATATTGTTCATCTCTAATTTTCTCTCAAGCATCTTCTGAAAAATCTTTTGATAGCAAAATCTCGCTTTTCACTCTTATCATTTTGAAGATTTAAACTCAAGCCTTGAGCTTATTCTCTTATTGAAAATATATTGTGAGAATATATATATCTTGAGTTCTTGAAATATCACCTAAAAACACTTGAGCTTATCTTGATCTATCATCCATAAAAACCTTAGGGTTTTGAGTGTTTTTGTTTCTTGAGTGATATATTGATTACATACACAAATTTGTGATCTTGGGTGAGTGAAGCCCATTGTATCAAGGGAGGATTGTTCTCTTGATTGTGTGAAGAGCTAGTTAGCTCTTTTGTAAAGGTTTTGCTATTCCACCTATTGAAGGAAGAGCCATAGTGTGAGGATTGGGAAAGTCTCAAGGAAGGGGATTCTTTGAGCCGAGGAGTAGGAGTTACCGAACCTCGTAAAAATCACGGTGTCAATATCTCTATCTCTATCTCTTTACTTTATGTTCATGCATGCTTAATTTATATTGTGGTAAATAGCTTGTTGAATTTAAGTGAAATCATTCATTGCATATTTTACCTTGTAAATTAATATTGAACCTTGTTGCATGTTCTAGTAAGAATAAAAAAGAGTTAGAAATTATTTTTAAAACCCTATTCACCCCCCCTCTAGGGTATTTTAGTGACTAACAGCATATATTCTCTATGGGACAATTATTGACCTTTGACTATGTAGTTGACAAAAATAGTTCAATGACAAGGGGAAAAGGGGAGTAGTAAAGAATAAAAAGAAGTAATATGGTTAAAAAGTTGAAAATTTATTTTGAAAAAAAATAATAAAATGCAAAAAGTAGTTTTCGATCTGATTAACCGGACCTTAGTATCACTTATATCACTATTCGCGTTCAAAGGGCAGAAAACTAATGAGCATAAATTCCATGGAAGAAGTTCGGGCCCAGTTGATTGGGACTAAAAATCCTCGCTGGAAAGTCCGAAGACTTAGAAAGACAAAAGGAGATAAAGTATAGTGAAGTTGTGTCATGACAAAGATTGATCAACGAAGTAAAAGAAGGGAGATTAGTATACTATAGAGAATGTTCACAAAAACACGGAAAACTATGTGGATCAGCTGTAGAAATTAACAAGTTTATTTCATCACTGTGGGGACCATTCTTTTAAATTTAATTCATGAAGATTATTGTGTATGAGTGACTGGGGATAACTTTTATACATTTTATTATGACGAAATTATAGCATTTGCATGATTAATGATTATTTGATTTCATGAGCATACAAGAATGATGAATAATTTTTTTTTTCAAACCTCATGTTTCTATGAACAAAAATATTTTTTTCTTGATTTTATTGAGCATTTTGCATTCATGCATTGGAAAGATTTTTGTTACCCGAGAATCTGGATATATTCTTTAGAGTTTTATGTTTTTATATATGTTTGCTTAGATTCTTTGATCTTCCCAAATATTTTCCCAATGTTTACACTTTGTGTCTTCTCCTTCAAATATCTTTATTTTTATTATGATTTATTGCCTTGTCATTTCAGTGACAAAAAAGGGGAGAGATACAGTTAAAGGGGAGAAGTATTTATTTGAGGGGGAGAATTATTTATTATTGATTAATGATCATTATGCTTCATATTGATATTGATTAACTATGATAATTTAATATTGATTATTCCTGCTATTTGTTTTCCACACTTGCTTTTCACAGGTATGTTTGTTTAAGTGTTGTGATTGCAGGATTGGTAGATCATCATGAGATCAAAAGAAAAGTCTATGTCTATGTTTGTTGGTGTGTGTTCATAGGTATAGATTTTATTTTATCGGGAGGATATATTTGTAAAACATGTTTTTATCTTAGAAATGCCAAGGGGGAGATTAAGAACATTTATTTATGTAATGACATTATTCTGTTCAAAAACCATGTTGAGAGTTGAGTGTTTTAGTTCGAGTTGTTAAGTGTTATGTGGTAAGAAATTTATGTGTAAAATTAAGTACAATGTGGTGAAGATACAAAGGATATTCAGTGGAACAACGACTGGAAGTAGCAATGCAAAAGAAGTAAAGAAATCCGGGAAATATTATTTTGTTCCACCGAGTACTCGGTGGGAGTGTTACCGACTACTCGGTAAGTTGCGCACTTGCGCACACTTTCGCAGTTGAAGGTTCACCGAGTACTCGGTAGAACCACCACCAAGTACTCGGTAAGTGGCTACGCTGAATTATTTTTGGGAAGGTTTATTCTGCTATGTAATTGATTCCTAACCACTTTTGGACGTGATTAGAAGCTATTATCAGTATATTGGACTATCATTGACATATTTATATATATTTGGAAGATTAAAATGGTGGAAATACGAATCCTAATTGAAAAAGATTATTACCATTAATTGAAGACTCTTCTCTATATATATGAGTTAAAGCTAAGAGAAGGGGGTCGATTTTGAGAGATCTTTGTAGTTCTTCTACAGATTCCTATTCTTATACAGAGATATTTAGAGAGAGAAAATTATTAAGTGATTATATATTTTCTAGTTTTCTCTTGGTTTGAGATTTTCCAATTGTGTTCTACACCGAAGATCGTTATGCACAATTAGATGATCTACTTGCTGAAAAATCATCACACCACCTTGATTGAAGCATGAGCTTCATAGTTCTTTGATCCATTGAGAAGCGGAGCCGTCAGAGTATAGAGATCGGAGCGAGAGCTTCGTGGAGCGCGAGTGATTCAAGATTATCATACGTCGAGTGGAGAAAGGCAGATCGGAGTGATTTGTAAGTTTAAAACTTCATAGAGTCTTATACTTCTTTATTCATAGTGTATCGATACCCGAGTGTATCCGTCATTTTTTAATTAGAGTATTTCCAAGGTTTTTTCACGTAAAAATATTGGTGTCATCTCTGATTTATTTTCTACACTTATATTTATTATTGCGTGGTTTATATTGTGATAGAATTGAATTAAAATTGACTATTCCGCAATTAAAATTTTAATTTGTCAATTAATTCATAAAAACCCTATTCACCCACCCCCCTCTAGGCTTATTTCACCGTCTTCTAAATAATTTCAATTAACATTTTGGGTCTCATATGGATGACCCAACCCTTTTACCATTATTTTAGCCAAAAAAATACCTAAAACACATGCGAATACAAAGTGGTGTGTGTGAAAAGCTTATATTTTTTATAAAAAAAAAATTAAAATAGTGGCAGACTACTACAATTTTACACGATTTTATACGATTCTATACGATTCTACTAGAATTATACATATTTTAACAAAAAATCCATAAAATAGCAGAATCGTAGAACACGATTCTACCTGATTCTACTCCGATTCTACCAATTCAAACGATTTTCATGCGATTAAACTCATTTTAGGGATTTAGGAGCATAGAATCGTACGATTCTACGACTTAAAATCACAATTTTGACTACTTGGTCCTAAGAAGATAATTTTTGAGGGAGTAAGACGAAACCGCTTCATAATTTGTGTAACATTAAGGATCGGGCTATAGTTTGTGTGACCTAAAGTTATGGCAAGCAGTAATTAGAATTCGAACACACATTCTACTAATACGAAGTAGTTAGGATTCAAACACAAATCCTCGAATTTGAATAGGATATGTCCAAACTTTTTTCAAAAATACCCTTATGAGTTGCACTACGGGCGGAGCCTTTTTTGTATCACTGTAGTCCAAGTCTTCTCGATGAGTTAATATAGTCAAAGAATGAATCACATTTAAGAATAGGTTTTAAATGTTAAAAGAAATTAATAATTGACATTTTCGGTATATAATTCAAACATATTGAAAGGTCATTGGTTGAATATATACTTCAATAATGGATCACGGTTTATGAATCCATCTGCATTGTAGACGAAATAAGCCAGGTTCTGGATACATAGTTTCAACGTACTATTAAATATGAATTATGCTCATTGTTGCTTTTTGCAACAACAATGTAACAATAATGGTAATGGTAATTGCGACCATGCAAGCGAATGTTGGAGGTTTTTGCTGAGTTCATAATTCATTGATTATAACAGAGCTCGAGACTTGCCACACTGCAATAATTTCCATTGAGCTTTTCGTCTTATTAAACTTCATTCAAAAAAGACGATTAAGGATACAATCCTCAATAATGCATTTTCATGTCAATTCAACAGTATTGAAATTTGAGTAAGCCTCCCCATTAGATATTATTAAGTTAGCTAGTATGAACAATTCCCATCTTCAAATTAAAAATCACATTTGTACCCCCACAACTCTTTTTGGTCGGTGGAGTCCTTGGACCTCAAAGACTAATTGAGGGCATCGCGACCGAGAAGGATAACCATACTTGTCATAGCTCGCGGTAGAGAAACTTGTCTCGTTGCTTGTGGAGGACATCGTGTCACGCTACAATCTCTTGTCACACTACAATGGTTGCATTTAAGGTCCAAATTAAAAATAAGAGATGGTGAAAACACTAAATAATATATGTCTAGACTAAGAGCACAAACGAATGGTATGATATGGGATGGACCAAATTTTTGTATTGAAAATACTAGTTCCGCGAAAATGTGTAGCAGAAGAAAACTATTAATATTAGTCTGGTTCGCTTCGTACCACAATTCTTCCTTTATTTTTAGATGTATTATATTTAAGGCAAAGGGCGAAATATACCCTTATAATTTGCATTTTGGGTAAATAACACCCCTCCATTTAATTAAGGGCAATAAAATGCATTAACTATTCAAAAATGGTGCAAACACACCCCTACCCCTTCCATATAACCATTTTATCCTTGACTCTATATATTGCTATACACCTAGACCCCCTATTTTTTCAAATATTTCACCTAGACCCCCTCTAGGTATCTATTTATCTCTATCCAATATTCTTCCACTTTTAACATTTTTATCTAGTTATATAAATATTTTATTTTTTCTCAAACAATACATCAAGAAAGTCTCAAACAAAAAACAAAAACTCTAATTAGTAGTTAAATTTAAAATGTGAACTATAAAAGAAAATTATATATATTTCAGACTTAATTTTTTATATTTTACCCTAAATGAAATATATAATTTAAATATTTTATTTTTTCTCAACCAATATATCAGGAAAAAAAAACCGGCCTATTCCCAAGCAATATCTCAAATGCATTAAAATTTTCTAAATAATTTATTTTATTATAAACGAAAAAATAATATTTGATGAATTGGTTGGGAAAAATAAAATATTAAAAAAATTAATTTAGAACAAAATATAAAAAAAATTAAGTCTGAAATAAATATTTTTTTTCGTTTATAGTTCACTTTTTAGATTTTTGTTTTTTGTTTGAGACTTTAATGTATTGGTTGAGAAAAAATAAATTATTTCTTTTTTTATTTTAGAGTAAAATATAAAAATATTAAGTTCAAGATATTTTTTTCGATTATAATTCACTTTTTAAATTGAACTACTAATTATGACACATTTGACTACACATATATTTGAAAAGAAAGGAGGTCTATGTGGAATATAGGCAAAGTTCAAAGGGTCTAGGTGGTATTAACGCTTTCTTATTTGATTTTTATATAATATAGTCAGGGGTAATATAGTCTTTTAATCCTTCAGAAGAGTCTCTTTGAGCAAAAAGTGAACCATAGGGATTTGTTTAAACTTGTAGGAATTATTTGATCATAATGCAAACTGTAGGGATGTTTTATGGCATTTTCCCTTATATTTGTTAATTTATAATGTTGAAAAGTAAATTATATATATTCTAAAACACACAATCCTATTATATATTTGGTTGAAAAACATCCAAAACATCCCAAGGAATGATATCCAACGTGTACCAAGGTTAGTATTAATTCGACTATACTACCAATATGATTTGGTTTTGGTAATAAAAGTATACATATATATATATATATATATACATACATATACTAGCTAAAGAAAACGTGCCTTGCACGTATGTAAATCTAATTTATAATAAATTTATAAATTTAGAAAATTAATTTTTAATGTAAAAATTAAACTAATGCAATAATTAAATTTAACCATCCCACGTTAATGATGTCGGGAGATTATCCCACGTGAACATATAAAATCATAAATATATACACACGAACCAAAAGGAACAATTAAAGAACAAAAAAAACAAAAAACAAATGAAGAATCATGAAATTCTATATCAAATATGGTAAAACTAAGTTGCAATAAAAGGAAGAAAATAAACAGTTGAAGAAGAGAGAGCGTGAAACCTAACGAATTTGGGTTGAAGTTGAAGAATTTGAGGCCTGATTTTAATCTAGACTAATATATATAGGGCTCTTAATCTAATAACATTTAATCACATCATAATTAGGTTTACCTATCCAAAGTTACTCCCTATAGGAGATTCAGTATTATAGTTCATTTAGAATTAGAATTGTTAAATACAATAGTATATGTGATTCATTATTTTATTTTTTATTCTATTAAGATTAGGATTATTAGTTATAATTAAATTATAGTAAGATAATGAAATAAACTTTTAAAAAATAATTTGAAATTTTAGTATTCTATCTTAATCAGATTTTTAATTTATATATTCAATATAATTTAATACAATTAAAATATAATTACATTTTAGTGATAGAATTTAAATAGATAATTCATATTATTGGTGCTTTCAAAAATGATTCTACTTGAATTAGAGTTAAAGAATTCAATTAAGTTTTGTAATTATAATTCAAGCAAAAATTAAATTTGAATTACAAAATTAAATTTTGTAGTTATAATTCAAATAGAAATTGGATTGAAAAATCACATAAAAACTTTACACTATAAATACTGAAACTCTTCACACTTTTAATAGTAGTGTTGAAAATATTGAAGTTTATATTGTAGAGAGAAGAATATAGTATTTTCTTACATCTCAAAAAATGATTACAAGACATATTTATAGTGCTCTCAAGGAAACAATATAAGGACAATCCAATTTTTGCCTCTGATAAAGGGATATCAAATCCTAGATTCTGCCCTTAATCAAGGAATATCAAATCCCTTGATGAAGGAAAAGTTGACTACAAGATACAATCAGTTAATTAAGGAAGGTTGACGAGTTGTCTTTCAACACTCCCCCTCAAGCTGGAGAGTAGATGTCAACAACTCGCAACTTCATGCAAATATCATCCATGTGATACTTTGGAAGAGCCTTTGTAAAGATATGACAACTGTAAGTTGAGGGCAGCCGCAAGATCAAAGATAGGTTCGTGAGTGGTCATGCGACCAGAATAAGGGATAAGTTGCGCCAGTGGTCGCGCGACCAAAATAAGAAATAGGTTGCATGAATGGTCATGAGGCCAGAATAAGAGGTAGGTTCCGTGAGTGGTCCCGCAGCCTGAATAAGAGATAGGTTGCACGAATGGTTATGCGGCCAGAATAAGAAATAGGTTATGCGAATGGTCGCGTGGCCAAAATAAAAGGTTGGTTGAATGGATTTTTGTGGTAAAATATAAACACCACTAAGAATATTATAATTAAATGTCACCACCGGGGATGGAAGATGGAGTACCATCCCCGGCAGAGACGACAATAAACGGAAGGAACTACCCAGAATTGGTAGGCTCTGATACAATGTTGAAAATATAGAAGCTTGTATTATGGAGAAAAAAAAATAGTATTTTCTTATACCTCAAAGAGTGATTATAAAACATATTTATAGTGCTCTCAAAGAAACAATATAAGGACAACCCAAATTCTACCTCTAATCAAGTGATATCAAATTCCAGATTCTGCCCTAAATCAAGAAATATTAAATCCCTTGATTAAGGGATAGTTGACTATAAAGATATAATCAGTTAATTAAGGAAGGTTAACGAGTTGTATTTCAACAAGTAGTACAGATATATTTAATAGTGTTCCACCCGCCCTTTTCCCACCACGGGGGAGGGGGCTCTCGCGTGTTCGGGAGGAGTGAACCTCCCCGTATAAGCTAGAGAAGAAGCACGATCGTTGTGCGACGGGGTTGAAAGGTGCACTTGACGGTTAGAGTCATTTAAAAACAGAGTCGCCACCTAACATTGAGTTGTGGTGTACTAGGTCACCTGAAGGGAGCTCTAATGAACAAGATTTGAAATTGTGGACCCTAAAGTGACTCACTCATCTATGTGAACCAAATCAACTGTGCTCGGGAGCTTGGTTACACTTGGGGATGGTGTTAGGCACCCCAAAACGCCTGTACCATGTATAGTAACGTACTTTGTCCTATGATGTTTCTTTTTCAATTTGCTTTCTATTTTTATGTGTGATGAATGTTATGAAAGAAAGTGACGCCGGACAGAATAGAGATTATTCTGCGGCTAGTGCAATAGGTAATTTGCAAGGAAAAATAGGAGAATTTTATCCAAAATTTCAGAGAACACTCTGGAATTCAATAAAATTGTTTATAATCAAGAATAACCAAAAAACAACCCACAAGCCGGGTTAAAATAGCTGAAAATCGACCCCTAATGGGATTTTTACCAAAAATAGCAAAACCCTAAAAGTTTTACCAAAACGAAATACGGAAAGAAATAAAAAGATTACCAAAAATCTGGCCCAAATCGGGTTCAGAATCATTTCCTAATCGATAAATAAAAGATTACCACAAATAGCAAAAATTAACTAAAAATAAAGATTTGAAAAGGAAAACAGCGGATTTAGGGCTCGAAATGAGGTGCACCCAGTGTTGCTGGTGGTCATGACGTGCACGCCAAAATTAGCTTTCCGAATTGGGGTCATGGGCCCGAATCGAACACTTGTAGCTACAGTTATGGCCAAAAAACCGACACGTGCACGGAAACTGCCCCAATTAGGCTAGATCACGATTTCTTGCCATCCTTGCGATGATCCTCCCGCTCCAGGTAATCCAGCGCTATCAATGAGCAATCTGACAGCTTGGCATTGTCTGACTCGGATCCCCCTGCATCAGTCACCCCGGGTGGAAAATAACAAACTGTAAAAATGCATGCTACTATGTGACAGGAGGAAAGCAAGATAGAGTGCCACTCGTGCAGTGTTGCGCAAATAGCGGGATGACCGAATTCGGGAAGGCTGAAGCTGCTTATGTATCTCCTTGGTAGAGATAGATGTCAAAACATAGTTCACCAAGCAGCGGTTAAGTTAAAGGGTGAGTACTTACTAGTTTCCTCGAATTGTTTAGAAATGTGCCTTTTGAATGAGGACTTTTTGAGTGTCTTTTGAATGAGGACTTTTGAATGCCTTTTGAATATGAGGACTTTTGAAATTCTCGGGCGAGTAAGACTTTGGATTAGTCTTCGAGAATCAAGGGTATGATTATTCTTCAACCACCTACCCATGGGAGGGTTTTAAAAGCTTTTTAAAAAACATTTTGAAATATGGCATTTATGCGCCAAATGTCTTATCGGAAGAGTAGAACTCGCTTGATCATGGCTAACGGTCCTTAAAGAGCGACGTAATTTGAAAATTATTTTCCCCCCATTTTCTCGAGGGGGAAAATAATTCGAAAGAGGCTCGAGTGAGCGAATCATATATTGAAAGATGTGTCATCGAGTGGGCTTACTTGAAATATAGTTGTAACGCCATGTGTTTCCTTTCTCCTTTTTGTGGAATTCTTTTTCAAGTATTAACGTTTTATGATGTCACTTATTCATGACGTCTTATGAAATCTCGGTACGTGTAAAATTTTCGCATTTATGTTTTGGACTTAGTGGGACGACGTCGTGGACTTTCGTTTCCGGCTTCGGGATTTATTGTTCGTTGACGACTATGTGAGTTCGTTGTAACGTTTTCTCATTGGAGCTTCTGCAATTGTGTTGCATTCCCGAATGTGTTACCCTAGTTTATTGTAGACGTTCCGGTGTATCACTTACATGAATTGTTTGTTATATTTTTATTTTGTAATTAATGAAAATTGTTAAAAGTGATTTCGGGAAAGAAATGACCGAATGATAAATGAGTATTTTTATATTTAGAACATTTAGTGGAAAATGTATAGATTTGGCTAAGTGTTGGGATATGAATGGCATGTTTGTAATTAGAGAGGATGACAAGGGGTAGAAGGGTAATTAAGAGACATGATGACACTCTTGTAATTAACCCTAAGTTGGAAGGAATTTGGTCATTTCCCATTTTCAAGTGGTGTCTCATTTCTAATCATTGATCTCATTCTCCCATCTTTATTCTAAACCCTTGGATCATAGGGCCTTGCTTGGATGACACTTAAATGCAAAAATCTATTATTGTTGGTCTTTCACTTGGCAAGACTTTTTATCAACCCTTGGATGATAAGGCCTTGTTTGGCAAGTTAATGAGTTTTGTGGGTGGTGTATTTAGTCTTTCATTGCAAGACTATTTTGTGGCTCTTGGATTAGGTTTTCACTTGCTAGCTTTATTATTGGCCATTGGAAGGTGAGAGTTGTGAGTGGAAAATCTCTACTACTCTTAGGGTTAGCACACATTTGGCATAACTTCTCCATTGTCATCTCTTCATCTCTCTTTTCTCCCTCTTGCTTCTTCTTCACTTAGAGGTTGATTTGATAACCCTAAGTTGGGAGTTTTATGTGGCCATCAACATGGAAGTTGTTCATGGTGTCCTTCTCTTTGGTTTGAGCCAAGTATTAGTAATTATTTTTCATTCCTTGTGTGTTTTCCATTCAAACCCTAGTTTTGGGGTTCTTGTTAAACCACTTCATGACTCTTGCTCTCCTCTTGTGTTGGAGTTTGATTCATTGTTAGGAGGCTATGGTGATGTTTTCCACCGGTTTGCTCATTTGATTTCGGTGTGGGGTAAGAGCTAGGGTTTCTTTAGCCTTGCTTAGTTATTGGCTTTGCTATTTATGGAGGTATGAAAAAAACTTTTTAACTAACTTATCTTATGATTGTGTGAGTGTGAGTTTTATTCTAGGATTCCTAAACTAAGATGAAATTCCTAAGTATATCCTTGAAATTGTGAATTTAGGGTTGAACATGTGTATGTAAGTTAACCCTTGTGTGTGGAGTACTTGATGATGATATTGATAGGATTATGATGCATGATAGTGGTGTGGTTGTTCTTGAGATTTCCAATATTCAAGTATGTTTGTATGCCTATATATGTGTATATGTATGTGGGTATAGTGGTGTATATGTGTAAGTATAATTATTCATATGTGTATGTGGGTGTTAGGGATGTAGCCTTTGAAGTGAGATTAGGCTAACTCCTTTGGTTAGTACCTTTGATGTATTTTGGGAAGTGATGTTATGTTTGTTTTGTGATTTGTGATAAACGTGCTTAAATTGAACTAAGAGCATGTTTAAAAGAATGAAATTGTTATCCTTTTGAATTAAATGACAACTTGAGGACTTGGAACATCAATTGTGCATGAAAATGTATCATTGTGATTTAAAAGCTTTATTTGAGATATAAGCATGTTAAATAAATGAAAATGTTATCCTTGTATATTAAAGGACAACTTGATTTTGGATCATGAATGGTGCATGAGAAATCATCCTTTTTTATTCTTGTTTATAAATATGAAATTGTAATCATTGTGCTAAATGGAGTCCAATATATTGCAAATGAGAAAAGTATGTATTGTGATTGAGCATGTTGTGGACCATTGTTTATAAATGTGAAATCGTAAGCATGATCGTTTTATTGAGTACAATATTTTGTAAAAGAGAAAAACATATATATTGTAATGGGAGATGATTGTTGTTGAGAACCTGGATGCTTATTGAGTACATCGTGTAGTGTATCAAATCATGGTGTTGGTATATGTGGGTTGTGTAATCATATGTGAATAGTATTGTGTTGAATCGTCGCAACAATTGGCCAGGAGGTGTTTCACACCTACAGAACTAGTAAGTCCGGAAACGTGATGAGGGATTGGGAGTTGTAAGAGAGGCTCATATTCTGACATGATCCACACACAATCCCTTTTGTATAACCAAGTTTAAGGACTCCCTTAACAACTTCACTCTTTAATTTTTGTTAATTCACGAAAATTAACATGTCCCATCTGCTGATGCCAAATTTCAACTTCATCAAGTTTAACTCTATTGCATAATAATTCAGAACTAGGAACAATGCAATAAAAATTATTAGTTCATCGCATACCTTCCATTACAAAATTTTCAGAATAATCAATGATCGAACACTTATTAGGAGAAAAAGTGACATTATGATTGTTATCACATATCTGACTTATGGTCAACAAATTTGCTTTAAGACCCTCTACATAAAGCACATCTTCTAGTTTAGGTAGACCAGAAGTCACAACCGTACCTTGTCCTATAACCTTCGACTTATTTCCATCACCAAAAGTAACTATCCCACCATGACACTCCTTGAGAAATCCAAACAATGACTTATCTCTAGTTATATGCCTAGAACATCCACTATCCAGATACCAAGAAGTAGACTTGCGTGCTCTAAGAGCAGTATGAACTATAAAACAGTATAGCTCAGTTTTTTCTAATCCATGTTTTCTTCATCTTCGGAGCTCCATTCGCCAATGTTGACAAATTCTTCATTCAGCATTCGAATTTGATCTTGAACATGATCTCCATGCTGAACTCTTTGTTCCTTCACTAACTTCAAGACCTTCCCTCACAACTTCGAACACCTTGGTCGAATGTGACCTCTGACACCATAATGGTGACATACAGGAACGAACCTCTGAACTCTATAAGTCAACCTCATATGATATCTAGCTGTAAGAAAAGACTTGCTTTCAACAGGTCTTTTGACATAGGGTTGAACACCAAGATTCCAATTTGAATTTCCTTGTGAAGAACTAGACGCTACATGGGAGACTTTACAAAGGTAATTTTAGCAACAACATTTGAATTCGGCGTTACTCCAACAAATCCCAACCCCTTTTTATTTCCTACTGATTTTCCCTTACTCAACATCTCATCAAGCTTAAGGGTTCCTTTAGACCATTTACAAAGAGTTAATTTAGCATCTTTCAGCTCTTTTTCCAAATTCTTAATCTTAGTAGATTTCTTAACCACTTCCTTATTGAGATCATCTACCAAATTCAATACCTGAGTTCTTTCTAGTTCAAATTTCTTCAAATCCTCAACCAACTTGGCATTTTGAGTCTGTAGGAGATTTTGAGTTTTAGAACTATTGACTAATTCATCTTTTAAAGAATGTAATTATTTGTCCATGTTAAGACTCTTAGTCAACAGTTTCATGTGATTTTTATGAAGTTGTTCGATCTTATCAAGTAATTTTTCATAAGACTCTTGAAGCGTACCATCACAATCTTCATCACTCTGTGCAAAAAACACAGTGAAATTCTCATAATCATCACCTACTTTTGATTTGTCGCATCACTAGCTGATCCATTGTCTGAGTGATCATCCCAACTGACAGCTAATCCTTTGGATTTCTTTAGAGTGTTTGCACACTCTGCAGCTATGTGACCATATCCTTGACATTCAAAACATTGGGGTTTCTTATTTTTAGGATCAGACTTGTCCTTCCTAGTTTAAGTCTTATTTATACTTCTAGACTCACCCAACTTATCCCAAAAGTTTTTTATTTGGCCGTTTTGTTTAGCCCTAACAAATTTGTTCAACCTCTTAGCAAATATGGTAATATCATTCAGACTTAACTCACTTTCTTCATCAGGAAGAGACCTAAGGATGTTCTTTACTTTGGTAGTCTTCAACCTTAATTTATTTAAGACTCATGACCTCTAAGATGACAATGACCTTAGATTAAAAACATTCAGGAAGAGACCTAAGGATTTTCTTTACTATGGTAGTCTCATGAATAGGCTTACCTAGGTTATGATAACCTGTTACGATATTAGTTAACCTGACCTCAAAGTCGGCGTAGACTTCATCCTCCTCCATTTTCAGCTGCTCAAATCGAGAATTCAGAATTTGAAGTTTCAATTGTTTAACCTTTGAAGTTCCTTCATGAGTAACTTGGAGAATGTCCCAAGCTTCCTTGGCAATTACGCACGTAGCAATCCTCTTGAACTCACTCGGAGTAACAAGATTATACAATACATTCAACGCCTTCGAGTTCCAATTCGCGCTATTCGTCTCGGCAGCAGTCCACTCACTTTACGATTTTGCTTTTACTTTATTAGTTGCACCGTCTTTCACAGTGGGAGGTGAGTATCCTAATTCTATAGCTTTCCATGCTCTCTTATCTAAATATTTCAAAAATGCTCTCATCCTCGCTTTCCAATATGTGCAATTCGACCCATCAAACAAAGGGGATCTAGATATGAAACCTCCTTTATGAGGCATCTCCATCGTCTAAGTTCATGATCTAACCCTAGGTAGTTAACCTAAATCGGGGCAACCTTGCTCTGATACCAATTGAAATTACCTAGACGATAGTGAAATAGCCTAGAGGGGGGTGAATAGGCTTTTTGTTTATTTTATGATCAATTAAAATTATTTAGCATAAATTTAATTTTAATTAGTCACAAACCCTAATTCTCAATTCAATTCTCAAAAGCAGATCAATCAAACAAATATGAATATAAGTGCAAAAATTTAAATCATGAGAAGACACTGAGATTTTTACGTGGAAAACCTTGGAAAGACTCCAAGTAAAAATCACAGATACACTCGGGTATCGATGCACTATGAAACAGAGAATTTGTACAGACTCTATGTACACAGAACTTACAACCACTGTAATTTTTTGTTATTCATTCGACGTCTGAAAGTTTAGATTCACTCGTGTTCCACGAAGTTGTCGCTCTGATCTCCGTACTCTGACAGCTCTGCTTCTCAACATATCAAAATCACCACAAAGCCTCCTGCTTTGATCTCCGCACATGGACGAATCCGTTCTTCAACGGATCAAATCAACCACGTTGCAATAAACGGTGTGTGAATGTTTTAGCAACTAACTATTCAATCGTGCATAAAAATCATCGATGTAGAAGCACGATTGAAGACGTCAAAAAACAATAGTGAACTTGTGTATCTCTAATCACTCAATAATATTCTCTCACCATATGTATCTCTCTAGAAGAAGAACATTAAGCTGTAGAAAACATTCAGACAATTCTTA
Organism: Cornus suecica; assembly: GCA_963922005.1. Classification (NCBI taxonomy): domain Eukaryota; kingdom Viridiplantae; phylum Streptophyta; class Magnoliopsida; order Cornales; family Cornaceae; genus Cornus; species Cornus suecica. Next base: position 78,541,785 of record OY998239.1, read on the forward strand.
AAGACGTGCCTCCTCTTGTTGTAAACTTGGGTATTTATAGACAAAGATGATCCAAACCCTAAGTTCGTCATTTCTCCTAATTTCACATCCAAAACCTTTATTCTGGTGAATATAATGTATATACCATACACTTTTATGTATATAAGTCATGGACAAATCATAAAACCAACCTACAAACAATTTGGAGATCGCAGCAAAATATAGCCAAAAACTTGTCGCAACTACGGTAATACCCCGTGATTTTTGGGACAAAGAAATTAAATATATATATATATATATATATATATTATATATATATAAATTGATAAGTCCATTTTACATACATATTTTATCCCCAAATGTATATTTGTTAGTAGGTAAAACTATTTATTTTAATTAATTTAGAAGTATAATAATGATAAGTGCACAAAACTTAATTTATATAATAAAATTATTTAATAAATCATTTTCAATGTCATTAAATTACATTTACATTTATGTCTTTCATTTATAGGTGTAAAGTGAGAAATGAATCAAATGCACATGGATGAAAGTTGGATGAATCAAATGCACATGGATAAAAGTTGGAAGATTCAAATGCACATGGAAAAAGAACAAAATGTGATGGAAAGTTATGAAAAAGAAAAGAAAAGAATATTTCATTTCTCTTTACAAGTTGTAATTTGATTCCAATATTTCTCTATAAATATGGATACATCTTGAAGAAGAAGGGGGGAAGAAAGAAAGGAAATGAGAAGAATAAGGAGGAGAGCAAGAAGGACACCAAAGAGGAGAAGAATTTATCTTCAATTCCGGATTTTATTGTTCTTACTTTGTTATTTTCTTTTTAAGCATGTGTAACTAAATTCTCAATTAAGGTTGAGGATGAAACCACCATTTATGAAATAAATTCCTTTTAGTCTTTTATCAATTTCCATGTGTATGGTTTAAATGCTTATGATTTTCGCTTCATAGTATTAATTGTTTTAAATTCATTTCACTATAAATATCATGTATTTATAGTAGTTAAGAATTCTTATCACAATTAATCAAGCTTGGATTTGATGAGTTTATAAGTAAAAATCTTTGATCTTATGTGATCCATTAAATTGCATACATAGGATGCTTAGAATTTTACACTTTAAAGCGAAGGAAAATCTATTTCATGAAAAGATATTTCATTAGTGCGTTATTGTTAAATCTTGAGAAAGTAATAAGATTGATTTCTAAATTACTACTCTAAAATTGGAATTGATAAAGGAATAATTAGAAGTTTATGGATTAGTGGTGGTGGATTCCGATACCTTAGTATTTTCTCCCTATTATTCTCGCTTTAATTATTTGTATTTCGATATTGCATGTTTAGTATAAAAATCACTTCAACAAACAAACTTTGAGAAACTAGGTTAGTTTTAGATTAATTTGAGTTTAATTAAGTTCTCTTTAAAGCATTCCCTTGGGTTCGACCTCGTTCTTGCATAACCTAAACTATAATTGATTCGTGCACTTGCGAGTAATATTTTAAAACACATCAAGTTTTTGGCGCCGTTGCCGGGAAATCGCAACAAGAAACTAATTAAATTTAAGTTGATTTAATTCTTCTACTAGTTATTTAAAAAAAAAAAAAAAAAAAAACAGATTTTAGAAGATACTGTTTTGCTTGAATCTATTGTTTCCAAAAAAAAAAAAATTGAAACTACTGTAGCAATTTCGTGATACTGTAGCAATAATATTGTCACTTTGAAAAAAAAACAAATAAAAAAAAAATTTAAAGGGTTAGATTCGGTTAGTATAATAGTCAGTAGTCACATAGTACACAAACATTGAACATTTGAAAGTTGTAATACAGTTTGGATTTTTGCCTCAAAATCAAATTTTTTGTTTTAATCCACCAGAGTGTTCATTTCCCAAGAGCCCATTTTACCCAAACCCAATTCTAAAAAAAAAATAAAATAAAAATAAAAAGTAAAAAAATTTACTGTAGCATTTCGGCTACTGTAGCAAAAGAAAATTTTTTTATTTATTTTTATTTTATTTTCTTTATTCTTTGCTTAAGTATAAAATTAGCGTTTGTTTACTTAAGTTGAGAATTTTTATTATTTTTTTTATTGTTTATTGTATTATCTGTTTTTAAGTAATTGATACTTCTTGAATGTTGTAGGTAATATTTTTTTTTTGAGATTGCATTGGATAAACAAATACTTGGATTTATTTGTGGCAACTTCACTAGCATTACTGCGGAATCCAGGTAAGTACCCCTATCTTTAGTAAATAGTATTTTTGTTTTTTTTCTTTTTTTTAGATTAGGTGAACATAGTTTTTATATAGGTGAAATTTTGCATGCTACCTTTAGGATAGAATAACACTAGAAATAACCTTTAGGTACACACTTTCTTCAAATTTATTTTTGTTATTTATTTTATTTTATTTCGTTTATTTCTTTCTTTATTTATTTATAAAAAAAAAAAAAAAAAAAGAAGAAAGTTCACACACTCACTCCCTTTACTTTTATTTTTGTTGACTTGCTTGTATGTGCATTTTTAATTTAGCATTTTGCATAAATCTTTTAGTAAGGGCATTAACCCTCTAATAAGATAAGGATTGGATTTCATCACCAATTCATTGCCCATTAGGTTAAAAATCTCTTTGCATTTGTATACCCTTAGCTAAATTTAGTTTAATTTAAAATCAAGTAGACGTTGGCCAATAGGTTTTCATATAGCTCATAGGATCCTCTTGGACATTGTTAAACTTTTGGTAACTCCAGTGAGTCACTATCAAATTGATAAACGGTAGGACAGTTCTGTCTAGGAGTGTGGCTGACGCGGCATTAAGCAGGCCTAGTGCCTCGCCACACTTTCCTGGGAACTACTTCGTTGTTAGTTTGATGGTCCTTAACTGGTCATCCACTAGTTTTCTCTAAAAGGGAGTAGGAGCTGTCTAACTAGGTGAAGATTATTTTGGAATTAGTCCTAATAATCTCTCATATAGGAAATTAAAAAAAAAAAAAATAGAAATCACTACCCTTGAATTAAATTTCAGATAAAGAAAATACTTGTTTTGGTAGTGTGTTTGTTGAGTCATGGAGTCTTCTTAGTGCATGTTAGGTCGTCGATCTCTAAAATCAAAGTTGACACCTTTAGATCTAGAAATTGAGAGAACTTTTAGAAAAGGTGTAAGGAATTCTAGTGTTGAAAAGATCATTGAAGTCAAGATGGAGGGAGAACAGAATGAAGTGAAAGCCCTTAAGGATTATTATACTCCCGCACATATCACAAATCCTTCTTGTATTGTCTTGCCTACTACACAACATGCCCATTTGGAGATACGGACAACAGTAATCAATTTACTGCCGACTTTTAGAGGTTCGAACTTTGAAGACCCATACTTTCATGTTAAGGAATTTTTAGAGATTTGTTCCACCTTGAATTTTCAGAATATTCCCGAAGAGTCAATTAAGATGAGGTTATTCCCGTTCTCTTTGAAAGAGAAAGCCAAGTCTTGGTTATATTCATTAGAACCAGAATCAATCAAATCTTGGGATGAACTTTGTAAAAAATTCCTCACTAAATTCTTCCCTAGACATAGAACTAATTTCCTTCGCCGAAATATCATGGAATTTGCTCAAAAAGAAGGTGAACAGTTTTACATGTGTTGGGAAACATTCAATGATTTGCTACTTAAGTGTCCCCACCATGGTTTTGAAAAGTGGCGCTTAGTTGAATTCTTTTATGATGGATTATCAGCTCAAAATCGTCAACTAATTGAGTCACGAGGTGGGGTAGATTTCATGTCTAAGAATGAGAATGAGGCTTGGAAATTTCTAGATGCGTTAGCTGAGAGTTCCCAACATTGGGAATACTCAGGGAGGGTTGAGAGAAGAAGTTTACCAATGTCTATGGATACCAAAAAGGGAGGAGTCTATGAGGTTAGTGAGGGAACTGATTTGAGTGCAAGGATAGCTAGTTTCACCAGAAAAGTGGAGGCTATAGAGATGAAAAATGGAAAAAGTTCTTCAGTCCATGTTATTAGTGAGACATGTCAACTTTGTGAGAGTCCATCTCATACTGCTCAGACGTGTCCCTCTATAGCATCATTCCATGAGTGTATAACTGAACAAGCTAATGCACTAAATGGCTATAAGAAACCATTTGGCAGTCCCTATTCTGACACATACAACCCCAATTGGAGAAATCATCCTAATTTCTCATGGAGTTAAAATCAGTCTCAAAACAACTCGGGTATGCAACATATGTAATCCCAAAGGCAACCACCAGCATCATATCCTTCCATGTCCCAAAATTCTCATCCATATGTCCCCCAACAACCAAGGAAACCAACACTGGAAGATACATTACAACAGTTCATGCAACAAACTAGTCAATCGATTTCTAAATTAGAAACACAGATTGGCCAGTTAGCCACTGTTGTAGGAGAGAGGGAAAAAGGAAAATTTCCTAGTCAGCCCATTCCCAACCCAAAGGGTCAATATTATGTGAGTGAACAGTCGACCTCTGGTCCAACTGATCAAGTCCAGTCAATCATAACCCTAAGGTCAGGCAAACAAGTTGACAATCAAGTCAAAATTCCAAGAAGGGAAACTGTGAAAGGTAACCATGAACCAGAAAAGGAAAACAAAATGGAATCTCAAGTTGACCCAAAAGTCCAAATTCCCGATCTTGTCCCCAATCCTCTAGTAAAACCTTCAGTAAGGAACTTTGTTCCTACTGCACCATTTCCTCAAAGACTCCAAAAGCCTAAGAAGGGGCATCATTACAAAGAGATTATGGAAATATTCAAACAAGTCAAAATCAATATTCCATTTCTCGATGCAATTCAACAACTCCCCTCTTATGCTAAGTTTTTGAAAGATTTTTGTACGGTTAAACGTGGATTGAATGTGTATAAAAAAGTCTTCCTTACAGAGTATTTTTGTAAGGAATGAAATAAACTCCTTTTAGTCTTTTATCAATTTCCATGTGTATGGTTTAAATGCTTATGATTTTCGCTTCATAGTATTAATTGTTTTAAATTCATTTCACTATAAATATCATGTATTTATAGTAGTTAAGAATTCTTATCACAATTAATCAAGCTTGGATTTGATGAGTTTATAAGTAAAAATCTTTGATCTTATGTGATCCATTAAATTGCATACATAGGATGCTTAGAATTTTACACTTTAAAGTGAAGGCAAATCTATTTCATGAAAATATATTTCATTAGTGCGTTATTGTTAAATCTTGAGAAAGTAATAAGATTGATTTCTAAATTACTACTCTAAAATTGGAATTGATAAAGGAATAATTAGAAGTTTATGGATTAGTGGTGGTGGATTCCGATACCTTAGTATTTTCTCCCTATTATTCTCGCTTTAATTATTTGTATTTCGATATTGCATGTTTAGTATAAAAATCACTTCAACAAACAAACTTTGAGAAACTAGGTTAGTTTTAGATTAATTTGAGTTTAATTAAGTTATCTTTAAAGCATTCCCTTGGGTTCGACCTCGTTCTTGCATAACCTAAACTATAATTGATTCGTGCACTTGCGAGTAATATTTTAAAACACACCATAAATTAAGTTGGATAAATTTTATTTATTTAATTAAATAATATAAGTTGGGCTTATAAGCCCAATAAATCACTACTTAATTACTTTTGGGTTATTACATGTATATATAAAATATTTTTGGGCCCATGGGAATTATGTAAAATAAATATATATATATATATATATTTATAAAAATAAAACCCTAAGATATTCCTACGTTTTCTATCAGCGTTTCTATAGAGAGAGCTGTGTGAAAGAAGAGGGGAAACAACGATCGATCTGCAGTTGCGTGTGATTTGGTTTTTAAATTAGGCAAGTAGAATGTTCTTCTCTTCTCCTTTGTACCCATAACCCTAGCATCTATGTATTTTAGTTTTGCATTATTTTTGTCACGCCCCGAATTCCTAGGACTCCGAAACCCGAGCCTAAGAGCTAAGGGAGTGAATGCGGAAGTAAAAAGAAACGAGAACCAATGACATTCAATCATCAAATACCCACGAAAGGGTAAAATGATCTGATACCACGCTGTCACGCCCCTAAGATTCCCGAAACTCAAATCTAGAGAATCAGCGAATCTCCAAGGGATGACGCTAGTCAAGCGACTACTAGAGTCAACAACAACGAAGAGGCACAAGGAATAACAATAAAAATATACTCCATGTCAAGTAGAATGCTAGAAACTCACTAACATCCTCCAATACCAACTGACACGCTCCTAAATTCCTAAGACTCCCGAACAAGGACATCCAAGGAATCCAAGATGTGATCCTTAATATGAATGACCAACTAAGACATCATTAACCGTGAAAACATATGGGTTAATGATAGATATGGTATATTTCATACCCAAATGGATAATAAACTAAGCAGCGGAATCTAACGAAAATCCGGCAGAGTTCCGTTTGTAAATGGAACATCCGGACAACAACCACAACACAAGAACCTGCCAATAGCAATTCAATAATCACAATGGCTTCCAAGCCCCACATTCATCAATCCTACTAGGGCCGAGGTAATGGAAAGAAACCAAAACCCCTCTAAACCTTCTAATAATCAACAGAGCCACAAATGCTCGAATAAGATACAGTAAAGCACCTAGCTCTGCAGAATAGATACAATAACCATCAGAAAGAATAAATACAGGAACTAAAGAATACATCAACAGGGATATGCCAACAGACTGGCTCCCAAAAGAAAATACATAACAATCCCATAACAATGGGTAGAGAAACTGAAAGTTGATACCTATCGTCCCCAAAACCAGTCGTATTGCAACCGTAACCGCATCACCCAACGCAACTCCAAAACCTGTAACAAGGAAACAAAAGAAAGCTGCCGTTGCACTGCATCCTGCTCATAGCCGTATATTTCCTGCAACCTGGCGTGGAATACCAGGGGGCAAATGAAATTCCCCTGTGAGCAAATAAGCTCAGTGGGAAAAGATATCCTAACTACCACATCCTCTGATAGTTTAGGTAAAGCTAAACCGTCTAATAAGATATAAATAGCCCAACTAATCCCATTCACGCAAACCCAAGTCACACGCTCATATACTATCGTAAACGAGTATACATAAGTATATAGGGAATATGTATATATATATCTACACGTATATATATATATAAATACACAACATGAGTCTCTAAAACTCGTATTCCAAGTACCCAACACCAATAGTCTACACTATTCCCACCAACGTACATCAAGTATCCGACACTAAGGTCAAATCTAACCAAGTCACAAAGTGCTCACATCACCAAACAGAAGATCCAATAGAGGAGATCACACTCACCTCTAATATCCACAAGGAAACAAAATCCACCAATAGTACCAAGGAAGGCTCAAATCCTACACCCCGATAACACAGGAAGGAAAACACCCACGCCCTTGCGTACTAACACAACATCATCAATATATATATATATATATATAACAAATCTCATCCCTCTCCTAGAGTAAGTCTGTACCTCAAGGATGGGATCGCCCCATCATCTCACTATGCGAAAACCTCAATGTTATCTCCAACAAGTCAATAAGTCACCAACAGGATAAATCCATCACTAACACTTGCACTATAAGCTACAAAACCACCCGATCAATTCACTAAGAGTACAAGAACTCAACTCCCAAGAACGACCACTTAAGGGTCACCAAAACGAAGCAAAGGAAAAGAGTTCCCAATGCTAACCAACAGATAACCAAGACAACAACGTCAAGGTTAAGAATACCCAAACAAGGAAAGAACACCACAAGTGAACAAAGAAAGAACACCAAAAGTGAACAAGGAAACCAAAAATGAATGGCCGAGAGTGGAAGTAATAAAAAGATGAATCCCAGAGATTCAATAGTTTTTAAGAAAAATGTTTTCAAACTCGAACCGATCCATTTGGCATCCATGCCCCTAACGTAAGAAAAACTCAAATCACCTAGGTGGTGAAACCAATAACCCAGAAAAGAGAAAGGCAACACTATATGTGTGCACTGAACAACGACAAGCCTCAAAACCGAGACTTAAAAATGATCGGAAGCAAAGGTGAAACAATGGAACACCTTTCAAAACTCTACAAGTCGAGGTTTTGAGAAAGAAGTCTCGTAACCTCAGAATCCCAAGAAAAGTAATAAAATAGTTTTCTTTTAGAAAATCACACAGTAGAAATGACCGTCTTGCCCCCGGTCTCCGTCAGTTGCCATCACCGGCTTTTAAAAGTTGAAATCTTTTCAAAGAAGATCCTAAGATCATTTTATATGGTATTAAAACTTTTCATTTCTACGGGGGTAGGCGAAAATGGGTTTTTCCCTTTAAATACAAGAGTTTACTTCAAAACTTAGGAAACACCGTTTTCGAAATGACAGCCAATAAGAGAAAACACAACTCTATAGAATCAAATGACAACACCAGGAAAAGGTTCGGCACCACGCCGTAACCGACAACTCAAGGAATAACATACAAGTCAACGACCACGTACTAGTGTACAAAACACAGTACAAGAAATGCTTAGGGGAATGAACTAAGCACTATAAACCACGCTACAGTACCCTAAGTACTTAATAGAACTCACCTCAACCATAACCTCTTATCTCCCAATCAAAATCTCAGTTACAATTGATAACATATTCCTCAAATGTGAAAGGCACCTAAAGGTCCATACTACAACTCACAATCTCATCACCCGCCTTCTCGAAGGCCCCAAATCATAACTGATACTAAAATCAATCTCGGATCTCAAATCTCTAACAAGTCACACAGCCAACCAAAATCACCAAACTACTAGCCACAATCACAAGACTACTAACCACAGTCACAAGACTGCTAACCACGATCACAAGGCTACTAACCATAATCACAAGGCTACTAACCACAATTACAAAACTTTTAACCACATTCTCTAAGGCATTACTCCACATCAACTCAACCTCAATTCTACAATCCATCTCTAACTTCAACTAACCACAGAAGTCGCCAGACCAATATACTTAACCTCCCCTATGGGCACAAAAGTATACAACACAAGTATAAGGATATACGCCTCGTTTATACTTTAATAATTACTGCTTTTAATTCCCGTTTTTCACATTTATCACTTTCAACTGAGCATTTTATAAAATGAATTCATTTTCCATATTCATAAATAATCATGCTCCAACATATATATATATACATATCAATAAATCACATGATGATATGCAACGCACCGTACTCACAGACCGCCTGTGGTACACACACACAAAAACACACCCTTCTCAAGGGTACTGGATCATTCTCTACCATTCCCCTGAGGATACAGCTCACTAAGGAATGTAGACTTATCGTCCCGTTCTTCCCAAGTGCTTTTGACACTTCACACTTTTAACCAAGGAAGACGTCCACCACGGCCCAGCCGTGAACATAGGGCCTTGGACTATGTGTCCTCCCCCTATATCGTCTGCGTTCTCAGAAGATTAGTTCCGTGGGTGCAGCACCCCCTGGCCAGTTGTCACGACGATCCAAACACAAACGTCTACCCGTGCCTCACGCACAAAGGAAGTAGACCACACCAAATGAATCTCTCTGCAAATGGTGAAATCATGCAACACATGCACCAACACCCATGTCTCACAATACATGGTGTACGCAACAAAATCATGTCCAACATAAATATGTAATGCACCATATTTATAAAAATACCCACATGGTAATATCAACATAAATCTCAAATCTCTGTACATGCTTTTAAAAATATATTAAAGCATTTAAATCGTGAGAAAATAGATTCATGTTCTAAACAATATATTTTATTTAATTCTTTAGAAAATATTTCAATTTCAATTAACATGTCTTTTTAAATAATTTAAACAATTATTTCACGTATACCAAAAGGATCCTAGCACATCGTCTAAGCTTTTCGAATCTCTAATAACCCATTTAAATTCGTAAGGGTTTCTAAGCCGTCCATTCTTATTTAATTTAAATAATAATATTATTTAATCACATAGGAATAATTTAATAAATTTTCTTCAATTAATTCCTAAGCCCCATCCTGATCCTAAACAATTTATAGATATTTAAACTAGCAATTTAATATATTTATAATAAATTAAATAAGGGTTTTGCACCCCTAAACTACTTCAATAATGCGGAGTGAGAAATATAATTTCCCACCTAATTATACGTTACCGAACAGCCCGAAACAGCACAGTGCCGGCGCCCGAATATGAAGCCCGCCGACCAAAATCGTCCAAAAACTATTTCGAATATATTGAAATGTCCGTCTCGACAACCTATACGATATATATGAAGCCCATTAATAATCGGTTAATTAATTGGGTTAAATCTAAAATACCCCAAACGAAAACTATAACCTAAAAATGCGATTTTCGGGCAAATCGTTCATCCTAAAATCACAAAATTAATATATGACAAATACCATGAATATACGGAGCTACTCACCGAAAATCGGCTCAAACCGATCACCGGAAGGTCGCCGAAAAATTGGCCAAAGTCCAGCCAGGTTCGCCCCTGTCCACGCGTCCACGCGCGAACCAGTGCGCCTCCCGTTCCGGCGACTCACGCCGCCCGTGCCGCCGCCTCTCGCCACCAGCGCCGCCGCCGTCCACAGCCCAGCAGCCCCTCGCCGTCGCTGCTCCCGACCAGCTGCAACCGACGGTCATCCCTCAGCCGACTCTGCTCTTCCTCTCTCGCCATGACCGGCGATTCTCTCTCTCTCTCTCTTGCCTGACCGGCGACCATGGAGGATGGAGACGTGAGGGAGTTGTTGCTGCAGAGGGAAGGAGAAGAGAGGGAGAGTAGCTGGTTCGTCTGATGGCGTGTAGAGGAGGAGTAGCAGGTCTGTTGTAGCGTATACATATATACATATATATGTACTAATTGCACAACTAACCCCCAACCTCTCTATAATTGCAAAATGAACCCCACTTCAATATATATATATATAATTAATTATATATATATATAATAAATCCCAATTTAAATTATCAGGAACGTCCGAACATAATCTCGAAAGCCCGAATTAATAACGGGACGCCCAATTAAATACATCGGGGCAGAAACCCAAATGTCGGAACACTTAAACAAGACCGACCAATTAAAATGTGTCGTCATTCAATTGAAACACTAATCATTAAACGTCGAATCGAAACTGCGTAGTCGAGAATAAAAATTCGCGTAATGTCGTCCAGTCGACTTTAAAACTAAACGCGAAAAATTTACAGGTATCAAATACCAAGAATAAATAATACGTCATGAACAAGTGACGTCATTATTTAAATTAAATTCGAATTAATTTTAGTAAAAAGAATAATAACACGGGGTGTTACAATTTTTGTGTATTTGTATAATTATATATTACGCTCATATTCATTCATGTTCCACAATCAGTGTATAGATTTATAGGTGATAATCTATATATGTTAATACAGTAATTAGTTGGTCTGTAAATTAATTATTTAACATGCGTATATATATTCTAATAAATTACAGTTGACTTCGTATATGTATCGACACGTATAAAATTGAAGCAATCGGGTACAGTTGATTACTTGTCGGTTAACTTAAAACAAAAAAAAAATGGATTTGTATAGTGGGTTGGTGATCAGGAGGTGATGGACACCTATTAAAGGTAATTGGAGACTTGTACCTATCCATCATAGTTCTTTTGAATTTAATTTATATATTATACTAGTTAGATAGGAATCAGTTGGTGATTATAGTCTTGACAATGGTCAAGTATGCGTCTATGTATATAGCTTTATAGCTATAGATCATTACTGAATTGTTGGTTATATAGTTTTGGATCAATTAATCGTTTACCAGAGCACTGCTACATGTACACTTATCGATATATGTATATCTATATATATATATATAATTCGGTGTCTGGAATTAGCCTTGTTGTACGGACACGTGTGTAGGCAAGGTTGTGGAGTTAGGAATAAATTTTATTGATGTTAAGAATGGGTCAGAATCTTTGACTTATTTTAGGATTATTACTGTTATGGTTATAGCTATTGGGTGAAGCAATTGAGTAAATAAAATATATATAAATAAATAAATATATTATTTTTTTATGTTGACCTTGAGATCAAATCTAATAAATTCTCTCGGACACAGAATTAATAATATTTATTATTTATTTTGTTTTACTTTATTGAGGAATGGAGAAAACCACGATGAACTGACTAATAAGTCAGTCTCATCTGTATCATAGTCGACTAGTCATGATAATGATAAGTTGTCGGGTACGTGGTTATGGTTAGGCATGGTTAAGTTGCTAATTGACATGTGAATTAATTATGGTTGCACTTTATTTGCTTTACTTATTGACTTGTGATTTGATTTTAGTTGTGTTTAATTGCTTTGTTTATGGATTTGTTATTTAATTATGATTGTACCTTATTTATTATGCCTATTTTATGGAGGATATATATTTAAGTGTGGTACTTATAGGAATGATAATATTACTCTTATATTTATAATGGGTAGATGATGGGATTATTGGTACTCTGTTTGGGATCATGTAGAGTCTACTTTGCTCATGGGTCTGACCCACCGTTGTTGTTTCAGGTTCTCAGCAATTTCAGCCACAGGGTTGAGTTCTCTTATCATTCATTCGCGAGTTCTTCCATTTTGACTTCAATTCAGTGTAGGGACTCAATTTAGTTATATTTTTTAGACTCTTGTTTTTTTTTCATTAAGGTTTAGGGGTCCATAGATATGGATTTCCGAGTTGTACCCTTTGGGGGATTTTGATTTCTGAATTTGTTTATTCATGAGAATTAAACTTTTGACACTTTGTTATTTATTACATATGTATTTTTCTTCCGTGCTTGTTTATTATTGAGTGTGGATGCGCCCTAGTTTTCGATATAGGCCTAGCCAACCTATGCATGAAAATTAGGGGGTATCACAGCTAGACTTCAAGCGTAGGCCCAAGCATACTTCCAAGCGTAAAAGTGTGTTTTCCAACCACTTTTTGAAACTAAAAGCGTAGGCTTAAGCATAAGCATTTTTGTTAAAACCACCTTTCTTCGCAATTGCGCCAAAATGACCCACTTAAACCCACGATACTTTTTGCTTGAAGTGACGGCTTCGAAAAATGTTATTTTCGCCCTCCAGGAGACATTTTTCCTTAATATGCTCACTTTCGTGCTTCACTTGTATTCTTCATTACTTCAATGCTTGATTCTGCCTTTAACGAAGCTTATCGATGTCATTGAAACCAAACTAACCTATCTAACACTCAACATGGTTATTGTCTAGAACAATTACAATAAATGTTCTTACAGACTTGTTTGACAGTATTAGTGAGAATACAATTCAATATGAATCTGAGTTGAGGTCTAGAGGTGTACTAGATAGAAGATCTTAGAAAGCTTATGTTGTGAATCATGATGATGTGAGAGATCAGTGACGTTGATTGGAGAAAAATTAGAAAGATTTGAAAAGCTTATCCAGAGAAATCATTCCCCTAGAAGAGAAGTGTGAGAGGTAAAAGTCGATTATTCCCACAATGAGTGTCAAGGAGGTGAATTCGTTGCTGCCAATGCTAATGTAGAATGGAACTACCCAAACAATACTCCTTTCACCAATTCATACACATCAAATGTCTAAAATTATCCCTCTCTTTAATCTTAATCTTCGAATGTGGAATCAGTGTTCCCTCTGGAACAACAATCATATAATTCACAACCAAAGTTTCAAAAGAGCCAACAATCATATCAATCCCCACCAACAATCATGGCTCGAAACTCTCAGTCAAATCACTAACCCAGATAGTCATCCACTAATTCTCAGGCTTTCCAACCATTCAATAATAATCAAGTTATCCAACCATATAATTATCAAACTCAGCCTTAAGGAAACCAAACCCTTCAATCCAAATTAAGCTTACCCTGCATATCCTCAAAACCATCCCCAACATCAAAATTCAATTCAAAATCCACCACTAAGACCACCTGGCTTTAAAGAAAAGGTGATGAGTGCCCTGAGGGAGTTAAAAAATCAATCTAATAATTCTCAGGCGACCATCCAAACAATGAACTCTCATTCCCAAGTCCTTGCTCAAATGGGAGCTCGAATGGTACAACTAGCGAATGATGTGGATAGGATAGAGAGAATATTGCCTAGTCAGCCAGTGGCTAACTTAAAGCCACAACAAGCACTGGAGCTTGAATCCTTTCTTGAAACCCATCATGAGACAGTCTAAGTGGTCACAATTTTGAAAAGTGGAAAGGAGGTGGAAAATAGGGCTGAGGAGCAGCATGGGGAAAGGCTGAAGAAGCAAAAGGCCTAAGAAGTTCAAAGATATGCAGAAGAAGAGGCTTAGAAGAAAGAGGCTGAGAAAGTTCAGAAAGATTAACCTCAAGAGGAGGAAGAACAGGATGAGACAATACTATGAGAGTCGGATATGGCATACTATGAGTAGGCAACACCATTCCCTCAACATCTTAGAGAGCCAACCAAAAATGGTAAGAATAAAGAGTTAGCCATGTTGGAGACATTCTGACAAGTCAAGATTAATCTGCCTCTCTTAGACATTATAGACCAAATACCTCCCTATGCTAAGTTTTTGAAGGACCTCTGTACCCAAAAGAATAAAAGCAGAACTAAGGTACCGAAGAAGATTTTGTTGACTGAACAAGTAAGTTTGATCTTACTGAATGATATTCCACCTAAGAGTAAAGATCTCGGTGTTCCCATCATTTCTTATGTCATTGGTGACCAAAAGATTGGTAGAGCTCTTATTAACCTCGGTGTGAGTGTTAATTTATTACATTACTCAGTTTATCAACAGTTAGGGTTGGAAGAGCTCAATTTTACATCGGTGGTTCTTTAATTGGCACACAGATCAACTAAACAACGGATAGGAATTTTAGAGGATGTCATTGTTCAAGTGGGTAAGTTCTACTATCCTGTTGACTTTGTGGTGTTAGACATGGAACCTGACCACAGATCAAGGAGACATATCCCTGTTATCTTAGGAAGACTATTTTTGGCTACGGCTAATGCATGCGTTGATTGTAGAACAGGAGTTATGGATATATCTTTTGGGAATCTAGAGATGAGGATGAATGTATTTGATATCAACTATAAATTACCAAAACCAGCTAAGTGTTATAATATTGATAAGAGGGTTGAGAAAGTGGTACCTCCGAGGAGTCAAGCAAGGAATGACTTGGATGTTGTGATTGAAAGGTCGAATGCAAAGTTTTACACGGGGGATGAGCCAAGAGATTCGCCTGAATCTATGTGTCACCAATGGTATTGGTGCCCGATAACTCACTTTATAAGATTGGGTTGTATGACGACACCGAAGGTCGAGAGAAGAGCTTAGTGACGAATAAAAAAGATGCGAAGACTATTAGAGATGATCAATTGTCATGAAATTTTAAAGAACCTACTAAGGATGACCCCCCTCTTAAGGACACCTTTCTAGATGAACCAGTGCTAGGTATACACATGGTAGAAAACCTATATGCCTTGAAAGATCCGAGATTGAGAGATAAGTGTGAGGGGATATAGAGTTGTGCGTATAAGGATGCTCGAAGATACATAGCTCGAACAAGAGTACATAATGCTAAGCATGTTCATCTTAAGTTCCTTGAGCTTGGCCAGAAACGGCAATGTAATCTAAAGCTGGAAATGTTTCTAGGTAAATTCTGACAAAGATGGGACGGACCACACAGAGTTAGATTGGTTTAACCTTGCGGAGAAGTAGGATTTAATAAAAGGTTCGAGATACATGGGCATAGATTGAGATATTATGAGGAGATTGATCCGGGACAACTTTGACCTATAAGCACAAACATACATTCATTATGGGAAATAAGTTGATCTTGGACTATGTAAGTTGAAAATTAATTTTGCCACAATAAAAGGGGACATGGGGAGTTGATAAAGATGGAATGGATAAAATTGAAAAAAAATTATGTTGAGAAAATAAAATTCAAAAAGTAATTTTTGAATCTTGGTATCACCAATATCACTGTTCGCATTTAAAGGGGAAAAAACTAATGGGTATAAATCCCATGAAAGAAGCTCGGGCCCAGTTGGTCGAGACTAAAAATCCTCGTTGGAAAGTCCAGAGACTTAGAAAGACAAGAATGGATAAAAGTGGAAAGATGAGATTTTATTAAAAATGACAAAGTTTGATCAATGAAGTAGAAGAAGAGAAACTGAAATATCATAGTCGAGTATTCACAAAATCACAGAATGTTGTCTAGATTCAGAGTAGAAAGTAGCGAAATCATTCACTTTAGTGGGAACCATTCATGACATGAAGCTTGATATAATTATTGTTCGGTAGTCAGTGGGATTATTTGCATCCATATTATCTTTTGTATTATATCATGATTTAATTAACTTGT
The DNA here is from genome assembly GCA_963922005.1 of Cornus suecica. Classification (NCBI taxonomy): domain Eukaryota; kingdom Viridiplantae; phylum Streptophyta; class Magnoliopsida; order Cornales; family Cornaceae; genus Cornus; species Cornus suecica. The sequence continues at coordinate 78,558,180 of OY998239.1, forward strand.
GTGTGAACTCATGAATGCGTGATTATAGAGAATTGATATGTTTGTAGGTACCATCACTAGAAACCTTCACGAGACTTCACTCGTCCACTAGGGGTAACCTAGGGGTTTAAAAGGCTTGTTACACATGCTAAGTGTAATCGTCGACCCTCACAAAATCAAGGGATTTGATTAGGTTAGTTAGAGTAGATAGATTAAAGTTCATCACAAGAAAGTTTTCTGAGTTTATTGCTAAGGGACTAGCAATATGTAAGTTTGGGGTGTGATAGGTGTCAAATATTAGTTATTTTGACCCCTTAACTCGCTATTGTTATGTCCTTTCATTCCATTATTTGGTATTTTTATATTATTTTCATGTTAAAGCATGTTTCAGCAGTTTAATGAAGAAATGAAGTTAACTTCGGTGAATTAATTGAAAAGTGTGTTCTTTCTATCCAAGAGAAGAGTCAAGGAGGCAGTCCACGACAAAAATGGCTCCCGGATGGTAAAAACAACATTTTCGAAAGTCGTCATCTTCACCAAAAAGTATCGTGGGTTTAAGATGGTCGTTTTGGTGCATTCACGGATAAAAGTGATTTGCCATAAAATACCTACGCTTTCAGTTTCAAAAAGTGGTTGGCAATCACATTTCTATGCTTGGACTTACGCTTGGAGGCATGCTTAAAGCGTAGGCCAGCTACGCTTGAAGTGTATATGGGACAAGTTTTGTGATTTTTTGATGATTTTTGCCTGTTTTACCCCCGGTTCAACTCCAGACCTCTGTATACATGTATATACACTTATATATATATATATATATATATATATATATATATCAGTTTTTAGGGTTTACATGAGGAGTCAAAAGACTGTAAAAGACATCTCTATAGCATTGCCTATATATACACGATCATATAGCAGAGTTTAGGGGTTTATTTTTGGAGAGACATACATTAGGATTCATTAGGGTTATTCAGTTATGGAGGTTCACGTTCATTCAGAGAGGTTTATTCAGACGTACTGTTGTGGAGAGCCATATTCAAACCTAGAGATCCGAAGAAGAAGACCATGGAGATCATTTCTAAATCATGACGACCTATTTAACATAGTCGAAACCTTTTAGTAAATTATAACTAAAGCCGAACAAATTTAACAAAATTCAAACGGAAATTCGTGCCTAAAATCTCAATTTCCCGACAAATAGCTCAATGGTTTCGAACCAAACTTGAGTATGATGTACACCTAGCTGAGACACATCAACCCTCTGAAAATTAGCCCGATCGAAGTCCGGCCAGAACCTGGACTGCTCCGCCACTACCACCATATGCCGCCACCAGCGTGACACCACCATTTGCGTCGTTGTCTCCGATGCAAAGCCATGATGCTGCCGTCGCCAGCTCTCTCCAGCGACCAACAGGTCGCGAATCCAATCTCCCTCTCATGACCTGATCTCTATCTCTCGGCCCGATTGACGAGATGAAACTGATGATAATGGAGAATCAAGTTGTCGATGTGCGATGAAGAAGAAGAAGGAGGTCTGATATATGGAAATAATTTCATAACAAATAACGTCACAACCACAAATAAATGGGAAATAATTTCAGGAAAAAGGAAAAATAACATGGGGTGTTACATATACTATATATTACTCGCGTACTTGCGATTAAGAGGTAAAACTAGATCGTGTTAACTCACTATATTTAATACTATTATTTTCACACGACATGGATCGATCAATATGATATTTTAGAAGTCCTATATCTTGAAGTGGTATTTGAGTACTTCCCTAAATCTCTCTAGATTATTTATATTATTCTGTCTTTGCTTGGGATTTCAGTGTCAAAAAGGGGGAGAGTTATTTAGTGAAGGGAGAAAATTATCTGGTTAAGGGGGGAGAGTTTTTAAATGAAAATGATTATATTCTCAGGGGGAGAAGGAGTATTTTAGACTATGATGATCATTATGCTTCCATTGCTTTTGTGTTATTCTTATGATCATTATATTTGTTTATACCTGTTTTCCACACATACTTTTCACGGTATATTTGTTCAGTGTTGTGGTTTCAGGATTGGTAAATCGTCATGAGATTAAGGTAATAATCTATATCTATGTTTGTCGGTGGGTGTTCATAGGTATAAATGTTATGTTGTTGTTCGTAAGGATATCTTTGTAAAATATGGTTTTGTTTGAGAAATGCCAAGGGGGAGATTGTAAGAACAGTTGTTAGTATTGTTTATTTTTGGTATGTTATAGACAATAACCTTGTTGAATGGATTGTGAGGTCGGGTAGGTTTAAAAAAATTAAGTAGCCGAGCAAAGGCATCAACAAGTTTCTTCAAACTCAAATCAAGCTTAAAGTAGCAAAGAATACAAGAGAAATGAAGTGGAAGCAAGTTTGAACCATGAAACGCATCATGAAGGGAAAAATGGACATTATACAAGTCTTATATATTTGTATGTGTGCACAGGAACAAACGGCATTCGAAAATACCAAGAAATGCAAAAAGTCAATTTTTGGGTTTTTGGTGCGCAAACCTGCGAAAACAGTGTTGAAAAGTGGCTGGAAAGAGTAGTTTTACGCAAAGTTACGTAGGCAGGGGTATGCATATGGGTAAGGCAATGCGTAGGTTTCCGACCTGCAATTTCAGCTTGGAACAAATACACTTTGTTTAACCTATCTTGACTTGAGTTACACTCCAAGACATCCTAACACTTGTATAGTATATTTACACCAAAATTGGGTAGATTCACTTCTAATTACAATAGGATCACACAAGGGAAGAATCCTTGTCCAATAAGGAAACAAGTCTACTCAAAATAGGATTCCTCTATCTATAAATAAGAGGATTCAATACAAATTTTGGTATAGTTTTTGTGAGATCTCTGCGATTATTTCATAGATTAAATCCGTTTGTAGAGAGAGATAAAAAGAGATTGCTTGATCATTCCAAATCAAAGGTTTCTCTAGTTTTTAGCGGTTATTTAATTGTGCTTCAACATTTGAGATCTTTATGCACAATTAAATGATCTGGTTGTTGAAATATCATCACATTAACCTGTGCAATGTGTTTGCATCGATCCGTTGAGAAATGGAGCCGTCGGAGTACGGAGATCAGAGTGACAAGTTTCGCGAAAAATTAATTTATTGAGAGGCGGAGCCATCAGAGTACGGAGATCTGAGCGAGATCTTTGTGGAGCGAGAGTGGATCAAGTGTTTCAGACTTCGAGTGGAGAACGGCATATTAGAGCTATTGTAAGTACTATTTTCATAGTCTGTACGAATTCTTCGATTCATAATGCATCGGTATCGGTGATACTCGTGATTTTTTCCTTGGAACGTTTCCAAGGTTTTTTCATGTAAAAATATCGTGTGTCGTTTATTGTTTTATCTTCTGCACTTATGTTAATCTTTGCATGATTTTGCTTATTAGAGAATTGGATTAACTTTGACTTTTCCGCAATTAATTTTTAATTTGTTAATAAATCCATATAAGGCCTATTCATTCCCCCTCTAGCTTATTCCATTATCTCCTAGGTAGTTTCAAGTAAAATCAAATACATAAATAAAAGAAGCAACCTTTTACAAAATACTTCTTTTTTTACAGGTAGGAATCATTATAGGTCCCAATTGATTCAACTATTGGATCATTAGAGTTATAGTGTTATTAGACTAGGGTTTACTTTTTTAACATTAGAGATTCTTTTGGGAGCACTCAATGTAATAGCTAAAGTGAGTGATGTCCACCAAAAAATGGCACATTCATGTAAATTATTATTTATATTTGTTTTTTACGCCAACAGCCTTGTTGAGCTCTCATGATGCATTGTTCACATCAAGACATTAGTTATACCAAAAGGTAATCAATGTCTTAATGTATGATACGTGAATAGAATAGTTCAGAGTGCTTGAATTAGACTTAGATAACTCTTTTGCTAAAATGTAATAGAAGCCTTTTATTATAATTCAAGTATAATCAACTAGACTTATGGGTATTTATTAGCTTGTTTTGGAGTAAATAAATCTAAAATCTCAAAAAGTAATTTTTATATGAGGTTACCTATTTTCGCAGGGTGGAAGGTTTAGATAAAATAAAAAACTTATCTTTATAAAAAGACTATAAATTATTATAATAATTAATTATAATAATATATATTATTAATATAAATATATTAAAATATATAAGAATAATAACATATTGGACCAAATTAATCGGATTATTAAAAATCAAAACCAGAACCGATTACAGATTCGGTATTTTCGAACCATGTCTAATCCAATCCATAATAAAATGGTCGAATATGTCAGAATCAAATTGGTCGGATTGATTTTTCGGAATCACCTAATTTTTGCACAGGCCTACCTTAATCGTTGTTGGTGTTCCAAATACGAAAATGATACATGTAATAATGTTGTGGATGACTTGTGGATTCAATACAATCCACATATTGTAGTCTAATGATATCACCTTTCTCCCCAAAGTGTTAGTGTGTTGGAGGTTAGGGGTTCGAGTCCTATGAGACTCACGTGGGTACCGTGTGGGGTGTTTGAGTATTTACCTACTAAAAATAAAAAATAAAATCCACCTATTTTGAGAAGATGTTTTGAACACATCAAGGGCAGAAGATGGTGATTTTTTAAATAATTTTACTGAAATTTAAAACTACATTAGAAACTAATTAGAAAATACTATTAAATTTAAGAAAACAACAATAAAAAAATAAAAAATTTAGAATCAATTTGAGTGATTTTTTTTTATTACCTGAAAAACAATTAAAATATATTTGTTGAAATATATTATAAATTATTAAATTATTATGTTTGAGGTGTCCATTCGGTGTCGTGGCTTGTCCTATTTTTTTTTGTGTTCATTAAAATTTGTCTGTGTCACAATATCCATGTATGTGATTACATAAGTGATAATAAATAATTCATTTTTAATTTACTTTACCAACAATTGTTTACTTATAACTAATTTTTGCTAGTAACGAATGGGATCTGCATGATGGTAATTAAAAAGTGTACAAATAATTATAACTTTCCAATTTATCCATGAAAATACATCTTTGACTTCATGTGGCATATGATAGAATCACACCAATTTATTAATTTTAGTGACGACCTAGAGAGCGTAACTGAAATAATTGAAAAATGATCATAATTACTCTTTTCATTCAGATAAGTATAACTTTTATATATGTAGTTTATATATGTAGTACTGCAGAATCAACAAAATTGTTTAGTTTTTGCCTTTGGTGACAATCGCGGCTGACAAAGAATGTAATAAAATAATTAAATCATGGAGGGTTTAATAGAAATATTGCCTAACTAATTAGGGTAAAGCCTAACTCTGTAAATAGATAAGTTAAATTAAACCTATTTTTTGTTCCTTTTCATAATTATTAACCGGAGCTTTCAATGTAAAGTCAACTCTCATTCGTTGAATTTTCTTTGGTTCTCATTCGTTGAATTTTCTTTGGGTTGAATGGTTGAATTTTCTTTGGTTCAAGTCTCAACAACAGGAACTGATTAGTACAAAAGTTCTATTTTTACTTTCTTAGAAAGTTTTGCATTATTGATAATGGTCAATGAAAAATACATTATATAATTTGTACAATCTGTCTAAACTTTCTTATTAATACAGGGCAAAGTTCTCTCTGTACATGTACTCTTTGTTCTCTATTCCTGCACTCTACGCTGAAGAGGCATGGTAACTAGAGCTGCCACTCATTAGAACTATAACCCCAACTGTGAGTCCCTCTCTCTTTTGCTGTTTCAATACATGCATGCATTTTGTAAGTATTTTTTTAGTTTTTAGTATTTTTTTTTCATTTTTTTTTTCTTTCTTTTTCCCAGTATACAATAAGGTACACACTCAGCTAAACAATTCTACGAGTAGTTTGTTTACTATGCTCTCTTTTCTCCAAACAAATATGGTGAAAAAATAAAAAAAAGTGAAAAGTTAGGTTACAAATTGTAAACTCTCTCCCTGTTATTTACCGATAAATCATCAATACAGAGTTGTCATACATGCTGGGTTAGAAGGCCTTACGTTCTCTTTGAATACTCTTTGCACAAAACAAACACGCTAAATCATCTCTATATATATATGTCCTTGTATTTATATACATGTAGTGACCGACCTAGAAATATTGATGAGTTGGGGCATAATTTTATATTTCATAATTTTAGGGGGTATATGTATAATTTTCATAATTTCAGTGGGGCATAAGCATAATTTTATTAAAATAAATAGGTGAAAGTGTAAATAAACAAATTCAGTGGGGGCATATTGCCGTGAATGGGTCCTGTATACGTGAAAATATAAAATAGATAGATATTTATTCCAAGTTTGGTTCAATTCTCACTAGGTGGAAATAATTGGTTCGAGCCACAATTTTAGACATAATTTGAGCTTTACCTAATAGATGTAGGAGTAGTTTGCATGGATCTCTGAATTAGTCGGAGTGCCAGGTTAGTGGAGAAAATAAAAAGTTAAGTATTACAAGTGTCGCATGTATACTATTTTTTGCTCATTTTTATTCATACAATCATGAATTGATTCAATAATTTTGGAGTTTTGATCTAGATCTTTGTTATTTTTGTTTGTCTTAAATTTTATATAATTTTTTCCATGTTATATTGTAAATCGCATTAAATCTCATGTTTCTCAAATGAATAATTAATTACAAAACCACTACTCCGTATTCTGGAAGTGTTTAAATTTTGATTTTACCATCTCCAAAATTGTCAAAGCAATATTCAAGTCCTAGAACATTTCTAGCCTTGTCAATGCAATATTCAAGTCATATTTCAGGTGCTTGATATTAGTTTATAGACGTTATTTAGTATTTGAAGTGATTTTTGAAAATTCTCACTTTCTGCCGTTCGGATTTCTAATCTATTCTTTTTAACTAGCATATTGTAGATTGATTTGGACTTGGGAGTTTTTTATTTGACGAAATGAGCTTTCGATTCTATTTGACAACAAACAGTCAATCGAAATTTAAATAAGATTCAAACCTTTATGCATAATGATAACGTTGACGAAAAGATATTATTAACTGCAAAGTCAAAGTAACTAATAAACCTTCATCTGCCCAATTATTACATGTACAACTATATTAAGTTTAGAAGGTTCATCTATCTTCTACTACTATTAAAAGCAAATATACATCAGAAGTAGGCTGCTTAAAGTCCAAAAGACTACCACACGTGTATGTTTACTAACAGAAAATATTTCCTATTTTCGTTTCCTGAAAAACTATAATTATATTTTTAATTTCTTAAAAAAAACAGAAAGTAAAATCTTGTTTACTAAATTTTGATTTTTTCAGAAATAAAAATAAAAAACAGAAATTATGTTTACTAAAAAAATTTTGTTCTTAATTTTTATTTATTTATTATATGTATTTCTTATTATTTATTATTTATATTTATTATTTATTATAAGTTTTATTTATTTATTATTAATTTTGTATATTATTTAATTTATTATTTATTTAATTAATTTAATTTAATTTATAAATATATTTAATTTATTATTTTTATTATTAATTCATTATTTTTATTTAATTTATAAATATATTTTGTTTAATTTATTATTTATTATATTTTTATTTTATTTATAAAAATATTTAATTTATTTATTATTTGTATTTATTATTATTTATTATTTTTATTTATTATTTATCATAAGTTTTATTTATTAATTATTAATTTTGTATATTATTTAATTTATTATTTTTTATTATTAATTCATTATTTTTATTTAATTTATAAAAATATTTAATTAATTTATTATTATTTATTATTTATATATAATATTTAAATTTATTAGTGCAAAAGACATGAAGGTCCCAATTTTACAACTTTGAAATTTGGTCATTTTGAAGGCGAGAGAAAACAAAGAGAGGAAGTACCATTTTTCTAGTTTCCTCTTTTCTTTACAATTAGAGAAAACGTTTCCGGAAGGGAAAAAGTAAAAATAAATTGGTAAACAAGATTTTACTTTTACTTCTTCATTTCAGGAAGTAAAAACAGGAAACAGGAAATATTTCCTGTTAGTAAACACCACCTAAGGCTTAGGTTGGTTCAGCTGAACTGTTTTGGGCCTTGAATTTGATATTGCATTCTAATTTCAAATATATCACTATTGATTTGCTCAAAAATAATTTTAATTTAAAATTATATTCAAATTACACAAATTTCAAATCAACAAAATGAATTATACAAGAGATTGTGATTTCTAATATCAAATATTTTCCAAATTTTCACCTCATTAGATATTCTCTATCTAACAACTAACTTTTTACAACCACAAATATACATAAATATTTATATATAAAGACCTATATACATATACACATATATGTATATACATACACCTATATATGTAGGAGAATATATATGTATATAACCAGCTCACTTTCTCTCTTCTCTTTTCTTCACTCTCTCTATATTATGTGCTTTTGTATCTCTACGCACTTTCTCTCTCTCAAACTTTCTCTTTCTAGAGTCGAGCAAGCTACACACTAATTTGTCACGTCAGCGTGGGATCCACAGGTAGCCACGTGGTATCTCCTGACCAACGTACAAGACTTAAGCCCTTTCTGATCTTTTCTTTTTTTTAATGCTCTCTCCGCTTTTTCTTTTAGACATATAATTATGTATATATATACCCACACACTACATATTCCTATACAAATATGAATACATAAAAATATAAAAAATATAGCTACATATATATACACATCCTTATATATACATATATAGAGATTTTTAAATACATAAACTCATATATATTTACATCTCCACATACATATACACATGCATATATATATATATATTCGTAGTTTTACATACTTAGATCTAATATTGTCTAATTTAATTCAAATTGGGTTTATGATTGAAATTTACATTCAAATTGGGTTTGAATTGAAATTTATATTCAAATTGGGTTTGGGATTGAAATTCAATTACATTTTTCAAAACTTATACGAACAATGTATTTGAAATTGCATTTGGTAGAGTTGCGATTTCATGGAATTGCAATTTCAATACAATTTCAAAACGGTGTAGACGAACGGATATCGTAAAAACATTTTGACTTGTCAAAAATAACAATAATAATAATAATAAAGAACTAAGAAAATAGAAAAGATGACTAAAAATGCGAAGATGTTCTTGCAGTACTTGAAGGCTCCACATAAAGCAGCATACCAGTGAGCCAAGTGAACTTTCCTCCAGGTCTCTACAATTGATGATGGAGTTGTCATTCCTCTCCTTCCCATATCTTTTAACATTCATGCTCTTTCTGTTAATGGTACTCCAAATAGTATTTAAAAAGAAGACCGGTTCAACTCCAAAACTGCCTCCTGGTCCATGGAAGCTACCTATAATAGGTAACATTCATCAATTTCTTGGATCTGATCTACCGCATCGGCGCCTTCGAGATCTGGCCAAGAAATATGGACCTTTGATGCGACTGCAACTTGGAGAACTTCCAATTGTTGTAATTTCTTCGGCAGAATTCGCCAAAGAGGTCATTAAAAAACATGACATCATCTTCGCAAGCAGGCCTTTTATACTTTCTACAAGCATCATATCTCCAAATAACATTGCCTTCGCGCCTTATGGGGCTCACTGGAGACAACTTCGAAAACTTTGCATACTGGAGCTTTTAAGCGTCAAGCGTGTCCAATCATTCCGACCACTCAGAGAAGAAGAGACCTTGAATATGATCAAATTCATTTCCACCAACACCGGATCTCTCATCAATCTGACTGAAAAGTTTTTCTCAATGACATATAGTGTCACTTCGAAGGCGGCCATTGGTAAGTTATTGGAGGGGCAAGAAGAATTCATAACACTTGTCAAGGAAACCATAGAGGTTGGAGGAGGTTTGAGTGTTGCTGATCTCTACCCTTCAATGAAAATACTGGGTATGATAACTGGACTGAGGCCTAAAGTTGAGAAGATTCATCAAAAAATTGATCGGAGGTTGACCAGCATCATTGATGAGCATAAGGCTAGGAAAGTTGCAGCAAAAACCGGTGATGTTGAAGCTGATAACGAAGACCTGGTTGATGTTCTTTTAAGACTTCAGGAGGATGGTGACCTTGAGATCCCCATGACCATGACAACCATTAAGTCCGTTATCTTGGTTAGTACATTTACTTTCACAAATCACTTTTACCTTCTGCTGAGCCAAAGTCCAGACCCGTAAAAAAAACCCTCCTTTATTTGTATATCTAAAAATTGTTCTTTAAGAACGCTATAAACTTAAAATTGTAATTTGAAAAAACAAAAACAATATAGTTACCTAAAAATAACTATTTATAAAATTGAATTTTTTGAAAATAATTTTCAAAAAATTCAACCAAGCAAACTTTCTATAAATTTGTAAGATTTTTAGTTGTGAGGTGTTTTCTTAAATACAAATCAAACAAGCCCTAAAAATCAAGTGTTAAAACATTTCATCTTCAAAACATTGACATTCACATTCTGTTCAATATTAAATGTTGGTCGGACACACAGAGTGGTATTTTTAAGAGCAATCTGTTAGATGTACACGAAGCATAATAGGAGACAACATGCTAATGATATACAGTTTTATATATTCTCTAATTTTTAAATTGATTTCAATGCTCTTTCAGGATATGTTTGTTGGCGGGATTGAAACATCATCTAATACTTTAGGTTGGGCAGTTTCGGAGTTGCTAAGAAACCCAAAGGTTATGAAAAAAGCACAAGATGAGGTTCGACGTGTTTTTAGTAAAAAGGAAGATATTATCAATGAAGATGAGCTCCATGAATTGAGTTATTTAAAACTAATTATTAAAGAAACTCTGAGGTTGCACCCAGCTCTCCCTTTATTAGTTCCAAGAGAGAGCAGAGAGAGATGTGAAATCAATGGATACGAAATACCAGCGAAAACCCAAGTCCTTGTCAATGCATTTGCAATCAATACTGATGCTGAAAATTGGCCTGATCCAGAGAGCTTTATTCCAGAGAGATTTGCTGACAGTTCAATCGATTACAAGGGGACGCATTTTGAATATCTACCATTTGGCGGTGGGAGGAGAATATGTCCTGGCATGTCGTTCGGGATAGCTAACGTTGAGCTTCCACTTGCAAATTTGTTGTATCATTTTGACTGGAAGCTTTCGAAGGGAGAGAAGCCAGAAGATCTTGACATGAGTGAGATATTTGGTGCAGCAGTTAGCCGGAAAAAAGATTTATGTGTGATCCCTATTGCGTACAATCCCTCCACTGCTGAATAAGAGATTAAGGCAAGAACGTAGAGAGCATTGAATGTTTATTATTGTATTTTCTTTTCGAGTTTTACTGTAATGTTAATTAGTTTATATATATATCAATAATGTACTTGTATGTATAACAATTATGTTAAAAGCTAAAATAAGAACAGTTTTTTGTGGGGCTCCATAGGTAATTGAATAAAGACTATCGTAACCTACGGTTGTTGCTACTACAAAGTTTTTTGTTAGTGTTACGCTTGGCTCTTTGATTAAGTTCAATAAACCTCTAACACAGTTTTATAAACTATACATTTAAAAAATCACCCATGGTATAAGAGGTGTAATGTCCGGGTTTTCTTTTCCGTTTTATTTCTTCTTGTGACATCATTTTTTTTCTCTTCTTTTCATGGCATCGCATAGGTTTTCGTGTGTTGGAAAGACTATGGTTTGAGTTTTGGGTCAGTTCCTACGATTCATAAACTTTTGGTTTTCGAACTTTTTATGTGTCTTTCAGTGGGCCCGGAGCATTTCCAGTGGGCCTGATGTTCGCGTTTCATACCCAGCGTCGTTTATTTTCTTTTTTGCGGCGTCCCATGATTTTTCAGGTTCGCGGTATTGTGTTTTGGGATCATTTCATCATTTCGGTGAGTTAGGGGGTCGTTATGCGATTTATATTTATAACATACCGCTCTAATACTTGGTACGATATTACCTACTTTCGGCCCAGCCCGCACGGTTTTGCTTTTGAGCTCCTCCCAAAAAGACTTCATACTAATTGGAGACACACATGCACATATAAGCACATCACCAGACCTATACCCAGATGATGTGGGTCATCACAACGTATAGTTGTCTTTAAGTGGTCAAAGGAAAACCATAAGTCTTCGTCTCTTCCACATTTCACCACTCACTCTTTCTCTAAACTCCATTAAAAACCATTTTAAGTTTTCTTCTCCTCCTTCTCTGTTCAAATAAAGGGTTAAGGATTCGGTTTTAGCTTCGAACTACAAGTTTCTTCCCCATGTCACGAGCTTCGATTTGGTACCGAGCTTGGTGAGTGTTCTTCACTTTTTAGTAAATTTATATCTTTTTTAGATTCGAAACTTATCTCCAGGGTTTCATATCTTTAACCTAAGTTTTGGGTCACGGGTATATTGACATTTTAGTAGAGGGGACTTAATTAGGCTTCCGGGTAAAGGTCATAATCGCTGAACGGAGTCCGTTTTTTCCAGTGACCAGATTCCAGTGTTGGGAATTTTGAACTTCCAAGTCTTGAGGTAGAGAGCTTTATCCGTTATTGGTTCTGATTTCATGGGAGTGCGTTTAGTGTGTCTCAATGTATGGTTGGGATGAACTAACTTTGTCTTTTCGGTATTTTACTGTATTATATAATATGTGAAAGATTTGGTATGTATATATACGGTTTTTTAATTGGATATTATCTATTTGGAAAGCATGAGCCTTTAATTAGCAATTCAATGGATTACTTATATATTTGAATTGCTAAGTATTGATTTCTCGAATTTTCGATAAATTGCTTAATGCATTATTTTCTAGGTTTAAAGCATGGTATAATGCTTGTATATTGTTGCATGAATATTTTCATGGGTTTACATGTCGTTCATTAACATGTGGTTATTTTTATACAAGTTTCGGGTTAAGTCTCCACTCAAAAGCTTTTATAAAAATTGTACGGCAATAACAAGAAGGGCCCGGAGCCCTTGAGTGAAAAGCCCTAAACCTTGCTATGAGGTTGTGTGCGAGCCTCTGGATTAGTAGTTTGATTTAAATGAGTGCAGTATAGCATACAAGGCTTTGGCTTGTATGGTCTCTAAGTCTGTCTTTTCGGGTGTGTGAGTTAGGTTCACGTGGTGGTGTTGAGTTCATTCCATCTGAGTGTGTTGTATGGGATGTGTTCATTTGTTCATAGCATTTCATACACTATTATTAATTGTCATGATATTGTTATATTTTAATTGATATATTTATTACGAACCTATCATTTAGTTATAGTTTACACCATGTTGTATTTATTACAAACTTGAGTTGTCGGATAGTTATTCATTCTATATGAATTGCAAACTTAAGTTTTTGTATATTTATTCATTGAGATATCAATTGCAAACATGAATATATATATATATATACATATATATTGTCATAGTTTAATCATTGATATATGATTGTGGTTTAAGGGCTCGGGCTTGGCGTGAATGTCAATGCGAGCATTTTGTTTGTATATGAGCTATGAACATATGACCTATATATCTGAAATTACCTAGACAATCAATGAAAATAGCCTAGAGGGGGGGGGGGGGGGGGGTGAATAGGTTTTTCATGGATTTATTGAAAAATCAATAATAATTGCGGAAAAGTCAATTTTAATCCAATTTTCTATCAAGAATAAATCATGCGAAGAATAATCTAAGTCCAGAAAATAAAGCAGTAGTGACATACGATATTTTTATGTGGAAAACCTTGGAAAGACTCCAAGTAAAAACCACTGATACGCTTGGGGCATCAATGCACTATGAATCAAGGATTACACAGACTCGACTTAAAAATCCCTCCAGATCTACCTTTCTCCACTCGACATCTGACGAACTTGAATCACTCGCGTTCCACAAAGCTCATGCTCAGTTCCATACTCTGATAGCTCCATTTCTCAACAGATCAATGAACCACAAAGCCTCCTGCTTCGATCTTCGCACTCAAACGGATCCATTTCTCAAACGGATCTAAACAACCATGTTGTAATAAGCGGTGTGTAGATTTTTCAGAATCCATTTAACCATGCATAAGATTGTCGATGTAGAAACACAATTGAATAAACCCTAACATAAGAGAGAACTAGAAGATATAGAATCACCCAATGATATTTTCTCTCTCTATCTCTATCTCTGTAGATGAATATAAATCTGTAGAAAACTTGCAGAGATCTCTCAATAACTCTAGGGCTCCAAAGCTCTGTCACATCTGTAGAAAACCTTGGTATTTATAGACAATGCTTAGAAGAAACCCTAATCTTCCCCTTTTTCATAATTTCACACCAAACTAAATTAAATCCTATATTCTGATGAATATAATGTGTATTGCACGTACTTTGAGGTGTGAGAGTCATAGACGCATCATGGAATTAGAACAGGGGCAGAATAGACATTGCAACATGAAATAAATTTCCTGTCACACCTACGCCTTAGGCGTAGAGGTGTTACGCCTTAGGCGTATGTCCTGAGCGTAGGCTTGAGCATAGAAACTCACTTTCTGGCAACTCTTTGCTTTTGTAGGCGTAGGCTTGAGCATAGATTCTTCATTCAAACCACTTTTCTCCGCAACTGTGCCAAAATGACCGTCTTGATTCTACGAAATTTTTTGCTTTAGGTGACGGCTTCGGAAAATGCCGTTTTTGCTCTTCTAGAGGCAATTTTTTCTCAAATTTTCTTCCTCTTAAATTCTCCTGTTTTCTTCATTTCTTTAGGCTTGATTTGAATTTGAAAAAGTTTGTCCATGCCTATTAAACCTTCCCGACTCCACAATTCACTCAACATGGTTATTGTCTAGAACATACCAAACACAAATAACACTATAAATATTCTTACAATATCTAAATTGATGAATGATTCAATGATAAAAAATATTAGTGTATTTCGTGTGATGGTATCATATCTTATGTTCAATTTTATGCTTCTTAGTTTATGGAATTGTATATAATATATTGATAAAATTATATTAATTTTTTTTACAATTGTGTTCTTTTATTATTTTTATTTTTGTCATATCCCACCGTACCCGTATTCTATTTTTTGAAAGTTTGTCTTATTTCTGTATCCGTATCATATCGTATCTGCATCATGTGTCTGTATTAGTGCTACATAGATTGCCACAAATCTAGTTTCATTATCTTCAATATAAGGCATATGAAATGCTCTAACGACTATTCATTTGTGGCTCCTATCCATGTTTCGCCGCATTAGTCTGATATATTATGTATCGTGATATTCGTAACGCTTTTTGAAAGGTGATAATAAAATTATGTAGCACCAATATTTATTTAACATTTATTTTCAAAATTAATATTATCCGAATCAATTATATAGTTACCACGACTGAAACTGATGTGACCACCACGTTACTACAAGAAAAATGACTTTTTACGACGTATATTAACGATATGCTTTAAAAGCACGTCGTCTTAAGTAGATTTTTACGAATCCTTTTCATAGCACGTTGTTATATGATTATATTCATGACTTGCAAATAATTATAATTTTTTTTCTTTTTTTCTTGACATACACTAATTAGTATAACGACATTTTTATTATGTGGTATTTATTTTGCCCAAAATTCTAATTTCTTGCTTTTAGCAATGTAAAAAAAATGGCACTTAAACTTTACTAGAGGATAGAGTCTAACTTACCCTAACTAGGGTAACCTTATTCCTTTCTCATTGTCTTGCGATGTTGGGGCAAGGCCTCTCACAAGCCCTAGGTAATATTGTGATATAATGGTAGAAGAAAGAGAGCATCCCAGCTGCACTCTCTCTGCTATCATATGGCATTGGTGTTAAGATATTTGTAGTGGCATGATTCTGATAAAAAATCATGTTGAGAGTTGAGAGTTTTATTTTGAGTTAATCAAGGTGACAAGTCAAATGAAAATCAACAAATGTGTTAAATCAAGTTTAAAGTGATGATGTACATAAGGGATGTGAAGAGAAGTTGATCTGAAGTGATGCTGCAAAGAAATAAACAGAAGTTGATCAAGTAAAAACTGCCGAGTACTCGAAATTTTAAACTATCGAGTACTCAAACATTTATTCACCGAGTACTTGATGAGTCATGCCTTGGCGCAAATGATGGCGTAGTTCCAGTGAGGGTGACGCGTCATGGTGCACTTTGCCGCGCCATTAGAGTTTCACAGAGTACTCAGTGAAATCTCTATCGAGTACTCGAAGAAGAACTCGGTGCCGAATTCAGTTTTTAATTAAGGCTTAGTTTCATGCCATAATGACTCCTATTCAATTAAGGACATGATTAAAAGCTATTATTGGTATATTAGACTTTCATTGGCATATGCGTCTATATTTGGAAGACTAAATCATGGAAATAAGAATCCCGATAGGAAAAGGATTCTTACCATTAATTAGACAACTCTTCTCTATTTATATAAGTTAAACCAAAGAGAATGGGTGACTTTTAAGAGATATCTGCAATTCTTCTACAATTCATATGCTTCTGTAGAGAGAGATAGAGAGAGAAAATTATTGAGTGATCATATATCTTCTAGTTCTCTCTTGTTTTGGGTTTCTCCAATAGTACTTCAACAAGTGCGATCTTTATGCATAATTGGATGACCTAGATTCTGAAAAATATACACACCACCTATTGCAACTATTGGGGCTTCTTGTTTAAAGTGATTTAGAAATAATATCTACACACTCTAATACTCGACAAAAATGATACATTTTATTGAACGTGAAGCGATTTGCAGAAAATATAGAAAGAGAATAAAAGATAAGAGCAATTACATAATCAAAAGATCTATAAATCCCTCCCTCTCTCTAACCATTTCTCTCTCTAAGTCCTCCTTCCTCCATTGCATCCTTGACCCCTTATTTATAGGCACTGGTTCAGCCATAAGTTATTGCCACGTCATCATGATTATCCACGATGTAGATCTGCGGTCAGCCTCCATAATTTACCCAAGTCGCGGTGTTCAATTCGCAGAAATACCAATCCGTGATATTGGCCAATCCGCGATCCAGGATGTTACCAATCCACGGATTCCTTTATTTGTTGTCATAGTTTCCTGGGTCATGTCCTTTATACATAGTTTCCATTTACATGACCCTGAGCATTATTTGCCGCATTATAGGTACTTTACTTTGAGTGATTTTGATGAATAAGGTCGCGACCCACTATTCACCATCCCAAAGTATTTCCCTAGGCCAGTCAAATAGCACTCCCTACGCGACAAACTCATAAGGTTGCGAGGTTGACTTTTGGCTATGACCCCCTTTATCAGTCCTCAACGATTGCCTCTTTGTAGAGCATTATCGCGTACCTCATCTCATCAAGAGATACTCTGTTGGCCTCTTTCCAACTTTCCCTTGTCGGACCCCTAGATTCGCGGATTATATCAACGCGAATCCCCCTTTACACCCTGTTGGCCATTTTCCAACTTTCCCTTGTTGTACCCTTGGATTCGCGAATTTATATCAACGCGAATACCCCTTTACATTTTTTCCCTTTTACACTTTAGTACTTAGCCAAGTACTAAAGAGTAAACCAAAAAAATCTCTTTTAAATTTCGCAGGAGTATTTATATATATATATATATATATATATTCACATACCTTATTTCCGCTTTCTGAACCATTTTTACGACTATCCTCATTTTTTCATTTTGAAATCTGTTTCTGATTTACCAAAAATCATCATTTATCATGATCCGCGACATTCGAATTTGCGGCAGCCTTGGCGTCAGTTCGGATTCCGCGGACATTAATTGCACCTCCTAGGTTTTCGTGCCCCCTCCCTTTATAAAATCTTCCATACTCATTTTTCTCCATTTTTTTTCCTTCCTTCTTCAATACATCCTCTTATTTCCTCTTCCCTTTTTCCCTAACTCATCCTTATCATTTTATTTTACACATACATAGCGCCTTAGCCCCCATTCTTTCTTCTTTACTTCGCGGTACCTAATTTAAAGTTTTCACTTCCCTTTGTCTATATATTTTTTCATGGCAAAGTCCTCTTCTTCCACTCCCAAGCTTATAGCTCCTCCTTCTGGGAGTGTCCCCTCTGTCCCATTGCCAGTAGAATGGAAGAAAGCTCCATTATTTGAGGCTTCTCATGATAGCTTCTGGTCTTCTATTGAAAACCTTCCTCCCGCAGGAGATATCGCCGAAGATCCTATGCTCATTCATTCTGATGGTGAAATTCGTCTGGCCATTATTCCACTTTCTTCTCTTCAGCGATTGCTCATCGAAAGAGGAGATGTTCCTTTTTCTTTTGTCGAATACGAAGGTCATGTTTCTCCCATTGCTGACTGGAAAATGTGGTCCAGTCATATTCTTGAGCAAAAGAGACACCACGAGACACTGAGAATGGCTGGCCTATTGGAATTAATCAAAAAAATTTCAGATTTATCTATTCGTCGTGATGCTAACACGCTTACTCTTATGGCCTCTCGGTGGAGCTCTTCTTCTCATACTTTTGTCGCGGCTTGGGGGGAGTTTACCCCAACTATAGAGGATGTCTATGTTTTTTTCAGACTTCCAATTTTTAACTCGTATCCGCAAGATGCACATCCGTTTGATGATGAAGATCAACAGATTCACCTTCATCTCCAATCATGTGTTGCCTATGCCGCGAGATGAGGGAGTCGTTTTAGGCAAGGAACCATTCTTGATGAAACCCCTATTATCAATATTTCCAAACTTAAATACTCAAATTGGTGTCATCACTTCTTCGTGGAGTATGAACCAAAAATTCCCCTTCAACGCGGTCAAGATCGTAGACGCGTTCCTAGCCCAGAATTCAACGGTGACTTCGAATTAGCTGGATTTTTAGCTTACTGGTTAGACCGATATATTTTCCAAGAACGTCTTGAGGATGGTCCAAACAAGCTTGTTTTTCTGATGGCCTCAATCATCTTGCGAAGTATTTGTCTACCTTTGGCTCCCCTCTTTCTGGGCACTTTCTATTTTCAATTGGACAACTTAACACATGATTTTTCCAGATCAGTGGACATATATGATATCAGTACTCATATCCCCTGCCTTTTCCTAATGTTGTTTCTTTTTTAAATATTCCCAAAATATGCCCCAAAACCTCTTACCCTTTCATTCTCTTCAACTACTTCACACCCAGAGGATGTCAATCCTCCCCTTCTTAAATCACAAGCTACTCGCTGGTCTGGATTATTTTCCACCAAAAGGCTTGAGGACTTCATTGATGTAAGCCGTCATTTTTTATGGAGGCCTTATTCAGTTCCTATAGAGGGTGTCCACTTCCCTTTATTCTATCTAACTGAAGATGCTTGTACCTATGGGCATGAGTGTCAGGAAGCCTTAATCTTTGTTGTTGCAGCCTTTGAGTGTTTTCTTCCTATTTTTGACAACACATTCTCGCGAGTTACAGTTTTCAATCCTTCGCGATTTGCTCGCCAACTAGGCTTTGATCAAGCCATCCCTGTTTACATCAATCCTCCTTCAGAAAGATCGTCTGACAATAATGATAATGTGTTGATATATTTTTGCGAGGAATATGAAAAGACACATCACCAGTTTTCCTTTATGGTTTTTATCCCTTCTATGTAACGGGCGGGAGGACGAACTGCAACATACGTGGATTTTTGGCTTGAGGTTGTTACTCATTTTCAAACCTTTATGGTGGAGCCTCCTATTCTTAAAGAGCTAGTGGACATATTTCTTGGTGATTCTTCTTTAAAACCTCATAATCCCATGGTTCTCGCGGATTTCACAGCAAACTGGTTTTTCAGTCTCCATTAATTGCTGAGCCTCGTGATGTTCCTGAGTCTTCAAATCCTCCCCTCAAGAAAAATAAAATCTCAAAGACTAAAGCAGGTGAAACCCCTCAACCTCCTACCGTCAAGAGAAAACGTTCTAAACTTGTTGAAATTCCTACCGTTGTACTGGTTCAAAATGAACCTATTTCTAAGACACGGGTAACTTCTTTTATTATTATTATATATATATATATATGTTTATATATATACTCTTGTATATATATCTTTCATCATCTTTATTATCTATTTATTTTCCTAGCCTCAAAACACCCCTTTTTTTTCAGAGATCCGCGAATCTTTCTACGAGAACACCCCAAAGTGTACAGACTTCTGCCACGACTGAGGATGTTATAGACAACTTTCCTTTGGCTCAAAGAGAAAGAAATACTGCTAGTGATGCTTTGGACTACATCCCTCTTTCGCGAAGAAAAGATACCCAAAAGGCTCAAATCCTGGCTTCTACTACACAGTTAGCTTCAGATGATGAGGTAGATGACATTCCTTTAATTCGTTAACAGAGGTCGGTCGTTCATGCTTCTTACCCTCATGATGTAACTAAGGTTGATAGTGCATTTTCCCAGGATGATACTTCTATTCAGAACCAGTCTTTAAACCCTGAATCCTCAAAGGACAAACCAACCTCTCCGCGAACAGACAAGTTCCTACAAACAAAAAAACCTTCACGAAATGACAAATTAATACTTGTTTCTTCTTTGTCTCCTGACAAGAGCAGGCCTTTGCTTGACACCGTTGTCTAGGCAATAGAGGACATTCACGCTTCAGACCCATTGCTTTTAGGTACTTAACCATGCAATTCTTGATTATACATCGATTTGTATCTTTTCTCATTATTATCATTACATAACTTTTAATTTTTCTTCAGACCGTGAATCCAATGAACAAACCATTTCCTCTGGTAATAACACGAATCAAGAGATTTTTGAGGATGTTGATGCCTCTGATCGCAAAGTGGCTGACATTATTTCAGATTTTTCAGAGCAGGCAACAGTCCAACATAATATTCATAAACCTCTTTCTTCCGCTGGGAGAGCCATTTCAACACACCTTCTTCGTGGTTTCGCGGATGAATCAAACGAAGAAGACAATCATCCGATTCCTACTTTGTTCGGAAATTCAATAGTTGTTGTCCATCCTGTTGAGAACTCGATTGAATGTGATGCTCATTCCCATGGTACTGAAGAAATTCATACTATTCAAACTGCTAAAGACACCACCATCTGTGACGGTCAAACAGGAGATGCTCATGTTGCTGCGGAGGCTGCAAATACAGATATGGTCACTGACCCCGTTCATGACATACTTAGGCCTCCTACTAATTCAAATTCTATCCCTGAAAAATCCGCTAATGTTAATACTTTTATAACAAACCCCTTGGTTATGAATCTTTCTCAAGAGGATCCTTCTGAAGATGCCTTAGATTCGTGGCATATGCAAGATCTTGGTGGTGATGTCGCGGTGGAGATAGCAGCTACTCTTAAAGATGGATTGTGGATTCAAAGATCTCTTTTTGGAGGTAACATTGCTGATGTTGAAGCTATCGTTGGAGATCCTTATGTACGCATAGATCTTAATGATGTTCAAGACTCTGATAATACAAACACAGGCGAGGCTGGGACTGAGCCTGCTTATGCTGATGATGCTAATGTTATCCGCGGTCCCCTATTCTCAGAGTCTATGCTTCAAGATCCTGAGTCCTTACTTAATGAAGTGACCTTTGATTTTTCCTCGCCACCAAACACTTTACAACATCTTTCGTTTCCCAGTTCTACATATTTTTTCCTTCCCATCCATGTCCCACATGCTCAAACTCAACAGTCCCATCTCCAACGATCCTAACCTCTAGAATCTACTTCCCAAGCTATAGGTTTAGCTTCCAGACCCCCTTTGCCTTTTGTACATCCTTCATCAATCCCAGATACCACATCTATGCCTTTTGCCCAAAATCCCCCTCATCAGCATCAAGCTTACTGGCACAATTTCCTATGTTATTCATGTGGCATGGTCAGTTTAGACTGTGTTTATAATAGTCATCCAGAGATATTTGCCACTATGGAGCTCCATGATCCGCTTCTTCAACCAACCTTCTTACATATTATCGCGCATACCTTTTCCTCATTAATGATAACCTGCATACGAGATCTTGCCTCGACAACTTTGCACCGTTGTTGCCCTCGTATCAAAGATTGGAAGAACATGAAAATGGACGTGACTTGGTGGGAAGCTCATCTAGAAAAGGTGGAGCGCTTGTATGCAAAATATTATGTTGAAATCAAAGCTTTTAATGAATATCAAGTTAGTATAGCAAGAGTGGAGGAAGCCCGCGCTCTTTTAGCTGCTGCGGAGTAAGATAACCGTAGGCTAAAACAATTCGTGGAGCATTTATTACGTTTCCACGAGCTAGAAGAGGAGCATGAAAACCTCCACGTCTCATCTCCTGTTGGCCGTGATTTATACTAGTGGTTGTTTTTTTATGTATTCGAACACATACCTTGTTATCTTTTACATATGTTGTACTGATATCATACACCTCATTTTTGTTATCAATACTTATTTCTGTGGTAGTGTATATATTGTGTATGAATCTATCTAAGATTGTTACAACTTTATCCATTTTACATTGAGTGGCCCCGCTCTTTCGCGGGTAATCTCATGCTCCAATTTATAGTACCCACTACTGCCTTCACTGGTGATTATGTAAGGGCCTTCCCATTTTGCTTCAAATTTTCTCACCCTTTCTCCCCGCATTATTGTTGGTACTATCTTCAACACTCTATCCCCTTCTTTAAACCATCGGTACCGTACTTTTTTGTTGTACCCTTTTGTTTGTTGATCATTATAGGCCCTTTAATTCATGAACGCTTTATCCCTTCTTTCTTCCAAACTCTCAACTTGTAGCATTCTATCTTCCAATTTGCTTTCCATGGTCAATGTTTTAGCCGTGATTGCTATCTCTGGTGGTAATATTGTCTTTGCTCCATAGACAAGTGGGTACGGGGCCATTCCTGTAGCAGTTGGGTAGGATGTCCGATGTGCCCATATACTGATTATTATGCACCAAACGACTCAATATTATGATTAAAGGTTTGTTTGAAGCTTCTGCATGTCCATTCCCTTAGTGTTGACAAAAGGAGTTCCATTATCTGATAGTATAACCTTTGGTATCCCAAATCGACAAATAATGTTCTCTTTTATGAACCTGACCACATTGTCGGCCGTTGTTCGTCGTAATGGGCCAACTTCCACCCATTTTGTAAATAATTCAGTCGCGACTAACACCCATGCATGTCTCTGAGCTTGTGCCATAACTGGCCCAATTATATCTAAAGCCCAAGTGTGAAAAGTCAAGGAGTAGATAAACTATGTAGCTCCGCCGCTGGGGCGTGAATAAGATCCCCATGTAACTGACAAGTATGACATTTTCTGACAAAAACTCCAACATCCTTCTCTATTGTGGACCAGTAATATCCAGACAACAAAAGTTGTTGATATACTTTTCTTTGGCTCTGATGTCATTTTAGCACTTCTCCTGTTTCTTCTTCATCAATGCATCTAAGTAGCCTTCCTTCAAAACTTTTTCTAAACAATTTCCCATCATGAAAAACATACCGCGAAACCAGTCTTTTAAACCGTGACTTATCTTTTTCAGGTAGAATTCCCTCACTTAGATAGAGCACATATTTATCCTACCAGTCAGTGATGTTCGCGAAGTTCCCCTCATTCGCGCATGGGTAAGCATTGCAATTCTGACACATACTTTGCAATTCTGTGGCATCACTTTTCATACTTGGCCAAGAGTATCCTTCTTGCTGTATACTTCGGTAAAGACTTATATCCACTTGTCCACATATTTTCTTATGAGCTTTGTGTAGTAGATCCTGTGCTTCCTTTATTGGTATACATTTAGATAGCATCCCCTCTGCGGGCTTATGATACAATGTTCCCTTTATAATTTGATATCCCCGCCTCAGAGCAGTATTGTCATTGCTAAACAAGGCTTGAACTATATCTCTTCTCCAGTCTACATAAGATTGTGACTCTGCTTCTTGACTAATTATCGAACTAGTTCTCCGCAGTATTTTCAAATTAGAATCCATTCCTTAAAACTACAGCCGGGAACCTAATGTTGATAACGCATCAGAATGTCTATTGCTTTCTCATGGCTCATGCTGAAAGCTTACAGACTCAAAAGTTCCCAACACCTGTCTAATGAAAGTTCTGTATGGCACAATATGGGGTTCCTTCACATCATACTCCCCTTTAACTTGCTTGATGACAAGTTTTGAATCCCCTTTTACATGGAGAACCTTTACTTTCAATTGCTGGGCCATTTGTACTCCTAGTGCCAAACCTTCGTACTCTGCCACATTGTTGGTGCAAGGAAAATCAAGCTTGTAGGTCATCACCATTTTTTCTTTTGTTTCTTCATTTCTTAAAACAAAACCAGCTCCCCCTCCCTATTCTGTGGAAGAGCCATTGAATTATATTGTATACTCTGTGTTTCCCACCATTCCTATTTCCTCACATTTGGGTTCGGAACCTTCTGGAAATAAAGCTAATAGATCTGACAACGCCTCACTTTTTACTTTTTTTAGCCTAGAACATGTGATCTCTTAATCAGATAATGCCAATAGCCATCATGCCGTTCTTCCACTCATAATGGGTTTCATCAGCAGATATCGAATGGGATCACTTTTAGTTACTAATTCCAAAGGATGAGCTAGAAGATAATGTCAAAATTTCTGAGCCGCAAATATTAAGGCCAAACAGTGTTTCTCCAAGGAAATGTACCACGACTCAGGCCCTTTGAGTACACGACTGATATAATATACTGGTTTTTCCTCTCCTTCATGCTCCTGAGCTAAAAGTGATCCTATCGACTTACTGGTAGAAGTGAGATACATTATCAACGGTTTTCCTGACTGTGGTGCCATCATTATTTTTAGAGATGCCAAAATTTGCTTGATTCTTTCGAAAGCCTCCTGGTGCTCCTTCCCCCAATTATATTTAGTTTTTTCCCTTAGCAATGGCATGAGCGGGTGTGTAACTTCTGCTAGTGCTGGAATAAATCTTCCGAGATATGAAATTTTCCCCAAAAATATTTTCAGCAACTTGTGAGTCTTTAGAGATGTCATTTCCAACACTACTCTAGTCTTCGTGGGGTCCAGGTCTATTCCCTATCGATGTACAACATATCCCAAAAACTTTCCTTCTGGAACCCCAAAAGCGCATTTCAAAGGATTCGTCTTTAAATTGTACTCACGACATCGTTGCAACACCTTTCTTAAATCATCAACATGATTATTTGCTACTTTGGACTTGACCACCAAATCATCCACATAGTCTTCCACTATCTTGTGCATCAGATCATGAAAAATAGCTGTCATGGCACGCTGATACGTGGCTCCATCATTTTTTAGTGAAAACAACATTACTGTATAATGGAAATTTCCCATGGGGGGTTCGAAATGCTGTTTTCTCAGCATCTTCTGGTGCCATTTTAATCTGGTTATAGCCACTGAAACCATCCATAAGTGAAAACATCTCGTGCCCTGCAGTCGTGTCCACCATAGTATCAATGTTGGGCAAAGGAGAATTGTCTTTTGGGCAGGCCTTGTTAAGATCCCAGTAATCCACGCAAAGTTGAATCTTCCCACTCTTCTTCTTCACAGGTACTATATTTGCAAACCATGTTGGATGTTTAACAATTTTTCTACTTCTGCTTTGATATGTATTTCCAAATCTGGGTGGAATACTCGTTGTTTTTGCTTCTTTGGTTCTGAAGCCGGTGCACATTAAGATCATAACTGACTAGTCCAGTATTGAGCCCTGGCATTTGGCCATACTCCCAGGAAAATACATCATGATACTCTTTGAGTAGTCCTACCAAGGATTCCTTGACCTCTTTGCTTAGACCCTGACTTATGAAGGTTGGTCGCGGAATAATTCCATCTCCAATGTCAACTTCGCATAAGCCATGCTCTGGTCGCGAATTTGATTTTGATGTCCCGGGGCCAGTGCCAACTATACAGGCCTCTGACCCCCAACCCCGTCACAACTTGTATACCACACGCCCATTGGGCATTTTTACTTGCGACCAACTTACTTGTTTTGGCTTTCTTTTATGCATGCCTTCAGCTTCCAATTCTTCCCATTTTGGCAAGGGAGTGGCATAGATACCCGGACCACTTCCTTCTCCGTATTCAGAAAAGTAAACTGCATCTGTAAAGTGAGCCTCAGAAGAGCAGAATGGGGTTTTGGTACCTTAAGAGTCATCATGCCTTATCCCCAGTTGGCTTTTATCACTTGATGATATGATGAAGGCCCTACACCATATGCATGTAACCATGATCTTCCTAATAGCAGTTGATATGAGGCCTCACCTTTGATCACATGAAACTTAGTATGAGCCCTAATTTTCCCAACCTTGAGATCCAATGTCGCGAAACTCATAGTTGATTGTTGGTCTCCATTGAAATTAGTAACCGAGATGGCATGGGCTGCAATCTTGCTTTCAGGAAAATTAATCATTCGTAGGGTCGCGATAGGTACTAAATTGACAGATGTTCCACCGTCAAGAAAAGCTTGCTTTATTTTGTGACCATTGACAGTAGCAGGTACATATAAAGGGCGATTGTGAAGAAACAAAACTTGCTTGTCATTTTCCGAGAATGTAATTTCTCCTGTAACCTTTACCTGCTGTGGGATAATAATAGTATGATTAAGAGCGGCGATCGTCTGTTCTTTCAAAAACTCTTTCACATGCTCTTGTATTGGGAGCTCATTAAAGAAAGCTTCGAATCTAGCGGACTCCTTTATTTCACGAGTTAGAGCATATTTGCATTTGCCAGCATTCATTATTTCCATATCATCATGACCACTCACTATGGCCACGTGTGCCGGAAAAGGCTCATTAGTCATATTTTTAGCCATGTCAAGGGCTCCTGACGCTATCTTCCTGTGTATTAACCCGCGAAAGGCCCAACACCCTGTTAAAGAATGTCGAATGGACCTGTGATAAGGGCAGTAATTGTTCCTCATCTTTTCCTCTCTTGTTGGCATCCTTTCGTCAACAATCCACTGATTAAACAAAACAATTGCTTCTTTTTCACCAAAAGATAAAGGAAGTGGCTCAGATCTTTTGGTGCGATCCCTATGGTCTCCCCTTGTCCTCTCATTTTGTGCATCCGCCACCATTGCTACTCATCTAATGATAATGCTGGGACGTGTCAGAGGTGCTATGACTTCTCCCAATCTTCGCGCATTATCCACTAGTGCTGAAAAAGTTTTGACCTCATGATTCACCAAATGTACTATATATTCTCGCAACATTCCTTCTATGCAAATTTTAATCAACTGAAGCTGAGAGAGAGGCTCATGGCATTGTAAAGCAGTCTCACGAAATCTCTTAACATAAGCAACAACCTCTTCTCCAAGGCGCTGTCTTTGCCTAGTGAGTGAAAGCATTGATACTTCTTCATCTGCTTGGAAGTATTTTGTGTAAAATTTTACCACCAAATCTGTCCAGCTTGCTACCGAGGTAGGAACCAAGCTAATATACCACGTATATGCGGTGCCTATCAGGGATTTAGAGAATTCCTTAAGTTTCAAGTGCTCTTTATTTCTATGAGGCCCTAAAGCATCAACAAATTTGGAAACATGCTCTCTTGCATTCCCTTCTTTGCCGTTGAATTGCTGAAAACTTGGTGCAACATAATCCTCAGGATATGGCAAGGCCAAGATACTCGGGTGATATGGTGGTGCTATCTCAACTTCCTCCTCATCAACATTTTTACTTAAAATGGCTCGTAGTTGATCCCTGGTGATATAGACCTCATTCTCTAGGAACTCTGTTTGTACCCAGGGTCCTTCTTGTGAGGCTTTTGGTATGGCAACTCTCGTCAGAGCTTGATTTTCAGTTCGTAGTACTTCTGAGCCTAGTATTGCTGCCTAAAACGCTTTCATCATGGCGAGAAGAGACTTTTGAGTCTCCTGAATGCTGAGTAAAGTTTGTAGCAAAACTGGTGATATTTTTGGTGTTTTTGGTGTTTTTGGTGCTAGATTTTCCACCAGAGGAACCTCTGTCTGTGAGTCTCTCGCAGTTGCTCGCCAGCGCTGTCTTTGTGCTGGCGGAGCTGGTTCAGTTTCCTGAACTGGCTCCTCTTCTTGTTCCTCAGTTTGTTCTGCATGCCGGGTAGGTGGACATCCTCTCCGGTGAGTTTTTCAGGGATTAGCTTGTGCAGATGACATTTCTTCCCCAGCGGAGTCGCCTTAATGTTGGGGGTCTTGTTTAAAGTGATTTAGAAATAGTATCTACACACGACAATACTCGACAAAAATGATACCTTTTATTGAACGTGAAGCAATTTCCAAAAAATATAGAAAGAGAATTAAAGATAAGAGCAATTACATGATCAAAAGATCTAGAAATCCTTATTTCTCTCCCTAACCATTTCTCTCTCTAAGTCCTCCTTCCTCCATTGAATCCTTGACCCCTTATTTATAGGCACTAGTTCAGGAATAAGTTATTGCCACATCATCATGATTATCCGTGATGTAGATCCGCGGTCAGCCTCCATAATTTACCCCAAGTCGCGGTGTTCAATCCGCGGAAATACCAATCCACGATCTAGGATGTTACCATTCTGCGAATTCCTTTATTTATTGTCATAGTTTCCTGGGTCATGTCCTTTATGCATATTTTCCATTTACATGACCCTGAGCATTATTTGACGCATTCCAGGTACTTTACTTTGAGTGATTTTGATGAATAAGGTCGCGACCCACTATTCACCATCCCAAAGTATTTCCCTAGGCCAGTCAAATAGCATTCCCTACGCAATAAGCTCATAGGGTCGTGAGGTTGACTTTGGCTATGACCCCCTTTGTTAGTCCTCAACAATTGCCTCTTTGTAGAGCATTATCGCGTACCTGATCTCATCAAGAGATACCCTATTGGCCTTTTTCCAGCTTTCCCTTGTCGGACCCCTGGATTCGCGGATTATATCAACGTGAATCCCCCTTTATACCCTGTTGGCCTTTTTCCAACTTTCCCTTGCTGTACCCCTTGATTCGCGGATTTATATCAACGCGAATACCCATTTACAATAATGTGGTTGCATCGATCCATTAAGAAGCCGAGACATCAAAGTGTGGAGTTTTGAGCGAGAAGCTTCGTGGTAAACTGATCCATTGAGAAACGAAGTCGTCAGAGTACAGAGATCGGAGCGAGAGTTTCATGGTAGCGCGAGTGATTCAAGAATTTTAGACGTTGAGTGATAAGAGGCAAGTCATAGTGATTTTGTAAGTCCTAACTTCATAGAGTCTGTGTACTTCTTCATTCATAGTGCATCGATACCGGAGGGTATCAATGGTTTTTACTTGGAGTGTTTCCAAGGTTTATCACGTAAAAATATTGGTGTCGTCTCTGCTTTATTTTCTGCACCTATATTTATTATTGCGTGGATTATATTGTGATAGAATTGAATTAAAATTATCTATTCTGCAACTAATATTTTATTTTTTCAATTAATTCATAAAAAGCCTATTCACCCCCTCTAAGATTTGCCTTTTTGGTTCTATCTACTTCATCTGGGGTGAAAGAAACAAAAGGTTCTTCTTTGGAGTTAGCTCCCCTCCTTCTTCCATTATCACTGTGCTTGAGAATAACATCAGAATGAGGCTTGCTTCTATGAAATTTAAGAATAACAGAAGAGCTAAAAAAATATCAGTTGTTTGGAAGCTGCATAGCAATGTTCTTGAGTGAATGCTTTGTTTTGGCTTTGTTTGCAGGATGCTAGGTTAAACTTAGGATTTTCTTGTTTTTGTGAGGTCAGTTGAGCTTTGTTTTCCCTCATTTATGTTGCCTTCAAGGCTTTTAGCAGCCTTGCTACTCCCCAGGATTGTATATTTTTTGTTGTGGCTTGCTACTCTTTTCATTAATATATTCAATTACCGAAAAACAAAACAGGGAGCATAGCGTAGCAGCAACATGCAACCAGAATGTCTCGTATCATAGATGATCTATAACACCCTGTGTTATTTTTCATTTTTCTTGAAATTCCTTCCAATTTATTTTCGGTTGTGACGTCACTTGTTCATAACGTCATGGTTATTCTTGGTATTTTGTGTTTACGTTTAAAGTCGACTGGACGACTTGACGATTTCTCCTTGATGACTTCATGGACTTCTTTTTATTGACTACGTGATTCTGTTTCGACGTTTAGCGTTTAGTGCTTCAATTGGGTGGTGACACGTTTTAATTAATCGGACGTGTTAGGTGTTCCGATGATTGGGTTTCTTAACCCGGAGTATTTATTTGGGCTTATATTATTTATTTGGCATCCCGTAGATTTTCAAATTCACGTGATTTCGTTTGGGGTCGTTTTGACTAAACGGTGAAATGTGGGGCTATTTTGGAATTTTGGAAAGTAAAGAGTCACCATTGTAATATGTAGATTAAGTGGTCAAAGACCACATCCTTGTAATGTCTAAGGGCATGAGAATCAAGTCCACTTTATAAATATATATATATATATATATAGAAAATGAAATAGGTCACATTTGAGCACATAGGACTAGTGGAATATGATGTTTGCCATTACTCATTCTCAATTTATATTATATATGTATATGTAACTCCTAAATTGATTAAATGGAAAAATAAAAACAAAGGAAAGGAAAAGGGACAAAATGCAATAATTGCTTCTTCTTTTTTGCGACACACTAGACAACCACCTAGCCGCACATGCATATCGTCGTCTCCAACATCGCCAATCCTTGAGAGAGATGTAGAGAGCTCGGCTGAAGGGGTGAAGGGTTGCGCAAGCAGTCGCGCGACCTGGTGGTGGTGGTCGCCGGTGGAAGGTCATGACTGAGTGCGACCTGGGGCTCGCTGGAAGAGGCCAGCGATGGCGGTCGCGCAGCGGCGAGGTGGTGACGCTACATCAGCTGTGCGTGGTGGGTAGAGCCGGTTTGGCCGGAACTTTAACCTGCAATTTGGTTGGCTTCTCGACCTCTAATGGTCGCGATTTTCGAAGGGTAACTTCGTCTCGATGCTAGGTACGTCATACAAAAATTTCAGATTTTTTGGTTAAGCGGTTTGTCGGGAAATCGCATTTATAGGTTAGAATTTTTGTTTGGGTTATTTTAGATTTGCCCAAATTTATTAATCTATTACTAATGGGCTTCGTATATATCATATAGGTCGTCGAGATGGTCATTTTGGTTCGAGCGGAAATTAAGTCGGACAAATTTTGTTTGGAACCCCACTTTTGGGCGGGGACGTGTTCGGGACAAAGTTGTGGCACGTTTCACGGGGTAGGGAAACTTTTACTTGTATTGTTTCAGGTGTCAGGAGTGTGCGTTTAATTAATCCTGGAATATTATTTTATATTAATTGTAAAATTTATTGGATTGTATTAATTAGTCGAAATAAATTTTGGATTATTATAAAATAATTTAGAATTATCGGAAGGAGATTAGTCAGCGTGTTAGAAGTTCATTGAGGTAACGTAATGGGTTAATTAATAATTGTTAGGTTATAATTGGAATTGGATATGCGTAGGGAAGTTTTACCTTCTTCGGTTCCGTGGTTCCGTGAGCGTGAAACTTTACATTTACGTACCTAATGGTTATTTAAGGCAATTAAAACAATAAAATTACAGAATGGAGCATGGGTGCTTGAAAATTTAATAAAACGAACTTACTTGAATTTAAGGATTATGTATTAGCGGTGTGTATTGGGCCTATTGGCGTACTTATTTATTTTCCATGCTCGGTGTGTATAACAAGGAGGATTTTAAGTGTTAAATGTAGAATTTGATTAATATATATTAATTGACGGTTATTGCGGGCTTTCTCGAAAAGCCAAACTTGTGGATAAAATTCATTAAGTTAAGAATTTATTAAAATAATGTTGATAATTATTATATGAAGATGATTGAGCTTATATGGACAAGAATTGAGCATGAGTGACTCAGATGAGGTAAAAACGTATTCACTTTAATTTAGTATAATTTTATGCTATGTGCTTAAATGTTTAACTGTTTATGTGCATACCTTATGTCATTATATGTGAAGATTACATGACTAATATGTGATATTCAGTACTATGTTGTGACTTAAAGAAATTATGCAAATTTCATAAATTATTTATTTTCTAGTTAACATGTTTATACTGCTAGACTAGGTATGATTGCATATCATTGCATGCATGTGCATGGATTCAGATTTGAGGTTACCCGGGATTTAGGTGGTGTACTTAGCCAAATGGCAGGTTCGTGAGCCGACGGAGTAGTGACCTATGAACGGTGAGCTACCGGTGGATTGGGGTCCATCGGGGTTCAGGTGCAGGCTATAGGCATTGTATCCTGGTTTAGGACATGGTGGAACGGCCACTCCTGGTTATACAATTGCGTATCTGCCTGGATGTGGCAGTGCGTGATTGGTGGGACTTGTGAGTCAGTGAGCGGAGTAGCTTGCATGGGAGCTCACGACATTTATAACATTTCATGACATATTTGAGGTAGCTATGTGTTTATGTGATACCTACGTGGTTAATTGATACGGATATATGTGCGGACTTATGTATGCCATAATATCTGGATGTGTAACTATTATTGCATGGATATATTGTGTTATGTGCTATCTTATTGCAGGATTACCCTCAGGCTCTTGAGGCGTTGAATTCTAGCCCGACGATGGGTTATATTGTATAAGGTGGAGTGTCGGCCTAAGACATAAGCAGGCAGCATGGTGACCACGTTCGACTTAGTTATATATACATACATGCTTTATAGGTTGAGTGTTACTCATATGGGTCGTTAAGTTACCTAGATGGTGGTAGGGAGACAAGTCTGAACCTGAAGGGTTGTGAGGGTCGCTTAGAGTTGACCCCTTTATTCGGTTGAGTACCGGGGTAACTGTATATGTATTTAGTATATTTATTTTCTAGCCTTTTGTTACAAACAAGGTGCATAGAGTCAGCCTTGGTACCTAGTGTACTAGGCTATGGGGCTCTGGCTATGTTGGTGTTGTATTAGATTGTTTGAGAAACATGAGGGTCATGACATGTGATACTGGAGTACGATGGTTGTGATTCATAGGAAGATGGGTTAAGGTCCTGAGGTGTGTTGTATGTTAGCCTATTTTGTTAGTTAAGATTCGGGCTTAGGTTGCAATGACAGTTATCCATGATTGAGGATGTGGTAGTAGTGTTTGCCCTAAGTTAGGTGCGGTGGGTCGAAGGTTGACTAGTGTCTTCGATTTGCTTACGACTTGTTGGTTCGTGTTAGAATGAGAGGCCTGACATTGAGTATTCCAGGGGACTCAGCCTGGTCATAGGATTGTTTTAGAAAAATCTTCCCTCGGCTCATGCGTGGTAGCATAGACTTGAAGTCTTATAGTGGGTTGTTATAGGATAAGGGATTGTGGTGTGGATTCACGGTTGTGTGCTATAAGCATGGTCGGTATTTTCTTTCTTAGATCTCAGAGATTTTATGCGTTGTGCATGGCAGTGATCACTTCATTGGTCGGTATCATGTGCGGTTGGTGCATGGTCCGGATTGTCTCTTTTCACAGTACAGTGGTGTATTAGCTTCATGCAAGGCAATGGGGATTCACTGGGTCGGGTTTTGTATGCCTAGAGCATGGTCAAAATTGTTATCCTCTTCTAGGTGTATTCCTAGGAGGTTTCGGTTATGGTTTGGCACGATCTAAATCTTGGAGTTACATTTGAGTATAAGTATTTCATATGCAGATCGGGGTATGTGGTGAGCTCTATTTGGGTCTTGGATGGGCATACGTGTCCTGGTGAGACAAGGGACTAGACGTAGAGTCCGAGTGCCTTACCAGGTCGGTTGGTACGACCTCAAGGTTTAGGGTCTAGGTGGTCGGGTATTCCTACTGAGTATATTTTACTCACCCTACTTATTTATTATTTTCAGGTCCAGAGCTGGCTACAGTTGGTGCATATGTGGTTATAGTTCATTGGATGTTGTTATCGTTGGAGTTATATTCGTTTATTTCAGTTACGAGATGTATATTCTTTTTGCACCGAGCGTGTATGTTTTGAATAACTATATAATATACTTTAATCCCAATATTACTGTTAGATAGGTTATGGAGGTTTGTGTAGAGGTAGCGATGGTTTATTTTCCATTGCCTCGGCCCTAGTGAGATTATGAAATGTTGGGCTTGTTGCCATATTCTTTATTATCGTTTATATTGACAGGGTATTGTTTTCTATGTGGTTGTGTCCACCGGGAGTTCCAGTTACAAACGGAACTCTGCCAGATTTTCGTTAGATTTTGCTAGGTAGTGACGCTCCGTTTCTCCTGAGCTTCGGTTTGGAAGTCTTAGGGGACTCGGGTCGCTACATGATCTCAACCCCTGAATCGCACGACAGACGAAAAGGGTCTAGAATTTCTATGCTTGTTCTGGTGAACGACGTTTGGGAACAATAACCCAATTTATTTTGCTACGGTACTGGTGATTCAAAATATATACGTACGTATATATGCTATATGTATGTGCATAAGTATGTTGTTTTGAATTATAAAATTCTATTTATTATTTTGATCCACATTGTTCTCTTCTCGCACCTAGAATTTGGTGATGCTTCTCTATTTCTCTTCGTTTATTTTTATTTTTTATGGAACTCTTTTGATTTACTCCTAGATTCTCCAATTCTTTTTCTCTCCCTCTATACATATATAAATCTATGTAATGTATGTGATTTTTGTCTGGGGATCTCTAATACATAAACAACGGTTGGCGGTGGTTATGTTGTAAACTCCAGATTGATGCGGGGCATAGAGCCTGATTTATATGGGAATTGGTGACTAATGTGTGTTCCCTTTAACAAGTTCGCAGGTAGGGTAAGTTTGTCTTTCATTTTCTAATTGCGGTTTAATTCTTTTCTAATGTAGTGAAAATGAATAGGGGTTTAGCTAGGAATAAATTTTTTTTTAACTAAGTCATTGAAATTCTCAAAGTCAAGAAAGAACTTGTAAAAAACTTTGCAGAGAAATCTTGAATGATATTATTGAATGAATAAGTTTTCTATAATTACTTAGTATTTATAGGCAAAGAAATCCTAATGGGTCATGGGCCTCCATGGGCCTAATCTTGGTCAACAAAAAAACTTATTTTAAAAGAAAAAACAAATAAATATAGAAAATCTCATAATAACAGGAAACCTAGTCCTAGAAGGAAACTAAAAGATGGAGAATAAAAGAAAAATAAAAATTATAATTAAAAGAAAATTCTAGAACTAAGATGTAGGCACTTTTCCTACATCAGACCCCTCCACTTTAAAAAAACTCGTCCTCGAGTTTAGTGTGGATCATATAGGAGTATGAATAATTCTCTTTCATCTCCGTAGCGTTGAAGCATCTTGAACCACCACCACCATATTAGTTTCGTACGGAGTTGATCATGGAAATAGTTATTGCCGTGCAATACATCATTAGCACCAAACATCTTGTGTGATCTTGCATTTCCCTTAGGTGGCAACTTCTGATGATATCCAATGACATGAGAAACAAGGTAAATAGAATTCTTCTCACCATGCGACTTTAAATCCAAAAAGTCCAAATTCCAAGGACGACACAAATTAATGGTCATTCCTTTACATGGGTAATGGCAAGAAGATTCAATCACCCAATTTTTTGGACAAAGTCCTGACCCATTTAAAATGAATTTCTACTATAGAATTCTCATCAAGTTAGAATTGAAGCATTTTGGATAGATGGGAAAAGATAGATTGGAAAAGTTGGACAGATAGGGAAATTGAAATAGAGCAGATTCAGTGAAGCTATTTGTGGATTGGTCAAGCTGGTCATTATCCAAGGAAATATTCTTTTGATAATCAACTTCGTGTTCTCCAAACTCGATCTGACCATTAGCTAAACTAGCTACTACTTGTGGAATGCCTTCGTGTGTGCTCATCACCAATGGTACCCTTTTCAAACAAGCTTTCTTATCATCAACGAGCAAAGTAATATCATTTCCATCGTTAGAAACATTGTAATTCTGCCCACGTGTCTGACTGTGAATAATAACAATGTTTCCTTAAACTGCATCCAGTGAAACAACATAATTTTGCTCCACAACAATTTCTTGAGAATCAATTGTTGCTTTCACAAAATAGTTATTATTTTCCTTTGTAGAGTCCTTCAGAGGTGAATCTTCTTCTATAAATTTTTGATATTTTTTGTACATAATTTGCTCATAATCTGGTGGAAGGAATCTATCCTTCAATAACCGTTTCATCTTATACCATGACCTCACCAGTTGCTTCCCTTGCCTCCTCCGATAATATTGCGTTTGTGCCCACCAAGCAGAAGCACATCCTTTGAATTTAAAAGTCACTAGAGGAATTGCTTATTTTTGGTATGTCAAAATACTCGAAAAATTCTTTAACTTCCTCCATCTAATCTAAAACATCTTCAATGATAAAACTTCTATGAAAAGTTAGTAAAATAAGTTTTCTACGAAACTCACCATTGTCCTCTTCATTGGAATCCGCATAGGTTAGAGGCCTACATGGATGAACTCGAACACAACTCATGTTCGGTTGGCTGTGAGGAAAAACTCTAGCTTAATCACAAACAGAATCACAAACCTAGCTGTCTTCAATTCCAAAATCAGCAATTTGACTGTTTCGTAAATCAAACCGCCGTTCTTGAATATGTCTAGCTGTCAACAAGTTATGTTACGTAGTAATTAAGATTCGAACACACATTCTAGTAATACGTAGTAGTAGTTAGGATTCAACCACACATCCTAGAATTTGAATAGGATATCTCCAAACTTTGAAAAAAAATACCCTTATGAGTTGCGCTACGGGCGGAGCCTTTTTTGTATCACTGTAGTCCAAGTCTTCTTAACATATCAAAGGGTCAATGCACAATGGATGAGTCAATATAGTCAAAGAATGAATCGCATTTAAGAATAGGTTTTAAATGTTAAAAGAAATTAATAATTGACATTTTGGTATATAATTCAAACATATTGAAAGGTCATTGGTTGAATATATACTTCAATAATGGATCACGGTTTATGAATCCATCTGCATTCTAGACGAAATAAGCCACGTTCTGGATACATAGTTTCAACGTACTATTAAATATGAATTATGCTCATTTTTGCTTTTTGCAACAACAAAGTAACAATAATGGTAATGTTAATTGCGACCATGCAAGCGAATGTTGGAGGTTTTTGCTGAGTTCATAATTCATTGATTATCACAGAGCTCGAGACTTGCCACACTGCAATAATTTCCGTTGAGCTTTTCGTGTTATTAAACTTCATTCAAAAAAGATGATTAAGGATACAATCCTCAATAATGCATTTTCATGTCAATTCAACAGTATTGAAATTTGACTAAGCCTCCCCATTAGATATTATTAAGTTAGCTAGTAAGAACAATTCCCATCTTCAAATTAAAAATCACATTTGTACCCCCACAACTCTTTTTGGTCGGTGGATTCCTTGGACCTCAAAGACTAATTGAGGGCATCGTGATGGAGAAGGATAACCATACTTGTCATAGCTCGCGCTAGAGAAACTTGTCTCGTTGCTTGTGGAGGAGTTCGTGTCACCCTACAATCTCTTGTCACACTACAATGGTTGTATTTCAGGTCCAAATTAAAATTAAGAGATGGTGAAAACACTAAATAATATAAGTCTAGACTAAAAGCACAAAGGAATGGTATGGTATGGGATCGACCAAATTTTTGTATTGAAAATACTAGTACAGCGAAAATGTGTAGCAGAACAAAACTATTAAGATTAGTCTGGTTCGCTCCGTACCACAATTCTTCCTTTGTTTCAGATGTATTATAATTAAGGCAAAGGGCGAAATACACCCTTATAGTTTGCATTTTGGGCAAATAACATCCCTCTATTTCATTAAGGGCAATAAAATGCATTAACTATTCAAAAATGGTGCAAACACACCCCTACCCCTTCCATATAACCATTTTCCACTTGACTCTATATATTGCTATCCACCTAGACCCCCTATTTTTTTCAAATATTTCACCTAGACCCCCTCTAATTATCTATTTATCTCTATCCAATATTCTTTCACTTTTAACATTATTATCTAGTTATATAAATATTTTATTTTTTCTCAAACAATATGACGCCGGACAGAATAGAGATTATTCTACAGGCTAGTGCAATAGGTAATTGCAAGGAAAAGATGGGAGAAATTCGACCCAGAATTCACAGAACACTCTGAAATTTAATAAAATTCTTAATATTCAGGAATGAGAAAAACAACTCACAAGCCGGGTTTAAATAGCTGAAAATCGAGGATTTTACCAAAAATAGCAAAACCCTAAAAGTCTTACCAAAACGAAATACTACAAAAAATCAAAAGATTGCCAAAAATCTGGCCCAAATCGGGTTCAGAATCACTTCCTAATTGACAAATAAAAGATTACCATAAATAACAAAAATTAACTAAAATTAAATATTTGAAAAGGAAAACAGCGGATTTAGGGCTCGAAACGAGGTGCACCGAGCATAGCTGGGTGGCCACGACTTGCGCACCGAAATTGGATTTCCGAATTGGGGTCACGGGCGCGAATTCGACACTTGTAGCCCGAGTTATGGCAAAAAAACTGACACATGCACGGAAACCGCCCTAATTAGGCTAAATCACGATTTCTTGCCATCCTTGCGCTGATCCTCCCGCTCCAGGTAATCCAGCGCCATCAATGAGCAATATGACAACTCGGTATCGTCTGACTCGGATCCCCCTGCATCACAATACATCAAGAAAGTCTCAAACAAAAAACAAAAACTCTAATTAGTAGTTAAATTTAAAAAGTGAACTATAAAAGAAAAAATATATATTTCAGACTTAATTTTTTATATTTTACCCTAAATGAAATATATAATTTAAATATTTTATTTTTTCCCAACCAATATATCAAAAAAACAAAAACCGGCCTATTCCCAACCAATATATCAAATGCATCAAAATTTTCTAAATAATTTATTTTATTATAAACGAAAAAATAATATTTGATGGATTGGTTGGGAAAATAAAATATTAAAAACTTAATTTAGGACAAAATACAAAAAATATTAAGTTTGAAATAAATATTTTTTTTTCGTTTATAGTTCACTTTTTAGATTTTTGTTTTTTGTTTGAGACTTTAATGTATTGGTTGAGAAAAAATATATTTTTTTCTTTTAGAGTAAAATATAAAAATATTAAGTTCGAGATAGTTTTTTCGATTATAATTCACTTTTTAAATT
Source organism: Cornus suecica (assembly GCA_963922005.1). Lineage (NCBI taxonomy): Eukaryota > Viridiplantae > Streptophyta > Magnoliopsida > Cornales > Cornaceae > Cornus > Cornus suecica. The sequence goes on from OY998239.1 coordinate 78,597,243, forward strand.
TAACTACTAATTATGACACATTTGACTACACATATATTTGAATTCTTGAAAACAAAGGAGGTCTATGTGGAATATAGGCAAAGTTAAGGGGTCTAGGTGGTATTAATGATTTCTTATTTAATTTTTATATAATATAGTCAGGGGTAACATAGTCTTTTAACCCTTCAGAAGAGTCTCTTTGAGCAAAATGTGAACCATAGGGGTTTGTTTAAACTTGCAGGGGATTATTTGATCCTAATACAAACTATAGGGATGTTTTATGCCCTTTGCCCTTATATTTGTTAATTTATAATGTTGAAAAGTATATATATATATGTATAAAAGCTTAGGCAAAGTCCAAGAAAAATAAAGCAAAATGACATTTATATAGAACTAGTTACACACATGATGAGCTAACCAAAATTACAAAAAAGTGGGAAACATTCATGATAAAAAATCAGTTGGAAGTTAATTTCTTTGATTATCTTGAGCATTACTACAAAAATATTAATGTTCTTACAAAACATAAATGGACAAAACATGATAAAACAATTGTTTCTTCCAGTCATCCTCCTTTAGAAAACCTAATTGTAAACCACCTTAAAACATAAATTTCAGCCTCCCCTTTTAAAGTTGTCACCTTTCCAATAGATCATAATACTATAAAAATTATTGAACAAAACAATTTCACCAATCAGTATTTAAGTACACTCAGTTCTCAATTAGACAAAATAGAATCCAAACTTGACGCCTCAACTCCTATTACAAAAGCAATTGATACCCTTCTAATCAAACTTCCTACAAAACGTCAAGGTCTACCTAACAAACCAAGCACAAGTGACTCCTCTCCCCAGATAGATAAATTATTAAAAGCTTTAGAAACACAAATGATCAAGGACGAAAAATCCATCACAGTTCTTAATTTTGATTCTCATAACAATACTGATAACTCTGAAATCTCTTTTGAAGAAGACACATATAAAGAAATACGTAAGTTAGAAAATACCTTTGAAATTAATAGAATCACACATCTACCAGTTAACCCTACCAGTATTACAAAAAATTGGTATCCCCAACCTACTCCTGTCGATATTCAATATGAAGAAAGAATCTTCCAAAACCAATTTTCTGTGTCATCTAAAAATATTTATGAATGGAATATTGATGGACTATCTGAACAAGAAATTCTAAACAAGCTAAGCCACCTTTCTATGATAGCCAATAGTTACCTCACACATCATAATATGCCTCAACCTGATATTGTAGAATTACTCACCTCAGGATTTTCTAGTATGTTACGAAATTGGTGGGATAAACATTTTACCCAAGAAGCAAGAGACAATATAACACATGCAGTCCAAAAAACAGAAGATGGAACTAGTGACATTACTTCTAGAATTCATTATCAACTTAGTGACATGAATTCATGATGAAGTAAATGCATTAATTTACAAAATTATAGATCATTTCATTGGCAGACCTAGTGACAAAACTTCTAGAATTCATGATCAAGTTAGTAACCTTATATGTCCTACATTGAGTGATTTTAAATGGTACAAAGATATTTTCTTGTAACGTGTTATGTTAAGAGAAGATAGTAATACACCATTTTGGAAAGAAAAAATTATTAATGAGTTGCCAAGCCTTTTCTCTCATAAAATACGCACAGAACTGAGTAACACTACTAGTGTTATTGAATATGACAATCTAACCTATGGTAATATTATTAGTCTAATCCAGAAAGTTGGACTCAAAATGTGTATAGATATGAAAATTAATAATCAACTCACTAAAGATAAAAAGAAGGTTAAATATGAAATGGACACATTTCGTCAACAATATAGATTACCCCCAATTGCACCATCTCGGCAAACAAAGAAATCAAAGCAAACAAAATCATTCCCAAAACGTTATACCTGCCATTATAAAAGATATAATAAAAAATTCTAGCATATTCTATGATAAACAAAAGTTTAGAAAGAACGAAAAATACACAAGGAAAACAAAACCTTTTGAGAAGAACAATAAAACTGATCTACATAAAGTTACATGTTATAAGTCTAATAAAAAAGGCCATTACGCAAGAAATTGTCTTATAAAAAATAAAATTAATCAATTAGAAATTCCTGATGAAACTAAACAACAAATTTATACAATTCTTGAGTTAAAAAACACAAGTGACAGTGATACTAGTAATAATAAAATTGAATCTAGTTCCTCTTCAGAATCCCCTGACTACTATCTCAGTTCACCTGATATTAGTTTTGAGTGCAAAGACAGTTGTTGTACTAAAACAGTCAAAATGCTGAATCGTCACAAACCTAAAACCATTAATGTTCTCACCAAGGCAGAAGAACAACAACATCTTCTTCTAGATCTCATAAGTAAAGTAGAAGACTCGGATTTAAAAAATTATTATCTTCAAAAGCTTACAATTACTCACAATAAACAAAAATACTCAACCCTCTACCATAAACAAACCAAATTTTAGTTTTCACAAAACTCTTGAACGTTTTACTCTTAAGAAAGAAGTCACTATACAAGACCTCGAAACAGAAATCAACATAGTTAAACAAGAAAATAAAACTCTGAAGAATCAAAATCAAGATATAAAAACCCTCTTTCGCGCCCAAGTCAAGAACTTAGTTAAAACTTCACACCAATTTTCAGTTTCTGATTCATCTTCCTTTGACAGTAATGAAGATGATGACAACACAAATCCATTTCAAGATAATGAGGAGAAAACCAATGGTTTGAATCTAATCAACTGAACCTCATTCAAAAATGGAAAATAAAAGTCACCTTAGTTATTAATAAGGAATACAAAAAAAATGTCATTGCTCTAGTTGACTCTGGAGATGACCTTAACTGTATACAAGAAGGCCTCATTCCTAGCAAATACTACAAAAAAACAAATGAGAAACTTAGTTCCACTAATGGTAGTGCAATAAAAATCAAGTATGAGTTATCCAAAGCTCATGTTTGTTAAGATAATGTATGTTTCAAAACGACCTTTGTCCTAGTAAAAAATATGACTGATACAGTCATCCTTGGCCTTCCATTTTTATATCTTCTTTACCCATTTACAATAAATAATGATGGTCTCTCTACAACACATTTTGGTCAAACTATTAATTTTTCTTTTTTGCAAGTAAAAAACTCGTAAGTATCATTGATTTTTCTGTCTCTAAAAATATTTACATTCTCCATGATAAAGAACAACATTTAAATTTTTTAAAATAAGAAGTAATTTACAAACGAACAGAAACCCAATTAAGAAACCTTACCCTTCAGAATCAGATAAAACAATATGAAAATAAACTTATTCAAAAAACATGTTCGGAGCTACCCAATGTTTTTTCGCATAGAAAACAACATATTATTAGTCTTCCTTATATAAAGTCTTTCATTAATAAAATTATTCCAACTAAAGCCCGCCCAATTCGAATGAATATTGAAGTTCTAGAATTTTGTAAAAAAGAAATCCAAGACCTTCTTCACAAGAAAATCATACGTCACAGTAAATCACCTTGATCTTGCTCCGCATTTTACGTACAGAAAAATTATGAAATAGAACGAGGTTTACCACATCTAGTCACTAATTACAAGCCTCTTAATTAAGTCCTTGAATGGATAAGATACCCTATCCCTAACAAAAGATATTTAATTAATCGATTAGGCCAAGCAACCATTTTCTCCAAATTTGACCTCAAGTCCGGCTTTTGGCAAATTCAGATTGCAGAAAAAGATATGTACAAAACTGCATTCACACAAACCCTTTGGCCATTATGAATGGAATGTCATGCCCTTTGGCCTTAAGAATGCTCCAAGTGAATTCCAAAATATTATGAATGATATTTTCAATCATTTTAGTCATTTTTCCATAATCTACATTAATAATGTTCTTATCTTTTCCAATAGCATTGAAGCTCATTGGAAACATCTTAATTATTTCTTCCACACCATCAAACAAAATGGTCTAGTCATCTCTGCTTCTAAGATAAAACTTTTTCAAACAAAAGTTAGATTTCTTGGTTATGATATATCTCAAGGACAATTCCACCCAATCAATCGATCCATAGAATTTGCAGGCAAATTCCTAGACTAAATCCTTGATAGAACGCAGTTACAACATTTCCTTGGTTCTTTAAATTACATTGCTGAATTTTACAAAGATTTTCGAAAGCAATGTAAACCTTACAACTATCGTTTATAGTCAAAACCCCTTCCATGGACTGATATTCATACAACTATCGTCAGGGACATTAAAAAATATGTCAAAACTCTTCATTACTTAGGAATTCCCTCAGTCAACTCTTTCAAAATCATTAAAACCGATGCCTCCAACATTGGTTACAGAGGTATTTTAAAACAAAAACTCTCCCCCACTTCTCCAGAACAACTAGTTCATTACCATTTTGGAGTATGGAACAAAACACAAAGTAATTATAGCACTATTAAACAAGATATTCTTGCAATTGTTCTATGTATCAGTAAATTTCAAGATGATATTTTAAATCAATTTTTTTTACATCGAGTTGATTGTAAAAGTGTCAAATATGTTTTAGAAAAAGATGTCAAAAATATAGCTGTTAAGCATATTTTTGTCAGATAGTAGTCAATTTTAAGCATTTTCCAATTTGATATCGAATACATTCGTGGATATGACAATTCAATCCCAGATTTTCTTACCAGAGAATTTTTGCAGAACCCTGATGGCAAACAGACAAACACAACCACGTCCCAGAGCAGGTCTCCCTCTAGTCTGACCCCCTCCCATAGTGAAAACTGAACCTTATACTTCCCTCGCTTTAGTAAACAAATTCACAAGCTTAGGAACCCCCTTAGGTCCGCGTCCTACCTTTAGTTCAGCACTAACTACTCCTCATGATCCTTTCACAATTCATGCCCCAGCCACCAATACTCCACATCTCACCAGATACAACCCTCTAGGAAGATCATAAAATCTTCAAAAAAATTACCATACTCTTTTCTTCATTAAACCTAATTTTTCTCACACAAATGATCCAATTGCCCTAGTCAAACAGTTTTTTGCCCCAAATTCTCATCGGATACAACACACCCCTAGTCACAACTTGCAATATTACAGAGACATCCTTTACCAAACAAAATCTATCTTCATCAAACCTGTCCATGATCGAAATGATCAAACCAAAGTCATTTACCACTCCCTGTACATTTTGAGAGTTGTCTCCCTTAAAGAATGAGGAAAACATCCCTCTAATCCCAAAAAGCTAGACAACTCACTCCCATTCACTTACTATGACTACACAGATCCTTGGTTCAAAAAATTTATTCTTCAAACTGAAACCTTTAGTAATTTTTGGTTCATCAATTTCAATAGTAAATTTAATAGTCAACTCCTATCTTGGTTTGTTGAGTGGTGGAATGACCATGGCCCAGATGATGATGTTATTCCTGAAATTCTCTTGGAACAAATCCTTTATTTTGAAACTAAGTTCAAAGTCCTTTCTTATGACCATCAATTCCCCCTGCTTCTAATTTTCACTAAAAAATACAACATCCCTTGGATTTTCAAGTGGCATTACGGTCTTAAAGGCGACACTGGCACAGTATGTAAAGTCCATTATACTACATGGTGAGATCCCTTTAAAGTCGAACGAATCATTCAACAAGTCCAACTAGAATTCCCAAAAGAAGTTTCTCAGCCACTCAAGCCTAGCCCAGTCACACAAGTCCTTGAAACAACACAGTCAAGTTCCTCTACAGAGACAACAGTCAAGAAATCAGTCTCCAAGAAGTCAACTTCCAAAGCTAAACTCAAAGAGAAAATGGAAAAGCTCATTTCCCAAATAAAAGGTGTTTCAAGCAGTGATGAAGAAGACGAGTCATCTACCGAATCCAAATACAGGCCATACCAAGATACCCAGGATCCCTTCGATCTTTCTAAAGATTGAGATGAAGGGAAAAGTCAAGCTCAAGTCAAAAGATACAAGAAAGGCACAAAAAGACAAGAATAGTGAATAGTGAATAATGACTTTTTGCTAGAATAAACTGTTGGCACAAACGACAAAAATAGTACTCAATAGTACCGACAGATTACTATTACAAACAGTAAAAGGAAACAGTTCTCTGTCCCGAAAGTCAAAAAGTCAACAGTGCAAAAGCCCACAGTAACTTTGCTATATTCTCTATATAAGCAGTCAAATGTAATGGTTTAATCAGGTTTTAGTTTCCAGTTTTTCTCTCATTGTAATCTCTCTCTCTCCCTCTTCTCTTCTCCAAGATTACTAAACCTCCAAACCCAGATGGATTGTCTCACATCCACTTGTAAGTTCGTCTATCATAGTCAATCTCTCTAATATTCTTTTAAATTTTCAGTCAATTCAAATTATCTATTTGTATTAAATTATCAAAGATCTTTAGTGATTGTCCATGTGACACCACAAGTTTCTTATGGGTACAAATCATCACTGAACGATCTATATTCTTCTATAATCACTCTAAACTGAAGAAATTTATGTTGTATAACAGACCTTAGTCCCGCTCTGCCAAGACCAGTTCATTATTTCTTTTAAATCTCTTATCTCTTATGCATGCTGCATAGAACAATTGTGATTTTTCTTGCTATTATTGCTAATACTACTTTGATATGTTCCTGCTTCCGTTCCCTTTGGTATATATATATAAATATTCTAAAACACACAATCCTATTATATATTTGGTTGAAAAACATCAAAAACATCCCAAGGAATGATATCCGACATGTACCAAGGTTAGTATTAATTCGATTATACTACCAATATGATTTGGTTTTGGCAATAAAATTATACATATACTAGCTAAAGAAAACGTGTCTTGCACATATGTAAATCTAATTTATAATAAATTTATAACTTTAGAAAAATAATTAGTAATGTAAAAATTAAATTTAACCATCCCATGTTAATGAAGTCGGGAGATTGTCCCACATTAACATATGAAATCAAAAATACATACACACGAACCAAAAGGAACAATTAAAGAAAAATAAAAAAACAAATGAAGAATCATGAAAATTATATATCAAAAATGGTAAAAGTAAGTTGCAATAAAAGGAATAAAATAAACAATTGAAGAAGAGAGAGCGTGAAACCTAACGAATTTGGGTTGAAGTTGAAGAATTTGAGGCTTGATTTCAATCTAGACTAATATATATAGGGCTCTTGATCTAGTAACTTTTAATCGCATCACAATTAGGTTTGCCTATCCAAAGTTACTCCTTATAGGAGATTCAGTATTATAGTTCATTTAGAATTAGAATTGTTAAATACAATACTAGATGGGATTCATTATTTTAATTTTTATTCTATTAAGATTAGGATTATTAGTTATAATTAAATTATAGTAAGATAATGAAATAAACTTTAAAAAAATAATTTGAAATTTTAGTATTCTATCTCAATCAGATTTTTAATTTATATATTCAATATAATTTAATACAATTAAAATATAATTACATTTTAGTGATTAAATTTGAATAGATAATGGATACTATTGGTGTTTTCAAAAAGGATTCTACTTGAATTAGAGTTAAAGAATTCAATTAAGTTTTGTAATTATAATTCAAGTAGAAATTAAATTTGAATTACAAAATTTAATTAAATTTTGTAGTTATAATTCAAATAAAAATTGGATTGAAAAATCACATAAAAGATTTATACTATAAATACTGAAACTCTTCACACTTTTAATAGTAGTGTTGAAAATATAGAAGTTTATATTCTAGAGAGAAGAATAGAGTATTTTCTTATATCTCAAAGAATGATTACAAGACATATTTATAGTGCTCTCCAGGAAACAATACAAGGACAATCCAATTTTTGCCTCTAATCAAGGGATATCAAATCCTAGATTCTGCCCCTAATCAAGGAATATCAAATCCCTTGATTAAGGAAAAGTTGACTACAAGATACAATCAGTTAATTAAGGAAGGTTGACGAGTTGTCTTTCAACACCCCCCCTCAAACTGGAGAGTAGATGTCAACAACTGGCAACTTCATACAAATAGAATCCATCTCATACTTTGGAAGAGCCTTTGTAAAGATATGGCAACTGTAAGTTGAGGGCAACCGCAAGATCAAAGATAGGTTCGCGAGTGGTCGTATAACCAGAATAAGGGATAGGTTTAGCCAGTGGTTACGTGGCCAGAATAAGAGATAGGTTGCATGAATTGTCATGCGGCTAGAATAAGAGGTAAGTTGCGCGAGTGGTCCTGCAACCTGAATAAGAGATAGGTTGCATGAATGGTTATGCGGCCAGAATAAGAAATAGGTTACGCGAATGGTCACGTGGCCAAAATAAGAGGTTGGTTGAATGGATTTTTGTGGTAAAATATAAACACCACCAAGAATATTATAATTAAATGTCACAACCAGGGATGGGATATGGAGTACCATCCTCGGCAGAGACAACTATAAACGGAGGGAACTACCAAGAATTGGTAGGCTCTAATATAATGTTGAAAATATAGAAGCTTATATTGTAGAGAAAAGAAAAGAGTATTTTCTTATACCTCAAAGAGTGATTACAAAACATATTTATAGTGCTCTCAAAGAAACAATATAAGGACAACCCAAATTTTGCCTCTAATCGAGGGATATCAAATCCCAGATTCTGCCCTTAATCAAGGAATATCAAATCCTTTTATTAAGGGATAGTTGACTATAAATATACAATCAGTTAATTAAGGAAGTTTAACGAGTTGTCATTCAACAAGTAGTACAGATATATGTAATAGTGTCGCGCCCGTGCTTTTCCCACCACGGGGGAGGGGGCTCTCGCATGTCCAGGAGAAGTGAACTTCCCTGTATAAGCTGGAGAAGAACCGCGATCGTTATGCGATGGGGTTGAAAGGTGCACTTGAAGGATAGGGTCATTTGAAAATAGAGTCGCCACCTAACATTGAGTTGTGGTGTGCTAGGTCACCTGAAGGGAGCTCTAATGATCAAGATTTGAAATTGTGGACCCTAAAGTGACTCACTGATCTACGTGAACCAAATTAACTATACTCGAGAGCTTGGTTACACTTGGGCATGGTGTTAGGCAGCCTAAAACGCCCGTACCAATAACAGTAACCTAATCTGTCCTATGATGTTGCCTTTTCAATTTGTTTTCCATTTTTATGTGTGATGAATGTTATGAAATAAAGGGTGCAAAATAACAAACTGTAAAAATGCATGCTACTATATGACAGGAGGAAAGAAAGATAGAGTGCCACCCGCGCAGTGGTGTGCGAAAGACGGGATAACCATACTCGGGAAGGGCGAAGCTACCTACATATCTCCGTGGTAGAGAATCAGGTCAAAACATAGTTCGCCAAACAGTGGTTGAGTTGAAGGGTGAGGACTTACGAGTTTCCTCGAATTGATTTGAATGGTGCCTTTTGAATTTTGGAATTCTCGTGCGAGTAAGTCTTTGGACTAGTCTTCGAGAATCAAGAGTATGATTATGCTTCCCCTACCCTCCCGGGGGAGGGTTTTGAAAGCTTTTTGAAAAATATTTTTAAAAGTGGCCTTTATGTGCCAAATGGCTCATCGGGATAGTAGAACTCGCTAGATCATGGCTAACGGTCCTCAAAGAGCGACGTAATTTGAAAACTATTCCCCCCCCCCCCCCCCACTCTCCCGGGGGAAGGTTTGAAAGAGCGAATCATATATTCTCTGAGGAGTAGAATACACCATATCATGGATGGTGATTCTCGAGAAAATTGTACTTTAAATGATATAATTTCCCCACCCCTCTAGGGAAAAGTTTTGAAAACACTTTCGAGACTTATGACTTGATTTTGAAAATTGGGTTCCTCGGACAGGTAGGACGCACAAAGATGTGCAAAATAGTCCTCGAGGAAAATGTTTTTGCTATTTGATTCATTTCTCCCACCCATCAGTGGGAGGTTTTGAAAAGCTTTTGATAAAGTATGCTCGAGCGAGCAAGACAAGTTTAAAGTATCCTTAGATTGGCATTTATCTTTGCAAAATAGTTCTTTGGAAGGGTAGAACGCATCACAACACGGGCAACGGTCCTCGAAGAATATACATTGAATGGACTCCTTTCCCTTACACTTCCGGGGGAAGTTTTGAAAAAGCATTTTGGCATTAGTAACCATGCGGTTTTCCTTGAAAGGTGCCCTTGATCGGGGTCTTTATTTTTGAAAGACAAACTTGTAGGGAAGGTAGAACACGTGACAACATGGGCGGTGGTTCTAAAGAAGAAAGTAAATTGAAGAAAAATTATCCCTCACCTTCTCGAGGGAAAGATTTGAAAAGCTTTTTGAGGGTGCATGCTTGAGAAAGAGAAATAAATTAAAAAAAATGTCCAAATGTAGGACTTTATTTTGAAAAGGCATTCTCGGAGGAGTAGAACTCTTCATAACATAGATGAAGGTTCTCGAGAATAAAATTTGTGAATTATGATTTTTTCTCCCACCCCTCCGGGGGAATTTTCTTTCTGAAAAAACCCTTTTTGAAAATTGATAACTATGTATTGAAAATGTATGTAATCATTCAAAGGATATGAAGAGAGTAATGAAGATGGACTTGCCTCTTTGAGAGGACTTGTTTGAGATTTGAGTTTTGACAAAGAAAGGTCCGGTGGCGGACAAAGAATTTATTGAAAAAGAGTTTGCCTCTTTGAGAGAACTTACTTGAAAATATGTTTTGAAGAAGAATGGTCCAATAGCGGACAATGAATGTATCATGGATTGAAACATATCACATAAAACATGTATAAATCCCAAAAGTGCGCAAAGAATGTATGAAAATGGATTTTGCCTATTTGAGAGGGCTAACTTGAAATATAATGTTATCACCCTGCGTTTCCTTCTCCTTTTCTAGAATTCTTTTCCAAGTGTTAACATTTTGTGACGTCACTTATTCATGACGTCTTGTGAAATCTCTGTACGTGTAAATTTTCGCGTTTATGTTTTGGACTTAGCGGGATGACGTCATGGACTTTTGTTTTCGGCTTCGCAATTTATTGTTCGTTGACGACTACGTGAGTTCGTTGCAACGTTTTCTAGTTGGAGCTTCGGCAATTGTGTTGCGTTCTTGAACGTGTTACCCTAGTTTATTGTAGACGTTCCGGTATAGCACTTACGTGAATTGTTTGTTATATTTTTATTTTGTAATTAATGAAAATTGTTAAAAATGATTTCGAGAAATAAATGACCGAAGGATAAATGAGTATTTTCATATTTAGAGCATTTAGTGGAAAGTGTAGAGATTTGGCTAAGTGTTGGGATATGAATGGCATGTTGGTAATTAGAGAGGATGACAAGGGGTAAAAGGGTAATTAAAAGGCATGATGGCACTCTTGTAATTAATCCTAAGTTGGGAGGAATTTGATCATTTCCCATTTTCAAGTGCTGTCTCATTTCTAGCCATTGATCTCATTCTCCCATCTTTGTTCTAAACCCTTGGATCATATGGCCTTGTTTGGATGGCACTTAAATCCAAGAATCCTTTGGATGGTTTATTCATTTGGCAAAACTTCTTATCAACCCATGGATGGTTTATTCATTTGCATTGCCTTATTCTCAACCCTTGGATGATAAGGCCTTATTTGACAAGTTAATGAGTTTTCTGTGTGGTGTATTTAGTCTTTCATTGCAAGACTATTTTATGACCCTTGGATTAGGTCTTCACTTGCTAGCTTTATTATTGGCCATTGGATGGTGAGAGTTGTGATTGGATAATCTCTACAACTCTTTGGGTTAGTACACATTTGGCAAGACTTCTCCATTGTCGTCTCTTGCTCTCTCTTTTCTCCCTCTTGCTTCTTCTCCACTTAGGGGTTGATTTGATCATCCTAAGTTGGGAGTTTGATGTGGCCATCAACATGGAAGTTGTTCATGGTGTCCTTTTCTTTGGTTTGAGCCAAGGATTGGTAAGTGTTCTTCATTCCTTGTGTATTTTCCATTAAAACCCTAGTTTTCAGGTTCTTATTAAACCACTTAATGAATCTTGTTTTTCTCTTGTGTTGGAGTTTGATTCATTGTTAGGAGGCTATGGTAAAGCTTTCTACCGGTTTGCTCCTTTGATTTTGGTGTGGGGTAAGAGCTAGGGTTTCTTTGGCCTTGGTTAGTGATTGGCTTTGCTCTTCATGGAGGTAGGGGAAAACTTCTTAACTAGCTTATCTTATGATTGTGTGATTGTGAATTTTATTCTAGGATTCCTAAACTTAGATGAAATTGCTAAGTATAACCTTGAAATTATGAAGTTAGGGTTGAACATGTGTATGTAAGTTAACCCTTATGTGTGGAGTACTTGATGATGATATTGATAGGAATATGATGCATGATAGTGGTATGGTTGTTCTTGAGATTTCCATTATTCAAGTATTTTTGTATGCCTATATAAGTGTATATGTATGTGGGTATAGTGGTGTATATGTGTAAGTGTAATTATACATGTGTATGTGGGTGTTAGGGATGTAGCCTTTGAAGTGAGATTAGGCTAGCTCCTTTGGTTAGTACCTTTGAGGTATTTTGGGAAGTGATGTTATGTTTGATTTGTGATTTGTGATAAATTTGCTTAAATTTTACCAAGTGCATGTTTAAAAGAATGACATTGTTATCCTTGTGAATTAAAGGACAACTTGAGGAATTGGAACATCAATTGTGCATGAAAATGTATCCTTCTGATTTAAAAGATTTATTTGATATATAAGCATGTTAAATAAATGAAAATGTTATCCTTGTATATTAAAGGACAACTTGATGATTTGGATCATGAATGGTGCATGAGAAAGCATCCTTGTTGATTATTACTTATAAATGTGAAATTGTAAGCATTGTGCTAAATGGAGTCCAATATATTGGAAGTGATAAATGTATGTATTGTGATTGAGCATGTTGTGGACCATTGTTTATAAATGTGAAATCGTAAGCATGATGGTTTTATTGAGTACAATATTTTGGAAAAGAGAAAAACATATATATTGTAATGGGACATGATTGTTATTGAGAACCTAGATGCATATTGAGTACATCGTGTACTGTATCAAATCATGGTGTTGGTATATACGGGTTGTGTAATCATATCTAAGTAGTCTTGTGTCAAATCGTCGCAACAACTGGCCAAGAGGTGTTTCACATCTACGGAACTAGTAAGTTCAGAAACGTGATAAGATATTGGGAGTTGTAAGAGAGGCTCATGTTAGTCACTAATTAGTCCTAGGGGGGGGGGTGAATAGGGTTTAATAACAATTGTTAAGTTCTTTTTAACAATTACTAGCAATATCCACAATTCTTTATATTTGTTAATCATGTGAGTTTTCAATGAAAGACTTAATTTAATTTATTAAGCTATTTATCACAAGATTAATTAAGCATGAAAGATAACAAAATAAGGAGATAAAGATAGAGATATTGACACCATGATTTTTACGAGGTTCGATAACTCCGAGTCCTCGGCTTAAACAATCCCCTTCATTGAGACTTTCCAAATCCTCACACTATGGCTCTTCCTTCAATAGGTGGAATAGCAAAACCTTTACACACGAGCTAACTAGCTCGTCACACAATGAAGAGAACAATCCTCCCTTGAAACAATGGGCTTCACTTACCCAAGATCATAAATTTGTGTATGCAATCAATATATCACTCACGAATAAAAAACACTCAAAAACCCTAAGGTTTTTTATGTAAGATAGATCAATACAAGGTCAAGTGTTTTCAGGTGATATTTCAAGAACTCTAGATATATATTCTCAAAGGATAAATTCAATGAGAAAATAAGCAAATAGCTAGAGTTTAAATCTTCAAATTGATTTGAGTGAAAACGAGATTTCTTGCTTCTTGCTCTCAAAAGACTTTTCAAAGAGTACTTGAGAAAAAATAAAAGATGAAGATTTTTCAGAAACATTTCTCACACAAGAACTTGTCTTTCAATCCCATATCTCATTCTATATATAGTGAAGAATTAGGGTTTGGAGAGTGAATCTCACTCTAGGAGATTTGGAAAGTGAGATCTGAAAAGTAGCAAGAATAACCACCAAGTGATGGGCAAAAATATTTTTAAGATTTACTTTTTCTTAAAATACTGAAGCACCCAGTCAACTGCCTATAGGCACCCAGTCGACTTCCTCTAAGCTGTATTTTAAAATATTTTTCCCAACGGCTAGGGCCATTCGACTGCCTCAGGCAATCAAATATGTTTCTAACTCTCTATTTCATCCAGTCGGTTGGGCCCTTGGCCAGTCGACTAGGTCACAGCCAGTCGGCTGCCATTGCTTGGCCAGTCCACCGGGTGACTCCAAGAATTTAATTCAAGGTTCATTTTTGTCCCGTTTTGAGTTTGGTTCTTTAATCAGTTGAGCTTATAGGACCAATCAACGCATAAAATACCTTGTTACAATATTCTCACACCGACCTATCTACCCCGGGTATTGAGTCTTCAGCTTTCGTCTTTTGTTGACCATTTTGTCCTTTTCCGTTTTTGCACTTGAGTTACTTTGTCGCTTATTGCTTTTTGTGTTTGTATTCTTTCCAAATCATTCTCCTGTTCTTGTTGAAACACTTAGCTCAAAATTATATTAGTATAAAAAATGCTTTAAATGTTTTGTTAATATCAAAACAAGGATTATTGTCCGAAATAGAATTTCAAGGCCAACAATCTCCCCATTTTTGATGTTGACAAAACATTTCGTGTTTGCGTATATTTGGTGAAGTATCAAGTGATACTCCCCCTTAATGTGTGCATCTTTCATTTTTTTTCAATGGCCCCCCTTAGGAAATAAATTTTGCAATTTGATAGACATTTAGATAATGCAATGATAGATAATAGAAACAACATTTTCATTTAAGTTTTCCAATATTCGATACATGTTGTTTTACTACTACACCGACACACAAGATAATAAAACATAGAGCAAGAAGAAAAACAACACAAAACAAGCTAGGCAACGCCCTATGCTTCGCAAAATATAAGCTACGGCCAAACACATGAAGACCTAAAGATCCAAAAATTCTCCCCCTTTGGCTACATAAAAAAGGTGGAGGATTGCGGCAAAGAGCTTCCATAACAGTGGTGATGTGGTCGACCTTCTCCTCAAGACGCTTCATGTCCTCGACAGTCTTCTTGTGGGTTTCCTCATTACGCTTAACGACTTCCAGAATTGATTGAGGGTTTCGGGATTTCCACTGAACCCAAAATCAGGAATGTCGAAGGAGCTGCTCAGTGAAGGAAATGAGGACATCGGAGCTTCGGGGTGAGAAACGGATGGACCATCTTGGTCCACTGGAGGAGCATCTTTTAGAGAGACCAACACCCCATTGGTATTTTTTCCAATGTACATATGCTTGAGATGAGTGCGATAAAGAAAAATAGGGATGTGCTCCAAAGGTTCTTCATCAAGCGGAACATTGCACCGTGCAAGAAGATAAGAAATATGTGCGGGAAAGATGATAACACCATTCTTCTTCTCGCACTCAAGGATTGTAGAAATGAAGATGAAGGCTAGATTTACCTTTCGACTGGTCATGACACAAAAGACAAGGAAGGCGCCCATTATCGACACAAGACTCCGGCTTCCCTAATTGGGCAGTATGGAGTAAGTGATAATATTATGCATAAGTCAAGCCTCGGGAGTAAGCAAAGAAGATGGAAATTCTATAATTGTGGTAGTCACTTTGTTGACCGAAATTGCCCGAACAACTTCGAGAGGATTGAATTCATTTGACGAATACCAAATAGAAGGACAGTAATAGGAAATGCCGCATGGTGGGAGCCGAAATGCATCATTGATTACGGCTTTAGTGAGGTTAAAGGATTTTCCCGCAACATCGGAGCGGAGAGAGGTGGCAGAGGGACTCGGTTGAGATGGATTTCTCAGATTCATGTAGAATGCTTTGACGGCAAGCGGGTAATGAAGAACATTAAGAGAAACAAAGAAGTCCCAACCCATACTTTGGAAAAAATTGAACGTAATTGCATCAATCTCTTCGCATAGAGTTTGAGTCACGATGTGACACCGAGCGATTTTCCAATGGATGAATTTCGTTTTGAAAAGACGAATGTTGTCTTCGTCATTGTCGAGAAGCACAGAGATGGACATGGGACCAGATTCTTCTTCACAATCAGTTTCTCCATGGGCAGGGGACGCAGGGCATGGTGGATGAGGTGCAGTAGTCGAGCTTCTACCTCGACGGGTTCGCTTGCGAGTAGGAGCTTTGGGCATGGGCTTGGGTGCCATGAGGGAGATGAAAACCAAGAGTAATGGAAACATTTTGAGAGAGAGGAAAGAAGAATATGTGGAGAAAAGAGGAGATTGGTCGTAGATATATTTATATGTGTATGTATATGTGTATAGGTGAGATATAAGTGAAGGGAAAGAAGAAGAAGGTCGTGGGGAAGTGGGGAAATGAATGAGATGTGAATTGAGGGCGTGAAATAGGGAAGGGAACTAAGAAATCATGAAGAGAGTGGAAATAAGATGAAGATAAAGAAGGTTATAAAACAGAGTTCGTGCAGAGGCAGTCGACTAGCCAAATGGAGGCAGTCGACTGGCTCATGACCCAGTCGGCTGGCCAAAGGTAGGCAGTCGACTGGCCTTAAAAAAAATTCAAAATTTTGAAAGCCGAGATAGTAGACGAGGATTTTTGAAAACTAAGCTATTACTTCAAAATCCATGGCCATTCTAATTTCTCTACGAATTTTTGAAAAAGGTTCATCCGAGATAAGTTTTGTGAAAATATCCGCTAATTAATTTTTAGTGTCAATAAAAACCAATTCAACGTCACCCTTAGCTACGTGATCCCGTAAGAAGTGATGCCTAATCTCGATGTGCTTTGTGCGTGAATGTTGAATAGGATTCTTAGAGATGTAAATAGGACTAGTATTGTCACATTTAATAGGTACATGATTGAGGACAAGTCCGAAATCAAGTAATTGTTGTTTAATGTAAAGAGTTTGAGTGCAACTACTACCGGTCGGAACGTATTATGCTTCGGCCATAGACAAAGCAACGGAATTTTACTTTTTACTTGACCATGATACTAGGGAGTGTCCTAGAAAGTGACATGTACCACTTGTGCTTTTTCGATCCACTTTACATCCCACAAAATCGGCATCCGAATAACTAGTGAGATCAAGTGTAGTGCCACGTGGATACCGCAGTCCTAAATTAATCGTTTCACTAAGATAGCGAAAAATATATTTTACGGCTAACAAGTGAGATTCTTTAGGACAAGATTGAAAACGAGCACATAAGCATACGCTAAATATTATATCCGGTCTACTAGCGGTTAAGTAAAGAAAACTTCCAATCATGCCTCTATATTTAGTAATGTCAACACATTTTCCATTTTCGTCTTTGTCTAACTTCAGAGAGGTACTCATAGGAGTTATGGTATGTTTGGCTTCCTCCATACCAAATCTATTTAGCAAATCTTTAAGCCATCCACGCTTTGCTTAATTTGCAACCCTAAGAAGATGTTTAACTCACCCATCATACTCTTTTCAAATTCATTTTGCATATTTGTTGCGAATTCTTTACAAAGAGAAGCATTTGTTGATCTGAATATAATATCGTCAACATATATTTGGATCATCAACAAGTTGTTCTTGACTGATTTTGTAAAGAGTGTATTATCAACTTTTCCTTTTTAAAAACCATTTTGAATCAAGAAATTACTAAGCCTCTCATACCAAGCTCTGGGAGCTTGTTTTAAATCGTACAAGGCTTTAGATAATTTGTAAACATGATTTGGAAAATGTTCATTTTCAAAACTGGGTGGTTGCTTTACAAACACTTCTTCATCTATAGTTCCGTTTAGAAACACACTTATGACATCCATTTGATAAAGAGTAAAATTTCTAGATGATGCAAATGCAAGAAGCATTCTAATTGCTTCTAATCTAGCTACGGGTGCAAAGGTTTCATCATAGTCAATGTCTTCCTCTTGATTGTAACCTTGAGCTACCAATCTTTCTATGTTTCGAATAATCACTCCATTTTCATCCTTTTTATTTCAAAAAATCCATTTTGTGCCTATTATAGTTTGATGTGCGGGTTGAGGAACTAAATGCCAAACTTGATTACGTTCAAATTGATTTAGCTCCTCTTGCTTAGCCATGATCCAAGAATCATCACATTGAGCTTCGTGGAATTTCTTGGGTTCTATTTGAGACACAAAAGCCATGTGATTGCATAATTCTCTAAGTTGAGATCTTGTGCTAACACCTTCTAAAGGATTTCCTATGACTTGGTCAAGAGGGTGGTTGTGTACAACCCTTCAAGATTTAGGAATTGAGTTTGTCAAGTCATCATTAGATTGATTCCCAACTTCACTCTTGTCCATTTTCCTACTTGATGAGTTGGAGATATTAAGGTTATTTAAGCTATCCTCAATCCCTACAACTTCATCATCATCTAGGTTAACCTTAGGTAATGGTAGTGGTAGTGATTCATCAAAAACAACATGGATAGACTCGACCATGGTTAAAGTCCTTTTGTTAAAGACCCTAAAGGCTCTACTTCTTGAGGAATAACCTAAGAAAATTGTTTCATCCGATTTGGAGTCGAACTTTCCCAAGTTATCTTTATCATTTAGCACAAAGCATTTACAACCGAATACCTTGAAATACCCAATATTGGGTTTTCGACCGTTCCATAACTCATAAGGTATTTTTCTCAATTTCATTCGAATGATAACTCTATTTATGATATGACAAGCGGTATTTATCACTTTCGCCCAAAGGCTTCGGGGAAGGTTCTGTTCATTTAACATGGATCTAGTCATTTCTTGCAAAGATCTATTCTTTCTTTCAACCACACCATTCTGTTGAGGAGATCTTGGAGCTGAGAGATCATGAGATACAGCAAGTTCATCACATAATTTCTCTACATCTTGATTATCAAATTCTCTACCCCTATCACTTCTAATTTTTTTGATTTTCCAATCTTTTTCATTTTGAATGACTCTATAAAATTTACCAAGAATGGAGTGAGTTTCATTTTTATGAGCAAGAAAGTGAACCCAAGTAAATCTAGAGTAGTCATCGACTATAACAAGTACATAGAGTTTCCCGACTAAGCTAGCCGTTCTCTCCGGATCAAAAAGGTCCATGTGAAGTAGCTCTAATGGTCTAGAAGTGGTAAATGTCTTTCTTTCTTTTGAAAAAGGATTTTACTTGCTTACCTATTTGACATGCACTACATATTTTATCTTTTAAAAAATTAGTCTTCGGGAGGCCTTTGACTAATTCATTTTTAGATAAACAATGAATGAGGTCCATACTAGCATGTCCTAGGCGTCTATGCCATAACCAACTATTTTTGTTAAATGTGACAAAACACTTAACATCTTGTTCATGCAATTCACAAAGCAACATAGTATATAAATTTCAGTTTCTTTTGGCATTGAACATTTATTTTCCATCTTTCTCAACTATGAATGCATTTGACCTAAAAGTAACATCATAACCTTTGTCACATAATTGACTAATGCTAAACAAGTTATGCTTCAAACCATCAACTAAAAGCACATAATCTATAGATAGAGAGGAAGATATACCGATGGATCCAATTCGAATAATTTTTTCTTTAGAGTTGTCTCCAAAAGTAACGCTCCCTCCTTCATATGATTTTAAAGACATGAATTTTGATTTGTCTCTTGTAATATGCCTTGAGCATCCGCTATCAAGAAACCATCTTTCGTTTGAGGCGGACTTCAAGCATACCTACAAAACAAATTTAAGTAACATTCATTGGTAATCAATCTCTTTTGGGTCCACTAAGGTTAGAGAGAGATGCAATAGTTCCTTTTGGAACTCAAAACGTTTTAGTTACCACATTTCCCTTTGTACATAGACATGCAATGGTTCCTTTTGGAACCCAAAACATTTTTGAGACAACTTTCTTTTTTCTTATAAAACATACATTTTCCTTATGACTATTTTTCTTGTAATAATAACATTTAACATGTTTATGATCAATTGAGGGAGAGTGAGATGATTGTTTTGAAAAAGTATGCCTCAATGATTTTCTCTTTTTCAATATGAATGCATCTTTGTTAAAAGCATCATAGCCTAAACCACTTTTGTCAAATGATCTTCTTTGTTTTCCTAACATAATGCTCAAATTTTCTTTTCCTTTTGTGAATTTTGCTAAGATGTTTATTTGATCATCTATAGTCTTTTTCAATAAAATATTTTCCTTTTCTATCTCAATGTTTTTGTCATCCGTTATATTTGAATCAACTATGGTGAATCAAGTAGGACTACATGAAGACTTAGTTTTCTTAAGTAAAATGTGTTTACTAACTAATCTTTCAAATTAATCATGCAATTCTTCAAATGCATCTTGTAATTCATTATAGGAGAATAGGAGCTTATCATATGACATAATTGATTTATCTAATACTTGTGAATTTAAATGTACCTCATTTTCTTTTGCCATGAGGCAAAGAATTACTATTTCCTCGCCATTTTCTTCATCATCCGAATCACAAGAGTCATACTCATCCCATGTAGCATTCATGGCCATCTTGTTTGGCCTTTTCTTGTTCTCCTTTTTGAGCTTGAAACACTCACTTCTATAGTGCCCCGGTTTTCCATAATTGAAGCAAATTAGAGGCTCCCTCTTGCTAGACTCGCTTCTTGGATCATTTCTCCTTATGAATTTCCCGCCGTTAGCCTTCTTTCTTTGAAGAAATCTCTTAAATCTTTGGGTGATCAAGGCGATGTCTTCATCTAACTCTTCTTCAATTTTCTCATTTGCTTCAATTTTAGTAGAGGCTTGCAAGGTTATACCTTTTCTAGGCTTGGTGTCTTCTTCACGAGATTTTAAGGTGATTTCCCAAGTGAGAAGAGACCCAAACATCTCATCAAGGCTCATTGTGCTAAGATCATGTTCTTCTTTAATTGCCATCACTTTTGCATCATATTTGATCAGAAGGCTTCTAAGGAATTTGCGTGCCGCATCGGATCTAGGAATAATTCTACCAAGATGCTTTAGTCCATTCAAAATATTTGTGAAATGAGACATCATAGAATTGATATTTTCATCTTTCTTTATGGCAAATAATTCATATTCATGCATAAGTATATCAATTTTAGATTCTCGAACTTGAGTGGCACCTTCATAAGTTATTTCTAGTTTATCCCACATTTCTTTGGCTGTGGAGCAAGTAGAAACATAATTAAATTCATTTGGACTTAAGACACAATTTAGATTTAGCATTAAATGACATAAGTCTACGCTCATCATTATCCCATTCATTTGGTAATTTAGGGATTGTTTTTCCATCTACCACTTTAGTTATAGTAAAAGGTTCATCAACAATAACTTACCAAATTTGATAATCAATAACTTGAAGAAAATCTACCATTCTAGTATTCCAATAGCTATAGTTTGAACCGTCAAACCATGGGGGCCTATTGTTGGATTGTCCTTCTACGTGAGTGACTATATTTGAGGCCATGATCATTCTCTAGTCTAAAATAAGTAGAGATTAGGCTCTGATACCAATTCTTAGTCACTGATTAGCCCTAGAGGGGGTGAATAGGGTTTAATAACAATTGTTAAGTTCTTTTTAACAATTACTAGCAATATCCATAATTCTTTATATTTGTTAACTAAGTGATTTTTCAATGAAAGACTTAATTTAATTTATCAAGCTATTTATCACAAGATTAATTAAGTATGCAAGATAACAAAATAAGGAGATAGAGATAGAGATATTGACACCGTGATTTTTACGAGGTTCGGTAACTCCTAGTCCTTGGCTTAAACTTGGCTTAAAGAATCCCCTTCTTTGAGACTTTCCCAATCCTCACATTATGGCTCTTCCTTCAATAGGTGGAATAACAAAACCTTTACACACGAGCTAACTAGCTCGTCACACAATCAAGAGGACAATTCTCCCTTGAAACAATGGGCTTCACTTACCCAAGATCACAAATTTGTGTATGCAATCAATATATCACTCAAGAATAAAAAACACTCAAAAACCCTACGGTTTTTTTATGGAAGATAGATCAATATAAGGTCAAGTGTTTTTAGGTGATATTTCAAGAACTCTAGATATATATTCTCAAAGGATAAATTCAATGAGAGAATAAGCAAAGAACTAGAATTTAAATCTTCAAAATGATTTGAGTGAAAAATGAGATTTCTTGTTTCTTGCTTTCAAAAGACTTTTCAAAGAGTACTTGAGAAAAAATAAAAGATGAAGATTTTTCATAAAAATTTATCACACAAGAACTTGTCTTTCAATCCCATATCCCATTCTATATATAGTGCAACATTAAGGTTTGGAGAGTGAATCTCACTCTAGGAGATTTGGAGAGTGAGATCTGAAAAGTAGCAAGAATAACCACCAAGTGTTGGGCAAAAATATTTTTCAGATTTACTTTTTCTTCAAATACTGAAGCACCCAGTCGACTGGCTCCAAGCTGTATTTTAAAATATTTTCCCAACGGCTATGGCCAGTCGACTGCCTCAAGAGAGCCAGTCGACTGCCTTAGGCAATCAAATATGTTTATAACTCTCTGTTTCATCCAGTCGGTTGGGCCCTTGGCCAGTCGACTGGGTCACAGTCAGTCAGCTGCCATTGTTAGGCCAGTCCACTGGGTGACTCCAAGAATTTGATTCAAGGTTCGTTTTTGTCCTGTTTTGAGTTCGGTTATTTAATCACTTGAGCTTATAGGACCAATCAACGCATAGAATACCTTGTTACAATATTCTCACATCGACCTATCTACCCCGGGTCTTGAGTCTTCAGTTTTTTCCTCTTGTTGAACATTTTGTACTTTTCCATTTTTGTGCTTGAGTTACTTTGTCGCTTATCGCTTTTTGTGTTTGTATTCTTTCCGAATCATTCTCCTGTTCTTGCTGAAACATTTAGCTCAAAATTATATTAGTATAAAAAATGCTTTAAATGTTTTCTTAATATCAAAACAAGGATTATTGTCCGAAATATAATTTCAAGGCTAGCGACTCAAATTCTTTACTTCAGTGGTCATGGCACACGGACTTGCAAACTAGGCTCTCGTGCAACCGCCTTCCTTATTGAAAGTGTGAAGTGTCAAAAGCATTTGGGAAGGATCGATGCGGTACTCTACTGATAGGTTTCAAATATTAGTTATTTTGTCTTATTAACCCACTATTGTTACGTCCTTTCATTCAATTATTTGGTATTTTTATATTGTTTGCATATTAAAGCATGTTTTAGGAGCTTAAAAAAGAAATGAATATAACTTCGATGAATTAACTGAAGAGTGTGTTCTTTCTATCCAAGAGGAAAGTCAATGAGCCAGTCTGAGACAAAAATGGCTCCCGGAGGGTAAAACCGTCATTTCCAGAAGCCGTAGTCTTCAGTAAAAATTATCGTGGGTTTAAGACGGTTGTTTTGGTGCATTCACGGTGAAAAGTAGTTTTCCATAAATTACATACGCTTTTGCCCAAGCTTTTAGTTTTATAAAGTGGCTGGAAATAACATTTCTACACTTGGACCTACGCTTGGAGGTACGCTTGGACCTACGCTTGAAGCATAGGCCAGCTATGCTTGAAGCATATCTATGGCAAGTTTTGTGGTTTTTTGATGGTTTCTGCCTATTCTACCCCCGGTTTGACTCCAGACCTCTGTATACATGTATATACACTTATATATATATATCATTTTTTAGGGTTTGCATGAGGAGTGAAAACACTGTAAAGGACCTATGTATACCATTGCCTATATATACACGATCATATATCAGAGTTTAGGGATTGATTTTTGGATATATATACATTAGGGTTCATTAGGGCTATTCAGTTGTTGAGGTTCACGTTCATTCAGAGAGGTTCATTCAGACGTACTGCTATGGAGATCCATATTCAAACCTAAAGATCCGGAGAAGATGACCATGGAGATCATTTCTACATCACTGATAATTTGTAATGAGGGGAAATTGTTGACCATATTGTGATGATTGTAGTTGTTAAGAGACCGTACTGATTTGCAATATAAAATTATATGTTTGTTCTAAATTCTGGTCTTAGATGGAATGAATGTATTGTTTTGCACAATTATGATTATTCAATACGAGCAAGAACTCGGATGCTTAATTATGGTTTTCTATATAATGATGGTAATGAAACTTGAAATCCTAGGTTGACACAGGTCATGCCTTGGTGATTTAATATAGACATGCTTTAGTTTATTTTCATGTAGTAGGAGTAGATTCGAGTAGTATAATTGGCATGTACTAGTTAGGCCAGTCATGAGACGGGTTGTCACAATCCGGTTGATTGTACTCCTTTTTGGGGTCGTATTTAGCTATTTGCGGTATGACCTATTTCGCAGTTATGGATCGCCCTCTTACAATTGATACAGTGAGGAACTATATTATGCGGTTAGTGGTGGAGTGATGAAAATGCTAGTTTTCTCTCTCATCTCAATCACAACCAATTTAATTTGCTTTCTAGATAATGTTAGTTAAAATAGATAATTTGGTATTTGACCACCCAAACAAGCCATTTTCAGAAAATATAATTCAGTTTTTTTTTAATTGTTAAAGTGAACAATCTCACTCTCTGTGGGATCGATATCCCGTACTCAAGCCATTTGCTATTCTACAATTGATATGTGCGTTTACGTAGGGTAAAACCTAGAGTCATTAAGGTGTTATTTTTACACACCTGACGTCGCATCAAGTTTTTGGCATTGTTGCCGAGGACTAAGCATTGCTCATTAGCTTTACATTATGTTATTGTAGTGAACTGAAAGTTGGAATTTTTGTGTGATTGATAGGTACTCTAAAAAGCATAAAGGGATTTGGCGGAGCAAAAGTTGCATCGTTGGACCTCTGGTGAGTTTTAGTTTATCTTAATTTTGTGTATAATTTTAGCTTTATTTTTTGTTAATATTTAGAATATTTGTGAAGTAAAAAAAAAAACGTCGAGCGATAAACTAATTTTTTTTGTTTGATGTATGACCGATCAAAAATCTTGTTTTGATCTCAACGTTGATGTCACGCCCCGAATTCCTAGGACTCCGAAACCCGAGCCTAAGAGCTAGGGGAGTGAATGCGGAAGTAAAAAGAAACTGGAACAAATGACATTCAGCCATCATACACCCACGAAAGGGTTATAATGGATGCTCAGATACCATGTTGTCACGCCCCTAAAGGGTGACGCAAGCCAAGCGACCACTAGAATCAACAATAACAAAGAGACAGATGGAATAACAATGAAAAATATACTCCATGTCAAATAGAATACTATAACTCAATAGTATCCTCAGATACCAACAGACACGCTCCTAAATTCCTAAGACTCCCGAACTGGGATATCCAAGGAATCCAGGATGTGATCCTTAATACGAATGACCAACTAAGACATCAGTAACCAAGAAAACTTATGGGTTAATGATAGAAATGGTATATTTAATACCCAAAGGACTAATAAACTAAGCAGCGAAATCTAACAAAAATCCGGCAGAGTTCCATTTGTAAATGGAACATCCGGACAACCAAACACAACACAATAACCTACCCAAAGAAATTCAATAATCACAATGGCTTCCAAGACCCACATTCATCAATCCTATTAGGGCCGAGGTAGTGGAAAGAAACCAAAACCCCTCCAAACCCTCTAACATCAACAGAGCCACCAATGCTCGAATAAGATACAGTAAAGCACCTAGCTGTGCAGAATAGATACAATAACCATCAGAAAGAATAAATACAGGAACTAAAGAATACATCAACAGGGATATGCCAACAGACTGGCTCCCAAAAGAAAATACATAACAATCCCATAACAATGGGTACAGAAACTGAAAGCGGATACCTATCGTCCCCAAACCCAGTCGTGTTGCAACTGTAACCGCATCACCCAACGCAACTTCAAACCTGTAACAAGAAAACCAAGGAAAATTTCCGTTGCACCGCATCCTGCCCATAGCCGTATATTTCCTGCATCCTGGCGTGTGAATACCAGGGGGCAAATGAAATACCCCTGTGAGCAAATAAGCTCAGTGGGAAAAGATACTCTAACTATCCCATCCTCTGGTAGTTTAGGTAATGCTAAACTATCTAGCAAGATACATATATAGCCCAACTCATCCCATCCACGCAAAACCCAAGGCACGCTCATATACCGTACGTAAGTATATAACGGGGATACATATATATATATATATACAAGTATACATGTATAAGTATGCAACCTGAGTCTACAAGGTACAACTACGGCTCATACTCCAAGTACCAAAACCGGTAGTCTACACTACTCTCATCAACATATACTAAGTACACAACTCCTGAGTCAAACCTCACAAATCATCAATTACTCACAACACAAATCAGAAGATCCAACAAAGGAGATCTCACTCACCTCTAATATCCACAGGAAACAAAATCCACCACTAGTACCAAGGAAGGCTCAAATCCCACACCCCGATAACACCGGAAGGAAAACACCCACGTCCTTGCGTACTAACACAATCGTCATCAATATATATATATATATATATATTCACAATATATATATATATAACAACCCTCATCCCATCCCTAGAAAAAATCTACCTCTCATGGACTAGGTCACCTTAATCATATCACCACATAAACACCTCAATTGCTATCTCCAACAATGTCAATAAATCACCAACACACTCACTAAGGATAAGAAAAACCCCGTAAGAGTCAAGAACCCAAGCAAGGGAAAAGAAGTCCCAATGCTAAACAACAGATAACCAAGACAAAAATGTCAAGGTTAGAATACCACAAGTGAACAAGGAAGAACACCAAAAGTGAACAAGGGAAACCAAAAGCGAATAGCCGAGAGTGGAAGTAATAAAAAGATGAATCCCAGAGATTCAATAGTTTTTAAGAAAAAGGTTTTCAAACTCGAACCAATCCATTTGGTATCCATGCCCCTAACGTAAGAAAAACTCAAATCACCTAGGTGGCGATACCAACAACCCAGAAAAAAGGAAAGGCAACACTATATGTGTGCACTGAACAACACCAAGCCTCGTAACCGAAACTTAGAATGAACCGAAGAAAAGGTGAAACAAGGAACCACCTTTCAAAACTCTACAGGTTGAGATTTTGAGAAAGAAGTCTCAAAATCTTAGAATCACGAGAAAAGAAATAAATTAGTTTTCTCTTTTAAGAAACCACACAGTAAAAATAACCGTCTTGCCCCCGGTCTCCGTCAGTCGCCATCACAAGCTTTTAAAAGTTGAAAATCTTTTCAAGAAAGATCCTAAGATCATTTTATAAAGTATTAAAACTTTTCATTTATACGGGGGTAGGCGAAAACGGGTTTTTCCTTTTAAATACAAGAGTTTACTTCAAAACTTAGAAAACACCGTTTTCAAAATGACAGCCAATAAGAGAAAACACAACTCTATGGATTCCTATAATGTCCAAGAGGACAGTAAAGGAAGAGTACTACATTGGGTTCACGGAACACAACTATCCGTTCCCAACCTCACGAAACCAAACGACAACACATGGAAGAGATTCGGCACCACGCCGTAACCAACGAGTCAAGGAATGACATGTAAGTCAAAGGCCACGTACTAGTGTATAAACACTGTACAAGAAATGCTTAGGGGAATGAACTAAGCACTAGAAACCACGCTACAATACCCTAAGTACTTAATGAAATCACTTCAATCATAACCTCTACCCATTCCTCAAAAGAATGAAAAACACTTAAAGGTCTACACTACCACATCCACTAAGACCACAATCACATCAACCGCCTTATCTAAGGCCTCAATCACAATTGATACTGAGTCAATCACTGACCTCAAATCTCTAAAGATATCGCACAACTAACTACAACCACAAAACAATTAACAGTCCTCTCTAAGGCCACAAATCAAAATCAACTCCACAATCCACCACTAGCCTCAACTACTCACAGAGATTACTACGTCAATACACTTAACCTCCCTCAAGGGCATAAAAGCATATAACACAAGTATAAAGATTATATGTTTCATTTATACTATAATGATTTCCTCATTTAAAGTCTTGTTTCACATTATTCATTTTCAACTGAGCATTTATAAAAATATGAATTTAATTTACAATATTCATAAATAGCATGCTCCAACAACACATGTAATATAGCACATATACATGTTAAATGAGATCACATAAATAACATGCAGTGTAATGTGACTCAACACTCCCCGTGATACTCACGCACAACACACCCTTCCCAAGGGCAACGGATATAGACCCTGTCCACATACTTTTGAGGATACAAGCTCATCAAGTAGTGTAGAGTTACCACCCCGACCCTTCCCAAGTAATTTTTCTCTCTATCACTTCAACAGGGAAGGCGGTTGTACAAGAGCCCAACTTGCAACTCCGTACGCCATGACTACCATAAAGTCAAGAACATGAGCCTCTACCTGGTCTCCTAACTCACATTTGCTGGCTTTTTAGTTCCGTAGGCGTGATACCTCCTGGCCAGTTGTTATGATGATCCGACACAAAGGAAGTAGACCACACCAAATGAACTCTCTCTGCCAATGGTGAAACCGTGCACTACATGCACCAACACCCATGTGCTCACACGACATGGTGTACAATCAAATCATATCTCAATCATAAATATGTAATGCATCATATTTATAAAAATACTCACATGGTAATATAAGTCTCAAAATCTCTTTTCATGCTTTAAAATACAATAAAGCAATTAAATCATATGAAAACAGTTTCATATACATTTCATGTTTTCAAAATATATTTTCTTTAATTCCTTAGAAAATATTTTCAATTTCAATTAACATACCTTTTTAAAATAATTTAAACAGATAATCCACGTAATAAAAGGGGACCTAGAATAGCGTCCAAGTCTCTCACGTCCAACGTTTTCAAATTCTTCTAGCTCATTTAATTCTCAAGGGAAATTTCTAAGTCGTCTATTCCTATTCAATTCAATTAGGAATATATCTAATCTCATAGGAAATAATTTAATTAATTTTTTTAAATTAATTCCTAAGTCCAATTCCGATTCTAAACGAATTATAGATATTTAAATTAACGATTTAAAATATCTATATTAAATTAAATAAGGGTTTTACACCCCTAAACTACTTCAATAATGCGGAGTGAGAAATATAATTTCCCATCTAATTATACGTTACCGAACAGTCCGAAACAACACAGTATCGGCGCCCGAATATGAAGCCCGCCGACCAAAATCGTCCGAAAACTATTTCGAATATATCAAAATGTCCGTCTCAACAACCTATACGATATATACGAAGCCCATTAATAATAGGTTAATTAATTTGAGTAAATCTAAATTAACCCAAACGAAAATTATAACCTATAAACGCGATTTATGGGCAAATCGTTCAACGTAAAATCACAAAATTAATATATGATGAATACTACGTAGGTATGAAACTACTCACCAAAAATCGGCTCAAACCGATCACCGGAAGGTCGCCAAAAAATTGGCCGAAGCTCAGTCGGACCACCCCTGCTCGCGTCGCTGCTACGCACAAACTAGCTGCGCCTCTAGTCCCGGCGACCCACGCCGCTCGTGTCGCCGCCTCTCGCCACCAGCGCCGCCGCCGTCCACAGCCCAGCAGCCCCTCGCCGTCGCCGCTGCTACATCAGCGGCGGACCTCCATGGTCGCGCCTCCTTGCTCCAGCCGGTCTCTCTCTCTCGCCTGCGTGAATGAAGAAGAAGGAGCAGGTGCAGTCGTCCATCAGTAATGGGGAAGGAGGGAGCTGTGGCGTGTGAAGGAGAGTGTAGCAGAGGTTTCGTGCGTGAAGGAGAATGGGAGAACAGGTCTGGCATAGCAGAAGAAACGTGAAGCAGAGAATGAGTGGTTGCGTATACATGTGTACATATATATGTACTAATTTCAAAAGCAACCCTCTAAATGTCAACAATTGCGAAATAATTCCACTTTAATATATATATATATATATATATATATATATATATATATATATATAATAGGTCCCAACAATTACCGGAAGCCTCCAATTAATATTGCGTCAACCCGTAAGTCCGCAGGACGCCCAATAACCAAATTAGTCAGAAAGAAATACACCGGGTTAGGAACCCAACCACCGGAACACCGAGTAAGTAAATTAATACGCTTCACACCGGATCCGTAAAAGTACTAATACTGTAACCGAAATAATCGAAACGATACCGTGTAGTCGATAACGATAACTCGCGTAGTCGTCAAGGAGAAATCGTAAAGTCATCCAGTCGACTTTAAAAGCAAACGCGAAAAATTTACAGGTATCAAATACCAAGAGTAAATAATACATCATGAACAAGTGACGTCATTACTAAAATTAAATTATAAATAATTTCAGTAAAAAGAATAATAACACGGGGTGTTACAGTTGAATTAGAACCTTTCGATCCTGAGATTGAAAGGACTTTTTATCGATAAAGTCAAGTTATTTAAGAGAGTTATCGTCAGTCAGAAGAAGCGATGGGTGACCAAAGAGACAATCTACCAAGGGCACCCGAGACGTCCCTAAAAGGATACTATGTGCCCTATGCGTATGATTCCTATGCCGATTTTCCAGAAAAAGAAGGCGCGAAGCACTTCGAGATCAAGTCAAGCGCTATCAATATGCTTCCAAAATTTTATGACCTTAGGATAGAGGACCCATACCAGCATATTAATGATTTCATAGAGGTTGCCTCATCTGTTAGGTATGATAATGTATCTAAGAATAATTTACGAGTGCGTCTATTTTCTTGGTCGTTGAGAGAAAAAGCTAAAAGATGGTACGTCAAATTAGAGAAGACAATCAAAATTGATTGGGAAACCCTTAAATCTGAATTCATATAGAAGCATTATCCTATATGAAGGACCTTAGAGGTACAAGATGCAATCAAAATTTTTAGAGAATTACTTGGTAAGAAGTTCCATGATGTTTGGGAGAGATATAGTGAAATCTTGTATAAGTGTCCCCACCATAAGTTCGCTGAGCAGGATATAGCTAAGAATTTTTACATGGGACTTGGAGATAAACATAAGAATTTGTTAGATGCGGCAACACAAGGGAAATTTATCCTGAAGCCATCAAAAGGACTCTTAGACTTGTTTGACAATATTAGTGAGAATACAATTCAATATGAATTTGAATTGAGGTCTAATGGTGTACTAGATAGAAGATTTGAGAAAGCTTATGTTGCGAATCATGATGATGTGAGAGATTCCATGGCGTTGATAGGAGAGAAATTAGAAATATTTGAAAAGCTTCTCCAGAGAAATCATTCCCCTAAAAGAGAAGTGTCAGAGGTAGAAGTCGATTATTTCCACAATGAGTTTCAAGGTGGTGAATTCATTGTTGTCAATGCTAATGTAGCATGGAACTACCCAAACAATGCTAATTTCACCAATGTCCAAAATTATACCTCTCTTTCAACTCAATCTTCGAATGTGGAATCAATATTCCCTCAGGAACAACAATCATATAATTCACAGTCAAGGTTTCAATAGAGTCAACAATCATATCAATCCCCACCAATAATCATGGCTCAAAACTCTCAGTCAAATCACCAACCCAGACAGTCATCCACTAATTTTCAAGTTTTCCAACCATTTAATAATAATCAGGTTGTCCAACCATATAATTATCAAACTCAGCCTCAAGGAAGCCAAACCCAAGGATTCAATCTAAACCAAGCTTACCCTCAATTTCCTCAAAACCATCTCCAACATTAAAATTCAATTCAAAATCCACCACCGAGACCACCTGGATTTAAAGAAGAGGTGATGAGTGCCCTGAGGGAATTAAAAAATCATTCTAATAATTCTCATTCGACCATCCAAAAAGTGAACTCTCATTCCCAAGTCCTTGCTCAAATGGTACAACTAGCGAATGTTGTGGATAGGATAGAGAGAATATTGCCTAGTCAGCCAATGGCTAACTCAAAGCCGCAACAAGCACTGGAGCTTGAATCCTTTGTTGAAACCCGTCATGAGATAGTCCAAGTGGTCACAAATTTAAGAAGTGGAAATGAGGTGGAAAATAGGGCTGAGGAGCAGCATGATGAAAGGCTGAAAAAGTAAAAGGCCCAAGAAGTTCAAAGAAAAGAAAAAGAAGAGGCTCAGAAGAAAGAGGTTGAGAAAGTTCAGAAAGATCAACCTCAAGAGGATGAATAACAGGATGAGACAATACCAGGAGAGTCGGATAGGGCATACTATAAAGAGGCAACACCATTCCCTCAATGTCTCAGAGAGCCAACCAAAAATGGTAAGAATAAAGAGTTAGACATGTTAGAGACATTCTGACAAGTCAAGATTAATCTGCCTCTCTTAGACATTATAGACCAAATACCACCCTATGCTAAGTTTTTGAAGGACCTCTATACCCAAAATCGTAAAAGCAGAACTAAGGTCCCGAAGAAGATTTTGTTGACTAAACATGTAAGTTCGATCTTACTAAGTGATACTCCACCTAAGAGAAAAGATCCCGGTACTCCCATTATTTCTTGTGTCATTGGTGACCATAAGATTGGTAGAGCTCGTCTTGACCTCGGTGCGAGTGTTAATTTATTACCTTACTCAATTTATGAACATATAGGGTTGGGAGAGCTCAATTCTACATCGGTGGTGCTTCAATTGGTAGACAAATCAACTAAACAACTGAGAGGAATTCTAGAGGATGTCATTTTTCAAGTGGGTAAGTTCTACTATCCTGTGGACTTTGTGGTGTTAGACATGGAACCTAACCACATATTAAGGAAACATCTCCCTGTTATCCTAGGAAGAATATTTTTGGCTACGGAAAATGCATGCGTTGATTGCAGAACAGGGGTTATAGATATATCTTTTGGGAATCTAGAGATTAGGATAAATGTATTTGATATCAACCATTAATTACCAAAACCAGCCAATTGTTTTAATATTGATAAGATGGTTGAAAAAGTGGTACCTTAGAGGAGTCGAGCAAGGAATGACTTTTATTGCTTTTATTGAAAGGTCGAATGCAAAGTTTGAAATAGGGGAGGAGCCAAGAGAATTGTCTGAATCTATATTTGTGTCATCAGTGGCATTGGTGCCCGACAACTCACTTTATAAGATTGGGTTCTATGACGGCACTGAAGGTCGAGAGAAGAGCTTCGTGACGAATAAGCAAGATGTAGAGGCTATTAGAGATGATTAATTGTCACAAATTTTTAAAGAACCTATTAAAGATGACCCCCCTCTTAAGGATACCTTTCTAGGTGAATCAGTGTTAGGTATACACATGGTAGAATAGCTATATGCCTTGGAAGATCCGCGATTGAGAGATAAGTGTGAGGGGATACGGAGTTTTGCATCTAAGGATGCTCGAAGATACATAGCTTGATCAAGAGTACATCATGCTAAACACGTTCGTCTTAAGTTCCTTGAGCTTGGCCGGAAACGGCAATGTAATCCAAAGCTGAAAGTGTTTCTAGGTAAATTCCGACAAAGATAGGACGGACCACATAGAGTTAGATCGGTTTACCCACGCAAAGAAGTAGGATTTGATAAAAGGTTCGGGATACATGGGCAGAGATTAAGATATTATGAGGAGATTGATCTGATACCAAAATTTATGGCATTTGTCAGTTTAATGGAAAACAATGAATTAGTGAAGGGAACATTACATAAGGTATTGAAGGAGGATCCGTTGGACACATTGCCTATCCATGGGGTAAAGTTAGAACGTGACAGAAGAGGTACTTTATATAGTGATTATTGTTTTATATTTGATGTTGTTAGTCACTAAAATACCCTAGAGGGGGGGTGAATAGGGTTTTAAAAATAATTTCTAACTCTTTTTTTTTATTCTTACTAAAACATGCAACAAGGTTCAATATTAATTTACAAGGTAAAATATGCAATGAATGATTTCTCTTAAATTCAACAAGCTATTTACCACGATATAAATTAAGCATGCATGAACATAAAGTAAAGAGATAGAGATAGAGATATTGACACCGTGATTTTTACGAGGTTCGGTAACTCCTACTCCTCGGCTCAAAGAATCCCCTTCCTTGAGACTTTCCCAATCCTCACACTATGGCTCTTCCTTCAATAGGTGGAATAGCAAAACCTTTACAAAAGAGCTAACTAGCTCTTCACACAATCAAGAGAACAATCCTCCCTTGATACAATGGGCTTCACTCACCCAAGATCAAAAATTTGTGTATGTAATCAATATATCACTCAAGAAACAAAAAACACTCAAAACCCTAAGGTTTTTATGGATGATAGATCAAGATAAGCTCAAGTGTTTTTAGGTGATATTTCAAGAACTCAAGATATATATATATTCTCACAATATATTTTCAATAGGAGAATAGGCTCAAGGCTTGAGTTTAAATCTTCAAAATGATAAGAGGGAAAAGCGAGATTTTTGCTATCAAAAGATTTTTCAGAAGATGCTTGAGAGAAAATTAGAGATGAACAATATTTGGAAAATTTCTCACACAAGAACCTTTTTTTGTTAATCCATATCTCTTTCTTTATATAGTGAACACTAGGGTTTGGAGAGTGTGTCTCACCCTAGACAATATGGAGAGTAGGACCTGAAAATCTGCAAGCAAAATCATTTCTTTTTGGGCAAAAATATTGTTTAGAAATAATTTTCCTTAAAATCCTGAAGCACCCAGTCGACTGCCTCCATGCTTAGATTTGAAATATTTTTCCCAACGGCTAGGGTCAGTCGACTGCCTCAAGAAGGCCAGTCGATGCCTAATGAGTCAGTCGACTGCCTAGGACAGGCCAGTCGACTGCCTCAGGCAATCAAAAATGTTCGAAACTCTCTGGTCCAGTCAGTCGGCTGGGTCTTTAACTGCCAGTCGACTGGTCACAGTCAGTCGACTGCCTTGGACAGGCCAGTCGACTGCCTCATGCAGTTAGAATGTTTTATAACTCACTGGTTCATCCAGTCGGCTGGGTCCTTAAGGGCCAGTCGACTGGGTCACAGTCAGTCGACTGCCTTGGACAGGCCAGTCGACTGGGTGACTCCAAAAATTGTTTTCAAGGTCCGTTTTTGATCCGTTTGAGTTCGTTTGATTAATTACTTGAGCTTATAGGATTAATCAACGCATAAGATACCTTGTTACAATATTCTCACCCCGACCTATCTACCCCAGGTCTTGAGTCCAGCTTTTGTTCTTTCTTTGATCTTTTTGTCCTTTTTCTAGTTTGTGCTTGAGTTTCCTTATCGCTTGTTGCTTTAGCGATCTTCCCGAAACATTTACCTGTACTTGCTGAAACACTTAGCTCAAAGCCATATTAGTACCAAACACGGTTTTGAATGTTTTGTTAATATCAAAATAAGATTTATTGCTTGAAATGGAATTTCAAAGCCAACAATCTCCCCCTTTTTGATGTTGACAAAACATTTCGTGTTTGCTCATAATTGGTAAAGTATCAAGTGATACTCCCCCTCAATGTGTGCATCTTTCATTTTTATTTTCATGCTCCCCCTTAGGAAATAAATTTTGCAATTTGATATTCTTTTACGTAATGCATTGAAGAAAAATAGAAACAACATTTTTCAATTAATGATTGCAAGATTGGTACATGTTGTTTTACTACTACACATTACAAAATAATAAAGCATAGAAATAAAACTAAAGATAACATAAACAACACACATGATAACGTCCTATGCTACGCAAAATGGACATATGGCCAACACAAACAACCTAAACATTCTCCCCCTTTGACGACATCAAAAAGGCGGAGGGTCACGGCGAAGTGCATCCATGGCGGTGGTGAGACGGTCGATCTTGTCCTCAAGGTGCTTTATGTCTGCGGCCGTCTGCTTTTGGGCCTCCTCATTGCGCGTCATGATTTCCAAGATTTGGGTAAGTGTTTCGGGATTACCGCCGAACCCAAAATCCGGAATATAGAAATCGCTACCAAGAGACGGAAATGAGGAAGTCGGAGCATCCGGACGAGGTGCCTCGGGACGAGGAGCGTCGGGACGAGGAACAGAAGGACCGGCTTGGTCCCCAGGAGGGGCAGCCCTAAGAGAGACCAACACTCCATCAGCATTTTTGCCAATGTGCATTTACTTGAGATGAGTGCGGTCCAGAAAGATCGGATTGTGCTCCGTAGGCTCGTCAGCAAGTGGCACACCGTTCCGACTGAGAAGATAGGATAAATGGATAGGAAAAATAAGTGCGCCTTTCTTCTTGTGGCACTCGAGGATTGCCGATATGAAGAGGAAGGCAAGATTGACCTTCCGACCGGTCATGACACAGTAGACAAGGAAAGCTTCCATAATCGACACAAGACTCCGGCTTCCGGACTTGGGCAAAATGGAATATGTGATAATGTTGTGCACAAGTCTAGCCTCAGGAGTAAGCGAGGAAGAAGGAAACTCAGCAATGGCGGTGGTTGATTTATTCACAGAAATAGCCCGAACTGCTTCGAGAGGATCGAAATCACTCGAAGAGTACCAAATAGATGGGCAGTAATAGGAGATACCGCCAGGAGGTAGCCGAAAAATAGTATTGAGTACTGTTTCGGTGATCTTAACAGAGAGGCCTCCAAAATTGGAGCTAAGCAGGGTGGAGATAAGGCGTGGTTGAGAAGGATTCAGTAGATTGGTGTAGAATGCTTTGACAGCCCTCGGATAGAGCTGAACATCGAGCGAGAGAAAGAAATCCCAACCCATATTTTGAAAAAGATTGAACGTATTAGCGCCAATCTCTTCGCACAAGGGTTGAGTCACAATGCGACTTCGAGCAAATTTTCGATGAAGGAACTGAGTTTTGAAAAGACGAACACTGTCTTCATCACCGAGAAGAGCAGTCAGAGACATCGGACCAGATTCAGATTCGGAATTAGTGTCCTCATG
The DNA here is from genome assembly GCA_963922005.1 of Cornus suecica. Taxonomy (NCBI): domain Eukaryota; kingdom Viridiplantae; phylum Streptophyta; class Magnoliopsida; order Cornales; family Cornaceae; genus Cornus; species Cornus suecica. The sequence goes on from OY998239.1 coordinate 78,634,040, forward strand.
AACTGGAGACGGAGGTGGAGGCGGTGCAGCCGAAGAGCTTCCACCCCTACGGGCGCGTTTCTTGAGGCGCACGACATTAGGAGCCATGAGAGAGAGGAGAATCAAGAAGATGGGAAGCATTTTGAGAAGAAAAATGAAAAGAAAGGGTGAAAACAGAGAGGGAGAAGTGAAATTGTAAAAAAAATATATATGGATATATATATATGGAGATATATAACTGAAAATAAAGAGGGGAGTGGTGATGATGGAGGAGAGGATCGTGGTGTAGTGGGAAAGTGGTTTAAAGATGAGTAAATGGCGTGAAGAAGAGAAGAAATTGGAGAGATCGTGGAGAGAGTGGAGAGAAGACGAAGAGAAAGAAGAAATAAAAACAATGTTCGCGCAGAGGCAGTCGACTGGCCATATGGAGATAGTCGACTGGCTCATGACCCAGTCGACTGGCCAATGTAGGCAGTCGACTGGCTGAAGATAGTTAAAAACCCAAAAACTCACTGGTTGATCCAGTCGACTGACCGTATATGAGGCAGTCGACTGGCCCTCAAAAAAAATTTGTGAAAAATTTTTAAATTTTGAAAGCCGAGAACGTGGACGAGAATTTGTGAAAATTAACTAATGACTTCAAAATCCATGGCCATTCCTAAGTCCCTACGAATTTTTGAAAATGGTTCATCCGAGAGGGGTTTAGTAAAAATATCCGCCAATTGATTCTTAGTGTCAATAAAAACCAATTCAACGTCGCCTTTAGCTACGTGATCCCGTAAAAAATGATGCCTAATCTCTATGTGCTTTGTGCGAGAGTGTTGAATAGGATTCTTTGAGATACAAATAGCACTAGTGTTATCACATTTAATAGGTACGCGATTGAAAATAAGCCCAAAATCAAGTAATTGTTGCTTAATGTAAAGAGTTTGAGCACAACTACTACCGGCCGCAACATATTCGGCTTCAGCCGTAGATAAGGCAACTGAATTTTGCTTTTTACGTGACCATGAAACTAACGAGTGACCTAGAAAATGACATGTACCGCTTGTGCTTTTCCGATCAACTTTACAACCCGCAAAATCGGCATCCGAATAACTTGTGAGATCAAGTGTAGTACCACTTGGATACCAAAGTCCTAAGTTAATCGTCCCGTTAAGATAGCGAAAAATACGTTTTACGGCTAGCAAGTGAGATTCTTTGGGACAAGATTGAAAGCGAGCACATAAGCATACACTAAACATGATATCCGGTCTACTAGCAGTTAAATAAAGTAAACTTCCTATCATGCCTCTATATTTAGTAATATCAACACATTTCCCATTTTCATCTTTATCGAGTTTAATAGAGGTACTCATGGGAGTAATGGCATGTTTGGCTTCCTCCATACCAAATCGCTTTAGCAAATCTTTAGTATACTTAGATTGGCTAACAAATAAGCCATCCAAGCTTTGCTTGATTTGCAACCCTAAGAAGAAGTTCAACTCACCCATCATACTCATTTCAAATTCGTTTTGCATGTTAGATGCGAAATCCTTGCAAAGGGAAATGTTTGTTGATCCGAATATGATGTCGTCAACATATATTTGGATAATCAACAAATCATCCTTGACAGTTTTTGTAAATAGAGTGGTGTCAACTTTGCCTTTAGAAAAACCTTTTAGAAGTAGAAAGTCACTAAGCCGTTCATACCAAGCTCTAGGAGCTTGCTTTAACCCGTACAAAGCTTTAGATAATTTGTAAACATGATTTGGAAAACGTTCATTTTCAAAGCCGGGTGGTAGTTTCACATACACTTCTTCATCTATAGTTCCATTTAGAAAAGCACTTTTGACATCCATTTGATAGAGAATAAAATTTCTAGATGATGCAAATGCAAGAAGCATTCTAATTGCTTCTAATCTAGCTACGGGTGCAAAGGTTTCATCATAGTCAATGCCTTCCTCTTGATTGTAACCTTGAGCTACCAATCTTGCTTTATTTCGAATAATCACTCCATTTTCATCCTTCTTATTTCGAAAAACCCATTTAGTGCCTATTATAGTTTGATGTGTGGGTTGAGGGACTAAATGCCAAACTTGATTGCGTTCAAATTTATTTAGTTCCTCTTGCATAGCCATGATCCAAGAATCATCACATTGAGCTTCGTGGAAGTTCTTGGGTTCAATATTGGACACAAAAGCCATGTGATTGCATAAGTCTCTAAGTTGAGATCTTGTGCTAACACCTTGTGAAGGGTTTCCTATGACTTGGTCAAGAGGATGGTTGTGTACAATCCTCCAAGATTTAGGAATGGAGCAAGTCAAGTCATCATTTGATTGATCTCCAACTTTACTCTTATCCATTTGCCTACTTGACGAGTTGGAGATAACAACTTCATCATCATCTAGGTCAACTCTAGGTGAGGGTAGAGGTGGTGATTCATCAAAAACAACATGGATAGACTCTACCATGGTTAAAGTCCTTTTGTTAAAGACTTTAAAGGCTCTACTTGTTGAGGAATAACCTAAGAAAATTGCTTCATCCGATTTTGAGTCAAATTTTCCCAAGTTATCTTTATCATTTAAAACAAAACATTTACAACCAAATACCTTGAAATAACCAATATTGGGTTTCCGACCATTCCACAACTCATACGGAGTTTTACCCAATTTCATACGAATTATAACTCTATTTATGACATGACAAGCGGTATTTACCGCTTCCGCCCAAAGACTTCGGGGAAGGTTGTGTTCATTTAACATAGTTCTAGCCATTTCTTGTAAAGATCTATTTTTCCTTTCAACTACCCCATTTTGTTGAGGAGATCTTGGAGCCGAGAGATCATGAGATACACCAAATTCATCACATAATTTCTCTAGATCTTGATTGTCAAACTCTCTACCCCTATCACTTCTAATTTTCTTGATTTTCAAATCTTTTTCATTTTGAATGACTCTATAAAATTTATCGAGAATGGAGTGAGTTTCATTTTTATGAGCAAGAAAGTAAACCCAAGTAAATCTAGAGTAATCATCTACTATAACAAGTACATAGAGTTTCCCGGCCAAGCTAGCCGTTCTTTCCGGACCAAAGAGATCCATATGAAGTAACTCTAAGGGTCGAGAAGTGGTGATATCTTTCTTTCTCTTAAAAGAAGATTTCACTTGCTTGCCTATTTGACATGCACTACATATTTTATCTTTTGAAAAATTAGTCTTCGGGAGGCCTTTGACTAATTCATTTTTAGACAAACGTTGGATGAGGTCCATAGTAGCATGTCCTAAGCGTCTATGCCATAACCAACTATTTTCACTCGATGTGACAAAGCACTTAACATCTTGTTCATTTAATTCACATAGCAACATAGTATATAAATTTCCATTTCTCTTTGCATTGAACAATTGATTTCCGTCTTTCTCAACTATGCATGCATTTGACCTAAAGATAACATCATAACCTTTGTCACAAAGTTGGCTAATACTAAACAAGTTATGCTTCAAACCATCAACTAAAAGTACGTTATCTATAGCTAGAGAGGAAGATATACCAATAGATCCGATTCCAACAATTTTGCCTTGTGAGTTATCTCCAAAAGTAACGTTTCCTCCTTCATAAGATTTTAAGGACATGAATTTCGATTTGTCCCCCGTCATGTGCCTTGAACATCCGCTATCAAGAAACCATCTTTCTTTTGAGGCGGTCTTCAAGCACACCTACAAAACAACGTTACGTGACTTTTATTGGTACCCAATCTATTTTGGGTCCATTTTGGTTAGAAAGAGATGCAATAGTTCCTTTCGGAACCCAAATTGATTTAGTTACCAAGTTTTCTTTAGCACGTAGAGATGCAATAGTTCCTTTTGGAACCCAAAACATTTTTGAAACAATTTTCTTCTTCTTTCTTAGAAAACATGCATTTGCTTTGTGACCTCTTTTCTTGCAATAGTAGCATGAAACATGATTGTGATCAATAGAAGTTGAGCATGAAGATTGTTTTGAAAAAGTATGCTTTAATGATTTTCTTTTCTTCAATAAAAGTGCATCTTTGTTGAATGCATCATATCCTAAGCCGCATTTGACAAAAGAGTTTCTTTGTCTTCCTAGCATGATGCTCAAGTTTTCTTTTCCTTTTGTGAATTTTGCTAAGATGTTTATTTGATCATCAATGGTCTTTTTCAACAAAATATTTTCCTCTTCTATCTTCATACTTTTGTCATTAGTTGTATTTACATCAACTATGGTGTGGCAAGCGGAATTACATGAAGATTTAGATTTCTTGAGCAAACTATGTTTTTTTGCTAGTTTTTCAAACTCACCATACAAATTTTCAAATGCATCTTGTAATTAATTATGAGAAAATAATAGCTCATCATATGATAAAATGGAATTATCTAATGCATGTAAATTTAAATGTACCTCATCTTCATTTGCCATGAGGCAAAGATTTGCACTTTCCTCACCATTCTCTTCCTCATCCGAATCACAAGAGTCATAATCATCCCATGTTGCATTCATGGCCATTTTGTTTGGCCTTTTATCGTTCTCCTTTTTGGGCTTGAAACACTCATTTCTATAGTGCCCCGGTTTACCACAATTGAAACAAGTAATAGACTCCTTCTTGCTTGTCTCTCCTCTTGGTTCATTGCTCTTTAAGAACCTCCGACCTTTAGCCTTCTTTCGTTGAAGAAATCTCTTGAATTGTTGAGTGATCAAGGCAATGTCTTCATCAACCTCTTCTTCGATTCTCTCATTTGCTTCACTTTTGGTTGAAGCTTGCAAGGCTATACATTTTCTTGGCTTGACGTCTTCTTCACGAGATTTCAAGGTAATTTCCCATGTAAGGAGTGACCCGAAAATCTCATCAAGACTCATAGTGCTAAGATCATGTGCTTCTTTAATAGCCGTCACCTTCGCATCCCATTTGACCGGAAGGCTTCTAAGGACTTTGCGTGCCGCATCGGATCTAGGAACAATTCTACCAAGATGCTTTAGTCCATTCAAAATGTTAGTAAAACGAGACATCATAGAATTGATATTTTCATCTTCCTTCATGGCAAATAATTCATATTCATGCATAAGTATATCAATTTTAGATTCTCTAACTTGAGTAGTTCCTTCATAAGTAACTTCAAGTTTATCCCACATTTCTTTGGCCGTGGAGCAAGTAGAGACTCGATTAAATTCATTTGGACTTAAGGCACAATTTAGATTAACCTTAGCTTTGGCATTAAATGAAATAAGTCTACGCTCATCATTATCCCATTCGTTGGGCAATTTGGGAATGGTTTTTCCATCAACTATTTTGGTAATAGTAAAAGGTCCATCAACAATAACTAGCCAAATTTGATAATCAATAGCTTGAAGAAAATCTATCATTCTAGTATTCCAATAACTATAGTTTGAACCATCAAACCATGGGGGCCTATTGTTTGATTGTCCTTCTACATGAGTGACTATGTTTGAGGCCATGATCGTTCTCTAAGACGGTTAAGTCAAAAACAAGTAGAGATTAGGCTCTGATACCAATTGTTAGTCACTAAAATACCCAAGAGGGGGGTGAATAGGGTTTTAAAAATAATTTCTAACTCTTTTTTTTTATTCTTACTAAAACATGCAACAAGGTTCAATATTAATTTACAAGGTAAAATATGCAATGAATGATTTCTCTTAAATTCAACAAGCTATTTACCACGATATAAATTAAGCATGCATGAACATAAAGTAAAGAGATAGAGATAGAGATATTGACACCGTGATTTTTACGAGGTTCGGTAACTCCTACTCCTCGGCTCAAAGAATCCCCTTCCTTGAGACTTTCCCAATCCTCACACTATGGCTCTTCCTTCAATAGGTGGAATAGCAAAACCTTTACAAAAGAGCTAACTAGCTCTTCACACAATCAAGAGAACAATCCTCCCTTGATACAATGGGCTTCACTCACCCAAGATCACAAATTTGTGTATGTAATCAATATATCACTCAAGAAACAAAAAACACTCAAAACCCTAAGGTTTTTATGGATGATAGATCAAGATAAGCTCAAGTGTTTTTAGGTGATATTTCAAGAACTCAAGATATATATATATTCTCACAATATATTTTCAATAGGAGAATAGGCTCAAGGCTTGAGTTTAAATCTTCAAAATGATAAGAGTGAAAAGCGAGATTTTTGCTATCAAAAGATTTTTCAGAAGATGCTTGAGAGAAAATTAGAGATGAACAATATTTGGAAAAATTCTCACACAAGAACCTTTTTTTGTTAATCCATATCTCTTTCTTTATATAGTGAACACTAGGGTTTGGAGAGTGTGTCTCACCCTAGACAATATGGAGAGTAGGACCTGAAAATCTGCAAGCAAAATCATTTCTTTTTGGGCAAAAATATTGTTTAGAAATACTTTTCCTTAAAATCCTGAAGCACCCAGTCGACTGCCTACCGGCACCCAGTCGACTGCCTCCATGCTTAGATTTGAAATATTTTTCCCAACGGCTAGGGTCAGTCGACTGCCTCAAGAAGGCCAGTCGACTGCCTCATGAGTCAGTCGACTGCCTAGGACAGGCCAGTCGACTGCCTCAGGCAATCAAAAATGTTCGAAACTCTCTGGTCCAGTCAGTCGGCTGGGTCTTTAACTGCCAGTCGATTGGTCACAGTCAGTCGACTGCCTTGGACAGGCCAGTCGACTGCCTCATGCAGTTAGAATGTTTTATAACTCACTGGTTCATCCAGTCGGCTGGGTCCTTAAGGGCCAGTCGACTGGGTCACAGTCAGTCGACTGCCTTGGATAGGCCAGTCGACTGGGTGACTCCAAAAATTGTTTTCAAGGTCCGTTTTTGATCCGTTTGAGTTCATTTGATTAATTACTTGAGCTTATAAGATTAATCAACGCATAAGATACCTTGTTACAATATTCTCACCCCGACCTATCTACCCCAGGTCTTGAGTCCAGCTTTTGTTCTTTCTTTGATCTTTTTGTCCTTTTTCTAGTTTGCGCTTGAGTTTCCTTATCGCTTGTTGCTTTAGCGATCTTCCCGAAACATTTACCTGTACTTGCTGAAACACTTAGCTCAAAGCCATATTAGTACCAAACACGGTTTTGAATGTTTTGTTAATATCAAAATAAGATTTATTGCTTGAAATGGAATTTCAAAGCCAATAGATGTCTTGGATAATACTAATTGTCTACAGGTGAGAGCACTGAGGGAGTTACTTCTTATATGTTTTCCTATGAGTAGGAGAAGTGTTGCAGAGAAGAAAGGTGTTAGATAACCCTTCTAGTGGCCCTGTGGTGCCAACGACATTAAACATTGGTCCTAAGTTGTGAAAGTTAGTTTCTAGCCTAGGTTTGTATAATAAGATATCATTTAATTTATCTAATTTCAATTCTTAGAGATGGTAGACCCTTAAGGCCACGTCTTTGTCTTTGTTTTTATTTTTATTTTTCTTTTATTTTTATAGGATTGTAGGTCCTTAAGGTCAAATCATAAAAAATTCAATAAAAAAAAAAAGAATTTTTAATTCCTTGAAAATTTTGTGTGAATTTCTTGATATTTTTGAAATTTATTTTTCCCTTCTAGGATTGTGGGTATTTGTGCTTTGTTGCGTATATCTACAGGTAATCCAAATTAAGTTTGAGGGAGAAGATCAAGTGCTTCAATGTTGAATCCAGAATTGAGCTTCAAGGATAACTGTATTTGTACTCATACTTTATTTTTCGACCATGGGGACATGGTCTCATTTAAGTTTGGGGGTGAGGGTATAGGATTACAAGGAATTGGAAATGTTTTAAAAAATATTGAAATTTTAAAATTTTGGAGCAATTCTTTATTTTCACGCATGATTCATTTGCATTACAATTTGATTGAGTTCATGTTTATGATGTATGAGTAGTATGTGTTATGATATTCCCATTCACGAGAGTGATGATTAAATTGAGTTAGTGAAGTGATGTGGTTTTACATGGGTGAGTGAATTAGTGAAATTGAAATTAAGAATGATGACTTTGACCTATAAGCACAAGCACACATTCACTATGGGAAATAAGTTGATCTTGGACTACGTAAGTTGAAAATTAATTTTTTCACAATAAAAAGGGAGATGGGGAGTTGATAATGATGGAATGGAGAAAATTGAAAAAAAATTATGTTGAGAAAATAAAATGCAAAAAGTAGTTTTTCAATCTGAGTAACCGGGCATTGGTATCACCAATATCACTATTCGTGTTTAAAAGGGAGAAAACTAATGAGTATAAATCCCATGAAAGAAGCTCGGGCCCAGTTGGTCGGGACTAAAAATCCTCGCTGGAAAGTCCGGAGACTTAGAAAGATAAGAAGGGATAAAAGTGGAAAGATGGAAAGATGAGTTTTTATCAAAAATGGAAAAGTTTAATCAATGAAGTAGAAGAAGAGAAACTGAAATATCATAGTCGAATGTTCACAAAATCACGGAAGGCTATCTAGATTCAGAGTAGAAAGTAGCAAAATCATTCACTTTAGTGGGAACCCTTCATGACACGAACCTTGATATAATTGTTATTCGGTAGTGAGTGGGAGTATTTGCATCCATATTGTATTCTGTATTATATCATGATTTAATTAACTTATGTGTGAACTCATGACTGCGTGATTATAGAGAACAAGATGTTTGTAGGTACCATCATTGGAAACCTTCATGAGACTTCACTCGTCCACAAGGGGCAACCTAGGGGTTTAAAAGGCTTGTTACATATGCTAAATGTAATCGTCAATCCTCACAAAACCAAGGGATTTGGTTAAGTTAGTTAGAGTAGATAGATTAAAATTCATCACAAGAAAGTTCCCTGAGTTTATTGCTAAGGGACTAGCAATATGTAAGTTTGGGGGTGTTATAGGTGTCAAATAGTTATTTTAACCCCTTAACTCGCTATTGTTACGTCCTTTCATTCCATTATCTGGTATTTTTATGTTGTTTGTTAGTTCAAGCATGTTTCAGGATGTCACACCCCATTATTCCTCATACCCCAATCCGGAGAATCAGCGGATCCCGAGGTATGACGTCACCGAAAATGACAACTAAGATTAACAATTACCTCGAAATACATGGAATAGGAATGAAAATGAAGTATTCCATGTCACCTGAGTGATAGAAACTCAGTAAAGAAATTCTAACAAAAATTCGGCAGAGTTCCGTTTATAAATGGAACATCCGGACAACCCAAAACAACACAACAAAAATACCTGCCCATAATAAAAGAAATAGAATCAATGACATGCAGCCCAACATTCCAGAAACCTACTAGGGCCGAGGTTGTGGGAAAAGAACACCAAAATCTCTACACAACCCTAATCTAAAACCAACTGAGCCACCAAGCTCGAATAAGAATACAGAAAATCATACGGTAGTGCCGAAATGATACAGAGGCACCCCAAAAATAATAAATACAAGGACTGAAGATACAACACAAGGGAATCTTCCAACAGTTTATCTCCCAAGAGAATAAAAGAATACACAAGTATGACTACGGAAGGAGGAATAAAACTACCGTCCCAAATCACCTGTATCGTCGCCGCCGAGTATGCTATGCTGCATCCACCTGCAACCAGTTGTGGGGGTGAGCACAACTCGGGGGCTCACCAAAAATATCAAAACATCACACTCATAGCCGTCTAGAAAAGGTTAACCATCCCGTGTGCATACATCTATCCTAGGTCAGTCAATCGTCTCACATGGCACCCCGCCAATCCGAGACCCCATCAATAACATCATCACTAACCTCAAGTACACTACGGGTATCATAAGAACTACAGATCAACGAAAATACAACACATGTATACGTATATATATATATAACGTCCTGTAAATAACTAAGCCTGTCACCTAGGCCTATACACAACCAATCTGAACTCCACTCTTATCTAGAGATACAACAAGGACACTATCTACCATACCGTGCACCTAGCACGCTACTCAAGGTTCCCAGGAGGTAAATAGATCACTCACTAGGACTACCGAAAGTAAATCATCATAACAATGCCCACAACTCGATCATCGCTCAAAACTAGCATCGCTATCAAATCATTCCTAGAGAGGAAGTCGCTCTCACATTTTCTATCTTCAATTCAGTTCTTCTACTTACAATAACCAGTGAACCAACCCGTTCACTCGAAGAAATATAAAAAAAGGAAAGATACTATCCCCACACCGGATTCGATAACCAACCGAACTATCTCTAACTCATACTGCCTATCTAGGCACTAGAAAGGGTTATTGGAGTCATTTAGTCCCAAACAGATGCCATGGTCCTCGGGTTTTTAAAGAAAAACGTTGAACCCCGAAGGATTCAATCATTTTTTAAGAAAAAGTTAAGACCCGGTCAAATCTGTTTGGTTTCAATGCCTCTAAACCCAACCAGAGTACTAAAAATCGCACTATGTGTGCATAAATCAACACTATGTCAGATACCCGAAATATGACAGGAAGAGCATCATAGAAAATAAACATAAGGACCACACTAACAGCTGAGGCCCTGAAATACCCAAGGAATAACTATAGGGGAAAGAAGAACTACTAGAGTTTAAACCGACAACCATTTTAAAATCACTTTTAAACTTCTTTCAAATCTGGTCCTAAGACCTTTGACATTTATTTAAAAATTTATAAAAATAATCCTGAAAGAATGCCCAAACAAAATCGGGCACAAGAAGGAATCCCAGACAACAAGCTAGGAGAAACCTGGATTTAACGACCTCTAACGATGCCAAGATCTCAGAAATAACATCGATATTTCTAAAACATGGGGCAACCCGTGCCCTAATTCACCGATTTTACAAAACAATTTCAAATGAAATTTTCTGAAATTTCTTTCAAAAACTGATTTCTACCGATACACCTGGTATTAAGAATTCAAAACATATTTTATAAAACATGTATTTAAACTTGTCTTTCCAAAACTAGTTAAAAAGTCTCGGGGTAAACGAAGAACACGTTTTATAAAAATCCCCAAGCTTTAAGTTTTCAAAACTTTGAATATTTGACTCCAAAGATCCGAACCATAACTGAGGTTTCAAGAACGGGACAAACCATGCCCATAATTCACTATCTTCACAAGAGTACTGACGGAAAGAGATTTTCAATAAACACGGCAAAGAACCGTCTATAACTCATACACTGTCAAAGTGGGAGAATGAGCGATAAGCTCAAAATTACAAAAGCCAAGGGAACAGGAATACTCCACACTACCGGAGAGGTCTAGCAATCATCCTGTGATGATACTAATAACCAATCACAAAGGCCTATGTGGCCAAGATCACAATTTCACTAAGTCTCAATATAATGCTACCTAGCTCAACTAGAGCCTAACATACGGGGAACCCTTACACCCCAAGGTCATTTTTCACCTTTTAACTCTAAGTTTTCACGGTTTCCTTTACACTAGGAATTTCACAATTTTCATTGTAATTTAACCACGATTAAAATAACAATCATAAACACCGCGCCCTAGCGCTCAAGAGTATAATACAAATCTCTAATTAAAATTCAGATATAACCTACTCAATATCAATAAGCAATAATAACAGAAAATCTCAACAAATAAGCACATGTCATATAAATGATTAATGTCAATGTCAATGTAACTCCAGTGCAACCCTATCTACCTGAGGGTTAAACAAATATCTAGGAATCCCAAACCGTTCACTGATGGGGCAACAAACCCACAATAGGAAGGGTGGGTGTCGCCAAATAGAGTACAGAGACGACAAGTCCGTTAGGAACCGGTAAGTGAGGCCCAAGCCCTCACCCCCAATGTATAGAGATTCGAGAGTTACTAGCTCCCTGGGTGCTAGACCACCCCCTGACCAGTTGTTTTGACTATCCAAACGGTCCATACATATACGTGATATAACTGAGGCATGCAACTCGCACCGAAACAATATATATAGCATGGTGTTGTATAAATGCAAAATGCCTCCACATGAATGTAATATACTCAATAAAACATCATAAAAGCCAAGCAATCTCATACAAAGCATGCTTCAAAATTTAAATTATATAGCAAATCACTTCCATTTATCTCAAAAATATCCGGGTTCTCGATTACCCAATCTTTATAACTTTTATATGCTAGCATGCTTTTAATTTTAATTTTCAATAATTGTTTTCAATTTAATCCACCCCAGGGACAGTTAGAAAATTTAAATCCGCAATCCAATTTCTTTATAATTTACGAGAAAATCAACAACAAGGGAACTAAAATCAGGTTTAAGTTTTGATGTCCCTCGTTCTCGTGCATCCCCTAACATATTTTTAATTTCAATAAAATCTAAATAATAGGGGGAAATCAATTAACCGGATCTACGTCCACATATACCATCTATAAACCTATTTCGAACTCAAGGGGTACTAAACCGCCTATATCGATTTAATTTAAATAAGTTTATAATTATTTTAAATTTTCCGAGAAATAATTTATTTAATTTATCCACAAGAATATCCAATTCCAACATCATTTAATCCATTTATGGTTATTTTATAAATTTTATAAAATTCCTAGATTTCCGTCTATCACTAAGAATTTAATTAAACGTTTTTATTTACCCATAAACATGCAACGAAGATGTATTAACGTTTTCTACGCACTATTAGTGAGTGTCAGATATGCATATATATAAGAATATATATCTATAAATTCCCACCTATTTTATTTGCTTACAAACAGTCCCGAACTGTTCCGCCGTGAACAGTGTCGGCGCCCGAATATAGAACCCGCCGACCAAAGTCGTCTGAAAATTAATTCGAATATGTCAAAACGACCGCCTTACCGTCCTATTCAATATAGTTGAAACTCGTTAGCAATCAATAAACAAATTTGAACAAATCTAACAAAAACCAAACCGAAAAATCGTACCTAAAATCTAAAATTCCTAGGGAACCGCTCAACGGTTTCGCACCAAATTCAAATATATCGTGTACGACATCGAAAAAAAGCTATCCTCAAAGTTTCACGCCAAACGAAGCCCGAATCGGCACTGAGTCGACCCAACTTGGTCTGGCCGAACTCGGTATTGGCGCACCATCACATGTGCGAACTGCGCCGCCGTCACCACCATATCGCTGCGTGACCACCACCATCAAGCTCAACCATGGCCGTCTCTGAACTCCGGCGAACTCCAGCTCCATATCACGTATCTGACGCAACCCTAACTTGTCGCTAAAACCCTATCCAAAACACGTCTTTTACAATCATGACCACCTCGCGCCACCACCGCGCCGTCGCATACCACCAGCGACCTTAGTCGCCGCCGTCACCCTGGCTAAACCCTAGGTCACGAACCACCGCCGCACCGTCAGTCATCATCTCTTCCCAATCGGCGACCCACCTCACCAGGTCGCACCCTGACTCCCAAGCCCATGACCTACACACACACTCTCTCTCTCTCTCTCTAACCGATCTGTGATGAACACGAGAGATGAGCAGGTCAGGCGGTGAAGAAGGAGATGGGGGTTTGGTCATGTGAGTCGTCTCTATACCAACCACACACATAATATCCAACATACATATATATTTTCCATTAATTTTATATATACATATAAATACCTACACACACATATATATATATTCCCCCAATTAATAATATAGGTATAATAAATCCCGAAAATGTACCGGGAACCCCCAAACAAAATCACACGAGCCCGTAAATATAAACGAATAAAATATTTAACCTCCATTTAATAATAAATAATAATAAAGGGAATATTATCTGTAACTCCCTAAACGAATACCCTGAATATCGATGGATGCCAAATAACTCAAATAATCCGTAATAAATACTTGATCGACTCGCAATTAATATCACGCAAGTCCGTAAACTCTACGGATAGCTAATAAATCCTTAACTACGCCGATTTAAACCGCAATACCGAATAATTAAATAAATCGAAAGAAATAGTCCGGGGTGTGAAACTCAACCACCGGAACATCGGTTACGTACAAGACCCATCGAATAACTACAAATAACTAGGGCACGAAAAGAATCCAAAACAATAATCAAGTACAACCACATCAACACATAGGAGCACTTAAAAGCACGAAGAAATAAGAACACCAAACAAATAATACACGTACATATGAATACAGAGCATGTCAATTAACTAAAGCACATACTAGTCCCATTAAAAGGAAAACAAAACATCGAACACCTAACACACTAAATGCCGAACTCGCACAGCTGAGTCGAAACCTTTAATGTCGGTCAACAAAACGTACCGCCACCCAGACGAAGCACTAAAAGTCGAGTGTCTAAATGAATCCACTTAATCGGCACTAAAGCCCACATAAACCTCTAGCCACATCCGAAACACAAAACTTCACGTCAAATAGCGTAATCACCAAAGAGACAATTGCAGAGTCGTGTTGTCGAATCCAGAACTCACGTCAACGTTTCACTAGTTCGAAACATTAAATTCACCGCCAATTCTCATAATTGGCAAAGAAGCTCCACGAAGTAGTTAATAAGACAATGGCCGCGTCATCTCGTCGTATCAAGACATAAATGCGAAAAATTTACACGTGAAACATCAAGAATAATCATGACGTCATGACCAAGTGACGTCACAACCGAAAATAAATCGGAAATAATTCCAGAAAATTGGGAAAATAACATGGGGTAAATTATTTGAAGAGTGTGTTCTTTCTATCCAAAAGGAGAGTCGAGGAGGTTGTCCGAGACAAAAATGGCTCCCGGATGGTAAAAACGGCATTTTCAGAAGCCGTCATCTTCAGCATAAAGTATCGTGGGTTTAAGACGTTCGTTTTGGTGCATTCACGGAGAAAAGTGATTTTCCATAAAATACCTACGCTTTGAGTTTAAAAAAGTGGCTGGAAATCACATTTCTACGTTTGGACCTACGCTTGGAGGTACGCTTGGACCTATGCTTGAAGCATAGGCCAGCTACGCTTGAAGCGTATCTATGGCAAGTTTTGTGGTTTTTCGATGGTTTCTGCCTGTTCTACCTCCAATTCGACTCCAGACCTCTGTATACATGTATATAAACTTATATATATATATATATATATATATCAGTTTTTAGGGTTTGCATGAGCAGTGAAAAGACTGTAAAGGATCTCTTTATACCATTGCCTATATATACATGATCATATATCAGAGTTTAAGGGTTAATTTTTGGAGAGACGTACATTAGGGTTCATTTGGGTTGTTCAGTTGTGGAGGTTCACGTTCATTCAGACGTACTGCTATGGAGAGCCATATTCAAACATCGAGATCCGGAGAAGAAGACCATGGAGATCGTTTCTACATCATGACAACCTATTTAACATAGTCGAAACCCGTTAGTGAATTACAATCGAAGCCGAACAAATTTAACAAAATTCAAATGGAAATTCGTTCCTAAAATCTCAATTTCTTTATAAACAGCTCAATGGTTTTGAACCAAATTTGAGTATGATGTACACTGAGTCTAGAAGCATCAAACCTCCGAAAATCAGCCCGATCGGAGTCTAGCCATACCGGGATTGCTCCGCCACTGCCACCACGCGTCGCCATTAGCGCGACACCACTATTCGCGTCATCGTCTCCGGTGAGAAGCCACGATGCCACCGTTGCTAGCTATCTCCGGCGACAAACAGTTATGTTTTTTTTTCCTCAAACTCAGACTTAATGAAGTAAATTTATTTTAATTTAATTATTAATCAAGCTCTCCAAAGTCTACAGAAGTGAACCTCAAGTCTTTCATCTCTTGTTGTATAATCCAATACACTTATTTCATACTTGGTATGAAGGAATGAAATACATCAGTAAACCTATGGAATGATCATTCCATTCCTTAAGGAATGATTTAAAAACATAAAATGTGAAATTACCTAAAAGATGGTGATCTAAGCCTTGGGGGGGGGGGGGGGGGGGGGGGGGGGGGGGGGGGGGGGGGATAGGCTTTTTATGAATTAATTGACAAATAGTTAATTTTAATTCAATTCTTTAATTTTCCAATCCACATTGTATGAACATTCATTAGAATTATTTATTATTGGCATGTTCTAAACAATGCCATGTTGAGTGAATTGTGAAGTCGAGTAGGTTTAGGAAAATTGAAGTAGTCTTGCAAAGACATCAACAAGGTTCGTCAAATTTAAATCAAGCTCGAAGAAAGTGGAAAATACTAGCGAAATGAAGAAAGAGCAAGTTAGAGCAAAGATTGGATTATAGCTTAGACTACCATCTCATTTAGATATAATCCATGTGCACACCAAGTGTTTGATAAAATTCATATTCAACACACCTTAGCATAAAATGTTCATATGCACCCCAAGTGTTTGACACAATGCATATTGAACATGTCATTCTTCTTAAGAGTTTATATGCACAAAATGTTTAATCACTTTTCATAAACTCTTCAAAGTATTATTTATGACAAATAGCACTTTGCATCATTTCTAAACATATGTGAGAAAAGTGCTTAAACATATTTAGTTGAAATGAATACTTGAATGCTTGAACTATTTATCATTCTTGAATCCATTATGTATATATTTTGTAATGCAATTCATTGTTCATGATTCAAAATATGAAATGAGATAGTCACTTAAAGATCATCTATCTAACTAAGTGTTTGACTAGAGCTCTACAAAGATTACTTTTGTTAAAACAAAGTCAAACCGAAAAAGACTCAAAGTTTGTAATTGACCCTATTCACCTCCCCTCTAGGTGTCAATATGTGGCCAACAAATTTGATTAAAATTGACTTTTCCGTAATTAATTTTAATTTATCATTAAATCCACAAAAAGCCTATTCATCCCCCCTCTAGACTATTTTCATTGATCATCTAGGTAATTTCACACACAATAATAAGTATGAGTGTAGAAAATAAAGCAGAGACAATACCAATATTTTTACATGAAAAACCTTGGAAATATTCCAAGTAAAAACCACGGATACCCTCCGGTATCGATGCACTATGAATCAAGAAGTACATAAACTCTATGAAGTTAGGAATGACAAAATCACTCTGACTTTCCTATTATCACTCGACGTCTAAAAGTCTTGAATCACTCGTACTCCACGAAGCCTTCGCTCTGCTCCATAATCTGACGGCTCCGCTTCTCAACGGATCAGTTTACCACGAAGCTTCTCGCTCCGATCTCTACACTTTGACGGCTCTGCTTCTCACTAATCAATGCACACACAATACAACGAATGGTGTGTAGATTTTTCCAATATCTAGGTCATTCAATTGTGCAAAAAGTTCACTTGTATTGTAGCACAATTGGAGAATCCCTAAAACAAGAGAGAACTAGAAGATGAATAATCACTCAATAATTTTCTCCCCCTTTCTCTCTATCTGTAGGAAGATCTTTTTTGTAGAAGAATTGCAAAGCTCTTAAACCATGTCTTCTCTTTTCAATAATTCCTTATATTATAGAAAGAGAAGTCTTCAATTAAGGAATAAGAATCTTTAATTCTGGAAAAATATTTCTTAACCTCTAAGTTTTCATTAAGTCTCCAATCATAGACCAATTTACCAATAATAACTCCTAATCATGTCCTTAAATGAATATGAGTCAATAAGGCATCAGAATAACCCATATTTGAAAACTAAAGTCGGCAACTTCGACTTCTCGAGAATTGCACTTCGACTATTCGAAAACCCAATCTCGAGTACTCGGTAGGGGATTCTTTGAGTACTTGGTAAATGTCTGATAGCACAACATAGGGCACTCATGGCGTGCCAAAGTCACTGGAACTAAGCCATCATCTGTGTCAAGGTGCGAATCTTTGAGTACTTGGTAATGAGAAGTTCAAGTACTCGATGACTCAAAATATCAAGTACTGAGTAAGTACTCGGCTGCTTCAGAAACTTCAACTTCTGTCTATTTCTTTGCAACACCGCTTCTGATCAACTTCTGATTTCTCAATCAAATACTCACAACACTCAACATGGTTTTTTAGCTGAATCATGCCATTACAAATAAATGTTCCTACAAAATGACTAAACCAACTCTTTTACATTTTAAGTAAACAAATCACTCTCACCACCATGTCACCGACTTCTACTACTGCCACTACCATCACCTTTTGCTATCGTCGCCGCCTCCACCACCACCTCTATTGCTCACCACTGCTATTTTCGTTACGTTTCACATTATGAATTAATATTATATGATTAAAATTATATATTTATCACTAAGAGAGACATTTTTGAGAAATTTCTTTTAAGATCATTCCATTCTTAAAGTGCTTCATATTTACAACCAAACAATAAAATGAGAATGATTATTCAATTCCATTCTTATTCTCATTCTTTTTTTTGGTAAATTATTCTCATTCTTAAATTTTCACTCTTATTCGATAATACTCTCTTCGACTACTTGGATATGCACCATAAATGATGAAATCTTTCCATACTCTGCTGTAAAAGTGTGATTTTAATTATAGGAATTAAAATCTCACTTTTACATAGGCATTGATTGGTTGCGGCGCTATTGGCAGCATCTACATAGGCATGAATGTCTATTCAGGCGAAATGTTTGCTGTAAAACAAGTTGATCTTGGGGGAATTTTCAAGTGAGTCGTTTTGGTAATTTATTGTGTGTTTTTTGCAGCTAAAATTAATTTCTCTGTATTTTTTGTTCTTCTTGTTTTAGGTTTTAATTGCAAACAATGCTTCAAAGGTGAAATTACCTAGACGATCAATGAAAATAGCCTAGAGGGGGGGGGGGGGGGGGGGGGGGGGGTGAATTGGCTTTTTGTAGATTTATTGAAAACTTAATAATAATTGCGAAAAAGTAAATTTTAATCCTATTCTCTGTCAAGGTAAATCATGCAAAGAATAATCTAAATGCAGAAAATAAAGCAATAAAGACACACCATATTTTTACGTGGAAAACCTTGGAAAGACTCCAAGTAAAAAATCACGGATACGCTCGGGTATCGATGCACTATGAATCAGAGAATTTGTACAAAATTTATGAAAATAGAACTTACAACCGTTGTAATGTTGTTCTTCACTCGACATCTGAAAATCTAGATTCACTCGTGCTCCACGAAGCTCTCGCTCCGATCTTTGTACTCTGACAGCTCCGCTTCTCAATAGATCAAATAACCATGAAACCTCCAGCTCTGATCTCCGCACTCAAATGGCTCTGTATCTCAAACAGATCTAAGCAACCATGTTTCACAAGGTGGTGTGTAGATTTTTCCAAAATCTAGGTTAGTCAATTATGCATAAGATCATCGATGTAAAAATAAAATTGAACAAACCCTAACTAAGAGAGAAGTAGAAGATTTAGAATCACTCAATGATTTTCTCTCTCTATCTCTATCTCTGTATAAGAATATGAATATGTAGAAAACTTGTAGAGATCTCTCAATGGGTCAAAGGTTGTCTCTCATGTGTAGAAGACCTTGGTATTTATAGACCATAATTGAGGAAAACCATAAGTTTGTTTTTCTCTTAATTTCACATCCAACTCCGCAAAACTCTATTCTCTAATGTATATTATGTGTATTGCACATATACCAAGGTGTAGGAGTCGGTCCACGCATCACAGAATCAAACTAGGGACAAAATGGACATCACAACATAAATTAGCATAATTTTAGCCGTCACTACACTTTAAGCGTAGGCCCCCGACGCTTTAAGCGTAGCTTTTCATTTTTTGCCACTTTTTACTTCGTTAACCGTAGGCTTAGGCGTAGGAATTCCCGAAACTCCAACCCAGAGAATCAACGAATTTCCATGGGGTGACGTCAGTCAAGTGACCACTAGAGTCAACAATAACAAGGAAATACATGGAATAACAAATAAAATAATATATTTCATGCCTAACTGAATGATATAAACTCAACAGAATGCTCTGATACCAAACTATCATGCCCCTAAAACCCTACGACTAACCAGGACATCCAAGGACTCCGGGGTGTGATCCAAAAAATGAGCGACCATCTAAGATATCATTAACCCTTAAAACATGTGGAATAATGATAAAAATGGTATATTCCATACCTAATTGAATGATATAATTACAACAGCGGAATCCAACGAAAATCCGGCAGAGTTCCGTTTGTAAATGGGACATCCCGGAAACACAAATTACATAATAACTTGCCAATAACAAGTGCAGTTATAACAATATCTCACAACCCAACATTCATCAATCCTATTTGGGCCGAGGTAGTGGAAAGAAACCACCAACCCCTACACAACCCTCTATAATCAATAGAGCCACAAATGCTCGAATAAGAATTTAGAAATGCATATGGTAGTGCCGAATAGATACAATGACATCCTGAAATAATAAATGTCTAAAATAAAAGATACATCGAAAAGGGAATATGCCAACAGACTGGCTCCCAAGATAAATACATGAAAATTCCATACAACCTAGGTAAATGAACTAAATGATGAGAAAAATAGTAGATAGCTAACGTCCTCAACTCAGCCGCGCTGCAACCGTAACCCCATCACCCTGTGCAACTCCAAACCTGTAATGAGGAAAACAAAAGAAAGGTGTCATTGCACCGCATGCTATCCGTATCCGAAACATTTCCTGTAAACTGGCATAGAATACCATGGGTATGAAACACCCTATGAGCAAAGAAACTCAGTAGGAAAAAATGAAATCCTAACTACCACATCCTCTGACTGTTTAAGTAATGCTAAACCATCCAGCAAGACACGTAACCCATAACTAATCCCGTCCCTAAATCACAAGGCACACACTCATATACTACCGTATGTAAGTATATAGGGGATATGTATATATATATATAAGTACACAACATGAGTCCCAAAAGGTATCATTAAGACTTGTATTTCAACTACCAACTCCAGTAGTCTACACTACTCTTACAACATACACCAAGTACACGACACCCAAGGCCAATCTAACAAATCACCAAGCATTCACAATGTTAACCCGAGGATCTAAACAGAGGAAAATCACACCCACCTCTAATATACAAATGAATATAAATCCATAAATAGTACCAAGGAATGCTCATAACTCACTCCCCTCAAACACAGGAGGAAAAACACTCACCTCTAATATCCAAAGGAATATAAATCCACAAATAGTACCAAGGAATGCTCATAACTCACTCCCCTCAAACACAAGAGGAAAAGAACTCACGTCCTTGCGTACTAAAACGATCATCATCCATATATATATACACAATATATATATATAAGAACCATCATCCCATTCCTAGAGGAAATCTACCTCTCAATGAATAAATCACCTCAATCACATCGCTTCATCAATGCCACTAAGCACACTACCACCTCAATCTTATGACACTATCCTCAATAACGATCGATCAAACCATTAACACTCTCACTATAGGTGAGGAAAACTAACCGATCAAATCACGGAGAGCACATGAACACTACTCTCATGAACAATCACATAAGGGTCGAGAAACAAAATAAGGGAACAGAGATCCCAATGCTAACCAATGGATACCCAAGACAACAATGTCAAGGTTACAAACACCACAATTGTTTAGGGAAAATGCCTGGACAAAATAAATCAAAAGCAGAGGGAAGGCAATACTACGTGTGTGCACTAAACAACAAGCCTCATACCTGAGACTCAAAATGAAAGAATGTATGAAACAATCATACCGAGAGAACGCATTCTCAAACCAACTAAAAACAACAACTCAAAGATTCCTATAATGTCCAAGAGGACAATGAAGGAAGAGCAACATATTGGATCCATGGAACACAACCATCCGTTTCCAACCCCATGAAATCAATTAACAACACAAGGAAAATATTCAACACCACACCATAACCAACGGCTCAAGGAATGACATATAAGTCAAAAACATATACTAATGTACAAAGGAGAGTGAAAGAAATGCTTAGGAGAATGAGCTAACCACAAGAAACAAAGTGCAAAGCTACAGTACCTCGAGTACTTAGCCAAAAACGCTTTGATTCCCTAAGATCATGAAAAGAGGAAACTAGTGACCGCTACCCAGGAACTAACTAGTTTCAATCAATACCTCTTTCAATTTATTCAAACCTTAAATTTACATTTGATACAATCTCTCTAGATTACTAATAAAATCAAGAGACCATTGTCACGCAACCAAACATGTTCAATCATAACCTCGTCTAACCAACTCATAACCTCAAAAGTACGAGAAATGATACATTCCTCTATGTGTGAAAAAAACTTCTATTTGGTCAGTACTACGCAACCAACCAAGACCACAAAACTATTACCTGCCTTCTCAAAGGCCTCAACTCACCGTTGATACTACACAATCAACTAGGTTTACAATCTCATCACTTGCCTTCTCTAAGGCCTCAACTCATAGTTGATACTACACAATCAACTAGGTTTACAATCTCATCATTTTCCTTCTCTAAGGCCTCAACTCGTAGTTGATACTACATAATCAACTAAGTTTACAATCTCATCACCCGCCTTCTCAAAGGTCTCAAATCACAATTGATACTAAAATCAATCCTTG